>JAJKLE010000003.1:1200000-1800000 GCA_022593225.1 Xylaria sp. FL0064
TCTCGTATATAAAGTGTCCCATTTTGACAAATCCCTCGCTGAGAACATTCTCCTTCGGTGTGTCTGGGAATTGTCGTTCGGAGAAAGTCTGTAATGCATTACGGAGGTTCAGTTCTTCAATATAGCCCCAAACCTCGATTTCTCTTGGCATCGCACCCGGATCGAGCGTAGCCCCCGGTAGTATGTGCTCCACGACAAAGTGTTGTGGGATAATGTCGCGGCTCATGAGCACAGTAAGATTGTTAGTGCCTTTCCCGTACCCCTTACGATCGGGGCCAGCACAAAAACATTCGCCTTCCTGCTCCCAGGGCGATAGAGCGGCCATACGTGGCTGCAGCTTATAGCCATCCCTATCGAGCCCTGCCTTTGCGATGTAGTGGTTCTTCGGAGGTTCCCAGCCAGAGGAACTTGTATCGGGATCAATAACGACGCCAGCACCGATTCCAAAGTAGTTCACCTGGTTGGCAAGCACATCCTTCGCATTGCCCTTAATAAAACCTCGCGCAACAGCATCAAGTGTCGCAGAGTTGATCGCCTTGGAAACCAGGGAGTTCACAATCCTTGTTATTTCAGCTTTGCCCATACTTGCATTTGAGGTGATTTCGTCTGGCAGCTTCGCCATCTGCTCGGTGATACTCCCGATTCGTTTCTGCAGTTCTGTGAGTTCTTCGCGGATTTCTCGTTGATAGGATGCACTCTCTTCCTCGTACAGCTTCATGAAATCATCTTTCGTCAGAGCTACGCCTGTTTCGGCCTTCTTGAGAAGCTGCTCGTTCTGTTTCAGCCACGTGCCCCAGGACTGAGATGTCTTCTTATCAACAAGACCTTCTATGCTATTTGTCAACTCCCCTGCTCCCAAGCCGGCAGCTTGAATCCGAGCCTTGATTGCACGCCAGTGGTCCTCGGATATATCCGAATTTTTTAGGCTGAGAATGTCGTCGTCTTGTTCAATCAGACTCTTTAGGGCATGCCAAAAGTCTTCTGGGATCTTGATCTTCCCGTTCTTGTCCCCTTGTACCCATACCCATTCTGGTGTCCTTTTTCTCAAGTCCGCCATAAGGTCGTTGAGGTTAATTTCACAGCTCTCTGAGGTTCCTGATGTATTACAAGAAACGTATTCATTTGGACCAGAAGTCTCCGGTAAAAGACCCGATATTTTCCGCCAGACGTTGCCAAAGCCAAAGAATGGGTGAGTAGCGCTGGAGTGGGGGATGTCTGCGTCACTGCCATTAAACCAATCGACTGGTATGGAGGATAGAATGAACCATACGGCCAATGCCAAAGCCAAGAACATCAAGATCGGTGGGATGATAAGGCCTGGTGATGGCCATTGCCATCTCCTCTTTCGATTTGCACCTCTGCCATTTCTAGCCAAGCTCGGCCCGGTGGTCTTTCTCACACCTATGTTTGGGCTCTTGGATGGTTGTTCTTGCGTTCTCGTACTATCTTTTCTCGTGGGTTCCTTTGCTATGTTGAGTGGCTGTCTCGAATTAGACATTTCCCGTGGATTAGGCTGCCGATCTGCCGTAGTTTGTCCTTCTGATGGAGATGAGCTCGATGTGTATGAATCAGACTGCGTGCCTGGTTTTGGCTGCCAACTTGATGTAGGCTGGTTGGGGGCCACTTGTCCCTGTGGGTTGGATTGTTTTGAGGAAATCAAATTTGAACTTGTTCTTGACTGCGACACCGACGCAAGGGGGTGCTCTAAAGAAGATAGAACTGATGTGGATTCATTAGACTGGGTTGAATTAGATGTTGCTGGTGTCGGAACTCGCCAGAGCCCTGGAGCCTGCAGCGTCGCGTTGGCAAACAGCCTATTTTCGAGGTTAAAACTCTTCGAAGTATCAGGACGTGTAGGTGAGATCGGCTCCTTAGAACCTTCTCCCTGTGGTATGCCATAGAACGGAACGTGCTCTGAAGGTGGTGATATAGGTTGATTGACACCAAAGAATTCATGGGGGTCAGGTGAAGATAACTCAGCTCGCTTGTATGGAGGCCGAGGTCGATCATCGTCCTCTTCTGAAAAGGGTTGGCGGCTCGGATTGTAATCAGGAACATGAGGACTGATTTCAGGAATGGGCGGCCCAGATTGAGAAAAGCTAGGAGAGCTTGAAGGTTCATCCTCATGCGAATCGGGCTCTTTCCGATCGGGGGAAGCTTGCCCCTCATGCTCTTCCTGCTCTACTTGATTCTGACTTTGGGCGATAGCCTTCTTCAGATCGCTATTCATGCCGTACTTCTTGCCTTCCTTGCCTCTCATAGCCTTCGCCCATTTATTGTCGTCAGATTGCTCTTTTGCAATGCCAGCATTCGGCTTCTGGCGTTTCTTTGGTTCTGCATCAATGGGGATGAGCGTGTTAATGCCATAAGATCCATCATGAGTAGGGAAGAGATTAGGCAAATCTGGGCTCCGAGCAGCCGCTCTCTTTCTCGTCTTAGGCGGCATGGTGAATAAGAGAAGTTCCCCGTTAAGAGCCCGTCCTTGTATTTGATAGCTTCACAAACTTTGATGCCTAAAGTCGCTCGTTAGCGAATCAGAGAAAGTGGAGGAGCCTCAATGACTCCGGCAATGAGGTAATAGAATAGCACGGCAAGCTGACGCCTCGATGACCTCAGGTCTCTCTACAGCATAGGTGGTTGTAGACGGCGTCGCTGATGAGAAACATACCTTCAGGGTCAACCGAGACCTCTCAGACACCGGGCCGGCACATGGATGAGAACAACAGGCAATACCCAGTCTGTGACTCGGGCTATCGAAGCACACAAAGGAATGAATTCAAAATAGTGCTACTAGAACGAAGCTTGTGCTGGCCCTGCCAACCGGACAGAACGATTAGTTTCGGCCAGACAGGCCGGACATAGACAAGATGGCGGTTCGTGGTGTTGCAAGCGTCGAATCTTGGATGGCGATGTCTTTGTTATCACGTGCCACTAACAATACACATAAGTAGCCGTGTCCGGCGGCAACAAGACAAAGTTAACACCTGGGCAATTGGTGACTCGCGACAAATATGCCTTTTCCAGAATGACTTGGTGACATGGAAGCCGAAACAATAAGTGACTTGGTTGTGCCTGATCGCTTTGTCTAAACCGCTGGCCTGGGTCAAAGAAAAGTCGATAATTTCGAATGCGTCTACATCAAGACATTAGCGTTTCATAATTTGTAGAATAAGGCTACGAAGTTTGCTCATACTTGGATTAAGGAATGGAATGTAGCTGTAGCTGGCTGGTTAGCTACCTGGATAGGTACCTCGGAGCGCGTTGTCGCGTGCCAGGTGGAGACACCTCGGCGTGGAGCTGCCTTTATGTAGGTACCTGAGTACCTAAGTACTTAGGTACCTACATGTACCTCTAGCAGGAGATAATTTGCACCGCCACTTCATGCCCGCCACGTTAGCGACCTTGCATGCAAGTTTGTTAGGAGGTACCTACCTAGCCTAGTACCTTTTGAGGTTACGCGCGTTAGGAGGTTACAGACCGTATGTACGTAATATACTGTTCCTTACCTGAACCTTAAGTGAAGCTACGATTTGGACTACAAGGTAATGAGGTATATATTGTATGTATGTCATATTATTCTTGTTTATCTCTTGGTCAAAATATGGGCATCATATAATTTTTCAATTTCACTAGCATAGACTCTCCTGCAACTTATACGAGTTACAGTGTTGTCCAGTCTTTTCTCTTTCATGTGAAAACGTTGAACTTATTGTTTGAGTATGCTGGTACTGCCCGGGGGTGTATTAGCTACTTAAAGCATGCACCTATCAAAAGCTAAAACCGGAAGGCGTGATCACTTGCATTATGTACCACGAATTTTAGAAAATGGCGCGCAGGCGATCTAGTGTATCTAGGTTGTGGTTACGGAGTTACTTGTACTTGCAGTAAGATAACATATAATAACTCTGTCAGTCACTTCTGCAGCTACTAAGACACTGCGCACAGTTGACTCCGGTACACTAAGCTCTACCTGCCGTGGCTCTCAAAGGGTCTATCTGCGATTTCAGAAAACCAAAAATACACTTGCTACAGAAAGCAGAAGATATAACTCAATTCATGACAAAACAAGTAGAAAGAAACACTGCCCGAAATATTAACATTTTTAGAAGGTAATTGATAGTTCGCACTTCATCTTGTCTAGAAAGTACTAGCTGAGCAACACACTTTCAATGGTCTAAGCACTTATTCGACCGGACTTTTCTGGAGTGACTGTAGTTTCACTTGCTGGGGTAACTGCAGGCAGAGTAGCCAATCAACATGGACGCCGGAACTTGAAACCTGGGAAAACGAGGGGCATATGGAGGGGTAGAGGGGGGACACATCGAACTCTCAAATTGTCTAATATCTATCGAAATTATGACCGACACCGCAACCTTACACACTAACCCAAGGCCCTATCTACCTGAGTAACGACCCGAGCGCACTACCCAAAGCTTGACCGCTGTATGGTGCATTCGTTACTTGAAGTTGTCTTGTAGCCTCCTTTTCTTTCTCGTCTTGCTACCTCTTCTCCCGCCAACAATCAACAACAGCTGCTACTCAAGCCATAATCTACATCTAGTCAAAATGCCTGTCGGAACTGTCCTCGTTACCGGGTAAGTCATAACCCCTCTATGGAACATTTATATCGTGCATGCTGCGCCCTGGTCTAGAGACACACCTCTAGGATGTCTTGGCCTGCCTCGACAGCGCCCACCGATTTCATGATACGTTGTGCAGGAGGTCAGTTGGCTAATGCAGCAATTGGGACAGTGGCACGGGCTACATCGGCTCTTTCACATCGCTGGCTCTTCTCGAGGCTGGCTACGACGTCGTTATCGTCGACAGCCTTTACAACTCGTCCGAAGTCGCTGTCGATCGCATTGAGCTGATCTGTGGCAAGCGTGCCGCGTTCCATAAGGTCGACTTGACCAATGAAGAAGACCTAGACAAGGTCTTCGCTGCCCATCCTGCTATCGACAGCGTCATCCACTTCGCTGCCCTCAAGGCAAGTTCTATTGTCGTCTCCATACAGATCTTGCTTTCTTGTCAGTCGGTGTACACTTGTCTAACCAGAATTGAGTCCAGGCCGTCGGTGAATCTGCCGAAATCCCGCTTGAATACTATCGCGTGAACGTTGGTGGTACTATCTCGCTCCTTAGATGCATGCAGAAGCACAATGTTACCAACATTGTCTTCTCGTCTTCGGCCACAGTTTACGGCGATGCGACTCGTTTCGAAAACATGATTCCTATTCCGGAGCACTGTCCGCTTGGCCCGACAAACACATACGGAAGGACGAAGTTTACCGTCGAGAAGATTATTGAGGATTTCATTGCTGCAGAGCGTCAGAACGCTCAAAAAGCTGGAAAGCCTTTTGAGCAATGGAACGGTGCTAACCTGCGTTACTTCAACCCCTGTGGTGCACACCCTAGTGGAATCATGGGAGAAGACCCTCAGGGAGTCCCTTACAATTTGCTCCCACTGCTTGGCAAGGTAGCCACTGGTGAACGGTCTAAGCTCTTGGTTTTCGGCGACGGTGAGTCCCATGCTTCGTAAATCTATGGAACCGACCAATACTCATGCAGAATAAGATTATCCCTCTCGCGATGGAACTGCCATTCGAGACTACATTCATGTTGTCGATCTGGCCCGGGGCCACCTCGTTGCGCTAAACTACCTCCGAGAGCACAAGCCAGGTGCAAAGGCATGGAACCTGGGCTCTGGCCGTGGAAGCACAGTCTTCGAGATGATCAAGGCCTTCAGCGCCGTCGTCGGCCGCGACCTGCCATATGAAGTTGTACCGCGAAGACAAGGTGATGTTCTAGATCTAACGGCCAACCCAACAAGAGCGAACACGGAGCTCAACTGGAAGACGGAGCTCACCATGGAGAAGGCATGCGAGGATCTCTGGCGATGGGTATCGAACAATCCCCAGGGTTACCGACAAGATCCTCCTGCCAAGCTGCTCGAAGCCCTCAAGGCCAAGTCCTCTTGAAAGAAGAGAGAGAGAAGGCGAAATGTGTAATGCAAGCAAAGACTTTTAGCTGTCCACGATCTAATCAGGGAAGAAGAGTATAGAGAAAAGATTAAGAATTGAAAGGGACTGTAATCATGCTCTGATTATATTTCAGCGAGCGATATTTATGGATACTACATAGCTATCATATCCAGGTAGTTTATGTATCAACGAACTCTACGAGGGATGACCATACTCATCAGAGCATGCGGCTCGAATGCGATTAGAACAGAACGCAAGGGGTTTTCGATAGTGCCCCGTATATTTTACCTGGTACTCTTGATAAAATTAACTTGTTGTGAACCACACGACATTACTGCAATAGGCACTATAACTCAGTTGCATAGTTGATGATTGGTAGAACGTGCCCACGAGGTACGTGGCATGCAGGCTCGGCAGCGGAGTCCATTCTTCATAGACGGATACAACTTTGCAGGTAGACTGAACACATTGTCTCAAGAAAGGAATTGACGCGCAACAATTCCACCGCACAGCCATACAGTGGGCAGGTCAAATCGTCGGGAGCGCAAGGCAACAGAATTTCTCCTTCCGGGAGGAGAAACATAATGACCGTTGCAGCTAGGCAACAAGCATTTCGAAGCTTGCCGCTCTTGCATGGATATCTTAAGACTAATATAGATCGCAAGTCCGAAATTCTAGGAAACCTTATATAATGAATATTTCTATTACTGCCAGCATATAAGGAATGATTGAGCATCGCCAATTTTTAACAATCTTCTTTTAAATTCTTTTTTCTCATCAGTGAGGAAGAGCTCTGAGAGAGCTCGCCATACGTCAATAAGGTATAGGTACACTGCGGAAGTACCTACCGCAGTACATACTTCAACAAGGTGGCTTAGCACCTTGAAGCTCCCGCGCTAACGCGTAGTGGATGCCGAGCTCCCTGGTCCCTGCACGTACCTATTAAGTACTTAGCTAGGTAGCATTCTGCAATCCATATTTCTTCTTTTGCTTCTATCAAGGCCAGCCAGTACCTACTGGCTACTAAATGCTAAATGTACTGCCCTGTTCAGTGCCTTCTGTTGATGTCAATAGGTTATAATATTTAGGCCATGTCTCAGAGATCCATCGTGGACGACCACGTCCATTGTGTAAAAATATATATTGATCTTTGCCATTCAAAATTTAACATTTTGACATTTGTACACTACTTTCCCCTACCTCGACGATCTCGAGATTGATCGCGTAAGAACACAGCTGCAGGATACTCGGACATGCTCCTAAGAACCGTCATTGTATGCCGTAACACGGCGATTTTGCCATCTCTGCTTGAGCCCTAACCAATTCCCCTAATTGGCCGCATATCTACACTTTGTGCTGTCTATCAACTTCTTTCTAGTATCACCTCTGGTATAGACAGCTTCTCTATTCAAGCAGCATACTCCATGCCGGACCATGGAACCCCCCAGCCACCAGGATGCGCGGCCCAGAAATCTCCGGGATTTGTGTCAGGAATATGGTCTCTCCGTACAGCCTCCACCGGCATTGAAGCCTAAGCCGGAATATCCACCATCCTACCGCACTGATAATGATGTTTCCGTTGCTGAAGAGCTGCTTAAGAGGCAGCGGCTTGCCGCATCTCAGCACCAGCAGTCCAAAGGGGGTTTCTCAAGAGCTTTCGCCTCCAAGAAGACAGCCTGGGAATATAAAGAAATCTACGATGCTCTCATAGCCCACATCGTTGATCAGGGATCCCCAGGCGTCGCCGAAGTCCTCATCACAAAGCTCAATGTGCTTGGCGGCAACCTCAATCTTGTTCAAAAGAGCCGTACAAGCCTTCTCAGCAGAAGGAAAAGCCTGGATCTATCGGAAAGAAGCAAGATCCTCCAAATCGCGGTTAAGAATAACCATGTAGAAATGGTTGAGGTTCTATTACCTTATGCCGACGCCCTGAGCCTGGATACATCATTGCCCGTGGCTATGCGGAACGGTAATGATGCAATTACCGAACTACTAATTCGCTATGGAGCCTCGGCATCGCAAACAGCGGATGGTCAGGACGCGTTTCGGCAGGCTTGTGCAACTGGTGGACAGGCACGTTTAGTTGCCCTCATTCTAGCCTCTGAGGGACGGCCGCCAGCGCCCTGGGTCTCCCAGTCCATGGTAGAAGCGACACGAGCCGGTTGCCTTGACACTGTCACGCACATGAGCCAGTCGATAGCGGATGGCAATCATGATGGAGCTGCAGCGCTCAAGGTCGCAATTGGCCTTGGACGCAGAGACGTAGTACTGGCTTTGCTGCTAGGTAACAGGCCACCCCAGCAACCGGGAATAAACGAGGCATTCGAGCAACTTATGCGACAGCAGAATACCAACCCGAACGAAAAGCTGGCCATGGCTGAAATCTTGCTTTGTGCCGGGGCCGAAGGTGTACCCGTTGCTCAGGCTCTAATCCACGCGTGTGCAACGTACTTCCTGGAGTTGGTACATTTACTAATCGCTTATGGTGCCTCCATCGAGTACCAAGATGCGGTGGCCTTACGAAAGGCTATCTCTAAAGGCAAAATCGATCTTACAAGGATCATGTTGAGTGGAGCAGCTCGAATAACTCCTAAACATGCGTCAGAATGTGTCGAACTATTGCCAAAGGATATTCGATTTGAAGACCGTCACTTTTTGCTAAGTCACTTTTTGAACCAAGGTGCAACCGGCACCTCCCTTGACGAAGCATTGATTGATTCAGTTAAAGCTGGAGATACGGAAGCTGTGAAATTGCTTCTGACACCGTCATCTCGGAGGGACCAAAATTCGGTTGAACAAAGCGCACAGGGGGCCTCGCGAACCATGAATCTCGTGCGATTCCAAACCGCATCAACCGACTATAAAGGCGCACTGGCGCTTCAAATTGCAGTCAAAAAGGCGAATGTGGCAATTGCAAGTGTTATTCTTACCTGCAAGCCCCCCAGTCATGTTGCCCTATCCCAGGTCTATCCAAGCACGCGGAATCTCCCCAGGCCTGAAAGATACCAGCTTAGTGAGTTATTCTTACGAGCTGGGCTTTCCGGTCCTTGTGTACACTCCGCTCTCGAGAATGCGATCAACGAACCCTCTTCTCGCCGTGACGAGAAGTTGATCTCCCTTTATTTATACTATAATGCTGATGTGAACTTTAATGAGGGCCACGCCATCATTGCCGCAATCGTCCAAAACGAGTAAGTATCCCGGTGTTAAAGACTTCTGAATTCGACGTCTCTCTTACTTCAAGACTATGTCGAAATGCGATCTTCACGACGATGAGTAGAGTCATTGCTAACTTTTGAGTTCTACTTTCTAGTGTCAAACTACTTCATACACTGCTCAGAGGCAAACCAACAGCAAGCACAGTGGCTAGAGCTATACCGAAGGCTATGGAAGTGGCCGATAGCTCAACAAGGTTCCAGTTCATAAACACGCTGCTTGGCTCGGGTGCTACGCAGGGTGGCGTTGAAGTATCCATGGCACTTGAAAAAGCCATCGATATAAAGCCTACCGACAAAAGACTTATGAGGGCTTTGCTCCAGGAAGGCAATGCTGACGTTAATATAAATGGAGGGTCAGCAGTTGAACGCGCTGCGCAACACTCCGACCCTGAAGTCCTGGAGCTCATTCTCGGACTTGGACAACCCAGCGACAAAAGCCTAGATCGAGCTTTAAAGAGCCTTGGAAAGCTTTCAGCATCTGCTGTTAAAACCCATAAGCTCGAGACGCTCTTAGGTCGAACTAAGTCGAAGAACACAGTTAGTAGTCTACTAATCGAAGAAGTACAGGCTTTATTGAAAACGGCACCGCCAGAGCGGAATTTTACTTGCCTGAAACTGCTCCTATCCAATGGAGCCGACGTTAATGCATCTAATGGCGAGGCGCTTAGTTGTGCTGTGGCAGCATCGACTATGCAAATCGTGGAGATTCTCTTGACAGCGTCGCCATCACCTATGACGCTCGCGTGGGTTATGCCTCACGCATTGCGTATTCGTGATCTGATGGATCGATTAACTTTTGCTCAAAAAATACTAGACTGTGGTATGCCTTCAAGTGAGGTGAACCGAGCGCTAGTATTTTCAATTCAAAAATACCCTAGCGATATACCTCTCATAAACGCCCTAGTCGCACACGCTGATATCTCGGATGGCATGGCTCTCTCTGAGGCAATTAAGAATGAGGAAGAGGATATCGTTGAGTTGTTACTGGGTAAAAAGAACTTCACCACCAATGTTCTCAACGCGGGATTCGCTGAAGCTATCAAGATAAAAAACAAGAGGACGAGAACAGTGTTATGCAACAGTTTGCTAGCAGCCGGTGCATCAGGCGAGGTAGTGTCAAACGCACTGCTTGCTGCGGCAACGGACGGAGATGTGGAATTTGGCGCGATTCTCGTCCGGAATGGGGGCAGTATCAAGCATAAAGATGGGCAGGCAATCGTCGAAGCATGCAAGTCAGGGGCTGTGGAGGTGTTAGAAATGCTATTAGCGGGGAAAACCGAGGTTCCCCAACAGACCCTCGAAAGGGGATTTCAAGGAGCTACCCAGGTAGGCAATCTGAAAAAGCGTGCCGAGATTTTCAGACTACTTCTCAAAAGGGAAGTTTTAGGAGAAGTTATTGATATCCAGCTTGTTTCGGCGGTTCGATACGGTGATGAAGGGAAAGACCTGGTGAAACTGTTATTAGGGTACGGCGCGAGTCCTGACTACAGCGATGGCGAAGCTGTCGAGAAGGCGGTTAGAAGTGCATTCCTAGGAAGTTTAGAACTTCTTTTGGGCATTGCCGCAATTGGTGAGCACAAAAAGGGACAACAGGTAAGTTGGCTTGCTATATCCTCTGTCTAGGCACACTAACATATCCCAGAAAAAGCCATCATCGACTACACTTGTTCGTGGTCTCAATGCTTGCTGGGACCTCAGCCGAGATACGAGATTTACGGTCGTCGATTGGCTTTTTAAGGCAGGGAAACTGGTCCCTAGTGCGGTCAATGCTGCTCTGCATAGAGCCGTCACTGAGGAAGAGCCTGAAGAAAGGCTGATCCGCCTCCGTAAGCAACTCTCATAGCCATTGCCACCACACACTCTTACTACTCCTTGAGTTGAAGACCCCTTTCAGAGTCATAGTTATATCGCAGTAAATACTCGCAGCTATGAAACACTCGAAGGTCATATTGGACACACTAGTAACTAACCTTGAATAATGTAGTCATAAATCACAGAGCCTCGCCTGTTGCAAACAATTGTCAGACTCTTATCGACGCAGCCTCGACCCTTTCTCCGTCGTTGTTTGATGAACTACTTGAGTCTCGTGTGAGTAGCGAGAACGCATCATTAGTATTCAGGAAAGCTTTCCGTTTCAATGATCCTAGCCTGTGGGTTTCTGAACGAGGATTGAAGATTGCTACAAGTCTTCTTGATAAAGGAGCCGAAGGAGACGGAGTAGGGTCTGCACTGGTTGCAGTCCTGAAACAAAATACAGCAACTAACCATTCCCTGTCGAACGCCTTTGCTGATCTATTACTGAAACATGGCGCGGATGTAAATTATAATCATGGCGAAGCTCTGCAGCTTGCAGCTTCCCAGGGAAATAGAGAACTACTCGCAAAGTTGCTAAGCAAGAAGCCCGATGCTGAGACGCTTGGGTCAGCGTTCTCGAGGATTTTCGACGCACCGCTTCCAGAAGAGAAGGTCCATGAGCTCATCACGGTTTTTACGGATTACCGTGACGGGAACAGTGAGTTGGATGTCGTTTCTTCACAACCCGGTTCCGATCCCGTCGTCGTCCGAGCATTATCACAGTATCCACGATCGATCAAGATCCTCGAGGCCCTTTTAGACGTTGGTTTCTATTATGACCAGACGGTAAACTGTAAGGTCATAGATGATCTCGAGGAGACAGAAACAGTCACGCTCCTCATGTGGGCATTGTTACAGCCGCAGAAGAAGGTCAGCACCGGCATCGTCAATCTGCTGATAGAGCGAGGAGGTAAGCAACTTAACTAAATAGCTTACATGACCGTTCTGTTAACCCTCGAAACAGCAAAAATCAACTTCGAGACTGCTACCTCCCATGTTACTCCACTCATGCTAGCCATTCGAACGCGCCGCCAAGATGTAGCACGATCATTACTACTGGCTGGTGCCGAAGTCGATGTGACTGATGCCTTTGGAAATTCACCACTCTCCATGGCATCGGCGATTGGAGGTGAACTAGCTGTTGCCATGATGTCAAATCTGCTGGCTGCTGGAGCGTCCAAAAACGATGGCTCTCTTCATAACGCCGCCCGAGAGCTTAATATCCAGGCTAGTAAGTACATGACTATGAGGGTCACTCCTTTATTTCAGTGATTATGAGTAAAGACTTCTTTGTGGGCCAATACTATGCCTTGAAAGCTTCTTAGTTCCGATACACTCACAAATCATGTCTAGGATAGCGATCGCTAACTGGGTGTTATAGTGCAGGTATTGGTTGAGTATAGACACGACCCGGATTTTCCAAGTCCATTACACGGCGGACGTAGTGCACTCGCTGAGCTTTGCTTACATGCAACGGGTTCAATTGAAATGACAACAAGCAAAGAGAAGGCGATGGAGAGAGCTATCGAATTCCTGCTGCAGAGCGGCACTGACATCACTATACAGTCGGAGGGCAAATCCGTTCTTCTGCTTGCACTTGAGGCAGCTGACCCTTCGACCACGACAAAAGTGCTCTTACGAGCCGCTCTATGGAAGGATATTAATAAGCCATACAACCAGTACAACGATGGGAAATTTACATATTCGCCCACGATGTACGTGCAGCGTGTACTGTCGGATTCGGATCAAAAGGACGATATCTTACGACTACTACGTGCAAATCGATGTACCGACGTATACTACGCGAATTCAGGACAACAGGTTAGTATTCTGGAGCCTCTGAACCCCCCCAGTCGAGGTATCTCGAAAGTACGAATCGTTTAACCAGAAGTTTCTACCCCTGCTACTCCTGCCGGCTGTCGAACCCTTTAATCCTATGTACTATAAACTTCAATGACTGACTTTAGGCTCTTGAACAGCCTGACGATGCTGTGGGCCTGCCATCTCATATTCAGCGCGAAGAGGAAGAGCGCAAGATTCGCCTCGACCGTCTTCGAGAGGTCAACGAAGACCACGCTTCAGCAATTAAGAGAACTAAAGAATTGGCTGCCATACAAGCTGATATACTGGCCAACCAAGCCGAGTTGGAGGAAGCGCGCAAGAAGAGAGCGCTTAGCACGGATCTAGCTGCATTGCAGGAACGTGCCCGCGCCGAAGAAAACATTTTCAACGCAACTCTGCGCCAGCAGCGCGCCAAGCAAATCATAGACCTGCAGCATCAAGAAGACCTAACAAAGGCCAGCGTGATGCGCGCCCGCGCCATCGGCGATGCCGAGCGCTCTGTTGAGGACCAGAGACAAGCGCGTCTGTTGGAATGGGAGCGGGATATAGGGAGCGAGCGAGTCGGCAATGCGAACCAGCTTAGCAGTATCCGCCTACGGGAGCGCGAGGACGTGGAAAGACTGGACAAAGCGGCCGATACGAGGTTTACGGCCCGCTTGAAGGAGCAGAAGAAACTAGTCGACAGCCAAAGCGCCCTCGCTGCTAACTTGAATAGCGCTGCTCCTGGCGCCCGGCGACAGATTGGATTTGTTAGTGGCGAAGTAACGTAGAAGCCGACTGAGGGCATCGTTGGGTTCCCCTTTACTAGGGATGTATTTTAGCAATCATGTTGTGGAGTTTATGCTATTTTGGTATATTGGGGAAATAGGAGGCATGGGTTGGTCATTTCAGTCAGTCACGGGTAATAAATAATTTGGTTTGAATTGTATTTAAGAATACCATTCTGATTTTTCTAGGCCTATTCCTCCTAATTCGAGAACATCTGATCTGCTCATAAAAGCTAGCAGCTGGTACAGAGCCAAGCTCAAGCTAGCCAGGGTACTTTCCAGGGTAGCACCGCTGATCGCGATACACCCCTGAAGGAGATCATAGGCCCGGCTGTAGCCGAAACCAATCTAAAAATATATGATTACCCGGAATGCGCCCTTTCATTTCGGGAGATAACACTCTGTACAACATGACACCTCCGGAGAGAATGCTTGCGGAAGCGCTTTGACCTACACACAATACCGGCCCTCAAGGATAGAACAGCTGAATCCGGGGGGTCGACGGATAAACACCAGAAAACGAGATCAGCGAGCAGGGACTCAAAGGCCTTGCGCATCTACGGACTCGGCCATGCCTGCGCTTCTCATCCGGACGCACCTCAAGGTGGTCCGCGGTATATCTCGCACGCCCGTATGGCCGAATACTCATCGGAATCCGCAACGACGACACCAGTCCTCGTCCACCTCACCCGCGAAACACACACCGGAAAGCGAACCCTTAGTCTACGCAGAGACACATTCAAACCCAGCGCATACTCATATTACCCAACAAGCGCCAGCGCCAGCGCAAGCGCAAGCTAGACCGGAAGTCCTGATCCCGGTCCCGAGCATCGTCCCGCCGCCGCCGTTCTGGCAGCGTCTGGGCCCGCTGACGCGCGCCGCGGAAGCGTACGGGCGGGCGCAGCGCGCGCGGCCGTGGGCGATGCAGGTCGCGAGCACGCTGGTCGTGTATCTCTGCGCCGACTTCGGGGCGCAGTGGATTTCTCGCGGGGGCCAGGATGATGTCGCGCCTGATGTAAAAGATGCAAAAGGGGAGGGAAGGGGGGAGGAGGGTGCGAAAGAGAAGGTGAAGGTGAAGGGGCATGATTGGGCGCGTACTGCGCGGTCGTTGGCTATTGGGGGTACGGCGGCTATTCCTGGGTATATATGGTGAGCTGGACCTTTTTTTTTTCCTTTTCGGTTTCGCTTGGTAGTAGTCTGGGATGCCGGGGAAGGGGGATAAGGACGTTGTAAGGGGTATATGAAGCGCTTGATTTAGGAGAAGAGAGAGCGGCTTATTGGGGAATACATGCGGGAGATACTATTACTAACATGCGTTTCGCATAGGTTTTCATTTCTATCGCGCTCATTCAATTACTCTTCGAAAATCCTCTCAATAAGCATCAAAGTCGTCGTGAACCAACTCGTGTTCACGCCTCTTTTCAACGTATATTTCTTCGGGGCGCAGTACGTAACCCCAAATCCCTTCGCCCTTGCTTCTAAAATACTTGCTCTCCTACCTTAACACAGAGATAAATAATCAATATCAAGCGATTATCAATTGAGATGAGAGTCTAACAGCAGCACAATTCCAGGGCGCTTCTGTCAGGCGACACCCCCGCCGAGGCCTGGCGCCGCGTCTGCAACACGGTGCCCGTGAGCTTCGTCAACTCGTGCAAGCTGTGGCCCGCCGTGACGGCCTTCAACTTCGCCTTCGTGCCCTTCGAGTACCGCAGCATCTTCGGTGGTGTGATCGCCGTCGGCTGGCAGACGTACCTGAGCTTCCTGAACCGACGCGCCGAGAGGCTGGAGGCGCTCCGACAGAGGGATGAACATGTCAGTACCGTCAACAACAGAAACAACAATAATAATGTCTTGGAGGGACAGATACGGGCTGCTGTGAGGAGTGTGTAGGATTTGCCTGCTGCTGGGAAGCAGGCTATTCCGAGCTGAATTCAAGAATGCATGAATACAGTCGTAGAAGAGGCGAGGCGAGGCGACTCGAGGGGACGTATGTTTTTACGTTTGGGGTTTACTCACACAGATACAAAGACTTTCATTTCGAATTCAATGGACAATTTCGTTTGTTATGGTCGGGCGATTAGAAGGCGAGAATAGGTATACACAGATATAGAGATAGAGATAGACAGGGCGATACAGAGCACTCTGTTTAAGGCGTTTTTGCTTGCTAGCGAGCCAGGTTTAACATCGGCATTTGATAGATATACACATACATGCTCACTAGAAAGGTTTTTCTATAGATTCTCACTTATAAATGGTATTTGAATACTTGCCTTGTCTTTATCTCCGAGTTAATGAATGTAATGGACTGCTAAGTCAAAGGCTTCTGGTTGTATGGGCGCAGTTGTGGTTGAGTGGACGTTTTTGACGTAGCAGATCGTATACTGCTTTGATGAGCACCAATTCAGTATGCCGGTAGCATTTCTAGCCTAACATTTTATGTTAGGCTCGCGCAGATAGAGACCTCTGACATAGTTAATAGTTGCTATAATTAAATAGATACTACCCACGACACGTTATAGCTAGTGATGGGAACATAGGCCCTATTCATCAGTAGCTAACTTACAGCTATAGGTAAGGAGAAGTCACCGGTTACGGTATTTCACATATCACATGATACACTGCTATGCTACCAATACCTGATGTTTTGAGGTACTTCGTAATGCAAGTGAGGAGACAAACTGAAATAAGACTCCCTCTACTATATACCTGATCATGTTTATCTTATATACAGGACGCTCGTATATACAATGTCATCTTTTCTTTTCTTGCTTTATCTTCCTTTCTCAAACAGCGCTCATAGACACTATAATCATCCAAGTCAGTCAAAAGATCTTAAATTTCGGTAGAGAGTGTGTGTACTCACCTGCCAGTAATAGTCGTTCTGGTATTTACACGTGTACGGCGAGGCGCATTGGAAACTTCCGCTGTAGTTCAAACCGCCACACTGTGCATACTGCGCCTGGGCCTTCGGTGCCGCCAATGCAAGGATGCGTTCGGCGGCGTGTTCAGAGGCGACCACGATGTATGCCGAAGGGTTGGCCGTGACGTGACCTGGGAATATGCTCGCGTCAACCACGAAGAGGTTGTCGGTTCCGTATACTTGGGTGTTCAAGTCGACGACGGCGGTTCCGCCGTTGCGACCATCGTCGGTGCCAAGTTTACTGGTGCCTACAATGTGTAAGTGACCGTGTTCTCAGTAATATAGTAATAGTAATAGGCAAAAAAGCTTACCGATCCAGTGGTTAGCTCGGCGAGTAGCGTACGACACCACCATCTGCGATGAAATCAGCTTTAGTCTCATAAGCTAAGGGCGCCAAAACTAACGTCGTTCACATAATCTTCGACAGTTGTATTTGCGGAAGGTAACAACCACGTGAGGTTGGCGACGTTCTTCAGGGCGGCTTGAAGGTTCTTGATACCTTGGATAACAGCCTGTACGTCGTTCTTGTCTTGCAGATAAGGTAGAGTAGACACAACAGTGCTGAGGGATTTCGTAATAGTCATGCGACCTCTCGAAACAGAGCCACGCCCAAGGTACTGGCTCATGGTCATGGCATCTTCTACGGTCAGCGACAAGACTGGTCCTACGATTAGATATCTCACTTACGGGCATCTTCTGTACCACCACTACCCTCGACTCTTGATGTCCACTCGAGTTGTCGAGTAATACCATCTGCACCCACGATCTCATCGAACATGCTATTGTAAACAATTAGACAAGAAACCGAAGAGTTGATATAACCCCAACTTACATTGGGCCGATATTCGGCGCAGCTTGAGCTAGGATACCAGATCTCTTGTCTTGAGAAGGATTAGCTTGGTCCATCTCACGGCACTTCTTCCAGTCATAAACTTACTCAGGTATAGACTGGTATCAGTAGTGTTGGGGTCATCGTAAGCTGCGTAAAAGTCGTAGAACACAACATTAGGGTGAGTGATGACAGTGTCGGTCTATACTAGGTTAGTAATGTCTTCGCAATAAAACACAGAGGGATGACGAACGTTAACATGATCGTTCAAATTGTACCCAACTGGAAGCTTGATCCAGGAGCTGTTTGAGATCATAGTAGGCCCATCCGTTGAGCTCGCCACCACTTCTAATTGATCTCCAGGACCAATTCCGCCTACTAGGGTCAGCATAATCGTGATCTTTAATCTCAAGGTCGGTCGCGCTTACTTCGCATCAAGAGTTTCGCTGAGCCGAAGGTGCCAGCTGATAGAATTACCCGACCGGTAACGGATGTGACGTTGACCACTCCAACATACCCTCCATCATCGTAGGCTTCGACCTCAACACCAGTGATATGTCCACCAGTACGTATAACACGCTTGACGGCGGTACCCGTCCACAACTTGAAGTTCGAACGCGCGTGGGCAGTCACAAGGTAGGTGGCCATAGGCCCGCCTCGCTCTCCGTTTGAGAACATGAAAGGAGTGTGTGTAAAGGTATGATTTTTCTGGTTTGGAACATTGTTGGCAGTGACATTAGTCCAACCAGCCTTAGCCAAGCCGCCGGAAATCACATCAAAGCCTTGTTGTAGGTAAAGCTTGCCATCTTTGGACGGCGTGTCGGTACCAGGGATGCGCGAGAAGACTCTTGACGTTGCGCCGGTCATGTCTGACGACTTCCAACCGCTGGGGAAGTTGTAGTCCCAGTCTATGGTATTGGGCTAGGAGGCTGTTAGTGAGTGGCCTTGCATCGTGTTATGAAATTACTACTAACCTTCCACCACAATCCTGCATTTATAGCAGTACCTCCACCGAGCACGCAACCGGCCATCTGATCAGTATCAGTGCAAGAAATACCGGCTGAGTCCTCCCAGATCTCGTTGCAGAGACCGGGTACGTCAAAACGGGTGAGGTTTGTGCCTTCGGTCCATTCAGGACCAAGGGTGCCGCCCCATCGCCCGGAACTTGGAGGTCCCTTCTCGATGAGCAGGACTTTCTTGCCAGCCTCGCTTAGCTTATCTGCGATTGGTATGCCACCGGCTCCTGCACCAACGACAATGTAGTCATATGTGTCCGTTGGAACAGGGGTACCAGTTGGTGTGGAGGTAGGAGTCGATGTGGGTGTGGTAGTTGACCCTCCACAGCTTCCGGTCACCGTAGCCGTAGCCATTGATGCCCACTGGGTGTATGATGGGTTCGCTGCGTTACTGTCCAGTACGGCTCCAAAGATACTCTGACCATTATCATGTTGCACTATACCAACTTCGTTTGGACAACTCGGATTATCTGGGGACGGGAAAGCATTACACCATCCTAATACTAGGAATCCAGCACTTGTCGATACAGACCCTGTGGCACCACCCTGGTCCCATGAAAGACAGTTTTGGCAACGGAAGATAAGTGAGTAATGTGTCGAGTTTATCGTGGAAGAAATTTGTGTCAACTTGGCGTCGCCAGTGTACACGTCTGGAAGATCATAGCCAGTAGCATAGCGAAAGGAAGTTAGAATCTCGTCTTGGTATGGGTAGGCCATAATAAGCAGGCTGTTTGTCATAGGGCCAGCCAGCGAGATACCACACCACCCTGTTAATGTCGTGCTGTTGGAAGGGCATTGCTATGGTCTTGGTTAATTGACGTTACTTGCACAGTAAAAGAAGGGGGTACCGACCAAGTATCCGATGAATTCATCGGCGTCAGTCGTCAAAGCATCCTCAGGAAGCGCAAGCCCAATAGTCATGCCGCCCCAAGTCGTGGTGCCTGAGGTGCCTGAGGCACCCGAGGCGGTGTCTGGCACTATCCATGTGTCGAACGTGATGCCTGTCTTGCTATCCTTATAAACGGTTGCGGTGCTCGATTGACCAAGGCATAGTTGGATATCTGCGTCTAGTTAGCAGTGATTCTCTCAAAAAAGCTCTTTGGAGGCGGCGAACTTAAGCCTGCTGTCAAGAGCAGCGTCGCAATGAAACCGAATCGACCCATCGTGACCAGAACTGCTTTCAAGTCACGACGACTAAGAAAGCTGTTTGGGGTGATAGGTCAACCTTGGAAGAACGGCTTATATGTCTAAGACTTAAAGCCATGTTTTCTCCCCTTTCCGATATAAGACCTCCGTCCCCCTCCGTGTGGACCGACTGCTATAGTCTTGCATACCAACGACGGTTTGCTAGGCTGGATATCCCGAACTAGGGAGGTAACGTGCTCATAGGAGGAAATAAAGATACCCTAGAAGCACGATAGCCAAGCGGAAGCTCTATTAGGTACCAACTAAGCTAATCGAGCCAGGTATGGCCGTCCAGAGATTCACTGGCAGCGGACCATGTCAGCGAGGAACCAAGGAATCAAGGCTTCCCGGGCCCACGGCACGTGCGAAAACCCAGGGTACTGGCAACGGCACAATCGCCCGGGGCCAGACGTGGGCTATTAACATGAGTCCCAATCTAATCGCTTCAGCAAGGGCGTCACATCGGACCCGTAATTGGCAAGCAGCTTTGCGCGGTTGGTTCTGGCATACATTAGACCAGTGTGACCAATCCTTGGGTAGATATTACGGAATATTTCCTGGAGCCGTGAGCCTCTTTGTGGCGTCCGCACGTGGTGACGATTTCTTGTTTTAGGAAGTATTGAGCTATATATCTAACCGCCGCAGTTGAGGAGGGAAATATGCGAAGCAGAATGCGGTTGCTCAAGCTCGATATCTTGGCTAGTAGCGGCGTGACTTGCCCGTTTGGTTCACGGAGCTGGCAAGCTCACGCGGATTGGTGGGCTCCGGGCGGCCCGAATTGGCGACAAGGTGGACGCGCGTGCCCACCGCGACCGATGCTGACGGGACTGAGAAGAGATCTGTCGTTGCCTGAAGCTCCTAACCTCGGCCCGCGTCCCGAAGTACACAACAACAGAAAAAAGAGAAAAGAAAAGGCCCAGAATATTGTTTCAAAAGTGGCAAGAATGAGATTGAAGGTTTGATGCATCACTGAGCCACCTGAATGAAAGCCACTTTTCCATTGGAGTAACAGTATATATTCCAAACATGCAGTTACTATATTGTGTATGCATGAGATATAAATAAACGAATATCTACCTAGGTATTTAGGTAGGTAGTATAGAATAGACCAAGTATTGATCTCGTAGGAAAATATGTTGGCGATGCAGTAGTCTGGATGGTCTGTGTATCAATGTCTGAAAGCTGAAAGTGCTTGTAACTAGAAGGAGCTCTCTCAGTTAGCTGCATAGAGTACTTCTTTCCTAGTAACATACCTTACAACAATGTACTTGCAAGCTTAGGTTTCACTCATATTCCAACGACGTCTCCGTTGCTCTAGCTCCTTTACTACTAATTAAATCTGCTCTCCCGGGGTCCTGGGTAACCCTCCACAGCTCCGGGTTCTTGGTAGCTAATTACTACGCATACCTAGACACATAATGCCAAGTTTTATTCTTCTCGCCTGCATCAAATAGTCTTGGCTTACACGGGACCTCTCCAACCCGCTCTCTCACATAATTATATGTAACCGACAATTGTTGCGATGGGTAGAACGGGATAAATCTGCGTAGTATGCATTTCTTCGCAAAAGTCTAAGCTAGAGTGATGTGCTGACAAGATTTCTGCTACGACGTATACAATGACTTTTTGATTTTGTTTTCACACGAGAATGTTGGACGGTATCCAGCACTTTGGAACATAGCTCACACGCAAAAAAAATAAGGCATTATAAGTCAGAGTCTTCAGGTCATCGCTATTAGAATGGGCTGTTTTAAGCCTCACAGAATCACACAACAAATAACGCTCATGTGGTTGCAAAGGAACCACAACATGGGTTAGGTAAGTAATGACAAAGAATTGCTATTGAGTCCGTGACAACTCCAATGGCGCTCGCCAGCTCATATAGCTTCTAGCTAGAGTTGTATCTGCTATTGTAACTTGCATTCAGTTCTTGTGCGTCATGTCAGACGTTATTGAAGCGAGCATGTATAATATCGCAGGAACATTCATAATGGACACGCTGCCGAAGTATTATCACTTGGACATCCTGCTCTGTCATGTTTAAGTAATTACCTCCTCCTTTCACGATACTACGATCAAGCATGAGAGTTACCTTCGCTTCCAACAATAGAGCCGCCCAGCCTGACCGGCTCGTCTCACGTTGCAATCTATCCCGTGCCCTCTTCCTTCGACGTATTCGTTCCGCATCGTCGACTAGTTGATAGACTCGGTCGTCTATACAAATGCCCCGTGCACTGGAGATGGGATTTGCCCTCTCTCCAAGGCCAACAGTCTAGGCCCCAAGGCATCCACATGACCAAGACCAACTTCATGACCAAGGTAGTTCGGCAAGTCTTTCATGGACTTAAGATCATAAGTGTATGCACGTATGCAGAAGCGCGAGACCTCTGTAGTACGGTTGGTTTGGAGAATTCCAAATGAAGAAAGAAGTAGCAAGTAACGAATACCTAAGAAGAATGAAAATAAGTCATTATGAACCAGCTCAAACCGGAGTCATAAAGCTTCCCAACGAAAGGACCGGGCAGCTTAAGGCGAACTCAACATCCGCGGACCGGAAAACCCCTGAATACCTTTGACCCTGTCTGGCACAACGAGTTTGTCCTGCCAACTATTTACGACTAAGCCATTAGCATAGCATAATCATAATTAGGGGAACACCTGTTGAAGGGTGCGCACTTCTATGAGGCCAGCAAGGCAAGTCTCACTGGCATCACGGTGTATAAACACGTTCAAAAGCGTCTGTCATAGGCTAGAGTATGGACCAAAACCTTAGCTTTATGCCCAGCAATTGTTCCTCTCATTTCTCAATCGTGGTTATGCTAGAATACTTATCAACCTCAAAGCTGCTTGCCAAGCTGGTATCCAGCGCTACTCAGAAAATAAGCACGTCACGTTAGGCTATTGGCTTCTTCCTCAGGCCAGACTTGGGGACCTCAGTCCTTCCTCAACAATCTCAGAATTACCCTGGGCACTACCGGCTCGGCGAGCTTTTGCTCCTGCCTTGAGCTGATCCCATTTCTCCCTGTATCGTACAAGATTGGCACGGGCCTTGGTGTAACTCTTCTCTAACTCTTCATTTTGCTTCATCAAAGCTTGGTTTTGTTGCTTGAGCTCGCTAATCTCTCTCGCGAAGGCTTCTTCAGATACCCCAGGTTTGCCGACTGATGATAGAGGGGATCCAGGGCGCATCAAACGCATGCTTTCTGCTAACCTCATCCCCGAGTTTTGTGATATTGATTCGAATGCGTGAAGTCGTTTGCTAAGCAGGTCAATCATGTCCTTGAGACTCTTATTTTCTAGATAAAGCTCCTCAACCAAATTGTTAGTGTTGCCTTTGCCCGCCCTTCTCTTGAGAGCTGGCGAATGAGACATTTGAGATTCCCTAGCATCAACGAAGTCGTCTTCGTCAGCTTCTTCTGGTAGGTTTCCGAGAGTGGCATGAGCTGAGCCCTCGAAACGGCGTTTTTCTTTATCAGCAAAGGATAGTATGCTTGCATAGGAAGCCGTGTGGCCACTGGTGGGAACCACATAGAAGGAGTCATTTGCAGACTGCCCTTCTCGAGCCACAGCACGGAGCGCTGCTCTCGAGTACAGTTTCTGAATATCTGGCTCCGCGCTAGAGGCGGAATGTCTGACTCTGTTCTTTTTCTGGGTTACCGCTTCTGGGGGTGGGGGTGGATTTTGCTCCTCGGATTGTTCTTCGTTGATCAATGGGAGGCCGGCAAATGCTAGTGGAGCCGATATTTTGTTTATAATGCTTCCGAACGCACTATAGAACCTCGAGAATCCCTCGTCGTTGGATGTGGTTGATGAATCTGGTATTTCCCGCGAAGACGAATCTTCAGCTAGTCCGGCGATTCGCTCAGACGCGGGTATCGCACTCGTTTTATCGGAGTTGTCAAGCATATCCTGCATTCGAGACCGTGGTGCGACCTTTTTCGACGCCCCTTCCAAGCTCCCTGGCGCCTCAGTGTTGGAAATACTGGGGCTAAGCGGCTGGGATCTGTATTTAGAACGGATGCCACGGGCGGAGGCCAGATTACTGGCGATAGATGCGCCTAGATCACGCGCCGGGTATCTGGGCTGCTTCAGAAGAGTTGGTTTGGGCGGTGCATTCTTCTCGTTCGACAACGACTGCGCTTGAGCAGTCGCAGTCGCAGGATCGGGAGCTGGATGGGCCCCTCCCTTTTCATCTTCTTGAGAGTCGGTTTCAGCGGAGGCTTGCGAGGACGGTGGCTGTAACGGAGCCTGGAGCAGCTCGGACAACCTGCGATGGTGCTGCTCGAGCAACTTGAGAGTTCGTAGAGCCTCGACTGAAGTGGTGTCCTTGGCAGCGTTGGCAAACTCGCCGGCAGCTCGGGTATGCTCATTGATGGCGACTGTAGTCTCCGAGGTGTGGGTTGCGGTTGCAGCGGCTCTCGCATGGTCGTGAGCCTACCATTTGGTTAGTTTGTCTTCGTGAATCAAACACGCCGAAGCGACCGAGTGATACCTTGATCAGTGGTGAGGACTCCATCCTGAGATAACGCTCCGAGGTGTTTCTTGCGACAAAGCACTAAGTAAGCGGGGGGCCTATCTAAAGACTCGCTAGAAGAAGAGGGCCAGCATAAACGTGAAATTATGAGTAGGTGCGCCTGTACAGGAACTACATGAGCTGCAATGAAATGTTGGCCCACGGGTCAATCTCCATAGAGCAAATTGAGAGTTCCAGGTTTGTCTAATTGAGGTGGGATTGGTATGTGAGTTGTGGTCTTTTTCCTTTTGGGGATGTCAGTAGGAACAAGTGTAAGCCCGAGGAACCTATGAACACAGTGTGCACGATGATAGACGGAGGAGTCTGTGTACCCAGTTGCAAAGCGCACCACAGCTTATCATCGGACCTAAACCAGTACCTAAAGTAACTTTCATACAGTATTTTCGCGTACAGTATCGAGGTTTTGTATACTGTATTTGGCGAGAATCCCTCTAAGAATCTTACAGAAGACAGGTTATAATGAAATAGTTGGTCAACCTACGGGTACCTAAATCATCTTGAGCCTACCAGTACCATTAGACCTCCACCATTGTTCAGTCATGATACTATATTCAACTTTATAGATGAAGCAATAACCGAGAATGGAGGCACCTACTTACAGGAACGCTTAAGTTTTCGCGGGGCAATCAGGGGCGGTCAGGGGCGGTCAGGGGCTAAAGCTTACCTAGGCAGGTACCTACTCAGGGTACCTTGATGTTGCAAACCCATCGCGAATCTGAAGCACAGACCGAAGGAGCCCCCGGGATCTCTACATCGAACAACTACCTCAGTTAATGTGCCACGTCTTTCGTCTTCTCGTTCTTCGCCTTCCATCTAATATAGGATTCCAATTACATCGCCTACCTGCTGTATGACACACCAAAGACTTCCAAGGTTGTTACAAGTTGCCAACCAGCCGCTGAAATTAACTTGGGATGTCCATCTCAGATCTAAATACATCCTGGTACCACCCGGTGACAACACCACCATACCTCACGCTGGGCAGTGGTTAGGTGGTAAGTTAGATTAAGTTTATGGACGAGCAATTGGCCGCCATCGACGACCACTGTCTTTAGCCTCTGTCGTCTTTGTCTGAACAGCGGTTTCTTGTCTTTTTAACTTTGTTATCGTCCCCCCCCCTCTCTCTCTCTCTATGTGCTCAGACATTTTGCTTCAAGACCTTACTTGTGGACTGTAAGGCATCTGTCCATCCCCTCTTTTGTTTCAATTCACTCCTGTCTTGCATCTGAGCTTGAAAGCCTTGCATCTGCATCTTCAACTTGCATGCGTGCCAGCCGCCAGCTACCAGGACCAGGACCAGGACTAGGATATAATGGATGCTCTTAGCACTGGCGCCAGCGCCAGCAAAAGAGATGCTGTCAAGGCCATTTCCAAAAAGCTTGTTGCAAGAGGCCGCTGGAGGAAACAGCCTTCAAACGAAAGCTTCGGCTCGTTAGTGAGCACCGAAACCGAGGAACATCCCAGCAATCCCGAGAGCGAGAGAAGGGGTTCTGGACCAGACTCCCTGTTAACAACGACAGAGTCTTACGAATCTGCCGGGGATCCTGGTGATGTTGAAGAGGCCGAGACAAGCAGTCCCGACCTTGATACCGTACGGGACTTAGAACAAGAATCGTGAGTATTTTATCCTCTCTTACATATGTTGTCGTGTTTACGTCTCTTTCATCAAAAGTTGCTGCCTTCCCATCACCACAGTGAATAATAGGTACATACCTTGGCCACCTTGGCCTACCATGCATGTACTTCAATCCTCTGCCCAGCATGCTTTACCCAAGACATAATGTACCATGTCCTATACACACCCCACCCTCTCTTATTAACGTGAATCAATCTGCTGCTGTGCTATGCACACTACGAAGCATCACAGGGGATGCGATGCTAGCATCGTCGGCTGGAACACATGCCCGCATACACTCTCCCTCCCTCCTCTGATCGTGTTCGCCGTTTCTGTCCTTGCTCTTATTTTGGATACGTCATCCCGTATCCAGCTATCTTGTAAGCTAGCTATCTACTGCGCACTTAGTCTTAGTCTACCTTGGGACATACTATCCTTGGCAGCTCGGGGCTAGGTTGTTCTCTGATGTGGACTAGGGATCCATCTTTCTTTCTAGACGTCAGACTTGCGCCTCCTTCGTAAACACCAAATCAAATCCCGTCATCCCGTTCTTGACACCAGGCTAGCTCAGTTGCTGGCCACTCTGGTTATCCAGCTGCCTAGCCGCTTACCCAGCCTTATTCGGCTCCCCCCTCCTGCGCGCACTATCCATCCAGTAACCCGACATCACCGCATCCTTCCCATACTTTAGTCTTCTGTTGTGCATTACCTCGCTGTCTGGACGTGCATGTATATCGTCCTCATCTTGCATTCCTAGTTTGGCGAGAAAGGATACCCCCGGTACCAATATTCTAACTCGCTCGTTATCCATATAGGCGCCCCGGTGTGCCCTCAACTCATCCATCTCAGATCGGTCATTTAACAACATCGTCGCCCATCATTCAGGCCGGTCACTTGCCCGAGGTCCAGACGTTGGACCAGCAAGAGACTCTTGAGAGTCTCTCGCACTCTGCGTCCTTCTCTGTCGCCTCCAGCGATCAATCTTTCGAGAACACTCGTGCGGGTTCTACCAGCAATAGTGGCCTTCATCCTCCTTCCGAATCACCGTCGCGCCGATCAAGATCGCCGGCTGGCAGAATTAAGGACGCCTTCAGAGGCAAGAGGGGGAGGGGTGCTTCACCAAGCTCAGGAGCTCGGAACGACGATCATCAGGACCGAGAAAGCTTAGATTCCCGACCCGGCTCAGCGAATCCTTCACAGTCTGATATACATGAATCCGATTTAACCTCTCGGGGATCACGTCGGAGGCGCAAAAGCCAACCACCCCTTGAATTATCGATCCGCCCGCAGACTCCCCCATCTTCCAACTCCCCGGGCCCAGTAATTGTCAACACTCCGCCGACTCCAGTCGATTCATCTCCAAGTAGAAAACTCCCCCTTAGCAATCCCAATGTGGTGGTTTCTCCATCGGGTAACATGATATCGCATAGGAGAGCGAGGTCAGGTTCAGCCACGAGCATTGGCCCGAGCAAGCTTTCTAATATCGTATCGGCGCCCCTGACTCCCACACCTGAGAACGCGGCGCCACCAACACCAGGTGCCGGGTTCTTTTCCGGCATGTTCTCTGCAGCACAGAATGCTGCTAATACCTTAAGTACCACTATCACGAATACCAGTATAATTCCCGGCGGGAATAGACCAAAATCAAACACTTCGAAGGAAATACAACCTGCCGACGACAATAGGGTCGAAGTTGAATCACCTGCAGATGAATTGAAGAGTTCAAACACAGGTGCCAAGGAGCCTGCTGTTAAGACTCTGGGCATGGGTGACCTGAGCCTCAGTCAGCTCGGATTTCAGGAGACCGTAAGCGCAGCTCCCACTCCTACAGCTTCGCGATTCGCCAAATCTGCCACCGAGTCCCGAGGACGCTCAGAATCAGCACCAGTTGATACCGAAACCGCACCTGCTAATGGCGATGGCCCATCTGATGACGTGGGCGTGGATCGACCTAGGTCACTATACGATTATGCCAACACAACGCCGCCGACGAGCGTTTATGAGGATGGTGCCGGTGTTCAACGCACTTCCAGCATACGCAGCGCCATCTCTAAGACAAGAAGACGCAAGCGTGGTAGTACAGGTGGTACAACGGGCACTGGAACCACTATCGGTGCCGCTATCGCCGCGGCCAACGCGTCAGTGGCTTACCCCACTGCCGCTGGTAGCGCCCCTAAACTTACAGGGTTCGCTGTCGCGAGTAAGAAACGCAATCGAGACTTCCATGTCCTATTCAAAAGTGTCCCAGACGATGATTATCTTATTGAAGACTATAGCTGTGCCTTACAACGAGAGATTCTTGCTCATGGGAGACTATATGTATCCGAAGGGCATATCTGCTTCAGCAGCAACATTCTGGGATGGGTCACCACGCTAGTCATGAGTTTCGACGAAATCGTATCAGTAGAGAAACGGAGCACAGCCTTGGTCTTCAAAAATGGTCTTATGATATCAACATTACATGCGAAGCATGTGTTCGCAAGTTTCACAAGTCGGGATTCAACTTATGATTTGATAGTCAATATCTGGAAACTTGGCCATCCAACTTTACGTAGCTCACTCAACGGTGTTTCGCTGGATGAAACAGGTGGTGACAAGACCGAAAAGGTTGACGCTGGAGAAGCCGCCCCTGGAAGTCAGAGCGTTTCCGAATCCGAAGAAGATGATAGTGAAGAAGACGACGATGTCTACGATGAGGACCTCGAAGAAGACGAGGTTCCCGTGGAAGCTCAAACAACAGAATCAGCTCTGGCGAAGAACAACGGGGAGAAGGGCGGGTCGAGGAAAGTATCTGGTGCTATGGCACCCAACGGGGGCGCTGTAGAGAAGTCTGATGCAGCGCCTTCATCAGGCGCCGCTGATTTTCCCGGGCCTGCTACTCACGGGCCAACTGAATGTAGCGATTCGGATACTCACTTTGAAGTGGCTATTGCCGATGACATAGTCGCTGCACCTCTGGGCAAAGTCTACAACTTCATTTTCGGATCCGCATCCGTCACATGGATGGCGAAATGGCTGACCAATGAGCAAAAATGTACTGATCTTCAGATGGAAGACAAGAAAGGGTTGAGTCCAGATAACAAGAATCGAGCTTACTCGTATATCAAGCCTATCAACGCCCCGATAGGACCGAAGCAAACCAAGTGCATAGTAACCGAGACAATCGAGCATATTGATTTCGAGAAAGCCGTTAGTGTACTTGTCGTTACACAAACACCTGATGTGCCAAATGGGAACATATTTAGTGTCAAAACTAAGTATTGTCTGTCCTGGGCCGACAACAACTCAACTCGCGTGACCATGAATTGCACCATCGAATGGAGTGGTAAAAGCTGGTTAAAGGGTAAGTGTTTTCTCAGTATCTCTTGACCTACTAGTTAACAAGTAATAGGCGCTATTGAGAAGGGTGCTAAAGACGGCCAAGCGGTGTATTGGAAAGACCTGTCCACCAGTTTGAAGAGTGCTATATCTTCCCGACCCCGTGCCGCCACCCTGAATGGAGCCGCCAAAGGCAAAAAGAAGAGGGGGAAGGGCAAGCTGAATCGTGCTTCTAAGGATTCCCTAAGGGGGCCAGTCGACTCAACGTCCCCCAAGACCCACGATTGGGGTCTATTTGAGCCCCTACATAGCATTCTGGGGCCAATTGTTGACATACTCAAACCAGTCATGACCGGAAACGTAGTTTATGGTCTCCTTGTGGGACTATTGGTTTCGACGTGGTTCGGTTTCGGTTTCAATAGTCAACACAGAGGCGTCGGCTACGGGCGAGGTGTTGCGTTTTCTAGCTACCCTGAACGTGCTGTAGCGTACGAAGAGATTTGGAGGCGAGAAGAGAGTGAGCTTTGGGATTGGTTGGAAGAGAGAGTTGGACTTCACAGGATGAACGAGGGTGGAACACCCATCCGCAAACGAGTAACTGAGCCTCGAACAGTGGAACAGAAGTTACAAGAGGAGCGCATGAGCGAGAGGGAGGTTGAAGAAGCAATAAGAATCACAGAGGAGAAGCTTGACGTTCTCAAATCGGTAATCGACCGCAAAAAGGACACCTCGAAGGCCAAATTCGACGGGAAAAACGACCTAATCGCCGACCCCGAGGGCAAAAGGTGACGACAAGGGGAACTCCCCACGGAGGAGTCCTCAACAAACCCGCAATTACTTCCAAACCTGAAATAACCGACCATACGACGCCACGACGAAGCATTTTTTTGTTCAGTACATGTTTAACTTGTATAATACATATCAAAGATCTTGTGGTCAATTGAGCAATACCTATTTGCAAGTTTGCCACTTAAATTTGGAGCTCGGCGATGCACAGTAACAGTAAAAGTCTCCTTGTCTCCTCTTCAACTTTTACACAACGGCTTCTTAGGGGTATTGCCGTCGTACACTCGTGTATGCTTTGGGTTTCTTTCTTTCTCTTCATGTCGTGACTGCTAGAATACTCACCTTCGTCCTAAGTCGCCCATCTAAAATATGGACCCTCAGTGTCAACGAATATATGTTTTAATAACCTCGTCTAGAGGCTTGAAGGTAGTCGTCTTACGTACAAGCGTACCTCCTTGAACACTCTTTCACCTTCACGCTACCCCATCAGTAGCTAGCAATATTCCTTGTCCACGCTTTACCGCTTCTCCGAGATGCTCAACATCTCATATACTACTAGCGCTACATTAATATGAAGTATATTGGAAATGACCTAAGTATTCTCGTGTCAATATCCAACAGTAGTGGCGTAGTCATCGTAGTCATAGTCCAGATTCGGTGGAGATACCATAGTTGTGACATTCGTTATATAGCCGAGCGAACAGGTCTTATTTCACTCAATCGGAAGACGGAAATGTGACGAGTCGCTTCGTCACGAGAATCTTCATATACAACGGCTACAGATCAATACAAGTGAGAATAAGGGATCGATCTCGACGGTTTGGGCAACAACAAGGATTCCCCATATACCTGTTCCATGACATAAATTTTAATTCTAAAACTCTCTGCCCCCGAACTTTGTTTTGCAGCCCGTCAGGAACAGCAGCCGATGCCGATAATTATGAGATCTGCTCAGCCATAAAAGAGTATGCCTCATCACTCACAAGTCAGAAACACCACCCCGTTGCCCATGTGTAAGAAGGCAAAATTTGTAAGCCTGGCCAGTATTGATTCTAGGATGTTGGTCGACCGACCCCGGTGTTGGTATGCGACGTGTTTATATTGTATACGCAGTCTCGTTTGTCGCCGGTTGTCTGACCTTTCACACTGACAAATGGATTGTGAAAACTTCCCAAGGAGATAGATGATAATAACACTGGGGGCTATCTATGATATGTCATAAAGACCAACGCCTTGACATTCGGAGTCGGCCAGAATTTGAACAAAGATTTAGAAATATATAGAGTGATAGTGCTAACATCACAAGCTTCATCAGTTCGATGTAGAATGGCTACTTCGGCACTCCTTCACACTAACAGGATACCTATTATCCCAACTTCCCGACACACGCCTCGCTCAAAACCGTCAGCCTTGGAGATTTACACTATGTTAGATCCCGCTACGACAGTCAAATTACATACGCTCGATCCAAGAGTCCCCTTCGACGACGCTAAACCAACGCCAGTCTGGATCATCGGGAAAGGCCAGTAGATTTTCTGGCGCAGGTGTTTCATACGAGTCTACATGAACACGAACAAGGAGTCCCCTCGAGCAGCGTGCGTCGTCGGCGACGGCCAATGTACAGCGCCCGAGGGCATGGAGGTGTTTCTAGGGGGTGAAGGCGGACGCGTCAAGGAGGGTGTTTTCCCCCTTGCGGCAAGAGATAGTTTTGCGGAAGAGTCTGCTACTCAGGAGGCGGAATATACTACTCCTCAAGCGAGTACCAATACTTCGACTGAGATGGGATATCCCGCTCAGACTAGTATGTATTCTATAGTTGCGCGAGCATACGAAGCGATGCGGGAACGACAGTGACGAGAACAAAATACTACTGCTTAGGGGAGTAATGCTTCTGCTAAGGTGTGGGAGCAAGTATTTGAGAGACGTGCACATTTTGACTAATACTCGCCTAATATCTCATTCCCTTCCACTGTCCTTCTATCTTTCCAGATAAACCAACCAGAAGTGTTGAAGGCAGGGTCTTAGAGAATAATCGCTCTCGGATTGTGGATAGTCTCATTGCGTTGACCTCTTGTGTCGAGGTATCACACCTCGGAACTTAACACATCGTGTATGTCTTAAGGCCAATCAAGGGCTATATAGCTGAATGATGAAGCCGGGGTAACCGAATGTTTTCTATGTATAAGACTGAAAGTGATATCGTTGCCTGTTTCACCGATGACACACGATGCCTAGTTTAAGACACCGTGTTATTGTAGCGGAAAACGTTACGGCGATTCTCTGCTCCAGAATCATTAGTCTCCGTGCGGTCGTCTTCAGCCTCATACTCATCACATCGCCATGTGGAAAATGCTACCAGCCCATTATATCCTGCAGTCTTGAGTCCGAGACAATGTTCCTAACCGCGTCCGCGGCCAATGTCACGACTTTTGCCGTCTCAAGGGTCCGATTTCCCTTGAAGAATACCAGCACATTAAAGTGCCAGGGGAATGCAGAGGCATAATAACACTTGATATTCCTGCCCAACTCACCAAGGCGGAATGCACACAGGTAGGTAGCTAGCCTAGCTACCCCTATTAGTTCCTTCCATACTTGGATCCGTCTCGCATCAAGCCATGCGAGCACGTTTATTCGATCGTAGAGGTCTGCAGTATGATATAAACCAATAGAACGGATCTCAAGGAGCCGTCACTGCCAGATCATTTCCCGTCCGTATCTCGTACCGCGGATCATACGCATCGTTATAATGCCACACTTGGCTAACAGGAGGTAATACTCATAGTCATTCCATTTCTTTGTTTCGTGTTACTGATACACTGTGCCAAAGGAACTATTACTTCTCGATATGTAACATATAATGGTGTGTCCCCGTGGGCTTATCCGTCCAGCTGTTACTACCCGCCAGGGCTGGACCTGCGGTGTTCAAAGCTGTCTCTGCTGAGACTGCTAAGACTGCTCCTCTCAGTGCTGATGCTTCCATCTGCACCAACTCGTAGTAGTACAGGCCACAGAAAGTCATATATTGGCATCATTCCAGAGTCCTAATCCTTCGAACCCCAGCCAACCCAGGTCCGCGGCATGACCCGCCAGATTTTGACCTCACCACTCCTTAGATCCTCTAATTTGTAGCTCTCCTGCTTGACTTTCTTGCTCTCCCGGCCCTGCTCCCATGCACGCACCTTCTTTTTCGTACCATCCCATTCGGCGACAATGGCAACATGGTCCGGCTTACCAACTTCCGTGGTGTATTTGGCGTGCATTGGGCCATGTTTTCCTTGAAACTTAGCATTGCGTATAGACATGATATCGCCCGGTCTAATTTCATCGTTCAGCTGTGTTGCTGCATTGGCCAAGTTTGCGTAGACCAGCGCGCCGTATGCACGAGTACCAATAGGTAGCAAAGCTTCTTGGAGGGGTCGAAGAAGCTCATGTACAAGAGCGTGCGGCGTCCCGTCACCGACGACCGAGTCTTTCTTCGACGCAACTGAGTGGGCAAGTCGCCGCCCAAATCTTTCGTATGCTTCTTCTAATTCATCCTGTCGCAATGCTCGAGGAGGAGGTTCGTGTCGTTGATCCAATTCAGTTTCGAAAGCGTCCTTGGGGTCGTAACGAACGGTAATGATAGTCTGCGAGTAGTCTTGGAACAGAATCGAGACTTCCTTCGTCACATATTTCCGTCCGTCTTCAGTTGACTTTGACTCGTTGCTCTCTGTATAGATATCCTTCCGTCCTTGGAACGCAGGCGGGACTCCATGCCGCGAGAGCCACCATTGGGTGTGACGAGCTAGGTCAATCTCGTTTGCCATGAATCCGGTTTCAAGAGAGAGGGAGGGACGATTCGCATCGATCGATCGTTTCCCGACAGGAGGCCTGAGAATATCGGCGGACTTTCTGGGAGCAGCTCTTGAGCTAGTTGGTGTCGAAGGCGGTACTCGCCGGTCTGCTGAGGATGACGGTGGCGGGGGAGGGGGAGCTTGATGCGGTACATACTCTCCTGTTTCTTCGCGCAGGGGCGCACTATGAGACGGGATAGGAGGCGTCTGTGCAGCATTGTAGTTGTAGGGATCGTAGTCATCATCGTCATCATATGCGTACGGAGTAGACTTAGGCGGAGGGGGTGGAGGAGCTCGAGGAATATCTACTGATGCTCTTGACCGTGGAGCCGGCTGACTAGGGATTGGGGGTGGACCACCTCGAGGAATATCTACTGAGGTCCTGAAGCCAGCAGCCAGTGGAGTGGGGATTGGAGGAGGTCCAGATCTAGGAGCGATGCTGCTTGGGACAGGGGGCGGAACCGTAGGCGGAAATTCAGTAGTTGGAGAGCGTACCGAATTCTCATCGATGCTTGATCCTCTTACATGAGCTTTTAAAGCATCCTTATGATGCGCGGAAGGCGCAATATCTGTATCATAATCGCCTTCATATTCTGTGCCTTCTTCATCACCATTGTCTTGCTGACTAGGTCTCGTCGGGATTCCGGTGAGTTCGTCACCAGTGGAAGCACGACTAAGCGAGGCAAGAGGAGGCGGAGGCGGTGGTGGCCTCGTTTGCGTTGGCGCAGGAGGGGCAACACCAGGAATTGGAGGTGGTGGCCTGCTATTCCTTTTGCTCTGTTGTGGCGACAAAGCTGGTGACGTCTCCTCGCCTAGATCACTCGTAAAGCGAGGTGACGTCGGCAAAGGAGGTGACGCCATGGGTACTGGTGGAGGCCCGCGACTCGTTGGGGATGTTTCAGCTTTGGGAGTCTCAAGTGGCTTCGAAGTGCTTTCAGATAATTCATCATCAGACTCCGAACCAATGCTAGGCGAGAGAATAGCAGCTGGCGGTGGAGGGGGAGGAGGTCGAGCTAGTAGCACATCTTAGCAGACAATATAGCGAATAGCATGCTTGAATGACTTACACTCTGTAGGAATGGGAGGTGGTGCTGGCCGTCCTTCAGGGATCGGTGGCGGAGCTCCAGTCGATTGAGATGTTGCTACGTTGTGTCAATAAATCATGCCACAGAGTGGAGTATACGTGGTGAAGTTCTAACTCACATTCAGGCTTTGGGATTGCTTTGTCGCCTGTCGGGACTGGAGTGGCCTCTTCTACTGGCTCTTGCTTTAAGTCAGGTTCAGGAACTTCTTGTTTCTTTGGTATCCCCATCCCTGGAAGAGCCATCCCTGGTAGCCCCATACCCGGAAGCGCCATCATCGTAGGTATTGGGGGTGCCGATGTTCCTGGAGAAGATGGCCCTTCAGAAATTCCACTAGGACGTCGGTCCATGGGGATAGAAGGTTTCGGTTTCTTCACAGGAACATCACCCCCTAAGCCCATTATGCCTGGCGGGCCAAACATGCCAGCCATCCCCATACCACCACTCATCTTTGCCATACGTGCGCGAAGCTCTTCTTTGCGCCTGATTTCTGGATCAATATCCTCGTCCTCTGCTTCCTCTTCGTCTTCTCCGGCGACCTGTTCTTCAGGTGCGGTAGCTTCACGTGAGACTGCCTTAATTTCTTCATCGTTATCATTATGCCCGGTGTGGTCTCCCTGGCCTTCTGTAGTGTTACCAGCCCCCGACATATCTGCCTCATTCCCATCGTTCTCGACAATGCCAGTAGGCGTTCGGCTGATATTCAAAGATGGCCTCGCTGAGTGAGACTCATCCATTGAGCTCTTACTGTTGACATCAGCAGAATCCTTGCGATCTGCGAGAGGGATCGTTTCTGTTGCTTGTGTTGCTGCAGCTGTCTCCTGTGGGCCGTTACTCTCCAAACGCTTTTTGGGGGGTCGCGCGGGCTTTTCCTTCTTGGCAACGGCTTCTACGTGTCGCTGAGCAGCCTCTGCCTGCTGTTTTTGGAGGAGTGCAATTCGCTCTTTGAGTGAGGTGGGCTTGGGCTGGTCCTCATTTTGGGGTTCAGAGTTATCGGCGGTAACAGGCTTGGGCTTCTCGGCAGCATCAGCAGATTCCGCTTGTCTTCCCTTTACTTCCGGATCTTCCTCCCTACGATAAATTTTCGTAACAGGCACGTCTCGCGGCGGAGGCACGTAAGCATGCCTACTTGGTGGCGGCGCAACGAATGGCTTTTTGATAAAACCAGAAGAGCCGGAACTAAGTCCACTAGGCTTGAAGGGGGCTATTGGAGGAGCAGCAGGCTTGTTGAAAGCCGCAATGCGATCTTTGAAAGAATTGCTCGCCGGCTTCTGCGATACAGGTGGAGGCGAACGAGCTTGGGCTTTCGGTCGTGGGGGAGCATCAACACTCGAGGAGCCAACTGTGTCTACATCTTTAGATTCAATAGGGGCAGGCGCTGGCACAGACGCGATCTCTGGTGGATTGGCAACAGGAACGGAGGGCGGTTCAGGTGGATGAGATTGGTGTACCGGCGCTGCTTCAGGCACAGGGGCGGGTGTTTCCTCGTGGGCGTCCTCTGGTAGTGCCTCCGCAGGCGTCTCGTCAACTTGTTGCTGTTGTTCTTCAGGGAGCTCGACGGCAGCAGGCGGAGGAGGAGGAGCGGCTGGAGCGGGAGCTGGAGCGGGAGCAGGAGCAGCAGGCTCGGCGTCCTTCTTTCGCGCTCGAATTGGACGCGGCGGTGCAGTTGGTTCGAACTTCTCGACAAAATTCCGAGGGAAAATGCCCTCCTGTTTCACACCCGCATCGTCGACATACTCACCCCCGTACCATTCGTCGTCTTCTTCGCTGGTGACTGTAATTATCTGGCCGACCTGGAAGGGGAGGTCGTCTTCATGGCCCGACGTGTACTCATAGACAGCCTTGACCTTGAACGGCACAGGAGCCATTGTGTCTTGGCGTCGTACGCGGTCGACACGGAGATGACAAGGAACACTTCGGAGCTCAAGGCGACTATGAGATGTGGCCTGTCGCGCAAAGCGGCGAGTTTGAGGCGACAGTGCCTAGGGATGCGGGAAAAATACCGTCCAAGGTAAATAGTTATAGTTAGGGCGTTAATGAGAACGAGGGTCGAAACAATGCGGAGGGAATGGGTCAGGATGATGATCGATAGATGGGGACGCTTGATGGGACGCTTGAGGCTGAGCAATTCCACCTAGGTATGACTAGCCTGTGAGAGCTCGCAGCTAGCCAGGCAGGCCGACGTCAGCGCATGAACGTGTGACAGGCTATTCTGTGCCAGGGGGGTGGACTGGGGGTGGATGGACTAGGGGGTTTAGAGGACACTGCAACTTGGGGGGGTTGCTTGGAGCGGGCGATGCGACCTACCAAAGCCGACAGATGCGAGCTTAACTCGTTTGATTGTAAGGGGAAGGGTGTTAAGCCTTTATGCCTACCGCCGTGTACCTACTTACCTAGATAAGCACATATATGCCTTAGCCTATCTACACCTACCTACCTGCTACGTATGCCGCTGGTGGCTTGCAGAGAGCACTGGAAGCCAGTAGGTAAGTAGGTGCCTAGTTCGCCGACAAAGCGAGCTGCAGGGTCGTTGGTCGAAGGGTATTAGTTATTAGTCTACAGGAGTATACCTATGCCCAGTAGGTAATGCCCATTACAATATTCGGACAAACAATAATTGGAATGAGTATATATGTAAAGTAAGGCGGTCGACTATGGCTGTGCATTTATAAAATAGTTGCCAGCTCTTCTTGGAAATGAGGCTACAGCCCAGGAGGCTGCGGCATATGCGAGGTGAAGTGCCTTGGAGATGCTGTTGGAATTTAGACCTTCTCATGGGCAGGTCGCAAGGATGTTACATGTACTTTATGCGTGCGTGTTAATTCAGTGACGCCACTTCTAGTAGATGTACCGGTAATGACGATGCTAGCTGTGGCGTCATGCAATAGCAGGTACCGATACCTGAGTGAGTATTATGTAAGCATCCTGTCCAATCCGGGGCAAGAGTTTCCCCTCCAACCAATGGCTAGAATTTATCTCTAGAACACTCAACTGCTCGACTCATTCTATTCTCGAGTTATCATCAAAACAATTCTCTCAGCTGCATCGCGCGTGAGGCCGAAATGTCGAAGGAACTCAATAAGCCTAAGGGCATCTTGAAAAACAAGGGCACTCCTCCATCAGCCTCCACTCAACGACATGCGCCCGATCCCCGCGAGGTCGCAGTGCAGCATGCGCGCATCATACACTCGCGCCGCGAGATCGAAGATCAGATCTCCGACTCCATCATCGAATTATCCAAGTTCCCCGTTGCTCGCGACCCGCCTTACACTGCTTCCAGCCCCGCCCAAGCCGATGCGGAATCCTTTAAGAACCAGGTCCGTCTGTACCAACCAAGCGACTACGACGACCTGATTGAGGAGCGCAACGCCAACGGGCTTTGTGGGTATACCCTATGCCCTAAACCACGGTCGCGGGTATCTGGAGGCGGCACGTTCAAAATCTTGAACTACGGGCGCAAGGACTTCAATATCGTCCCGACCAAGGAACTCGAGAAGTGGTGCTCGCAGACGTGTGCCAAGCGGGCCATGTACGTGAAGGTACAACTAAACGAGACGGCGGCGTGGGAACGTGCGGGTATCGCTTCGATACGTATTGAATTATACGAGGAGGATTTGGTTCCCGACGATGCTACCAAGCAGCTGGAAAAGGACATTGAGAATATGAGGATTGAGGCGCTAGAGAAGAGCGCTCAGAACGCACAAGACCTTGCCCTTGAGAGAGGGGAGAACCTTGAGAAAGGGAAAACGTCGAAACGGTCGATGAAGCTAACGATCAGAGAGAAGCCAGTGAATGCGCCGGCGGCTCCATCGTTAGGTCCTGACGGCCAGGTCCATTTGGTTACAGAAGGCTACAAGACTACTTTCGACCCAAAATCGGAGACCTTGAGGCAAGACGACAAGATTACGAGTGAGAAAGAGAGCGTACAGAAATAATGACAGGGTGAGATCAGACTTGCTAGGCATTACGAGGCGTTTAGGTTTGTCATTAGGAAGATACCCCCCTAAAAAGCATCATGAATTGGTCAACTCATGTAGAATCATTCGTCATTATCCGTGACAGCTGACCATATCGATGATGTTTGTCAAGACAGCCGGTGGATATTTTCTGATGTCGGCCGAATGATCAGTGAGCTGGATGCTGTGCGATAACGCCGGCCCAAGCAGACACAATTGTCACACTGCTACATACGGAACGAAACTTGGCCATCAACCATCATCATTCAGCATGAAGCTGAAGAATCAGGGACACCATTGTTCAGAAAATTTCGTTGTTTTTGTAGACCTAATGCGTACCTGAGGTACTATCATCCATTTAGACGCCGTACAGCCATGATGAGCCCAAATGTAAATCTCCCGAAACCCTTTAACCTCCCAATCCCGCAATGTACATTTATCGAGGGGGACGGTCGCCGAACCGGCGGGGTCGCTCGGCAGTCTGCTGCTGGACAACGGGTACAACGTTGACAGGAATGCCGTCGAACTAAATGATGGAGAAGTGTTAAGTGGCAATCCCAATCCAAAGAGGAGAAGTCTAATACATACGCCGAGGTGCTTGAGGAGGTCCTTGGTCTCGCCGTCGATATCGAGCTGGCCGCTCTCGGTGTTTTGGGTGAAGTCGAGGGCCGAAATCTCGGGAACGTATTGATCCTTACGTTCTCTCTCCTCTTCTTGCAGTTTGAATGAAATGCCGCGAACAGGACCACGCTGAATACGTTTCATCTTGCGAGTGGCGATGGTGATTAGTACGAGTTCTACAGAACCTCAGGCATGTGGAACCTACAAGATGTGTAACGTATCCAGCAATCTTGTTTCGAAGTCTGCGGGAAGAGATGATAGCGATCTCGTCGCAAACTCTCTTGTTGGTATCGAAGTCGAGGGTCAATCGAGGCTGTAATAATTAGCAACCAGAATATAATGCAACTACGTAACAGGGCAAAGACTCACATAGAATCTCTCGCTGTAGTTCACGGGTCAGTAATAACTCTTTCAACTAAGATGACTTCGTTTTACTCACATAATGCCCTTGGCGGACTTCTTGACAGTCTTCGTGCGAACGCGACCCATCTTGGCGGTGTGATGCTGGTAGTTTGGCGGTTAGATTGGGTGGCCGAGGTTGTTGTGGTGGTGAGACTGCACAGGTTTTAAACAGAATGAGGAAAATAGTCTGCAGCAAAGCGCTGAATATCGTGTATCTTTGTGTGGGGAGATCTTCGGTAAAATTTATTGCGGGGTCCTAGGGCAGCTCTGATAGGTACCTAGGTACTCCGTATCTAGGTAGCACTTAAATTAACCAGCTGCTGCCAACGCCCATCGATCGCCAGCGGGCATTGGCGTGCTGTCAGCCGCTCAATTTTGCTGTAAGGGGTTGAAATGATGTATAAACCATAGAATGCTCGTTTGGATAGGTACACACCGAATCTTTGCACTCGACAACCCCTTTGCAACTTGAAGTGGTAGGAAGGCTCAAATACCTTATCTAAGCATTTGCTCAAGACAGAGCAGCAGGAGTATTTACTTTATATTCTGTTACATGCTCAATAATACAAATAATTCCGAGAGGCCCAGAATACATCGAGCCGTCGACGCGTCCAGAGAATTAAAATGTACAGGGAAGAGTGTTTATAGACTTCTACTCTTTGGCATTATCGAAGCCGTAGCTTTGCCGGCTTCCAACAATATGAGCCCTTCTATGAGAAGGGCGTGATCTCGGGTTGCGTGGGACTTCTGTCGTAGAGCCATCCTGCATTGAATTCATATAGACATCGTACTTGGTGCCGTCTTCTCCTAGCATTTCCTTTACCACCAATTCGCTCACTGAATTCCCGGCATCCGAGATGTTGATACGAACTCTTCCGCCAGAATCAACAGTAGCCGAATCGAGCTTGTAGTAGAGTTTTGAGCCACCACGAAGCCCTAAGTCTAGCTGTGAAAGTTTACTTCCTCTTACATTCGTGACCGAGCGCCCAAGTTTCGTCTGGTCAGTTGGTTTGTCGGCCACAAAACCTGCGATACCAATGATTGGATCATGGACACCTGTGGGGGGATGTATAGGCTTGAGAACCCTGCCCTTGACTACGGGATGGTTCTTTTGAGGTCCATAGATCGGATGGTTGTCCATATAGCTGGGAGTTCGCAAGTACGATAGGCCAGCAGAAGGATGCGTCATTGGTGGCCCGTTGGTACTATATGGGTTCTCCCTATCAAACTCCTGAGGTCGATTGATTTTCATAACAGAAAGATATTGCGACTCTGTAGCAAGAGGTGCAAGATCGAGGAATCGGCTGACGTGTCGGAATAGCACCAAGCGATCCTGGCGAATATCCCTCAAGTAATCAATAAATTGGAGCTCCGTAATGTCGTCGGCCTTGACGGCTGGCGGCTCAGGCAGCTCATTCCGTATGGCCTGGCTCTTTTGCTCTGTCGTGAGCTCCTCGGCGTATACTTCTTTTAGGTACGCCCGGAATTCGGCTCGCCTAGTCCGCACATTCTTTTCAAGCCACTTGTTGAATTCGCCGTCGGTCATACCGGCAAGCCAAGGACCCTTAAAGTTCCAGCGCTTACTCTCAATGGCCTGTGCTTGCCCAGGCTCTATCGCTGTGACGTCTCCATCCTCCTCAAATACTGACTTAGGATGACGGGCGAGGACTCCCCTGTCATTTGAACGCGCTGCCGGCACGGAAATAGCCATATTCAATTCTTGGAATTTCTTGAGCGTCATGGTATGGTCCGATGCAGACTGGAAATCGGTGACGTGCTCGGTCGAGTCCATCTGTCGTATGCGCACGAGGGGCAGTGTCTGTTTTGTAGTAGTCTTTAGTGGTAGCGGCCTCTTGAATCCCCAGTCACCATTGATCCGAGAAGTCGAGGGTGTCGTGATGGTCAAGTGGGTTGGGTAGGGACTTGTCGCGGTAGCGGAGTGATGTTTTGTTGCTGAAGAATAATCCCCAGGTGCGGCAGGTATTGGATTGGGTATTGAGAACATGCGAGACGATCTAAGGAGCGCCGCCCCGGGAGACACGCTCCGAGCCGCCATCATGTGAATTAGGCCCGGAAGCAGACGTTCAAGGGTGAGCTTGAAGTTGAAGTCACCTTCTTCGGATAAGTGAACTTGATGGAGATAATTTTTGATGGAGCCGCGCGACCGGGCCAGTCAAGCCACACTAAAGACTTCCATGGGTCCCTGTCATTACCTAGGTAGGTACTTAAGAAACACCGCCACACGCAGCGCGCACTGCCGCAAGTAGGGTATTGCCATTTTAAGGCAGGAGCGGCAGTCCAGCTGGAGAATCCACCCAGAGCCAGCTGGGGCTCCTATCTCCTCTTACCTACAGTAGCACCCCAAAGTAAGCTGTCCTCCAATGGAAAGGCGATTATGCTACACACCGTCCGATCTTATGGCTGCACTAAGTGACATCCTGCGTGTATTTCTGGTTTGAATGAATGGGAAATGATAAACTCCGACTTTCCTCAGACATAGTCTTTATTTGGCCTTTCTTCGACAAAAACCTATCCCGGCCTCCTAACCCCTTTGGTCCAGCTTCAGTTCCAGTTCTATTTCTAGTTCCTTGTGCGCGTCGCACACAGAATTCCTAGTACATAAAGACAACAGAATGGAGGCAACTGACCCGGCCACGGGCCAACCCTTGCCGCCAGACGCTCTTCAGCGAGTGCTCTTCATTCTCGGGACTGTCTATGTCTACAATATCCCGCCCATGACACCGGGCAAGGGCCATGTTGCGGCATCGGTGAGTACCTGCATGAGATGGATTCTGCTTCATCGTCGCATTGCCTGAGTTCCAATTTCTTCTGCTGTCGTTACTGCTTGATGCAGCTCTTTGCCTTCTGTTGACATGCTCGAGGAGCGTCTATGACAGGAGAAGATGGGGGCAGACAGTGCTCGCTAACTTAATACACGTAGTGGACCGCCGATGGGAACAAGCGCCAGATTTTCACTGCGCGAATCCGAGTAATCGAGACAGCCATCACACAGGCGTCCGGTGAAGAGAAGGTAAAGGCAGACATCGTTTTGGAGGACCAGCGCAACGGCCAATTGTTTGCTGCAGCCCCTTACACAGCAGCAGCAGTCGTTGAACCCGCCTCGGATAGCTCGCGGTTCTTTGCTCTACGCGTCCAAGATGAGGCAGGTAGGAAAGCGACGCTAGGCATCGGGTTTGAAGAGAGGAGCGATGCGTTCGACTTCGGTGTGTCCCTGCAGGAAGCCCAGAAGACGCTGGGGTGGGCGCAAGGTGGTCTGTCAGGCAAGAAACCCGCCGTGGAGAGAAAAGATAGTGCCGAAAAGCGCGACCTTAGTCTTAAGGAGGGAGAGACAATCACAGTAAATCTCCCGGCGAGATTCGGCAGACGCAGACTTCAGACTCAAGAAGAGGCCTCTGACGCGAGTCTCTCTTCCTTCTCACTACCTCCACCTCCGTCCGCCACGGCGTCTAAAGGAGGAGGTATACTTCCACCGCCACCAGCGCCCTCAACGAGCTCAAGAGCCAAGCGGTTATCCGCGGCAAATCTAGGCTTTGACGATGGGAAGTTTGGCGAATTCGCCTAATGCTGTCTGTGATGGACCACCGTTTGAACTCGATGCGACCGAGATATGACACTGGTTAAGATGCTAGACGCCAATAGGGTTCACACATAATGAAAGTTCTATCATGGAGCCTTCCTAGCGAGCCCAAATCACTTTGGAGAGTTCGGTCGTCCGTCATGGACACAATTACCTACAGAGTTGTGAGCCTTGCTGCTCTTCATACCATTACCGCCTACTGCGACATTCAAGGTTAGTAGTAGCCATCTTAAGCGTAAGACGCAAGTGCTTCGAACCCAGGAAAGCGCTCGACTCCTTTACCCATAGACCGGGCAGGGGTTGTCGTGCTGCTAAAAACAAAAGAGCAAAGAAAAAAAGGTTGGCTCCAAATACTCGCCTCGTATAGCACCGATGGGAGACTCCACCGTCTCATGCCTGCCTAGGTTTCAGTAACCAATAGCTAGTCCTCCAAATGCGATTTTGAATATTTTCATCTACAAATCCCCTATCCGCTTCTCGCGCATGGTCTCATTCCTCGCAACGCTTCGAATCAGTTAACAACCCAGCTGGAGAGGTGTTGGCAGCCAGCTTGATGTAATGAAGATTACAATATACCATCATGACCACCTTGGATACCAAAATCATGTTCCAAAGGAATGGTAGAGCTATCAGGACGTAGAGATGACGGGGATATCTAGTTTTCATCCCCCAGCCCGATTAGCATGAGAACAAACCCCGGTGTATTAACGAAATCTGAGCTTGGTATTGGTACAAATACAATGGTTGATATGGAGTGTATCCAAATGCACTTCGCTCGCATCCACCGTTAAAGACGTACAACGTCTCCGCCCACTCCTGACCGACCGAGCACCAACACTTCCTGCATTGATTCTCAGCATGCAACTCGCTGAGGTGGACCAAAGATTCCTCTTCGCATATTCGGTATCCTCGATTATTATCGAAGTCTCTTCTTTTTTTCCCGCTTTAGTTTCTTTCCTGTTTTAGCTATTTGCCTCACCTACCACGGCCCCATCAGTACTCTTTATTAGTATATATAAGGACAGTATTCGGCGACGCCCAGAAAACTTACCATACCTAGGATGATACTATCGCAGACCTTACGGGGCTTGCCCAAATCGCGAAGATTTACAGGCTCTGTTAAACCAGACGAAGCAGCTAGTATGCTGTCATTGCTCTCCCATGAGGCATTGTGGGGTTGATTTCAATATCCCTAAAACATCAGCAGATATCCTTCTTACCGGAATGCTTTCCTTCATATGCATGTTGGCTTCTACCTAGTAGAAATAACTCTACTTGTGAACCAGAATAAGTTCTGAAGGCTTGCTAAGACAGGCATGCATCTCTCTGTTGTCCTATGAATATTTGTCTTGTCTAGCATATACTAGCTCTGACATGGCAAATTTCTATTCAGTCTAAGGTAGGCGGCTATGTTTTATTTCCTGCGTTTAGTCTTTGTTCCTGTATACCATTGCATGCAGATAGAAATTCTTGACATTGCTGGTCAATATGTAGTTCTCTATGGGCATTCGTCGTCTCCACCTAGTAAATAACGGTATTAAGATAGGTGCTGGCCTGTATCGGTGCGCATATAGCTTGATGTGGCTTAGTAGTCATCATCCGAGTATTATACGGCAATCCAATGCGATAGGTTGATTCTAGACAAATTAGGCATCGACGTACAAATTTTCGTCTATTATGCCTAAATCCTGAGTATTCTATCTATGGCGGGCTTTGTGAAAAAGACTTAGCAATGGCATGAAGTAATAAGCCGTCCTATAATTAACGCTGCAGAAGAACGAAGACTAGTGATGCCTGGACTTGCTTTCTCCGTATACCGGCATTTCCTATGTATCAATAGCTTCTCAGCTCCAGTTCGTGCGCAGATATGCTATTCATGCTGTAGGTTGTTATTATGTTGTTGTTAAGATTTGAAGGCCGTTGAAACACTGATAACTACAAGGACAGCTGGCGCGGTCTATAAAACATTCCCAGTTTCTATGTTGACTTCTGCATGCTGTGCTTCTAGGGGGGATGTGGTATTCCAGGGGGTTTGAACTCGCTCGGGAAGATGTCTCTCACAGGAGCCCAAGAGGCTCGACGTTGGTAGCGTGTTTGCCTCTTAGTGCGACCATGTTTTCGATTTCAATACCAAGGGAGGCAAGTGCAGCGGTTCCATAACAGCGTCCCTTTCTAACGGCGCAAATTGTCCCCCAACTTCGTAGTAGAACGATGCTTTCACATCTTCCAGTAATCGATTCAAGCTTGACGGATCACGGGTAGGGTCTGCCAAGTCCAATTCGCCCACGTGACAGTCATCGCATGGGGCTGTGAATCCGACGATCAAGAACACCTCCTTTAGAAAGGGAAAACTATGTATGAGGATGTATTTGTTGTAGGTCTCCCAAGGTCGCTTGATAGTAGGGGGAACGTAATCAATTGCAAGATGGACAATGCAATCTGTATCTCGAATCAAATTTGTGAAAGACCTAGACGCGTCGTCATAGCCCATGAACGGTGGCCTTGGAATGTATAGGGTGTCGAGCTCGCGGTTGAAGTATATCCTTGGTTCTTGAGACGGGGTACCGAAAGACCTTTTATAAATCCGCAAGGCTTCGCAGCGAGACTCGTGGCAGACTTGGAGGACAGCAGGGACTGGCGCCGATGTGGTACAACAGTCTTTTTCCGAGTCATAAAATACCTCGACAACTCGTCGATGGCATGATGACCTCCAGATTTGAAGTCTCAGCTCGGGAGGTAATTGAGTAAAGAATGTGAACAGAGGAGAAGGCATGGCGAAGAGAGCAAGTCTGGTGATGAAGAAAGAGTAACGACATGCCTCAGAAGGCGACTTCACCAAACCGAGATGGTAAACACAGGTATATAATAGTAGAATCCAAAGCCATGTGGCAGAATTGGGCAGCTACCCATCATCTTTCTTCCAGAACAGAAATAAGAAAAAAGATTGAGAGGTTCTTGTCCAAGACGCCGTTGGGTCATACGTAGGGTTGCAGTCATTTGTTTGTCACGTTGGCAGCGCTGTGGAGGGCATCCCTTATTAGGATGTCAAGCCAACTTAGACTCGCTCCATCAGGCTAGTAGGCATAAAATGGTAGCCGGGGTGTTCCATGGTTTGCGTGGATGAGAATGAAGGCATACACACACTAGATACGGGCAATATCAGGGGCGTAAACAACGACAGCCGAGAGAGAGTTGGGGTAGAAGATCCTACAGGCAGACCCGGCGAGGTCGCTGAGGGCGAATTTGACAGTTTATCACGATGTATTCGCCAAAATGACACCCTGTTGGGCCGTGTTGGAGTACCCGTGGTTATAACACTGCTGCTGGTTATTGGGCACGAGGCGAGGCGCGTGGCTGACTGTTTTTAAACAAGGAGAGAATTTTGCTAGCAAGGATTCGCTGACCTTAGGCAAAACGTAGGTCAAGCCTCAGATCGGTCGAAGGTGTGTGGAGATGGCCCAGTAATGAATCAGAAGCATTTTCGCTCTGCAGTGAAAATCATACGACTTTTTCTGGAGCCGGGTCTTGTTACCAATAATAACTTAAGCCGTGAACGCCCGAAGAATCCCGCGGTCACTAAGTATCGTGATGACATTGGGAAAAAAAAATATCGGAGGTCTGGTTCCCCAGTCTAGCCCCTGCACGCCTTGTCTTGTATATACGGGGCTTTAACCAAACTCCGTGTTCCTGGCGAAGAATATAAAACAGGTAAAATAAGGGACACAAAATTGACCATGAGTTTTGCAGGGCAGCCAAAACCTGCTACTATCAATTAGGTATTGTTAATCACCGGCTAGGAATACAGGCTACAAGTACACGGCTCGGGAAGAGGTAATCCAGTAATTATGGACACTAGCACCGTAATCGGCCGGGCCGACATGCAGCAGCGGGCAGCTGATAATACGGCCAAGAACCTTCAGCCCCCAAACAAATTCACCTGTGCCTTGGCGACTGGTTACTGTAAGAGGAAATCCTCATTGTAAAATGAAGTTTCATCCGAGGAGAACAGAGTCTGTCTTTCTTTTGAGCTAGGCTAGATTGAACAAGTGCTATACCCAGGTATCATATTGCCTTTTTGCGACTCTTCTAGACTTCCCGTTATCTCATGTTGGCACTGTGAGGCTATCATGTTTAGGAGGATGGCGAGCACTATAGCCTCTGCTTCATCTGCGGCTCTTACTTTCGACCTTGTTGCTCGCTGTTCAGTAAGTCGCTCCTTAGTTACAATGCGTGCACTTCTACGCCTTGAACATCACTGATGAGTAGTTATACTAGACAACTAGGGCTCGAGCTTCTGTCTTGACTCTTCCACATGGGCCCGTGCAGTTGCCCATATTCATGCCCGTAGCGACACAGGCCTCGCTGAAGGGTCTAACTCCGGAGCAACTGGAAGAGACTGGTTGCCGTCTCTGTCTCAATAATACCTATCACCTTGGGCTTAAGCCCGGCCAAGAGGTACTCGCCGCCGTCGGTGGCGCTCACAAGCTCCAGGGATGGGATCACAACCTTTTGACGGATAGCGGAGGGTGAGTTCCCCTATTTACCTTTTAGCCTTTTGATCGGGCTAGGAGCATCTCTCATCGTTTCTAACTGCCATCCCAGCTTCCAGATGGTCAGTCTCTTAACGCTTGCCAATATTACAGAGGAGGGCGTCAAGTTTCTCAGCCCACATGATGGAAAACCCATGCTCCTTACACCAGAACATTCCATATCCCTGCAGAACACCATTGGCAGCGACATCATAATGCAGCTCGATGATGTGCTCGTCACCACCTCGCCCGATCATAAGCGCATGCGAGAAGCCATGGAACGCAGTGTCAGGTGGCTTGACCGATGCATCGCCGCGCACAAAAATCCAGATACACAAAATCTGTTTTGTATCATCCAAGGCGGTTTAGATACCGAAATGCGAAAGGAATGTTGCCGAGAGATGGTCGCTAGGGATACACCAGGGATAGCGATCGGAGGACTGAGTGGTGGGGAAGCAAAAGATGACTTCTGCCGCGTTGTCAAGACGTGCACTGAACTACTCCCCGAGTTAAAACCACGATACGTCATGGGTATTGGTTATCCAGAAGACTTGGTTGTGAGTGTCGCACTGGGCGCCGACATGTTTGATTGTGTCTGGCCTACCCGTACCGCACGGTTCGGCAGCGCTATCACGAAGCACGGCGTCATCAAGATCAAAAGTTCCGAATACGCGAACGATTTTGGCCCGATAGAAGAGGGATGCGGTTGCGCTTGCTGCAGGAAGGGTGAAGGAGGGCTGGGTATCACTCGCGCGTTTGTTAACCATAACGTGGGAAAAGAGACAGTTGCGGCACATCTCCTTACCATACATAATGTTTGGTACCAACTTAATCTTATGAAGGAAGCCCGCGATGCTATCATTGCAGACGACTTCCCTACTTTCATACATCAGTTTTTCGCTAACATATATCCTGATAGAGCCAACTATCCAAAGTGGGCGGTAGATGCCCTCCGCGGGGTTGGTGTAGATCTGCTTTCCGATAACAATATATAAACATCATTCTTAGCCTTTATCGTCTTAGGTCTAGTTACTAGCTACATGCATGCAATCCCGTGTATATTGCCTTGGACATCAGCGTTCCAAGATATAGAAGCTATAGAAAGATGGATACTAGAAGCTCACTCCAACCTTGATTGGCCCAAACCCACAAAGATCGTGGTATCACGGATTACTGTTAAGGAGTGTATGACGGAGAAATTATTACTTTCCAGATACCAAACTCCCCCCTGCCATTTGCAATTCAATAATCACCAATGTTCTACTGCAGACGGCATTACTGCTTCTTCAGTCCAGGCCACGCATCTCGAAATAGGTGTCATGCTAATCAACCAACGTTGCCTCGGTGGGCTATTTCTTAGGCACGCCATAGTTTGGTAAGCCGTCTTATCATCACATAATCTTCAATTGTTTCTTTTCTATAAAAGTCCGTATAATGCAGGTATTAACAGAACCCGTTTTCAAGCTGTTGAGATAGCCGACTTGATGCTATAGTCCTCATCTAGCACCAGTAGATACTCTCAGGAATCCAGGAGCATCAATTTCGCGAACTGGAGGAAGCCATACTAGCCGAAACTCAACTTCACTAACCTAGTTATTCCCTAGAGCTGCCCTTGTCCAAGGCGAGCCAGAATACAGGAGAACAGTTGCACTGAGCGACACAAACCTTCCACTGTGTAAGCTTGCCAGCCTTGTAAGCCGACGTCTACTACGAGGAAGTTGGTGGCAGATACCCCTGCCAGCGAGTTGGAGACGTCTCTAACGAATCGTGGGGAAGTGGAGATGCCAAGCTTTCATACCCTTGTGTGAAGCTTACCTAGGTATTTACCCCACACCTGTATCTTCCCATGTGAATCTTTCTGTGTCGTGCTTAGCATCATCGTGTTCTCAGTTGGTTCTAACTCGGCTTCCTCATTCACTAAATTTTTCTGACACATCGTACTATCTGAATATCATTCCGTTTAGCATTTCATATTTCATTCCCGGTAGCAAACCCAACGCCAGCTTCTTCCATTGAAAGATTTCGACATCTTGACCCGATTCGCCTCGGCATCTTAAAGTCACGCCACTGCTCCCCACCTTATTGTCAACCTTCGTATCGTTGCTTTCCAGCAGAATTCAGGAGCTGCCTTTACTGTGCCTCAGCTGTGTTGCCCTCTTTAAACAGCTAGGGAACCCCCAGAGAAGGCAGCTGACAATACTATATTAACGGGGCGCACGATGGCGTCCACAACATCCCAAGCAGCAAAGGCAATGACCAAACTGTCGCTCAACCCTACACAGTCAGCATCGGCGCCGCCCACGTCGAAACCGAAACACAAGTCCAATTCGAAAAAGCAGGTCGTGGCTGATTCGTGGGAGGATGAGGAAAGCAGCGCCTCTGAGACCGAGAGCGAACCTCCGACCCCGTCTGCGCACTCTAGCAACACTGCCCAGGATGGTGTGACTGCGCCGCCTCCAACACCTATATCTCCCTCATACGGGCGCCACGGTTCGGAGGGAAACGTTAACGCGCCCTGGTTGGCGAGCAGCAGTACCGGCGGTGGAGGATACGGCTACCGTGATACCCAGGACGAGGGTGGTGTGAGACGACCCGAGAAGACAGACGCCGTGGCGAGGCGCATGATTGCTAGCGCCCTGGGCGTGCGCGCGCCCAAACAGACTGAGGAGCAGAGGGCGTATGATCGAGCTGTTCGCGAGAAGGAGCGCAAGAAGCGGGAAGAAGAACGTGAGGCGGAACGGAGACGGGCGCAGGAGGCTGAGCAGGCCAAGGCTGCTATGTGGGATGATTAAATTTGTTGGTTTAAGGCCGTTATTTGCACGGATAACTCTTGCTGGTTTGCTTCCCCCAAACGCAAGATGGGAATGTATCGTTTCTAGGGTGCGGCTCTTATCGAATCGCGGCTTGTATTATCATCATTATTTAGTGGAGGGGGCGCTTGGTTTTCAGTGGCGTAGTGGAAGATGACATGGACTTCAGTGTTTATCACTAGGCGTTGAGGCTATTCATTGCTAAAGGAGTATGGATGTTACTAGTGGATATAATACACGGATTGCCATTTGATGTTCACGTGCAATCCCTCGATTTGTTTCACTGTTATCAGGAAAGAGGCTTATTTGTACATTTTTTTGTGTATAGTAACTTGCAAATCTCACCAACCGTGAGGCTAGACATACAATGTTCTAACTAAATAGTTCTTCATGCTCTTACGGGAGGCACTTTATGTTTGTGCTGAGAAGCCACTCTGAACCAGCGCGGATATTGGCCTCCAGTTGATATAAATTTGTCCACATATTCGAAATGCCAAGCGTGCAACTGACAACCTGTTACGGTCCGGTTTGCCCAAGTGCTGCGGGACCTGACTGATTCCAGCAAATATCAGTGCATTGGGCGAATATTTTTGACTTAACTCGGTGCCTTGTTGATAGCAAGTCGACTCTGTAATATCCCTATCCACGCATGACTCGGCGTCGGCCTCAGACTTGAAGCCCCCTAACTATGTAATAGATTTCGTGTCTGCTTCAATTTCCCTTAGAGACTCTGCGTCGTCGGGTTCTATTTCCGGAGGAATGCCTGTGGCAAAATACGGGCGGCCCTTCCACGTAAGCACGAGGCGCTGCGCATCCCCGTGTCGGTCTTCACCAGATAGCCTAGCCGCAACCCCCATGCCCTCGAGCCCTTCCTCCTCGGCCCGCCGGTTCCAGAGCATCTGCCCGACCACGCCGTCTCCAGAGCACGATACGTACCCCAGCGGCCAGCGACTGCGCGCAAGCGCCTCCCTGACGCCCTTCGTAGCCGGGCGCGCGGTAACGAGGAGCCCCACGACGCCGGACCCGCGCCATCCCGAGGGCGCGCCGACGTAGGCGCCCTCCAGCTCGCGGATGAACTGCGGTCCGATCCTAGCGGTCTTCGCCGCGGAATGCGCCTTGCACTGCAGCAGCACGCGCAGCGGGAGGTGCGCGGGCGTCGACGGCACGCGCCACGTGCCCAGCAGGTCGATGCCCTTGTCGGACTGCCCGCCGACGCGCCGCAGGTCGAAGCCCAGGGGCCGCAGCGCGGCTGCGATGCTGTACTCGTAGTGCGTGCCGATGAAGACCTTGGATTCCACGTCTAGACCCGTGCGCTCCGCGTACGCGATGTACGACGCGAGGTCATGGTGCTGGTCTTTGCTGGGCGCTTCTGGGTAGTGGAGTGGGCCGGCTGTGAAGAGTCGCGTGGGAGATGGATGCCATGTCCTGGGGTTACCGCGACGGCTATTGAATAGTGAGCCTGGCCGGCCTCTGAAATTGACTGGATGCCGCCACATTCCACATTTCTGCTGTGCCCTTGGAGGCAGTCTTTTTGGTGTTAAAGTTGCTTAGACGAAGCATGTGGTGTGTAGGTCTCACCTATGTTAAGAGATACCGTGACGGATTCTTGCGGGAGCTATGACTATCATGCGGCTAGTATCCACTTGCATAGCTTATCACCTATTATTGATTGCCGTCAATCTTCATCAACAGTTTTAGTCGGCAGCAATAGTAACGACTGAGATGATCAGCGCTTTCTCATCTGTTAGGTTCGTTCTCGAGAATATGTCACATTATACAGTGTTGAAGAAACGAAAGTACCTGTCTTACGGAAATAGGCGCGGTAGCATGTAGTTACTACAAAGCTACCTAGGTCTAGGTACTTAAGTCGGCAAATATCGAGTAATACCATATAGAGCGGCATAAGACCTCTAACAACCCAGCGATCCAATAACACAACAACCTGGTTTATGTTATAAACTATACGTTAATATGTGTTCCCTGCTATACCAATGATATGTAATGAGAAGGGGTTAGGCCGGAGAGTGTATACCGAATAATTCAACCATCTGACAGATAGAGACGTCTGGGTGAAGACTGAGAGTGTTGTTATTAGCCGCAGTGTCAGTCAGGCGTTTCCCTAATCTATCGTTCATTCTTCACGAGGGATCAGTTGACATGGCGCAGTTACGCCCGATTGCTGGTCAGCTATCTCCTGCAAGTCTGCCTTGGAAAGGCAGATCCTTGAATTAGCGAGCCAATGTTACCTACCGCTTACTACTGCTTGTTCTGGCTGTTCCTATCACAGCCGCCCCCAACAAAGTGCGATTGAGAACTCCGCATGACACCTCACCCTTCGGTCGAGCCTTGCTCCCGTCCATCACAAAGCTACTACCGTCTACCGAGCTTTATAACAGCTTATTTACAGCTCGCAATGTGGTTACTCCACACTTGTTCCTGGGAGATGAATGAGTTCATCTCCCATAAGCAAGCGCCACCCTACGCTGTGTTGTCTCATACCTGGGGTAACGAAGAAATCTTGTTCCGAGACTGGCAGTATGAGTCTTGCGAAAGCGTTGAGAAAAAGGAAGGCTTTAATAAGATAAAGCATTGCTGCGAACAAGCTGCTGCCGAAGGACTTGAGTGGGTTTGGATTGATACGTGTGTGGCCCATAACTAAGAAAATACGAAAGAATTACTAACGTTTATTGACAAGTTGCTGTATTAATAAAGACAGCAGTGCTGAGCTCTCAGAAGCTATAAACTCCATGTTCCAGTGGTATAAAAGTGCCGCCATTTGTTACGCATACCTCTGCGATATTTCGGACGATATCGAGTCGAACATTGCAAAAAGCCGTTGGATCACTCGTGGCTGGACATTACAGGAGTTGATCGCTCCCCGTGAGGTTGTTTTCTACTCATGTAACTGGGAAGCTCTTGGAACGCGTTCCAACCTCTCGGCCTGTCTCGCAATTGTTACCAATATCAGCGAACCTTTTCTAGTCGGAAGGAGAGATCTCAATGAAGCTAGCATTGCGCAGCGTATGTCAGTATGTGCACACCGAAGTCGTTTTCTTCTCTCTGTAGTAATCTGAAACTCCCAACTGGCCTCGGGAGCATGCATCGGTAGCACAATAATCATCTAAAAGAGTAACTACTGACTCGAGAGCGCACAGTGGGCGGCAAGGCGAACCACCTCCCGAGAGGAAGATGAGGCCTATTGTTTACTTGGTATCTTCAACGTAAATATGCCACTCATATATGGTGAGGGGTTGAAAGCCTTCCGACGATTACAAGAGGTTCTCGCTCACGAATATCCCAAAGATCATTCTCTGTTCGCTTGGGGCAAGATCGTCAAGCGCTTATCGAATGAGGTGGACGAGCACCACGTATTTCGGCTGAAACCTCATGATTTACAGCATAACCCGGACGAAGTGGGAAAAGGAGGCTTGGGGCTTGATGAGATAGTTGTTAGCGATCGATGTACTAGTCAGCAGCTCTACTATAACCAACTCGCTCATCGAGTAAGAAAAACTGAAATCAGACCAATGTTGCCATTATCTCCACAAAATGGGGATGTTGTGATAAGAAGAATGGGTTCTCTTTTTTCGAGAACGGGCTTCCCGTCACACTATGGCGTAGACTTCTCGAATTCACGTGGCTCAATTGAAGTGCCTGGCTCAGCAGAGGGGTTATTGATAGCTAGTACATTCCATCTCGATAGTGTCAAAGGGCATGGGCTCACGGTGGCCATTATACGCCTTGGAGCCCTTGATCATTCGCACGAGGATTCTACTCAAGGAAGAAACTGCGGGAGGCTGTCTTTCAAGTTGAACCCCTTTACTTATCCGGGGAAGAACATCCGCGAATTCAGTATAATGAACAGAGAAGGAAATTCGACGGGAGTTATCGCAGAAGAAAAGTCAAGATTGATGTCCTTCCGAGATGCTGGTAGTGCAACCAATTACGTTGCCGTTAACTGGAAAGACATAGCGTACGGGAAAGATATGGATTTACCACGAGATGAATGGACGTTAAGCTTCATCGGCTTTGTAGATGTATACATCACCGTTGAGCGAATGTTCCTTGACGGATACGATAGCGACGACGACGACGATTCGGACAACGGTGGGTCGCACCCATTCGTAGATGTCCTGGACTTGGTAGTAGAGAAGAATCTGGATAAAGACGACACGGTCGAAGAAGATTGGGACGAATGTGATAGAGATGAAGCGCCGAAGACGAGAGCGAGGCGAATATATGGGAATGGACGAAGGGCACGCAGACGGAGAGGGTAGGACCGGGTTGACATGTATTCGACAACGACAGTTCTCTTACCTCGTCAGTCCGTACTTGTTCGGTGTCGTTTCAATCCTTTACATATAGTTGGCGGGCTCAATGTCTAGCAATGATGCTCAGTCAGGAACTGGGTCGAGATCATGAGCTATGATTTTAAGGCCTTGGGCCATTTGCTTAATAGCATCTCGCTTCTATCAAGTCACTTCTGGGGCACCTGCCTGTCAAAACATGCGTACTACTGTGACAACATAGATCTTCTGTACATGATCCCAGAAATGGACCAGGTATCGAAACATAAATTGTATATTAGCTGCTACTCTGGCTAGTAAAGCTCGAAGTCTTCCCAACCAGAGCGGTAGTAACGAAAAACGACCCACCAATACAGAGAGTGCTGGTGATTGACGGGTTGCGGGGCACCTGAGCCCCTGCAATCGCCGCCGCAGTGTACCTGGAAGGCACCCTTGTATGACACACTGCCCCACTAGCCGCCGGGGTGCGTCTTCTTTAAGTGCCGTACTTAAAGCGTCCTTCCGATTGCGTATGCTATCGAGGCTCGCCTCTTCCCGGGCAAAACTGACGATATGGGTGACAGACTCACCCAACTGCAAGATGCTGTTGATCAGGTTCGTGCGCTCGAAGTCTTTCCCGTGATGATGCAAGAGGGGACAAGAATCATGTGAAGCTGACCATGGAGTCTCCAGCTTGCGACCCAGTTCATCGCATGCATCAACTACATAAATCAGCACCACAGCCTCGAGACGCTCGGCCCGCGGGACCAGATCGTCGTGATTCCGAAGCAAGAGGCAGATCAACAAGAAGGTTCGCGATCTCTATCTCGATACCCCCCTGTTCGGTCCTCCCTTCTGGACCATCGTTGGCATACCCGCATCCACTCGCAGAATATACATCTACTTGTTTGAGGTCCCGTAGTCTGCTAACGCACGGGAGTGGGAAAACAGTGGACCCGCACCCCGAGGACGTCTTTCGGGCCGCACAGGTCGAGCTCGCCCAAGATCTCATCACCAAGGAGCAGCAGATCGAGCTGCTGATATCGATTCTGCCGGGTCTCGACAATAGCGAGCAAGATCAGGAGCGCAACATCCGGGAGCTCGAGGAGGAACTTAAGGTGGCCGAGGCTCAGCGCCAGGAAGCTATAAAGGAGCGTGAGGAGACGCTGGCAAAACTCGATACCGTCATTCGCAGTATACGACGACCGTAATATGTGCGAAGATTCCATTAGGCTATGATATCGCTGGTATCAGCCAAGGAACTTGGAGGTTACGAAGAAACATTTCTATGATACCCAAAGTAGGAGACTATCACAAAAGGCACTGGCGTTTTAAAGGGCATCTAAGGAGTTTTTGTTTTTGTTCTACGTCGACTTACTTGTCGACCTAGCCGTTTCTAATAGACCAGATCTTATTTGACACGGCAATTTAGTATTGTCTATTCTAGTTCCTCTAAAGATGTATTCTGAATGTGTCCATTCCTTGTATGAGGTTACCTTTACCTACATGCCTTCTTAATGCTTTCCCTCTAGCTGTATGAACACATGGAGTTTATTTTTAAGTTGTCGATTTGAAGAATTGCGAATAAATGGTCCGCAACTCTTCCAATGTTTGGATCTGATATTTCGAGGCCGGTACTTCTGGTACCGGCACTTCCTCTTCCACCAAGTGGGCTGCTGTCCAGCCGAGTTTCTGTGCTGCGGCACAGTTTGCATAAGAGTCGTCTACTGAAGATGAGCCTATTCTTTTGCGTCGGAGGTGGGTGGGGTTGACAAATACGTACCAACAAAATAGCAGTCCTGCGGCTGCTCGACTCCGGCCTCTCGCATCGCCTTCGCGTACATGTCCGGATGCGGTTTGCACAGGAACGGGACTTCCGAGTAATTGCAGTACGTCAGCCCCTCAAAGAGATCATCAATGCCCAGAAGCCTGACGACTCTCCGGGCATGGTTGACGTAGGCGTTTGTTAAGAGCCACAGCTTCACCTTCGACTTGTCGATATCCTCGATCATCTTCCGCAGCTGCGGGTTCGGCTTGATGATGCCCTCGAGGGGAAGAGCGTCGTCGACCTGGGCATTGTATTCCAGAGGGTCAATTTGGTGATGCCGGACCAAGCCCTCGATTGCCAATCCGTAATTCTTGTAGTACTCTGAGTGCAGCCGTATAGCATCTTCTTCAGAGAGCCCTAAGTGCTTCGCAAAGTACTCGTCTATCAGTTTTGCCATCATATCATGGACCTTGCTACCTGACACCAATGGTGTTAGTGGCGTCGCGCTTGAATGAACACTTTGTTGCGAAAACCCTACTTTTCGGATATAGACAGTTGTCTATGTCGCTATCACTGAGTGTTAGCGCGATACCCCGTTGCGAAAGTTACGGAGTCGCCACAACTTACAAGAAGAGGACAGGTCGAGACGAGGGGTTTGCATTGTGATCTGTTACTTGTGACCCCATGACGATGTGTGGTAGAATCAGTATACTAAGGATGGGGATGTATCTAGACAATCGTAGAATCTTTAAGTGAGAGTGGTGTAAGTCGTTCTTTGATATCCCTGTTAGATATCTCGATCCAGGGCGGTAACAATATTGAATGAGCAAAACCGAAAGGGATGGTCTATTTAGGTAGAATTGAGACTCCTACATACCTCTCTCCTAGAGTTTTAAGGTACTAGATTGTAGATTCTGCTAATATATCCCTCTGACTCACCCGGTCAGTATTTCCTCAAGTCGTCTGCTCTTACTTGCCAGTAGAGGGGCAGCGAATCTGTGGAGCGTTCATAATGATATCGACGCTGCTGGTAGGTAGTGGGGCTGGACCAGGCGGTGCTGCTGCACCTACAGGGACTGACCACATGCACCCAGCTGCCCAATTACGCAACGAAAGGGCCCGTGCGCCCGCGTCTTTGGGAGCTTTTTAAAATTACCTACAAAAAAAACCGCCAAAAGCAGCAAACTCCAATCAATATTATACCACACGCAAGCATTCCATCCCCTTACTCCTAACGGAACCGTGATTTAGGTACCGAATGCTTGTCTACTGAACGACTCATCTGTGCATCGCCTTCTATTTGCCCATTAGCACCTAGCGCGAGGCAAACCATACATACCTCCTTCATATTGCTGGGCATAGACATTATCGATGGTTGTTTTGATGCTAATCTAACGCGCTGCCATGTCGCAAGTCGTCGCAGCAGCACCATCGGGCCACGAGCCAGCATGTGCTGTCGCTGCTTCCACGGCCGCTGCGACCGCTGCAGTGACAAGCTCTGAGCACATCGAGATTCGCGAGTATGAGAAGATTATTCAATTTCGCGATACAGTAGTGTCGGGAAAGCACCCGCGTATAAAAGTACCGGCCTCGTCTGTGGTCAAGAATGCCTCTACTCAACCCACGTCATCCAGCGCGCCTGAGCGTGTAGCGCAGCCATCCACGCAACTGCCCCCCAAACACGATGCTGCTGATGGCCACTCAATGGGCAATATGCTGTCATTCAAAGCTAACTCTCAGCGACCAGCTGTAACTGTTCCTTCATCCGCTGCTGCCCCATTCATTTCAGGTGTATCAAGACCTTTTGGGTCGGGAAAGCCAGAGATCGATCCTATACTGCTGCAGAAGTCTGATGGTCTCGTTAAGGCCGAGATCCAGATTCAGCGACAACGGCTCGAAAAGGCACTGAGAGATCAGGTTGAAGAGCGAAGGGCTTTGACCAGAGGCAATTTACACTCGTCTGAGCAGCTACCTGAACTTGATATTCCAGATATTTTAGCCAAGGCCCTCACCCTTGTACAGGCCACAGCGCCACCAGCACTACCTAATCTGCCCAGCCCTCCTGCTAATGCTTCTGATGCCAGTGACTCGTTCGACGAGAACACCTTCTATTCTAGCCCTCTAGAGACGCCCGAGTCGCGGCCGTCAGTTCCAGCTCGCAATGCATCGCAAAATGTCCAGTCGCAGGATAACCCTACATCCTCACACCAAAATGACAGCTACGCACCTTTATCAGAACCAGTGACCTCCCAACCTTTGCCTGGATCTGCCACCCATCCATCTCAAACGGACGCTGCCCGTAGTAATACCCATGCTTTGGTTACGGGAGCTCAGTTCGCCCATACTCCGGCGGGGCCAGTCGCGCCAGTGCCGAGTCAGGGCATGATTAGCACACCAAGGACGGAGACCCAGAACTTGTCGAAACAGGGCCAACAGAGAGTACAGCTGGGAGCTCAGCTCATCAGTTCTGACAGCCGGGACGCTAGTAGATCCGACAATTCTGGTAACACAGATTCGGAGCAGTCTGCTGATCAACATGGTTTGCAGAATCAAACTCAGCTTGTGCCTAACTCCAACTTTAGACAACACGAAAAACCCTTGATTCGGGGCCACAATCTCTTACCTTTCGCCCCTCAGCCCGCCCATGTCTCGCCGTTGGCGGTAGCCCGACAACCGCATATACATGAATCCGATCCTAGTACTTTAGAAAGAGTGCCTGCTCAAGTGACGGCCCTGAGACAGGAGCATGCTGTTGTAATTAGTCCAGAAAGTTCTCCACAGGGTGAGAAAGGCAGCAAGAAGAAAAACAATAAGAAGAAAAACAAAAGGAAGGCTGATGCAAGGGCTCAAGATGCCCAGGGATCCCCTAACATAAAGCCGGAACCAAGATCACCCTCCCCTCTTACAGCACCACCCTTCATCCGCCCACAGAAACGAGCTCGAAGATTCGGGAGACAGGAGCCTGAGATAATATACGACGAACCAATACTCGAACGCTCGAGTTCGCAATTGCAACAAGAGCGTTATCCTCCGCCGCCGCTTCATGTCGAAAGGGTACCTCAAGGCTACGAGGCGGTGGATGATCCATACGCGCGACAGGTACGTCCCTCAGTGGCGCCAGTCGTTCACAGACTAGAGTCGCCTTTGTACGAGGAACGAAGACCCGACGGAAGTATTATACGCTATGTCCGTCACGTTCCAAGTCCTTCAGCATATCCCGATCCTTACGGTGCAGTTGATCCTCGTCCGATGCGTACATCGTCTTATACAGTTGCCAATTCTGATGTACGAGAGGCTCCTACGTATCAACGTGAAGGGCGAATGAGTGTACGGCCTTACGCCGACCGTGCAAGATCTCGGTCACCGGTAATTGTAGAAAGACGTTCGTCTGTGATGCCCCCTCCGTCTGCACCCTCGCGTCGAATCATGGTTGACGAATACGGCCGCGAGTATCTCGAACCCGTCCATAATGCTCCTGTGTCTCGACAGTCAGTCATACCAACCGCTCGGCCTGGAGATCACGATGTGGTATATGAAAGAGCTCCAATTCGAGCCACTTCCCGTATTCCGGCACCGGAGATTGTAGGGGAGGACGGCGTAATTTACCGACGAGCATCTCCAGGTTACGCTCGGCGTGTCATTACTCAACCAGAGTATGGCGCAGGTTTTCGGGCCTATCGAGAACGGGATTATCCAGTGCAGCCCATGGCTCCCCCCAGTCAAGAGTTCGTCCAGATCCGTGGGGCTACCGAGCACCGACTTACTGAGCATGTGCCTCGACACTACCTTCCTCGAGCGGCTAGTGTAAGGCCAGTAGAATCGGTGCCCTATGAGCGCCTTACCAGCACTCGACCTGATATACCTCCTCGACAATATGCCGCCAGCGTGCATCCTGATGCGAGGAGGGAGATTGCTCCACACGTAGGTGTTGACTATAGTGTCAGACAATCTGAGATGGAAATTCCACAACGCGCGTACAGCGTTCGGCCTGTGGAGCGATACTACGAGCAACCACCACGAGAAGACGATGTTACATATGTCGAAAGACCTCGTGCAACACATCAAGAAGTTATTTACACTGGAAACGGCACGCCGAGGCAAGTGTATCAATAGTATGTGCATCTGAATAAGGCGTTGTATGGAGTTTTGGACTTAGCATTGCAAAGACGATTTGATGGATTTAAGTATGGCGATGGTGTCTGCACTTGTACCGAGACCGCATGATTCAGGACGGGCTTGCCTTTCCGACCTAGTGGGTACTTAAGTAGTTATGAGCTCTACCTAGGTATGATGGCTTTACTATTGTATGGCTACAAATGGCGAAAATGGTGCAGAAGTTCTAGTATATATCTACATGATGTGATCGAGCCAAAAATATTTCACCCATGATACTTATGTCTTGAAGTGTTCTACGGTCATCACAAAACTACCGAAGCCTCCAAGGGAAAGTAGGTCCAGTCATGTGATGCTGGCAGTTATGCGATACAATTGACCTTGTCTCATGGCGCCATATAAGCTTCTAGGTAGGATACTGGCTTGACCGATCCACGTCGAGTCAATAAAGCCACTCTTTTACCGATCAGAGGACCGGGTTAGGGCAATTTTAGGTTATATAGCTCCAATAAAATAGATATAATATAATGCAGCTGGATATGTAAGAGTGATAACGAACTCTCTGCATGTTTGTAAAAGTACCTATCTTGGTAACCTACGGATATGATGGCCGGCAGTGGAAAAAGTACATGCGCGCAGCTGGCCTACACCTATCCGCCTTTAGACTTAGCTTGTCTGGTGGTGTTCACCATAGCTGTTGTAGGAAGGGATGTGCGTGCAATGCGTGCAGTAAGGTTTCGAAGAATTCGCGTCTGAGCATTCCTTCTGCTGTTGGCTGGCTCGCGTTTCACTGGTGTTAGTTGTGTACTGTAGTTGGTCTTTTGACTGTGCCAAGTGCTCGTGATACTACGTAGGTAAAACCCAAGAAATTGATGGTCTAGTAGTGCTTTCTAGTATGGAAGATACAGAGAGGGAAGGGGATCCAGATATTGCTCATGTATTAATACGCCGTACTAGAGTCGTAATACAATATATACCTAGGTAGGGAGGCAGACTCTCTATTTATTCTCGGCAGCTGACCATTCTCCCTTAACTGCATACAGACAGCACTTTTGATCCGAATACCTACCTACCTATGGTATGTATGTCAGGGTAAGGTCATCATATACGTAGGCAGATATTATTGTTAGGTAGAGACACAGGATCTCTTCCAGGTAGAAGCCAAAAGCACATGATGCAATAATATCCTTTTCTTTTCCATTCGAAATTGTAGATTGATGGCTTGAAGTCTGACATCTGCTGCTGCTGACGACAGATGATAAATACGCGTATATGAACCCCCCGATCCACATGGGGAAGGATAACACAGGTAATCGTGATATGTTATATATCTTAAAATGAAGAGCTGTAGACATTGCCATTTAAGCTAACATGGTTAAGAATAGGAGGTTCCAAGGATCGTAAGGTCTCACTGAGCATCTCCTATTCGAGTCAATCCAGATTCCTTGGAGAGAAGCTTCCTTCGAGTTCGATCCGGACCCAGCGGTACGAGATAGCTAATTAGGTAGCGCACTAATGTCGGCACACTGCACTACGTACAGCTATGCACAGCCTCCGGTCGGTATGTGTTTACGCGCGTCCGAACTAGTCACTAGTCTAGAACACAGAGGTGCGTGGAGATAGGTAGATAGGTAGATAGATGAGCATCGTGGCTGTGTTTATCTGTTCATTATTGCTGTTGGCCTGCTGGCCTGGCTGGCTGTCTGTCGTGTTTCGGTACTGCTTATGTACTTATGTGGTGTAGCGTACGAAGCGGGCGCTTGCAATTTTCCGCTCTCCCTTAATAGACTCTTTTTGCTGACAGGACCTGAGCATGCCAAATAGCTCCTGATGTACTATGTAAGCATCCTAGGCAGTTGGCCCTTTATCGTGTGGGCTTGGGCAGTTCCCATTGCGTCTATTTCCAGTTAGAGTATGTATGGAGGAGGTAGCAGTCGCATCGCTGCATACAGACGCAGTCGTAACTCCGAGGTGTCGAGTCCGGAAGTTCGACGATGGCAATCGGAGCGAGCAAGTTAACGGCCTGCTGCCCGCAGCAACCTGTTCTCTTCCCACGAGTACCTCGTCCTTGCACATAACCTGGGAAGTACTTTCATTTGTACCGTCGTGGGGGTAGTGCAGTGCCATGCTATATGGACGTAGCTATAATACGACAGTACGTTGGATCGCTCATCATTCCTTTAGCACGCTCCATGTCTCTCGCTTGAGCTTGAGAAGCTCAATACCGTCAATACTGTAACGGATTTTAAGACACGAGTCGCTTGTGCTTGTCCAAGACAACAAGACAAGACTATTCCGAGTTCTTGATCAGGCCATGGTGTGCCTGTGCGAGCAGACCATCGAGTGATGCACCTTGCTAAGGTTTTGGCTCGTTTAGTGTACTGATGTGCTTGCCTTACATGAGGGGCCCCCGGTGAGCTATCCGTTATTATTGGGTCACGGCCAGAATTTGATGCGCTATCTATGTACATATATCGACTGTGGTATTAAGAGAAAGCTCTGGCCACGCTTATTCGACTAGGTACCTACAGGTAATTCCTTATTCATGGTACGAGCCCTTGGACTGGCACTAGCCCCGGCACAGTGATACATACCAACTCTAAGCAGAGTTAGGCTCTGCCTTCCTATTTGCTGGCTCACGCCTGCCGATGGCGGTTCTTGTGGTGCTATGGTCGTGCTGTGTGTGGCCTGTGGGTTGTGTTCAGTGCTGACTGCCCAGGTGCTTGACCTCATACCCTGGCCATCGGCATTGTCAGGTAGTGTTAGGTCAGGTAGCCTACCACGTAACCCGAAGTATCTCCCATGTAGTCCAGGCAGGCAGGGTACCTAACTCGCTCAGAAACCTTACCTCACCTACCAGCTACAACCGTCCACTAGTAATAGTCCTCCAGTCCTCTAAGCCCTCGCTCTCTCCATCCTCAAACCCAATCCCATCCAGTCTATCCCATCATCAGTCGACTTCTCCTCTCCTCACCTCACCACCTGCATTTCCCTCACAACCTCCCCACCACCACTGTAGTCGTAGAGGTTTCTATCTTCGCAGCGTAGAAAGGAGAGAACTGCACACGGTGTTTGTTTCTTCTCTTCTCTTCCTTCTTTATTCTTCTCTTTCTCTGTTTTCCTCTCTTCGTCTTATTCTGCTCTTTCTTTTTCAGTGATACCCCCCCTCTCCCGTTCGTAACCCCCTTCACCATGCAAAAGCTCGCTGCCAACATGGGCATGCGTCACTGGAGCGATCGCATCCAGAGCCCCAGCTTCGGCATGTCCTCGAGGCCCAACATGAACATGACTGCCATGAACCCTCACCAGAAGACCGGGGCTCCCGGAGCTCCGCCCTTAAGCCCTTCGCCCGCCGCCGACACCACCATCCACTTCGCCTTCAATGTTCCCTTCGCTTCCGACCTCGCCGGCCCCAACACCGAGGAGATCCTACACGCCTCGGGCGACTCCGTACTCCGCTGGACGCATCCCGGAGACGCCCCCGACGATGTTCCCATATATGACCTGCCCGTGCATGCCCAGAACCTCGCCAATCTGCAGAATCTCTGCCAGGAGCTTAGTAGAGGACCTCTACCCATCGAGGCCCATGTCGTCTTGACCACGCCCAAACTCGTCAAAGGACAAGTTGTTACTGTCTCGCTGTCGGGTGCTCCGGAATTGGTTCACAAGAGCCGCGAGACTATCTTGAGTGATACTCCTTTGGCATTGGTATGCATCATACTAGCTCGCCCCGTGACGTGATTTCCCTTTCGCTAAACTGGTCCTTGTAGAGGTGTACTACTGTCGATGTGGATTACAGTTTGATCGTAGACTCTGCAGCTGGGGCGCTTCAAAAGCACGTCACAGATGCCCTCGACACGTTTGCTGCGTTCTGCGGAGTCGACATCTTTATTTTGGGTCCAAAGCTCAGCCCCACTGTGGACGGGCTAAATGGTGATGTCGAGGTTATTCGTGATCAACGATGGAGAGTTGCTATATACGGCGACATCGAGTCTACAGAGCACGCTAAGACCCAAGTGCTGATCTTCATTGACAAATTGGTGCGAGGTGACAAAATACATCTCCAATTAAAGGCAGAACTGACATGAGATGTAGCTGGGACGAGAGGTCGACCGATTTCACTTCGAGAGCACCCTGCATCCTATTGTCTGTGGCCGATCCCGCAAAAATATCAAGCTGATTGAATCGGCAACGAATACGGCTATCTACTTCCCACCCTTCGCTCAATTATCTCGGTACTGCCCTCCAAATGCTACCCGCCGTAATCCGGACGAGATCTTTATCACCGGTGAAAACCCTCAGGGTATCGAGTTGGCAAAGCGCAAGATTCACGACCTCGTGAGCCGAACAAAGCTGTTCATGAAAGATGCTATTATATCCCCTGCCAAAATTGATAGCATTCTGCTTAGCCGAATGGATAAAGTTCGAAAGATTATGGAAGTCAATGGCGCATACATCATGTTCCCGCCACTTGCCTCCCAGCGCAACATGATCCGGGTCCAAGGTGTAGAGGGTCTTCAAATTGAACGCACCATGAAGGAAATTATGTCTCTGGTGTGTACCATTATATGTATCAGCCTATTCCCTGCTAACTGTTCCATTCAAGGCCGGACAATTCTACTATGCGTCTTGGTGGTTTCAGCAAATGGGCGCCGTCCCTAACCCCCATGATATTCGCTCTATGCTTAGTGATATTTGCTCGAACTCGGATGCGGACATCTCCTTCGATAAGATGACTTTTACCATCACAGGATCCGATGACGCCGTCAAGTCAGCTTTGACAGTCCTTTCTCAAATGGACCTTGGTACTATGGGAGCTCAACAAATTCGTGTCAAGATCGAACTCGCCAATGAGCATAAAGAGTTCGTTTCCGGTAAAAAGAACGGCAAGATTAACAAGATCATGACACAGAGTATGTTCATCGAGTTACGCGTTGGGCGGCCTAACTGACCAAAGCCCAGGCAACGTTCAAATCATTTTCGACAGTTTCCGAGAGTATAACTTTGATATCGATGTCATCGCACCGAATCATGACTCGATGAAGCAGGGCATGACCCTTGTCGAACAGGAAATGCCAGCCTCCATATCGTTCCATGTACCTGATCAGTATCACAAACGCATTATCGGCATCGGCGGCCAGCACATCCAGCGAATCATGAAAAAGCATTCCGTCTTCGTCAAGTTTTCGAATGCTATGGATCGAGGTAGGACAAGAATTCCCATTAACCGGAGCTACGCAACTGACTGGGTACATAGGTGGAATGGGTCGCGAAGACGACGATGTCAAAGTTGATAATGTGATTTGTCGCACCCCAGCCCGTAATGCTCAAAACTTGGAATTGGTCAAGACTGAGATCCTTGACATGGTCGACAGAGCCGTGAGTAGTCCCGGGGAAATCTACGAATAGTTCCGTTCTAACGAGCATCATTAGCACTCCGAGTTCACCTCACAAATTGTGCATGTCGACCGTTTGTATCACAGACAATTGATTGCTCGCCTTCAAGAAATTGAGGAGCTAGAGAAGAAGTGGAACTGTAAGATTGTCTTCCCGAGTACTGAGCAAGCGAGCGATGAAGTCACGGTGACTGGCCCTGAATGGCAAGTCCCCATGTGTGCTGATGCATTTCTGGTGAGTGCCCTCTGCAATCCCGCCATGGCCTGTGAGTGAGACGGTCGATACTGATTTTCACAAGGGTATGGTACCCGAAACTCACGAGATGGTTTTGACTCGAACTGCATCTTTGGTCAAATTTCTCGAGTCTCCAGAATTTGTCAATGGACTAGTTGGAAAACTAAAGACCCAGCATGAAGTTGCAGTAGAGGTGCATGAGAATGCTGAAGACAAAACTGAAGACGGCCACCGTACAACGACTTTGCTCTGGAAATTGACGCGAAATAATGCCGGTGGTCTTCGTGATGCCATAGACTATTTAATGCAGCAGTTTACTGCGGCCGACGTGGACGTCAAGGTCGTAAAGGGTGCTCTTCCACGTCCGAAGTCGGACTCATTCGAAGACACGTTGCAGTACTTCGACTCGAAGCTATTACAGCACGCACCTGCTACAGTTGGGACAGATTCGCCGACCAAGCCGGCTTTTGGTGAAGATATGACGCAACAGCGAGCCACAACGTTACTAGACAAGCTCCGGAAGCCATCCCAACTGCTCTCATCTCTGGACCGTAGAAAGAACAGCTCACACTCTATGAATATGTTCTTCAAAGGATCCAACAATGTTTCCAAGTCGTCTTTGATTTCGATCGAATCGACGCGCAGCTTCAACGCGGACCGAAACCCCTGGAATGATAGCGGTGTCAATCTTCCAGACGACGACAACAGTCCGTGGTCGAGCCGGCATTTTGGTAACAACGGGCACGACCATAAGCTATCTCCCAACAACATCCCCCATGGTGGCGATGTGACCCCTCGCCATAACACGCGTGCGTCTGGTGACAGCGGGCGACCATCAACTTCACATTCAACGAATTCAGGATACCCCGGTCCCGTTGGACCTTTCCGTTAGATTCCCATGTTTCTAGATGCTATACATGCAAATACCCCCGGCTGGATATACCCCTGGCGTGCATCGGTGGGCTTAGGTTATTTATTTATTCTTTTCGCGGTCTATCATCCGCATTGCAAGTTGGTCGATTTTACGTCTTCTTTTCTCCCCATATCAATTTATTTTCTCCTCTCTTTCTCGTTTGAATTTTCTCGGGAGGGTTGAGTGCCGGCGCACACAGGATCCTCAGTTGATGCTATATGCACGAATACATTCAGATATGATACCACGACCTGCATCTAGCAGTATAGGGCGTTGCAGATGAGCGAGATACCACACGATACCACAAAAGCACAGAAAAGTTACACGAGGACGGACGAAAAATACCACATTGTTTTTATCTTCAATTTTTATCGGCGTTTGGTTTTGTTAAGTTTGTTTTACCTCGCCTTGATGAGAGAGACTATGTCGATGTCACGGTTGGACCCATGAGCCGATGTAAGGATGCTCACTGAACAGTGGCGACGCGGTACGGAAGGCTGGGGGATAAAGGGAGCGAGATTTTTAGGGAATTATAGGGCTGATGGATGGAAAGAGCATATCAAGGTTAGACTGCGGGTTCAGTTATTTCGACACTGAGCCAGACGGATGAGTCGGAGGACGAGATGCAGCTGCACATGGCGGCTTGGCGATGATAGCGTGGATGGCTTGAATGCTTGACTGCGGACGTGCTGTGTACGATAAAAAGGCGGAGAGACAAGCAATGATACCCTTGGTTCGGACGGATCCTAGTTTGTATGCTGGTGCTAATCTTACTAGGCATGAGACGGACTCAACTTTAACAGGCGCGCATGCACAGAGATGATGCATCGATGAGGTGCATTATACTCGCGCAGACTCAAAAAGACGACGATTCGATCCGCCTAATGAGAACTACCTCCAGTCCAGTAATGATAGACAGAATTAGCTGTTGGTGGCAATGCAGGCCAGTCAATCATGGGGAAACAAATAAGCCTTCGGTTTGACTACAGGTTACATACTCGTACATATGGATATACCCCACCAAATTGGACAGATGCTATCCAGCTATGGGCACATACATGCCGTTGCCATGTCAATCATGAGGACGAGAATAGAAAGAGGATATCTGCCCCAAGCGCTCGACATCAACACTGTAGTTATGCAAAAGTAATGGTGGAATCTAACACGAACACTCGGTTCTTATCAGGGCTTTTTCTATGCCAGGCCTTTCACGGGAAAAGGAGCACAAGCAAAAGCAAAATGCAGAGCGAACAATAATACCGAGGGAGGACAAGAACAAGAAAAACAGACCGCGAAACGGCCCAGCCACGACGCAAGTAAACCCGAAATTCAACTGAAGAGGAAAAGATCTCCAATTCGGGGCCGTTTTAAGGTAACTGACTGCCAACCTTGACTAGCGGGCAGAACTGTATACCACCGACCTCTAACTGCCATTCCCACTGTCTTTCAGGCTGTGCATCCGTACATTACCGTGGGAAACATGCAGTGTCAGATAATCTAAGGTTAGGTAGAAGAAGCATGGTATGTAGGCAGGGTCAGTTGATCGGTTTAGCCAGTCAGTAAGTCCTTAAAAGATGGGCATATAGGTGGACAGATTACCTACTTGGATGTATGTAGACTGTCCATCTATCTACCTAGGTATTCATCTACCCCATCTACTTACACATAGGTCCCCAGATCATATATCATATCGCACAACCCGACACCTACGAGACGTCGTACGCCACCAACAGCTACACCACGAGACTACAATACAAACTATCTATCACACGCACATATATGCTGCATAACGGCACTGGTTGCCGTACGCCAACGCAGTCTCTCGTCGTGATTGGTCTGATTGGTTCGCTAACTCTCCTGCAACACATAACCCAACAATTAGAAAAAGCGGACAGTCAGGCACAACGAGATACCTGGACTTTCGCCGATACTATTTGCTTTGGCTGAGTACATATCGGCATCAACTAAAGTAGAGACGGCCGGACGGTAACGAAGGTAACGAAATATTTGAGCAATAGTAACAACTGCTCTCTATTGTGCTACTTACTATTACTATACATTTTCTTCTTTCTTTGCCCCCCGATTCCTTCAGCCTATCAAACAGCGTCATGTTCAGACATTCCCCGCCTTCGAATCTCCGGGAGCAGCAAGAAAAAAACGACGACGACGATGACGATAGTAATAAACCCGACGACAATACTAACGACGGCCACGACCACGGCGAAGGAGAGCGTGCTGATGAGGTCCAGTCATCGACGACTCAAGGCGATGATGACAACGACGATGATAACAACGACGCCATCGACGACACGGAGGACCTGGCCGACGACGACGTCGAGATCCAGAAGACCATCAGCTGCGGGCGCCGGCGTCGCAAAGATAACATCCAAGACTTGTTACCATTCCCCTTTTCGCCCCTGATTCGCCCGCTCGCCATCTCCGACCTCGAGAGCTGCGTCGCCCTCGAGAATGCCGCCTTCCCTAATCTTGCGCATTGCTCGCGTGACAAGGTAAGTTCTAATCCGATTTATTCAGGGGAGGACTCATTGTATCTTATTCTATTCAATGTTTTCTCTCTTCCTTTTCATCGTTATCACTTCCCCAGTCTCTCCTCTTCTTCAGCTCTTCCCTTCAATGTCGCTTGCTCGGATTCTTTTGGCCCCGTTCTTTTTATGATATGTATTATACCATTCTTAGCTGGTCATGTGGAATATGTATAGTAATTATACCGCCGAGTCGCTTATGCATGTCGTCGCATCCGGTTTCTTTAGTGTTACATTCCATTCCTAGTCGTACTACTGCTACTACCTACCTAGCCTGGGTATGATATGTATCTTTTGTTTTCACAACATCGTAACTATTTGCATAGGGGTATGAGTCTTGTACTATACTCACCAGCGGAAGAGGTGGCGTATGACAGCTCCGAACTGTCCTGTACTTCCTTTATTTCTTTATTTCGGCTGACTATACAGTACACACATACACACATACATACACATACTACTTACTATACTATATGTGACGAAACAAAGCTGACTTAATGCCCTCTCTCTCAAAATTCCAGTTCGTCTATCGGCTGACGGCATGTCCGGAGCTCTGCATGGGCGTCTTCTGCACCGTGGTGCCCTCGAACGCCAAGGGCCGGGAGATCGACACGCTGCACACGGCGCACGCCGTGGAGACGGGCCGCGACGACGCCGCCGTCAGCGTGCTGTTGGCTCACATCGTGGCCACGCGGTCTCACGACGATGTTGTTACTGATGAGGCTATGAGATGTCCTCGGGGTAGGAATACTAACGACAGAGAGGATTCTGCGAGGAGTAGTAAGGACGGCGGCGACGGCAAGAAAGATGAAAAAGATGAGTCTAGAAAGATTGGTCATCAAGAGTTCGGGCGTACTGTCTGTATCCACTCTGTCGCCGTCCATCCCAAGCTGCAGGGCGTTGGCCTGGGCAAGCTCATCGTGAAAGCCTATGTGCAGCAGGTTAAGAACTCTGCGCTTGCGAGCCGTGTCGCGCTCGTCTGTCAAGAGGTATAAGCGATTCCTGGTTTCTCTTTTATGTTTTGTCTTCCTCTCAAAGGCTCTATACTTCCCTGTTTCGTTTTATATATCAAGCCTTTTTCCCCCTGTGCAGATAACATAATCTTCGGAACTGGTGCTAATAACTGGGCTGCTGAGGTTAGTATCTGATCAACTACTTCAAGCGGTTCGGCTTCTCCCACAATGGACCCAGCAAGGCAAAGCTGAGCGGTGACGGCTGGAACGATATGGTGAGGAGCCTTGCGAATGCGTATCCTCCCCGGTCTTTATACAGTGTATCGCTAACAAGCCTTCCTTTTTTTCCTTTGCTTTAGGTGCTTGATTTAGGTGGTTTGAATATTTAACAGGTCTGACCTACCTAATTAATGAATTCTGCTCTCACACACACACTATACGTGTCTTGCGTGGGCGGATTCAATACCTAGCATTGCGAGATGAATAAGAATTAGTGGTGAGATTCTCCCCAGCTCTGAGCACGGACGAATAGACTCACATCGGACATACAGGCAGACAGACATACATACGCTTTAAGAAAGGGCGTGTCTAGGTAGCCAAGGCTACATGCATATACTGCTTTTGCCCTGTAAACGCCAACACACACACACTTTTGGGAAGTGCGAAAAGCCCAAATCAGGGGAAGAGAAACAGAAGAAGCTGTGGCTAATTAGTTGATTGCATACATCGATGAATCTACAGATAAATAGATAAATATGGTGGGTGGAAGTACTGTTAGGATCATGGAGGGCCCATGTAGCGATACCCATGTGAGAACGACACATGCTGAACTGCAAATATTAACAAATCGAAGGTGACGCAAAATTTAAAAGCCAAATGCTTCTAGTAATTTTTTTATGAAACGAGAATACAAGAGTAGGCCCCTCATTCCCAGTCCAGGACGCCCATAATAATCTGATGCTGTCCTCGTGCCTCATTTCTGCTCTTCGGCTATTTTGCGTCATTACGACTGCAGGAATGTGGTACTAGCCAAGTCAGATCTATCTTAAGATGCCATATATACAGCAGCAGCCATCTCTTTTGCCACGCAAAGCAGAACCCATGAATTGGTATAAGACCCCCATCTATACTATGAAGAAGTACGAAGGTGCAAAGATGCAGGCAACTTTCGATGCCCGGACATATTCCATGATGAACCTCTCATTTGGCCCTAGGCAGCTCGCTATACCCTGGAGCCAAAAAGTTCAGTACCAAAAATCGGCGAGAGGTTGAAAGTAGCAAGTCTTTGAGAACTGCAACAGCTTCCGCCCGTACTTAACGATGGCTCGCCTTGCCGATGGATCGTTTTCCTGAGAACTGGGGAGCGAAATTGTATCAGTATCATCGAACATAGTAGTAACAAATTTCATAGAAAGTGTTCGTGGAGTGGAGCATACCAAATGCTTTGCCAATGAGGCAGTTGCGTGCCGATCGGCCTCTCCTTGTCGCGCATTGCGGTTCATTTTCCTCTGAGCAAGCTTCGCCTGCTTCTCAGCTTTCGTACGTGTCATATCGTCCACAATACCATCCTCGCGCCGGTTGGTCGCCGGTTGGCTTCTTGCTCGACTCTTTGATCGTAACCTCTCTCTTGGAGTCTGGTCAATATCCATGGCATTTGAATCCTCGGTACCTAGCCGGCTGCGGGTCATAGAGCGACCACGGCTCGTTGTCTGCGAACGACCACGGAGGTGGAGTTCTTCAGTGTCAACACCAAGCTGATCCAGCGAATCCTCGAGTTGTGAGAGGGGCTTCTTAATAGCACTACGCGGTAGAGCAGCCCGGTTCTTGACTCTGCGCATTCTTGACTCGTTGCGGATGAGTGCTTGCTTCGTTCGAATTTGGTCGGCCTTTCTCCGGACCTCCGCCGCTTCAACGTCATCAATCTCCTCATCCGAATCATAGTATCCCTCAGCCTCAAGTTTCTCCTCTTCTTCCTCCAAGGCCTGCAACTTGGCCTCTATATCCGGGTCAACGTAGTCGTAAATGTTCTTGCCGTCAAAGACCTCTGGTATTTTGTCGTATTTCCACTCAGGGTTCTCTAAGAGGTAGTCGGCCTTGAGATCAACATTGAACACACCGGCTCCACCGTTCGCTTCTTCAACATCCCTAGCGAGCAGGGGGCGATTGGGGTCGTTCTTGTCATATTTCTTCCTCTCTAGAACTGCTGCAGGAATGAAGCTCTCTCTCACTTCTGTAGGCTGAGCCACGTGGATCCTGGCCATCACATCCGCCAGTCGGGTGCCAATGACACCGCTGCTGTTAGTACCAGCATTTACTTTTTCGCTGACTCTGTGAGCTAGGAGTCTATCGGAAACAAGGTTCTTGGCCTCTTGTACGCCTTCAGTTGTATTGCCTGGAAAGAGTCAATAACATGTTCAAGTTCGCTAACAAGCCTCGCTTCTGGAAGGGGTACATAGAGCGGATTAGGGTATAAGAAAAATTTCATACATGAGAGTTCGAGGATTTCAACACCGGAAGATGAAACGAGCTCGTCGAGCTCGGTAGCAGTAGCCTCATCCAATTCATCACGCTTCAAGACATCGATTTTGTTGATGACGACAAAAATCAACTTATTCGCGAACAAAGGTTTAAGACTCCGGAAGAGCTACCACAAGTTAGAGATAAAGAACTTCGAAAGACATGGTGGGAGATACTGTACCTGCATCTGGGCTTTCACGCTGTAACCACACTGTTCTGACAAATCCATGAAATAGAGAATTGCGGCTCGAAGATGTGCTATAGCCGTGATGGATTGCATCTCTATAGTGTTCATTTCCTCGAGAGGGTGATCGAGAACACCAGGGGTATCTATCGCCTGGAATCTGAGGTACTGGTAATCGAAGTGACCAACGAAAAGACTCTTTGTGGTGAAGGCATAAGGCATCACCTCGACATCTGCTCGTGATATAGATTTTAAGAACGATGACTTTCCCGTGTTAGGGAAACCACATATGAGTAACGTCCGAGCCGTTGGGTCTATAGACGGAAGACGCCCAAGATGTTGTCGAACTTGATCCAAGTAGAGCAGAGGATCCTTGAGGCGGCGGGTCAATGTGGCCATGCGGCCAAGGGCAGCTCTTTTCAATTGTTTACATTGATACAGAGATTGTGCATATTTGAGCAGACGGACGTAATCGCGAGCGATGCTCTCTATAAGACTCTTTGCTGTGGCGAGTTGTCCCAGGGCAATACGGAAATGGTCGGCATCGTCTACATGACAACGATTAGTTCATGCAACCGGGTCGTATTAGACTGGATAAAGGCGTCTCCTCTCACACAGCGTGTTCATCAGATCCTTGTGGAACGGATGTAAGTCATTCAGTTTGGGGAACCCCTCCAATATCAGGGACAACTTCTCTGAGAATGTTTCGGCGGTGAATTTGACCTTCCTCGTGTCTTGACGCTCCGTTAATAAGCATTTCGTCTGCTAGAGCAGAGGGGCACATACAGAACGCTCGTATTCTTGAGATCTTGAAGCCACTTCGGATCTGGGTGGGAAGTCGGCGCTGGGTACGCGATAATACAATGTCGAGAAACTCAGTGGCCGTCGGTACGGGAGCGATATCCTTCCAAGTGGTCTTCATCTTGGCTAAGCGACTGAAGTGCGACAAGCGCACTGCGAATCACTCTCGGTGGGTGTAGTAGGATATCGTAGGACAGGTGATCCCAAATCTCTGGTATTTGTCGGTAATCGCTGTCCGTTGACAGGATCGTTTCCTCGCTGTCGAATGTGTTATGTTGCCGATAGTAATCTGTATCGACACTGACCGCTTGCCGGACACGAGAGTTGTTCGGTGGACCGTAGATTAACTGATAGATGATAGATGTTCGAGATACCGACTTAGACGAAAAAAAATCCGTGTGGGGCAATGGGGTTATCAGCTTGCTATCGGGCTTATCGTCCCTATAATTCTGTTATCGATACCCATTTGCTTTTGCTAGTAGTTCCTGTGTATCAAGAGATGCACCTGCAACGGCAGTAGACGAGGAACTTTTATTTTTTCCAGTTTAGCAAGAGTAGGAACACTTTAGATTGCCAACATCCGTTTTAGCGATTCGGTATACTCTTTGCCCATTTGCAAAACCTCAGGAAGGAATTGTTGGTAAGTTACAAGCGTGTTTCCCACCGATTTTCCTACTCCTTCTCCATTACCCCACCTCCAAAAAAAGTTGGACATCCCACCTTGGATAGCGGCAGGGTTAGGCCCATGTCAGACAACCTTGAATTGGCATTATTCTCAATCTCTGCTTTACCTCACTCCGCGACTCATGGCAAGCCATGTGCAATGCCGATTAAAGGACAGCCATTTCATGTCTAGATTGCATGAGCATATAGAGTGTAACTTGACTTAGGCGGCTGACACCTGTAGGGCCAATACCTGTTCCCTTCAAAGACAAGTCCGAGCTCGGGATAACCTAAAGGAAACACTGCTAGATTTCAGACGGCATAACATCTTCTGTTGTGTTTACTGCCTAGGGCATCAAAGACACAGAAAACAAGCTCAATACTGGCATTTTATTTCGTATCTTCGATACCTGGCAATGGCTTTGCCCCAGTATAAACAAGACTTCCTTCACGCAGCCATCTCGGGAGGTGCCCTGCGGTTTGGCTCCTATGAGTTGAAGTCGAAGCGCATCTCGCCTTACTTCTTCAACGCTGGCGACTTCTTCACCCTAGAGCTACACCTGCCCATTGCGGATGCCTACGCTCACACCATCGTCGCCGAGGCGCCCGAATTCGACGTCATCTTCGGGCCAGCTTACAAGGGCATTCCATTGGCCGCCACTGTCCTCTACGCGCTCGGCCGTATAGACTTCGCCAAGTATCGCAGCACGGCCTACAGCTACGATCGCAAGGAGGCCAAGGATCACGGCGAGGGTGGCACCATCGTGGGCTCTCCGCTCAAAGGCAAACGCGTGCTGATCATCGATGACGTGGTCTCCGCCGGCACTGCCAAGCGCCAGGCCATTGACATGATCCGGGCTCAGGGTGGTACCGTTGTTGGCATCGTTGTCGCACTCGACCGCCAGGAGACACTTCCGGATGGCGACGGTAAGACCAGCGCTATCGGCCAGCTGCGGAAGGAATACAATATCCCCATCCTAGCCATCATTAAGCTCGATGACATCATTGCTGCCGGCATGAAGGGTGTCATCTCTGATAAAGATGTTATTCAGCGAATCGAGGAGTACAGGGCAAAGTACGGCGCGAGCGAATAAATCGTAAGAGGCCGCTCGCTATGCATCACCCAGGTAGTATCCATTATGGGCTAGGTATTCGAAGCAAGTGTGAAATTTTGCAAGAAAAAAAGCCGGTCTCTGTGATGCGGTTGGTGGCTGCTGAGGGAATCAGTACAAAGACCTCAATGCCTGTCAGTAAATCGCATCTTTCGTCTAGCAAAGCGTTGCACCGAATGTCTCGATTGTTACACCGAGATAGTCAATGCTCACTTGGTCAATCGAAACCTCGAATAGAACATAGAATTAGCTCGTTCTTTGGCAGCTGCTTTTTATACCTGCATCAGATCAGACATTCATGGGGTTACTTCCAGAAGAGAATGCTCCAGCGCGATATTGCTTCTCTTAAGCTAACTCGACTCTATGAGAACTCCCTTGTCAATTGTATACAAGCCAAGGAGCGTCTTGCTGCTGGGGTTTATGTCAATTGAGACCGACCAAAAATCGCTTATCCGCTTAGTCAGAATGCTCATCAGATTTCCCAGCTAATTAATAGTGATACAAACTTCTTAGTCTATTCAGTCCACTTCACCGCCCATCGGCCTATTTGGCGTATTTGCCCGCATTTGCCTATATTTGCCTGTCTACCTACCCGCCGAGATACTGATGTATATCTACATCTGTCATTAAACATCGACATCCCATATCTACTTGCGATCGCAATCTCACTCAGGCGAAGCGACACATCACCCGATCGCTTGACCTCACCGGTTTTTTTCTTCACTTTTTTTGCCCGCCTCGTCTCGTGTCACCCACACAGCTCTTCTCCTTGGCTCGAAAAAGGCTTCCGCGATTTGCCTGCGTCCGGTCATCTAGCCGGTACATATACCACATATAGCCAGGGTTGCGCAATCCGCCGTATATAGCATATAGGTACTACGTCGAAGGTCGCTCACGGAGGGCAAAAAAGAAAAAAAGTTATTCATCTCTCGCCTCCTCGCCTTCTCCTGCCGCTACTTCAAGCGAGAGGGTAACACATCACTTCTCATTCGACCATCCGTCAGCTTGGGTTGGCTCACCACGGGCGTAAAATGTCACCGCTTCAGTAAGCCAACCAACCAACCCAGTACAACCCAAGCGAGGTGATGTAAAAAAAAAAGCGCGGACTCTCACTGGTGGTTGGGGTGTTAGTGAGAGTCCGCGTTTTTTTCTACATCACCTCGCCAAGCAAGCCCTTCCATCCATTCATCCGTCTATCCAGCCAATCCGTGCATAATATCCCAACCGCCGTCGCCATCACTACCACTACCACTACCGCCATCACCGTGACTGCCACCATCATCATCAAAGTCTTACATACATATACGGTTGTCCAAAAGCCCCCTGGCTCGCCACCACCTCAGATGACCGGTATCATACTGGTCTATCTATCTTACTGTTTATTTTATCTTTTATTTCCGTTTCTCATCCCAAGCGAACCAAGCCCGCTCCCCTCCGGCTTCGGCCTCCCAATCACCCTCCGAATCTGAGATGTCCAGGAAATCACCTAGCTAACACACATACTCAGAACTTTCCGCAATCTCTCGCCAAGGATTCGCATCGGTGTGGGTCTGGGCTTGCTCGCCTGGGGCGTCATCGGTCTGCAGCTCTCGGATCGGGCCGAGGAGCGGTACTTCAAGCCCACGGAGGAAGACCACGCTCAGCTGCGGCAGATGGCGCCCAGGATCACAACCGTCGACCGGGTTCAAGATGGCACCACTGTCACCACCACCAATACCAACACTGATAGGTAGCAAATAAGTGCTACAGATTGATCTGATTAATCAATCTTGAAGTAGGGGATTAATTAGCTCACCATCCGAGCGGGTAAGCAAGCGACGGGATTAACAATACGGATTCGATTATGTTTTTTTTTTCTGTCTTTTTCCTTGTGAGCCTGTAACGTCACAAGTTTGTTCACCTGTACCCGATCCTTATCCCAGCCGGTAATCGAAAGATCAACTCCGTCCACGGAGAAGTCGCATGCTTGTATACTAACCAAAACATGTGTACCTATACCTATACGTAAACAATAGATCCCGAAAAATATATCATCAATACTATGACTTTAAACGCCGCAAAAGAAGAGTAGGTGACTCAATTACCATTATCTCTCCGCACAATGTCTCAATCTGGGCGCAATACGTAAAACCGATAGAGGCGTTGATTCTATCTTCTCGCCGACCGTTTCCTACTAGCCCCATTACGATGACTGCTTCTGCGCCACATTTCATCAATTCTACTCTATTCCTGATAATTTGCAAACCTGAACGGGACCCGGCGCTGTTCTTTCAACATATCTTTGGCCTGCAAGTATGCCATGGTATTGCACAAAGGGGGCGTGACCGATGAGAACGTAAGGGCGGAAATACACAGTACTAGATCCATAGCTCTTAGCTAGACTACAACACTGCCTTACACAGGCGGTATGTCATTGTCGAAGATGGCAACCATGCTCTAGACTAGACACAGCTCAAAATCAATCAATGCAAATATGCACCCAGCGGGAAGGCGTCGCCATCATCTCAACAGTAATTTAAGATTCATTCGTGCAAAGTCTATATCAGGTGAGTTGTAAGAGCACACAATGTTCATCACTTCGCTGCAAACCCATCGCAAGTCCCCCACCGCTCAGCCAATGCCCAGTTTCATGAAATGATGCGTACCCCGTGGGAAAAAAAGCCTACCCTCGTCGAGGGGATCTGCCCTGCCTAGGCACCTCGAAACGTCAAACCATGACAACCACCAGAGGGGACCCCGAAATCTAATCGTCGCGTCTAAATGCGGAAAAGCCTCAGCCAGTCTAATGAAAGGTGTACGAGCCGACCCGGAAAATGCAAATCAAACTACCACCCATCATGCTGGTTCCATGCAGGCGAAGGGAAACTTTTGGATGATCAGAAAGATAAGAAACAAGAACGCCATGTATGCTCGGAAAAGCGCGGAGTGAAATATGCCACCGTGAACCATTATATTTCCGTCTTGACACAAGGTGCATTTGAAGACTCCACAACAGCTGGCAGTGGCTTAAAGAACTGGACCATATCAAGGGTGAGGTTAGAAACTGCGTAGTCAGGGTTCATCTCGCCCACTGAACCAAATTCTTCGCCACGCGAAGCTCCGTCAGTCTCAACCCAAGCCGTTGCAGACTTGAGCAGTTGTATGACTTGTGTCAATCGTTGATCAGGACCCAACTGGACAACAGTCAAGCGAGGGTTCCGGAGAAACAATTTCGCAAGCCAGAAGAAGTGTGGGCCATCCCTGGAAAAGCCATGGCGTCGAGGATTTGAAACAGAAGGCGGGAATTGAATGGCCATATCCATATCCCAGTAAGACTTCCACTTGTCCAGTGCTGCACTGAAACTACGGTACACCTCTGGAGATATGGATGAAGAGCCGGATATGGGCGTATTTCTTTCGCTGTCCGTGCCGTGTTGATTGTTTCCAGTGTCAGGACCTCCCATAACGACCCAGTCGTTATGGCGAAGTGGCGTTGTGGAACCGCTGAGCTCTGTTAAATTGCCTTCCATATGTACTCGTCTAATTTGAGCGAGAATAGCGTGGATCAGAATAAACTTCCCCCATAAATTCGTGCTCCCAGGCTGAATTTGAATGGATCCATCCAACATAGCTCGCAGGACTAAATGTAATTCAGGTTGCTTGCTCCGTTGAGAACCGTCGGGGTTTGCTTTCTTCACAGCATCCGAACCAAAGAGATTGAGGGCATCAGCACACTCCTCTCCAGACTGAGCTTCCCATGCGGCATCATCAGCTGGTAGCGGAATACAAATTTCGAACGCGTCGAACTGTGGGTCGAGGTTGAAATACAAACCCCGTGCAACATCCAGGAGATATACCATGTGCATCAGTCGTATACGTTTTTCTTGTTCAATCCACGCCGCCCAGTCGAAAGGCTGCGTACTGATTTTCTGAAGATCAAGATCTGGTTGATGGAGGAAGCTGTGGAGACTTGAGTCATTCTGAACCCGTAGCAAATCGGAAGACCTCGCAACTGAGGCGACAACTGGAAACACTCGTCGAGCTGTCTCCCTCTGGATCGGGGTTCCGTTCCAGATTAGGAGGGCTGACATTAAGATTAACGCCTGTAGCTTCTCAAGACCAACTTTGTCTTTCCCATTGTCAATTTTGAAGGGTGCTTGTGATTCTGCTAGATTGCAATCTCGTTCTAGAGCGATGTTGAGAAATGTTGTAACCTCACGCACGAGCCCTTGATCAACACGGTCAGAGTAACAAGCGCCAACACAGCACATGGCAGCTGTAAGACCAGGGTAGGCTTCCATGATGCGAAAAGTAGGAATGTGGAGAAAGGAAAAATGAATATGAAAATGAATAAACGACTCGAGGAAAATTCTAATGTTTTCGGGATGATAAAAGAGGTGTATGGCATTGTTATCGGGGGAGACATAGTTGCTAGACGGGTAGAAAAAGTTGACTATTTGAGTACTAAGTTGTTGACACCCATCTTGCATAGATATTTGCGGTTCCCAGTTCGAAATGAAGAGCGGTCGATCGGTGCCATCGGTCGAAGGAGCGCCCGGTGTGCCATTGGATCTCTCGGGGGTGAGGTTAGGCTCGGCTTTGATTGCGGTCTGATTCTGTCCAATATTAGGAGATGGGAACGTAGTGTTGTAGGTATGTGTTGGTTGCGCACCAGGCTGTTGGAACATCTGAGACCAGTCAAGGCCCGACTGTTGGTTTGAGCCCGAAGCTCCATACATGGGCATGCCATTCTGATTGGGGGGCATGTTGAAGTTGGCCAGCTGTGGGTTGATGTTGGATGCCATCGTGTTGGGCACTTCACCGTTATAGCCGCCTGGCATGTTTCTGCGGTCCCGGTTCGCGGCATCGTCCATCCGACTCATGCTGCTTGATCTAGAGAGCTGATTCTGGTCGTTGGCCATGTTTCCCATACCATCTTGGATCTGGACCATACCGAAAGGATGGACAACTCCGTCACCCGACATGTTAGCCATGCCATTCATGTGACTCAAGTCGCCCTCGTTCGCCTTCTGCGCATTCTGCTGCTGCTTTTTAACGTGTGCTTGAGGGTGAGACAGGTGACTCGCCCCGGTTGGGTTACCTCGACGAATCGAGCATTTTTGGAAGTGGCGCTTCAAGATGTCACTTCGTGAAAACGTATCGCGGCACAACACGCACATGTATGGGCGGTCGCCGGTGTCTGCTCAATCAATCAGTACGCATGAAGAGCCCTTGCAGAGACTACAAACTTACGGCGCAGGAGGTGGCGCTTGAGATGCTTAGCATGAAGGTAAGTCTTGGTACAATGGGGACAAGGAAACTTTCCGTCAGCATCCTTCTGAGGGATGACAGTGTTCTTCGAAGCACCAGTGCCGGTGGGGGCTGCGGGCCGACCCGGCGCACTCGGCAAAATTCCGCGTCGCCCTTGGGATCCCACCACATGTGTGGGCTGTTCGGTATCCTGCAGTAGAGACGGCTGGTGGCTCATCATAGGACTTCCGCCATAAGGGGAAGACATTCCTGAAGTCGGCATAATTCCGCCAGCGGGCATAGGGCGAAGGACAGGAGGTCGCGCCGCGGCGGGCGCGGGTGCGATGGGCTGCGGGTGAGAAGCCGCAACGGAAGCCTGTGGCATCATGGACGTAGTCGTCGGATAGCCTTGAGGAGGATTCTGATACTGATTAGGCATCATGCCATACGATCCACGAGAAGGACCTGCGTTCGGAGGCGGGTAGTTGCTCATATTGTTCTGTGGCTGAGGTGTGCTAGGAGTCCCTGGAGTTCTCGGCGTATGAGGGTGGCTCCCGTAGATAGATTGCATGCTATTATTATTATTGTGCTGCAGAGGGGGCAAGGTGTGCTGAGTGGAGGAACCTTGCTGCAGCTGGTGAGGCGCTATGGCTGACGGAGAAGGGTATGAGGAGCCCGAAGTGGCTAACTGGTTAGACGAGTACTGCTGCTGAGCAGAAGGGGTGTTGTCCATGTCCTCAAAATATGGGCAGTGGGCGTTTGCAGGTAATGACACCAGGGGACCGGCTCAGATAGTAGCAAGTCCGATGATGTTCTGTTGACTACGAACGGTCTGTTTCCAGGATTTCCGTGCGATGGTGTTAGATCACACGTCGTATTGATACAGAGGCGCGTGCGCTGTGTGGGTACGCTGAGGGGCACGGTAGATCAACAGGGTACGCGTTGAGGGTTCACCTGTTGATGTCGAGTTCCAGAAACTTGGAATCGATGGCCCGAAGTCCAAATATCCTCCACGTCTGATACCGAACGGTAGTAGCGCGATGCTGTCTCCAGATGCTATATGATGCAAGTGGAGGCTGAACACAATGTTGGCGACAAAGTCCCGATTTCAAGGAGATAAAAAAATAGAATAAAAAAAAAATCGGTAACAGCAGCGATGAGGGGGACAATGTGGATTGGGGTAGAATTGGGGACCACACTGGAGAGGGCTGGTTGAGGAAAAGTAGCTTCGTGAGACCCAATGAACAAGATGGGATGGATGGGGTCTGGTGTTTGTAAAGTGGAGAAAAAGGAGCCCCGTTCCTCGAGGTGTGCGGTGAGGCGAGCCTGCTTCTTATTTGAACTGATGCAGAACAGGCAGGGGGAGCTTTTTCCCCTTCTGACTAATTTCTCTCGAGACAGGCAGATTTTTTTTTGTTCTGTGTTGGCCAGCTGTTTACTCGGCGTGCGTTCTGTGGGTCCTTGTCAGAAATGTAAGGGAAGGGTTGATGCAGTCCAGGTACAACGAGAGCTGGACAGGCGGCCGCTTGTAAAAAGTGGACACTGATGCCGAAGTAGCGACGGTTCGCGTGGCGGATTGGCCTAAACGACCAACGGCGGCGAAGAGGTGGGTGCTGACGATGAAAGACGGGGCGGATGACGGTAAGTCGTCGAGATGTTGATGCATGCAAAATGCAAGTCAAGGCTAGCAACAATAGTGGGTTTGTGTCGCTAGTGTGGAAGAAGTGGGTGTGTCGTCGACACAGAGTATGTACACTGCAAGTGGTGCGAAAATGGAGGAGAGGATAGAAGAGTGTGGGTGGAGCTTGGGAGGAAAAAAAAAGTGGGAGGACGAGGGAGCAAGAGTTTTGAAGTGAATAAGAAGGTTTGGCTGGCAGGTTGGTAAAGGACGTGTTTTTTTGTGGGACCGACTTGGGCTTATTGACAAGTACCGAGTACAGAGTACAATGTAGTTCCCGAACACTGACCGCCCTGAAATCTGCTTTTCAAATGGAAGACACAATGTAGCCTAGCAATCAGACAATACCCCAGCTGTTATGCACTTGCTTGTCAACTGTCGATGCAAGGGTGTGGCAGCAGAATTAGGATAGGCAAGGGCAGGCAGGCACTGACCGACGGGGTGGCTGACAGGTGGAAATGCCGGGAATAGCGGGAATGGGCAGGGGAAGCATTTCTCGGGGCGCCACTTCGGAGATAAATCCAGCGCGGCCAAGAGGGGGCAAAGGGGCGATCGATAAAATCAGAGGGTCCAAAATAAAAATAATAAAATAAAAATAAATAAATCGACCGGCAATGGCAGAACGGCAAATGGGGCAAAATATGGAATCAACAACAAAACTTACATTCAGGTCCAGGAATCCACACCCACAAACGGGTTGTACCACAAATTTCTTGTTCACGCCCCTCAGAAAAGGCTGCACACGTGGGGACAATTTGTTGGCAAGCGCTTCCAACGTCCCCGGCGACAACCAGGATGTTGCGATAGAAATGGGATGACAACAACGCAATAGCAAAAGACCACGCCAATTGTTGTTGCAGCGGTGAGTAAACACACGAGGGGTACGGGCGAACGGAAAATGGGAGAAGAGAGGAGGAATGGGAGAAAAAGGGAAAAACAAGAGAGACGGAGACTGGCAAAGATATGAGGGAAGTGGGCAGACAGGAACTCCCACGATTTGAGCAGGTCAATCACCTCGAGTCGGGGGACATTGATCCTCGACTGGCGAAAGAGTCAGGGTACTACTACCATGCAATGGTATCGCTACCTGTCTAGCCCTTTAAGGCACTATATCGTAAGAAGTGACCTGGCAATTAGTGGGTATAAGTACCGACGCAGCAGATAATGATAGCGGTTCAGGGCATTTTACCACTATAGGCAAGTACGTTGTCGATACGGCCAGGTACCTGTACATAGCCTGTTACTAGCCAAGTCGACAGGGGCTGGTTTAAAAACCGTTATGTCTCGAGTAATTTACTGGATAACAACCCCCAAGCTATTGTAACACCTGCCCTGGTGTCTCTACAAGTCTCTCTTTACTGTTAAGTATACTACCCAACCACAACTATTTGACGAGGTATCTAGGTATTGATACAAAAACGAATTGCGCCGTATAGTACCACTGTATTGGCTACCTTGAATTTCTGCATATATCATGCACAGGTCGCACAGTAAGTACGGTCTTTCGCGGCACAGGACGTCGGCTATCTACTATGCCATCCAAACGGACTCGGTCGCGCAGCAAAACAAACATATACGGCACTGGGACAGGTGCAATGTTTGTTCATATTTGAAGCCTTATTAAATACTTAAACTGAGACTGTTCTATCACCATCTGAACTCAGGATATTATTATACAAAACTGCGGTGTGACAGCCTCCTCAGATTGGTGGGCGGTTAACGGTACCAAGGAAGTTGTTATTTGCTCGGTACCAAAATCCGTCCCAGGTCAAATACTCTTCGCGGCAAATCGGTTTGAATCCCCTGCAGACCTGCATAGTCGCAGCTGAGTGGTCGTAGTCGTCTTGCCTATCACGGAATCACGGCACATGTGGTGGATGGCCTAGGTAGGATGTTATCCCTCTAGGCGAGGTAGCAAATAGCTCCAGCACCGGTGATATCAATCGCACCTACGCAATCGCGGTATCACTATGGTTTCATCCTTCTAGTTGATTTCATTTCGCAAAACCCGACTTCCTCGACGATAGAAGGTCGTGTCCCTATAGTCAAGTCTCACTGATCGGGGTTATAGATACGTCTCTGTGCCTGTAAATGTCTGTATGCTTGTTCCCTCTGTGCTGGCTATATCGGCAAGTCCTAAAACCATTGTATGGTGGGAGATCTGTAGATCTTGAACCCATGGCTGGTTGATTACGTTTCCACATACATTGAAATATAAATTAACCTTATACAACCTGTTTTTGATCGCGCCTTAAGCTACGTTGCATTCCTACAATACTATCTTGTCTGTCGTTACCCTGTATCTACCCTTATTCTGGTGCAATAGTAGTGAGCCGTGTATTGGTCAAGCACCCTGTTGAGGTGAATCAAGTTGCGCAGTCTAAACAGCTCTCTAATTGAGGGGTTACCTCTAACCTACGTGGTAGCATTCAGTTTTCGATAGCCTGCAGATTTGGAGTAAACTAACTGACTATCTCATGTTCTGAGAGCGTTTCTGTTTGACTTCCAGGATGGTCATGCTACCCTTCTGTAGTTCCAAAATCCTCAGCCTATGTATGTCTATGTTGAGTTATGCAAAGCAGTGCGCACATACCCAGCCTCGCATGATGCTTAACCTGGTTTAGCGAAATGGGGCTCCCTAACAGCTAACCGCTGAAAGGATTTTAACAATCAAAACTCGCATAAGATAAATATGAAAAACAAACTTTGATTGGAAAAGGGCGTTTGGTTGTGAGTTCGGGAAAAGGGCATGGCATTTCTGACATGCGTTGGAAGGTCACTGATAATTAAGGCCTTGGTCCAGGCCTTAATGAAATTCAGTGTTCACGCTTCAGCTCCATGTGGGTTGTCACGGTATTCCTGACTCCCTAGACCATGCCATAGTTACCGGCCATCTGTGGGACACGTAATGGGGTTCGCTTGCTCGGACCGTCGGTAGGTTCCCTATGTTACGCTGGGGTGTCGATTAATCTGATAACGCGAGTTAAAACACGCTATTTTCAATAGAGCTAGTAATCATATCGTGAATGTACGTGGCTTCGTTTAAGCAGCATATTATGATCTATTTCGAACTTGAACCATTGAAGGGGACGATACACAAATTTGTTTCGGTCTAGTTCTATTATACCAAAACGCGGCACCATATCAAGATCTAGCCAATCTAACTCGCTTTACAATAAGCAGCTTTCTTATAGACGGTATATACAAGATTGCCATTTATATACTAAATAGTCTAAGGTGTATCTAAATCAATCAAGCATACAATTCTATTATACACTGCAACGTTATGTTAAGTACGGCTCAAAGTAGTCTGATGTATGCTTTACCCTACTCAATAATAGTATCGCTTAGCCTGTGCGACAGTATTTGCGTTATTGCCAGCGTTGTACAACTCATGATACAATAAGCAAGCAGGTTTAAGATCATACCCTTACATGCCTCTAATGTAAACGCCAACAACACAATTTGATATACTAGTAGGATAAGTTAGGGTATGTTACCTTAAACTTGTATATAACACAAGCAAGGGGCTTGAAGACTACACTCTTTAAGCTTGAAGAACCAACGGACCCACGACTAGTACTAAAAAGGCTAGTAGACTATAAGATGAAGGCTAGAAAGATATCACGGCGATGAGTCCTAATAAGGGAACAGTTTCGGATATTTTTAATTGTGATTGAGGAGTCCTACAAGAGAGTCGTGATATGTTTCACTCGGTTAAGAGATCTAAGAGAGTCTAGAAACCTTGAATATAATGTGTAGTATAGCCTGGTACAGCATGCTGATTATTAATTCTTCTTCAAACTTATATAATCTACTGTATATTTTACTTTCTCGATATATTGAATGTATTCACGCAATATGTACAACGCGCCTTGTTTGCATAAGGTATCACCGGTCAAGGGCGTATCAAAGTCATTATCGGCTTGTGGGCGAGCGGAAGTAATAAAGCGACTAAGCGATCGACTAATGCACACTACTCGAAGTGTGGAGCTCCCACTCGCAAGCTTGAAGGACAAGAGGATAGCTCCCTACAGGTACGCATAGATGTAGAGTGTACACTCCTGCATATTAGCGCTGAGGGTATCTTTGTACACAGTATTGGCACTGCTATTGAGAGAGATATTGTATAAAATTTCTCCGTGCACTACGTGCAGTAAACATCGTTCAGCGTTTACTACCTCTTCCCGCTATCTCAACCGCTATCTAAGAGAGAAATGAGTGATTTGAAGTCCAAGCCTAGATATATTCACAGCATTGAGCCTAGAGACCCTCGAAGGACGAACGTCAATATCTACTCACACTAATGCTACCATTGTGGGATCTGTACGACTTTGGGTGGACAAGGCACTTTCAGCCTCCAAAGTGGGCAAAGGTGGGCTTTTAAAAGGTGGGCATCTACGGAATAATATGGGATTCTATCAATCGGATGAAAGTGGACAAAAATGGCAGAGAGGCTTGCTTGATGCCCCATTCTGTGTAACCTGAAGACCCTCATTTTACATGGTCCGTCAACAACCTTTTACAATGGAGCCCTGATGAGGCTGAAAAGTTGAACGTCGTCAAAGCTTCACGCCAATGTCTTTTGATATCCACCGCGCACATGGCTTCTGGCGCAACCTTATCCAGAACTTCGGGAGGCATGTTTATTGTAAACACGAAACAAAACAGTAAAAGGTGGAAATTTTAGAATTGCCTACCGTCCACAGTAGTTTCATCGTCTAAATCGTAGATAGTTTTTAGTAATAGCTATATATAATAAAGACGCCCTATCTTAGCAGAATTGAGCAGCAAGCGGACCAAGAGAGGGTGCCTGAGCAGACATTCGACACAGTACTGCATATACTACGTTTCCTTCGGTGGATTACAAACAGCATACAAGGACAGGGGGTCCCACATATTGCTACTGTATGCGGCAAGATTGCATACACACCCAATGACGTCGAGTCAGTTACTGTAAGTAAGCCTACAACATTTCAACAATTCTGGCAATACCAGGAAACTGCTCCGGGTAATGTACTAGCCTACATACACAGTATTTGCAGTCTTGGCTGCATAGACAACAACGTAGACAGCTCGCTAACCGGCTTAGTCGCGCTTCTAGCACACCAAGAATTTCCGTTTCGTGTTTGTTCATTGGCTTATGCAAGATGCTCAGGGTCCCTAGTTTTACCACCTATTGACGTACATTAGGGCGGTAGGCGGCCAATTGAAATACCCACATGCCACGAGTACCTAGGTAGCTTAACCAAATTCTAAAATCTCATGCAAGTACCTTGGTATGCGTGGTACATAACCCCCCAAACAACCCCCAACTAACACATACCTGGTATAGTATAGTAGGCTGTCGCCTTGATTGCGTTTACTTACTATACGAGAATAGCGTCGTAAATTATCCGAGAGACAACCCGAACACATGCTTACTTCAAGTTGTGAAGCTGATAGGCATACGAGTATCTCGAAGTTACTACCAGTAAGTCGGACAATTACCTCGTGCCAATGTGGTGAGTTAACTGATAGTATGCAGCGCGGTAGAATCAAACTGGCTAGAAGCTCTAACCAAAATATTAAGAGACGCATCCCTTGTCTACGTCACCTACTAGTACTAGGTAGTCTACCGGCCACGGAGTACTCAGTATCGCAAGTAAGCCCTATCTAGCGACGAGGGGTTGTTATGAAGCTGTTAGCGCAGGGTAAGGCTACTTCTTTGGGTTAGTGATCTCCAGTAACAATCAATTACAGTCTGGCGGTCAGCTACGTATACCGTATCTTGCGTAAAAGATTCTTGCATCATTCCGGGATTTGTCGTGGCCGAACTTGCACCGAGATTGCTTGCTTAACCTACCCTATCAAATGTCAAGGCCACCTGATCAAGCAGATAATCATCGTCGCCAAATCGTGCCATGACATGGTCACATGTCTTGTTCTTACTCAACTACTACCATACACTACCTCCATGACTTGGTCCTAACTTAGTCATGCAGGAGAGAAGCCGCTAAAGAGCGCGGCAGTTCAGCTACACTCCTCCTAGTAGTATGTCGAGACTGATGCTCGATCAAGGTACAGTATAGACATATATAATGGCTCCGGCTTATTTCCGGGGCGCTATACACGGAATCGTATTGCCTCTACACGTAGCGACTGTAGAAATTCAGACGATGATTACATGACAATCTATGCTCACCAAACCTGCCGATCGAAGCATACACGTATACGCAAGCAATGTCAATATCAATGCCGAGAAAACTTTGGTACCGATGAGACCAAATCATCACCCCTCATCGACTACATATACATGCCAACGTATCTATACTAGGTATACAACATCGAGTTATGTTCCTTGATTTGACCTCTTGGTCACAATGTCCTTCTTTTCTTCTTCTTGTTTTGTCTTCTTTTAAATGTCAGCCGTTCGGCAAGAATTTCGGTACAACTTCAAAACTTGTCACAACTGCGTATGAGCTCTTTGTCTCCGAAGTACGCTACGGGGCATACTTACTAGTAGACATGGCATATTGCAACATTCAGGGTCTTTAGCTAACAACTGTACACGCAGCTACTACTCCGGTAAGTAGCGAGGCATTCCGATTTCGGCAACCCGAAGCCTGTTGCATTGTTATGCATCACATTCACACACCACTGGCACACACTCTCGGAGATGTACATATACGCACCATGTAATGAATATGAAGTACCCCATCCCAGGGTTTCACCATTTAATACGGTATTACCACCTTTAACTTTTTTGCTGAATCTGATTGACGCAATGATTATAAATGGGGCCAGTAGACAGTTATAATGACAGCTTTATTGGCGTTGATGCATATATCTATCCTGTCATATATGGTTATCTACTTAACATGTTGATTGACATATCAATCCGTTATTGATGTTGGGGACAACTGCGCCTTAGTCGCCAGAAGCATCATGATACATGGTATCATGATAGATTTCATTGTTAGATTAGTCCAGGATCTGTCTATCTAAATTATCCAGGGCCTTCCTTTGTGAAGATTGGGCTAGAACATCAGCAAACAGAAGGACGAAGGCAAACGGATTTACCGGATGATTTTAAAGTAACATCGTCATGCATGCTTATTCTGGCTGTCAAGAAGCATGTTGAATGTCTTGCGTGGCTGCCTCGCTCGGTGGTTAATCCCTGCTGCTGTTGGCCAGCTCGAGTCATGGTCCTTGCTTACACCGTTAAAGAGCACGATCAGACTACTTTCTTGTCCTTCACATGACTCGGTAATTTTTTCTACTTTGATTTGTTACCATAAGGATTTTCCTCGCTAGGCAGATTACTGCGAATCTCGTCATATCAAAATGTACGTAGGTACATCTTTAGACGTCGTTATATGCACGACACGCCCAACAACGCATACGCCGAGGTAGTAAGTCCTATGAAGAGAAGATCGTTGTACATACGAAGGTGTAAACTGGTCCCATTTTTCATCTTCATTTGGTCATTTATATCTTCATATTCAGCGAGACGATAGATTTGTTGAATGTTAGATGTCTCGAGCTACGGCACAACTATTCAAACCGCCACGAACCCGGAATCAAAAGTTATGATTCATCATTCTTTATGCTTCGCTCGTCGGATTCTCAACTAGAATACTAAGCTGTACTTACCGAAGTCACACCCTGTTCTAAAAAAGAGCGCCACGGCCACACTAATAGATCAGAACGGTCGTATACTATTTGATTCGGAAAAGCGTCATAGCCCTAGTATAAACTAATGGATGTATTGCAGCGCGTCTATTGACTTCCGCCACTCAGCTAAGGCTTCCTGAGATCATTTTTGAGCATATGCCGACGGTAAGTGCCGAGTATATTTCGTAACGCGTACGGTCATCAAAGAACTATTCGCTGCAGTTGGTGTTCGAGGAGGTTGGAAGAAATGCAAATTTAAACTAGAAGACCGATTGGGCAGCAGGCCTTCTGCAAGGGTTCTTTACTTTGTTCGAAGCGCTGGCTAGCCGCCTACAAACAGTGTACCTTCTCTCGGTTTTGATATAGATTTGGCCATACGCAACCTAAATCATGCTAGCATACAACACCTGCAGTATTTACTAAACATGCCGACCAACATCACAGAAGTGGGATAGTGTACTAAAAGAACGGTGCGTTGCAGTATGGTATGGTATGGTCATATCGAATTCAAGGATGCTATGACACTTGAAATTATGCAAAATGTTTGCTACGTACCCAGTCGCTTAGCATATACCTACCTATAACGTTGACGATGCCTACCTGATTGGTTGACGAAAATACCAAGAAACGATATCAGGAATATCCCTCGACCACCGTGCTGCTGAGTTTCTTGCTCAACCAAGTTTCGGTCAATAAACCTCACAATCTTTGCAGTCAGGCGGAGAAGAAGGTCCCCGGGGAGGAGTTTACCTTATCATCAGCTGGTACTGCCCAGTTTATCTCGAAGATCTCGCAGAAACTTCAAGTAACGATACCTGCATACAGATACATAGTGTATGCGGTGGCAGCGCTAATGTTGGATTTAAGCACTAGAAGCATGCTAGGCGGCTTGGACACGGAGCAATTCGGGCAAAGTATCTTCTCGGTCCCAAAAGTAGACCCATTATTGTTTCATTCACCAAATCTAAATACATAGATGGAATAATTGCAGTTTCCATGAACCCTGCAACCCAACTGGATCTGCAAGTCACCTGGCCTCACTCGGTATATACGCAATCTACCTCTTACACCTGCCTGTTTAGTTTGTAAAGACCAGTGTAACACTACTATCTACATACGCTCTGTGTTGACATTGTGAATGCCCGTTTCTTACTGTTGTCGGATCGTACGGTTTATACTTGAGCTATTCGTCTGTTGCTGATTCCTGCCTCACCAACATACTCCTACATGCGAACACTTGTATGTATTTGAGGTCTCGCAAGTAGGCGAGAAATTGTGTAGTCTACCGAGGTCATTATTTAGAGAATTGGTGTAGCTCTAGAAATCAGAAATACAATGAAAGAAATTCGTCTTGTCCCGTAATGTCCCTTTGAAAATAACTGTAGATATATTTGCTGATGTCTCTTCAGCCGCATCTGAACTCTCTCCACAAACTTGACGACGGTCGAGCAACTATGGTTCCTTATGATGCCCCAGAGACACTCGTTAAAACAAAGAGGGTGTACTGCTCCCGCTCGGGCTCCATCAAACGAGCCCCGGGAGGAATGATAGCTTCAAGCTTGTGCCTTTTAAAAGCTGGAGCAGAGCTCCATCTCGATTCCCGCGAGTGCTCCATATCACTCCCGTCGGATCCACTGGAAAGGGGAGACCAACAATGGGTTCTATCCGATCCTCCTGGACCTCGACTCTAGAATGTGTTAACTTTTCTTCGGCCAAGCTTGCCTCACTGGTGACGACGCCCTTTTCGATCTACCTCCGTGCCAACGAACTCGACCGCCGTTTTTCGCAAAAAGTCTAGAACTACCCGAGAGAACGTTTCCTTCGATCGCAGCCTGAAAGAGGACCGGTTCGATTTGAGAATAGTCATCATGGAAGCCGATCCCAGCCTTACCCTTGATGCTCGATCATAGCACGAGTCTTCCTGGAACAGTTAAGCAGTCTCTATAAGACTCCGAGATCTGGTACATGGGTGGAAAATCTTTACGTTTATACTGCGTTGCGACTTCAGGACGATTCTACCGATACACAAGCAGCACAAACTGTCGAAACCTGTTGTTCTACGACTTTTGCCCAACAAGTGTCTGCCAAGAACTCAATTGACTTTTTTCGATAGTATCCTCGACCCGTAACATTAACGAACGAGATAAGTTTCGTAGAAGTGGTGGACTTCACGACTGCTACTACAGACCAGAATGCCCGTATAGAATATCGATAGTATTAAGCCAGCGGATTGCCTACGGGGAGTACGATGATATCATATACAACACCAGCTTGATCAAAGTTCTTGCTGTCAAGATTTCCTTTCCACAAGGGCTGAATAGAAGATTCGAAGACAATTTCGATACAATAATAATATTCCACGGCCGCAACGTCTATTTAATATTCAGAGAATTCTCTTACTTCCCCCTGGAGGTCGAAGTATACATGTACACCTTTTCTTCCGGACTTTGCCCCTTCGACCTTTGCTCTCTATCTCAGACGAGGACGAATGGATAGCTCGATTTAACAGGTATATGAGACCTGTGCTGTATGCCTTCATACATAGGGTATGGTGATATAACTACAAAGGTTCATTGCAGTCGAGCGAGTGTAACGCGTCTCTACGCAGGCTTGGGCACGACGCTCTTTGAAATAAAGGGGAACGACGGGAACAGTAAGTAAACTGCATCAAGAAGACCCATTAGGGGTGCAATAGACCGAAAATGAATGCGTGGAAGGTGAACGGACCTGCCTGTTATATATCAAAGCCCGTAACCGCGCTTTCAGTAGAAGAACCCAAGCCTTGCCTACTGATGCTGTAGATACAATTGCGAGGCAAATTTGACACCGTCAAGCAGCAATGAGTTACCATCACGCATACATATACACTGCTTCTACAAAGATAGCTTAGACATCAACCTTCTTAGGGAAAATTAAATGTGCAACGCAGACATTCATATTCCATAAATATCATAGTTGCTGAATTCCTTCCAAAACAAACCGCAATTACTACTGTAGACGACCGGCTTAGTACGAGTACCTTTTTTTCCAAATTGTTCACTTTTCTGTTTTCCTCAGACCTATTCTCTATCGCGAATCTTGAGCTCATTGTGAATGCTAAAAAGTCTATGCGAAGTTGAAACTATGAGGCCCAACTTTCTAAGAATTCTATATAGCATCTTGTCATCACCTTAGGTATGAAGATATATATCGCTTAATGCAATATGCAGAATTTTGAGTTTCCTGTACTGATAATGCAACTATAGTGGTGATATCAGCCACACATGGATCCACACACTTGGGTGGGACAGGCCGCTGTGAGCACCTGCGGCATGTGGTACGGAATTTCTCTGGTCGGATTAACCCAAAATTTCAATTGGCCGTGACGAAGTTGAGGCTCGCGATCAAGTCCAAGGTGTCGCATCTGTCGGTTTAAACCACGGCAGAATCGCATCACCGTACCATGGCAACACCCGCCTCTATCCGGCCTTCGGTTAGCCGGATAGTCAATGCCACAAGAGCATTTCCTGGTGCCAATGCCGCTTTCGCGGCTGCTCTACCCGCATCTTCGCCCCAGAGATGCGCATTCTCATCGACGCCGGAATGCAACAACCGGCGACCGCGCCGCGACAACAACCGCTTCCGCGGCCTTAGCAGCATATACCGATCGGGTACACGATTTCGGATGAACATTGACAAGTCCGAGATACCGCAGCCTACTAAGTTCAACAAGCACAAGGTTCAGGTTGATCCTAACCACGGGCTTTGGGACTTCTTCTATGCGAAGGATAAACTGCTGTTGACGCCTGATGAAAGCGCGGAGCATGGCCGGGGATGGACCGTCGAGGAGCTGCGGCATAAGAGCTGGGATGATCTACACAAGCTGTGGTGGGTGTGCGTCAAGGAACAGAACCGCCTCGCGACGGCACGCAAAGAGAGAAGTCGACTTAAGCTTCCGGATGGTGCCGAAGAGGGAGCGATACGGTTGGAAGAGGTTAGCCGTCTCCCATGACGCCGTAATATTTTGTATTGCGCCGTACTAACTGATTGTTATTCGCAGGTTCGCAAGACTATGAGGTCGATTAAGCATGCGCTGACAGAGCGATGGTATTTATGGGAGGACGCAAGAAAGCTAGCCGAGACAGATCCCGAAATCGATCTCAGTAACTTGCAAAACCCCTACACACCGAGAGACTACTTAGAGGAGCACGAAAGTGCGTCCGAGGGAAACAATCAAGGTCAATCAGCTGAGCAAGCATCGTCGGGTTTCATGGCCGAAGAGCCCAAGGTGACTAAACCTGAAGATATCGACCCGTCAACAATTTCACCGAAACCCCTGGAGGCTCAACAACCGTCCGCAAAACCCTGAAGAAGCTCCTCGGGCATGACCAAACCATAGATAGGTTACTATGAAACGCACGAGGTTAGGAAGTGACGGCTGTTGTATTATCTGTCGCCATATGGATATAATTGAGAAGAGATAAGGTCTACACGTTGGCAGCCGAAGAGCTATGTAAATATGTGTGTAATAAATCCGAGTCCTTGTTGTCGACACGATCGGTGTGGATCAATATGCGTGCAGCGTTGGGATCATTGAAGCTTCAAACAATCGTGCGACGCATGCGAGGCGAATCAACTTAGCATTAGGTTAGGTAACACACATAAGAATTTGGACACAAAAGCCATGTTCTTGAATACCCTCCTCATCATGTAGGTATAGGAGGTAAGTGTGTACCATTAAGATGAACCTTGTATGGGGGTTGAAGCGGAGACGGACTCGGGGCAGTAGTGCCAACCCAACGTGCAGTAGGGGGTTGCAACAAACTCGCCGCTCATTGGTTATAGCTATAGGAGGTCCCCAACTAATAGGGAGCTTATTAGTGAACGGTAACGGTCCCGAGCGTCACTGGCAGCAGGCGAGCCCCTCGCCCCTCACCCGGCCAGGCCAGGCATGAATAGACTACCTACTGTACCAGTACCAGACCACGACACGGCAACCAAGACTCCCCTTTAACTCACCGATCTTTGAAAGGAAAAGGTTTTGTGCTTGGCCTGGCGTCAACCACCTGTTCCCCCGACTTCCTCGATACCCGTGACAGCCTCCTTCCATTTTTTTGTTGTTGTTCGTTTTCTAGCCCGCCAAACCACATTAATCACTGCCCGCCATGGAGGAGATCGCCCCCAAGTACGATGTCATTGTGCTGGGCACCGGTATGTTTCAGCCCCGCACCTCGTTTCGATATCACGGTGCTGGGTCGTCCCGTGTGAGGCTGTTCGCGATTCTGATTCTTTGAGCAGGCCTGACCGAGTGTATTCTTTCTGGGTATGCCCGTCCGCCATCGATTGATGCCGCCGCTGCATCACAACCCCCCCATACTTGTCGCTGCTGACTAACCTGCCTGTCTCTAAGTGTTCTGAGCGTCAAGGGAAAGAAGGTCCTACACATTGATCGCAACGATCACTATGGAGGGTACGTATTGATCGTGGCCCTGAACCATGTTCTTCACTACTACCTTCATCAATCCTCTCCCCTCACAAGAATGTGTCCCTGAGCTAATGTACGCCGAACTACAGAGAGGCTGCTTCCGTAAATATCGAGGCGGTACATATCATCCCTGCGATACCCCGAGCTCGTCTGCCGTCTTCCTTAACAACCAGGGGGCTAATCATTTTGTGCGAGACAGCTTTTCAAGAAGTATGGCAACTACACAAAGGGCGAAGAGCCATGGAAAAAGTACGGTCGTGCCAACGACTGGAACATTGACCTGGTTCCGAAGCTGCTGATGTCCTCGGGCCAGCTAACAAACATCCTGGTCTCTACCGACGTGACCCGCTATCTCGAGTTTAAGCAGGTCGCCGGCAGTTTCGTGCAGCAGGGTGCTGGCCCCAAGGCTACCGTTGCCAAGGTGCCTTCGGACGCCGGTGAGGCTCTCAAGTCTCCGCTCATGGGTATCTTCGAAAAGCGCCGCATGAAGAGCTTCATTGAATGGGTAGGCACCTTTGACATCAAGGATCCTGCCACGCACAAGGGTGAGCGCTACCCAAGATCACTTGAACGAGATCATTGCACGACATAGATAAGTCCCCGTATGCTGATATTCTTACGAGTAGGCCTTGATATGAGCAAGTGCACCATGAAGGAAGTGTACGACAAATTCGGCCTTGAAGCCGGCACTCGTGACTTCATCGGCCACGCCATGGCATTGTACCTGGATGACAGCTATATCGACACACCAGGCCAGGCACCCGATGCTATCGAACGCATTCGCTTATACGGAAACTCAGTAGCGAGGTACGGCAAGTCGCCGTACATTTACCCATTGTACGGTCTCGGCGAGCTACCGCAAGGCTTTGCTCGCTTGTCGGCCATTTACGGTGGAACATATATGTTGAACACTGCTGTGGATGAAGTTCTGTACGACGGAAACAAGGCTGTTGGTATCAAGGCAACGATGGGTAGCGCGGATAGCCCTGAGAAGCTACACTTTGAAACCAAAACAGACATGATTCTGGGTGACCCCTCTTACTTCCCGAGCAAGGTCAAGGTTGTTGGGCATGTTCTCAAGGCTATCTGCATACTAAAGCATCCCTTGGCTGGTACAAACGACAGCGATTCCTGCCAGCTCATTATTCCCCAGTCTCAAGTTGGTCGCAAGAACGGTGAGTGCGGTTGACATCCTCGTTGCTCAGGGCTGCAAAATTAATTCAGAACTAAGATATCTACATCGCTTGCGTCTCGTCGGCACACAACGTCTGCCCTAAAGGCTACTACATCGCCATTGTGTCGACAATTGCCGAAACAACGTCCAACCACCATCTCGAACTGCAACCTGGCCTAGACCGCCTGGGTAAAATTGAAGAGCAATTCACGGTAAGTGCCGGCAATGTTTCGTTACACTGATATGGCGACCGGTCTGGCTAATGTTGCGCAGGGAGCGCCTATACCACTCTACGAACCTATCGACGATGGCAAAACAGACAACATCTTCATCTCAAAGAGCTACGATGCTACATCACACTTCGAGACAACTACAGACGACGTCAAGGACATCTATCATCGCGCAACCGGCGAGGAGTTGAAGGTCGAGGGTCTTCGGGATGTCCAAATTGGTGAATAGTAAGAAACGACAAACTTGTGTGGTTACGAGACGATAATCGGTGGGATTTCATGCAAAACTAGACAGGGGAGGATGCAAAGAAACAAGCCCGCACACGTAATTTCTCCGCAAGAGTCCCCGAGAGACAAATTTGGTATTCGTACAGAAATGAAGACTTGAAAACCAGCTAATTGCTGCCTTCTGTTAATAGAGCTTCTGACGGTCAGATTACAACAACACTAAAACCGAGCCACAACCTGTAGTTGTGACTGTAGTTCGTTCGCCTTTGCTTCACTTATCTCGTCAGGAAATACAATACACAGGATGAGATCTTGCTGCCCTGGGACTACATATGATGCAAGAATACGCTTCGACCCTTGTGTAATTGTGTTGCTTTGATAAATGAGTTGGGTTTCAGTTCGTCTAATTTTCAGTAATAAACAACTGTATTGTCTTGTGAACGGAGATCACTTTTTGCCCCATCTTTTCTTCCCTTTGAAATAAAGGAGTTTTAAGTTTTCGGGATTTCACATCAAGGTACTCAGCTGGTAACCTAGTAGGAAGTTGTAAGTGGAAGCCGTGTATAAACCTTAAGTTAGGTACCTATATATAATTGACCCCCCCCGCTCCCCCCACCTCCCCGCGCTCCTGGCCCCTGACGTCCTTGCATCGAGCTCAAAAAAGTCCAGCCCCACAAGAAAGTGCCCCGCGATTTGACTCACCCAGCAATCAATCAGCTTCATTCTAATCAGATTACAACCACCATCTCGAACCCCCCTTCAGCTGGAAGCTCCCCACGCCTAACCTCAGCCTTTGAATCTACGCTCAGCAGTGCAGAACGACTCTAAAAGCGACATCCATTTTGGGCTATGCTCATGGCGAGTAGCGATGCCACGGTCGGCATATCCGACCAGCTGCCCATCCGCAGCAATCCGGATGTTGGGTCGTTTGAGTAGGTACTTACTTTCTAGTACAGGAAATGACAAGCTAACCTCTGCTCTCCGTGTCTCTCTACCGATAGCATCGTCGCGACATACCACCGCCTCCTCGCCGAGGACCCCGAGCTCACGATGCCCATGGCCACTATCGAGGCTCTGATTGAGGCTCTGGGCGCCTCGTCCGCTACGACCGTTTTCGAGACTATGAAGCTCGTCGAGGCGCAGTCGGACAAGCTCCGCCAGAGCCCCGGCCTAGCCAATCCTATGGCTGTCCGCCACGGCAGCGACTTCTTCAAGCAGTACCTTGTTAGGGAGCTTAGACAGCTTCCTAGCAGTGCTGGTGCTACTTCTGGGTCGGGCAGTCGGAATGAAGACCAACAGTTCGAAGTCATCCGCCTGCACCTACTTCGGAATGCCCGCCTCTTCATTACGAGAGCTAAAGAGGCCAGAGAGTCTATTGCCTCCAAGGGACGGTATGTGGCCCGCATTTTCCGTGCTGTTTCTTGCAAACACCCACATTAGGACTTCATCACTACCCTTCCTGTTAGGCACTAACGAGACGTTCCGCCTTATAGAGGTTTAATTCCCCAAAGATCCATAGTCTTAACGCACGGCGGCTCGCGCGTTGTTGGTACGCTACTTGCACGCGCTAAACAGCGGGTTAACGGTCAGCTCCCACCACACTTCAAGGTCATCTATGCAGTCAGTGCGAGCTGTCCGACCGAGAGCGAGAAGGCAGTCGCCGCTCTACGCGAAAATGGCGTCACCGTGGCTACGATTCCCGAAAGTGGCGTTGCTCATATCATGGCCAAGGTGGATTTAATATTTGTAGGCGCAGAGGTCATCACGGCCCAGGGTGGTATCATCAGCCGGCTAGGCACGTATCAGATCGCCAAGCTTGCTAATATTGACCGTAAACCCTTCTACGTCGCTGCTGAGCAGCATAAGCTCGGGCAGACGTTCCCCGGGGATCAGTTCAGCTTCAACTGCCATGGTTTCAAGCAGGATTTACTCGATTTCTACTCAACAAAGCGCGTTGGGGACAGCGCTGAAAGAGCTGTAACTGCGACACCTCTTGATTACACACCGCCTGATCTAATCACGAGTTTTGTCTGTGACCATGGCATCAAGTCGACACAGGAAATGGAACACCAGGTGATCGACATGTTTGTCGGCTAAAAAGTGTAGGAGACACAGACAAACTAGAATTCAGAAGATGTTTTAAGATCCAGATTGTCGTAACGGGGCGAAAAGTGAAGGTGCCCACGAGGTTATAAGCTAGACCATTGGGGCACTCTCAGTCGCTAGGTACGCATTACCTAACCACTAACGTGATCTGACGAGAAACTTATCCAACTGCATATGAACAGGCGCATGGCACAGCAGAGAACCATACCTATTCTCTTTAGTCATGAAAGCGGAATGATGGTATTTTTAAGATCAGAGAGCCGCCTAGAGACAAATCGAGATCATAGATAAAGACTGGATACATAGGACCTCACAAGGAATAGGGTAGTACTACCAAATAGACGAGTGGGCGAATGATAAGAGGGTCCTATGAAAACAGTGAGGGATGAATGCTCGAATAGGTAGCTGAGGCATAAGAACCCAATGACTTTTTAGCGGTCGAAAATAGAGGGAACTTGTCAAGCAAATTTCCCCTTTAGCGCTTGCCTTCATAAATGTATTTTTACCCCCGTCACCACGTAACCTCACCTTCAGTTTTGCCTGGGGTAGCTTTTTCCTCTTTTTTATTTTCTTCTCGACTCCTTTTTGGTTTTAGCCTGCATACATATTTTATTGCTTGTCTCGCACAAGTCGCGCGCCGACCCAGGCGTATGGATAGTTGCGTTGGTACCAGTTGACACTAGGTTCGATTTTATTAGTTCTTTTTCTTTCGTTTCCTTTTCCTTCTCTGTTTCCTACTTCATCTCTCTTCGGATAGAGCGGGTAGTGATGGGGAATGGTAGGAAACATGAATGGAAAACGAGAAAAAAAAAAAGGCATCACAAATGAACTTACAAGGACTTCCTCCCTGCAATTCTGGGGTGAGTGGCCCAGGAGCCGCCTAGGACGATGTTGTGTTTTTCGTCGAAGAAATCGGCTATACAAGAGAACGAGAATTTGATGGTTAGTCTTATTGTCTGTTTTGCTCTGTACGGGCCTGCTCTTATTCCATTTCGGACTTCTTCCAGACTTGTTCCCTCTTTTGTTTTCACTTCTGCCTTTCTGTAAGGGGGTCGTAGTAACTCACCGGTATAGAGGGGGTATAGGGCCATCGGCTCGAAGCCCGCATGCCTCCTAAGCGTCGAGCTCGTCCACTCCCAAGCACCGCCCATCTCGGCCTGGCCGGCGAGCCGGTCGCCGCGCCCCGTCACGGGGACCGGGTGCCAGTTCTGGAAGCCTACGTTGGCGCCGGCTAGGTCGAGGAAGATGTCGTCCTTGTCCTGTCGGAGGAGGGGGGTTGGCCACGTCTTGTCTTCTCGTCCTTCTTCTTCTCCGTCTCTCTCTCTTTCTTCCTCATCTACGTCTTGTTGCTCCTCTTCGTCGATGAGGGATGAGGTGTCTGGTGGTGATGGGGGCGTCTCTTCTACGCCGTCATTCACGAGATGTCTACATCATTGTTAATTCTCGGTTTCAGGGGGTCATCGATCGTTTTATGGCTGGTTTGGTTCGCCCCCGTCTTTTCGATGACGGGGAACCGGATGACGAAGAAAAAAAGGAAACAAACAAGCAATCATTATGATACCCAGTGACATGGTAGGACTTACCCGTTTACTGCCGGCACAGTGGCTCCTAGTTTGTTTTCGGCTTCCTTTTTCTTCATGAATTCGACGTGCGTGTAGATGCTACGAGCTTCCTCGAGGGTTGGGATCCGTCCGCCCATCCACGCCGCACAGCCGGCGAGTTCGTCATACGAGGCGTAGACAGGCCAGTCGAGGGCGTACTTCAGGGGCACGAGGCCGTAAACTGTGCGTACGGACTTGCCCTGTAGAAACGATGCCGGTAAGCCTGAACCATTGGTGGCGGTGGCGTGGTGTCCATTTTTCCCATTAGACTGGTGCTCTACGGCCTGCGTAGCCCATGATGCTGGGCATTTCCCATTCTTAGTTTCATATAGGTATTGCGCGTACTTGAGAAATGAACAGTTAGTTTGTTCTAAATTATTCTCAATTTTCACAGCTATAGCTTGATGCTGTCCTCACCTCTTCATTGGTAATTGGTCTTCCCTTGGCCTGGAAGCTGTGAACATGCGCCTGTCGACGTGGTTTTTCATTATCCCTATAGTCCACGTTAGCACACATGCACACGCACATGGTATTTATGCGACACGCCGACCCCGGCCAATCACTCACCACCCGAAGTGACTATCCGAGTCCGGGTCATCCTCGGGGTCACCCAGACCCAAGGTGACGGTCTGCTCCGGGATGTCAAACCACTTGTTCTCGACCCTTGACAGCTTCGCATCCCGCGCTAAGGCTTGAAAATCGGGGGCTGGCACGTCGGGTGGTGGCAGCGTCTTGTCACTCTGCACCATTATGTAGAGCAGGGTCTCCATGTGCATCACCTCATGCTCGAACCCGACCCATATAGCCCGGGCAATGTGCCTGGGGATGTTCTCAGCTCCATTGTCGTACAGGCTGCTCAGCCTAGCCCGCACCCGGCTCTGGTATGCCAAGATATCGTCGAGTTGGGGCCATTCGTCCGGAATCTCTGAGTGCGCGTGACAGTTCTCGGGGTTGTCGACATCTGGATCTATGCCCCTCTCGAATATCGAGTGGTAGTAGCGAGGCGAGGTTGGGCCCTCGTTTGTGGTCTTGGTCAGCTGGATATCCAGAAACGCCGGGGTATGGCCTATGTAGAATATGCAGGCGTTTCGAAGCTTGATAGGCTTGTCGAGCAGCTCCTCGTTGGGCAGCATCCGTCGGGTGATGGTGTCCCAGACGGCCCAGAGGCTCTTCCAGTCGCCCATGCGAGGGACGCTCTCCCGGGCGTAGTCCAGCGGGTTTAGGCTGAACGACAAGGGGTTCTTGATCAGCAGATGCAAGCCTGTGCACTGTCAGTCGACTCGGTTACTGGAAACGGTGCGTGGCCTGGGTACGAGAAAAGCCCGCCCCCGCAAAATGTAACCAACAGAGAAGCACGAGGGATATTAATAGGCACATCGTAAGAGGCTTCGTAGCTTCGGCTCCTAAGTGGGCCGAGGTATGACCAGAGTTGGAGTGAGTTCGTTACGGCCTGCCTATTCGCGAAAACGGCGCCGGCACAATGACGACAAACCCCATGTCTCGTCTATGTGCCCTTCCCGAGCTAGGGTGGTGTCGTGCAGGAGGAGACTGTCATGGGGGTGCGTGTGTGTGTGTGTGTGTATGTGTAGCGTAGTGTATGAGCCGACTTACCGTAGTTTTCATCCTCCGTCATCCATCTATCCGTTTCGAGGACACCTGCCGATTTCCACAAAGCGTCACAGGCCCCCTTCGAGTATTTGAAGCTGTGCTCGACCTGGACACGCTCGTGGGCCTTAATGGTCTCTCCCATTACAACTGTGTCGCGCACGGGCGAATAAAACGCCCGATGGCGCCCTCCTTCAACGTCGTACACATACTCCCCAATGACCTTCCAGTCCTCCAATTGGAAAATAGGTTCTCCGAGCACCTCATTGGCATGCCGAAGTCCATTTAGAATAAATCTTTTAAAGGGGGGGTTAGTATCAGAATTAAGAGCTGGAAAGTAGTAAATGTGATGGCACACTTACTCATGGGTGATGCCCTCTTGATCTGAAGGAGTGAAAAGGGAGGGAAATCAGTCATGACCTAATGCGGGTGTCAAGGTGTACTAACCGTTGTATGCGTGACTATACGATACGCGCAAGGCGTACTGTATTTAGCTACTAGTAATTTCCAAGACTGAGCTAGGTGACGGAGGCCTGTAATACTTACTAAACCTTGGCTGGGTCCATACACGAGTCTACCCCAATGAGCAAGCTGTCTTGTGGTTGGAGGACGTCGGCGAAGCCTCGCAGGAAGGCTGCTGCGTCAGACGGGGAGAAGTTTCCTACCCGGGCCTGTCAGCCCATATTATCCCGACAGTTACTATTCCTCTCGAGGGTGTTACTATTATTTACCAATGCTGGATCCCATATGCAAGATGCACTTGCGCCTAGCCACGTGAGAAGGGGACATCAACCATTCTCGACCATCATCATAAGTGCCCAGCAGGCCGTGGCATCGAACATGCTGAAACTTGGGGAGCTGGGCCAGTGTCCGGGATAACTCTTGCTCCGATAGGTCAAGAGCATAGTAGTCGATCTCCTTTCCCGATTCCTCGAATGCCTGAAGTAGAAGGCAAATCTTTCTCAGATTACTAGGACATGTTGTCAACAGGCATCCCGGTAGAACAAGAGACGAAGAAGACCACGACCCACCCGCTACCCAGCTCGACCAACATGGAGCCGGAAGGAATATTCGTAGCAATGGCGGCGGCCGAACGCTGCAAGACTTCAATCTCGGCATTGGTCAAGTAGTATTCTTCCAAATACGTAATCTGGGGGCTTCGGTCAGTCTGCCATTGCCTCCGCACCGAGGGTGAGAAGTAGGGCCAACCTTTTCGAAGAGTTGAAGGCCCTTCTCGTCGTAGAGCAACAGGGTGGGGAGCCTTCGAGGCCTCTCCTCGGAGTGAAGGAGCCTATAAATCTCTTCTTTGAGGTTGGCCTTGGCAGTGTCCCTGCGAATATCGATAGTGTCCACAGGGGTCTCAGTCGCACGCTGCTGAGGTTTGTAGGCGCCCTTTGGCGGCCTACTGGCAACTCCGGTCTCGACGAAGGTTTGAAGGAGTGAAGGCATGGCTGGTGGATGATCACGTCGACGCTCTACATCAGACTAGATCGATGGTAGCCGCAGCAAAGCGCTAAACTTACAAAAGCCCTGTAGATAGAAGGAAGTTGGAAGCTAACAGAGCTTTATATATGTATCCAGACATCTTTTTTTGTCTAACCAGACAATGACCAGTGGTACTTAGCAGGTCACTCCACACGCAATTTAGGTGTGGAGAGACCCAGAAACACCCATGTGTGTAGCTACATATTTCACACAATGTCCTTACTTACACGAACTCGGTGCTCCTCTTGAACTTTTACTAACACGCCCCCATCGTGAATCGAACGAATGATGATGTCAGCCCGGGGAAATAGAAAGTCGGTCTAGTCGGTATACTATTCCTTCTGTGTACTACCGTGATGTGCTAGACACTAGAAGAAAAGCTAACCTTCTACAGCCTACCGGCTCCCCGGTGTCAGTAAAGGCGGCGGCGGCACACGTCGAACATTGAGAGTTAAGCTAGGTACATGAGGAAGAGAGAGGCGAGAGTCGTCGTATGTTCAGTCAATGTGAGAAGCGGGCTAGCGGAAATTCCAAGGGCGCTCGGTTGGTTATTGCTTGGAGTTCGTTACGCGAGCCAGTGACAGGACATCGGTCTCCTCCGCTACTTCGGACTAAGACAGAGGGAGAGAAACTAAATTCTAGTGTCGAATTAATACATACAACGCCAAATATGCCGACAAGCAAGCCGTACTGAGACAATAAGAGCAGCGATTGTGCGCCATTAGCGCGCGAAGCCGGTCTCGTACAGCAGGTACCATAAGCGCCAGGCACACAGGTACAGACCGTGTTTCTTTCGCCAAGGCGGCGCCGTCTCGAGGCAAGTGACTGCGTTAATCAATGCAAAATGCTCGAAAGGCGCAGAGGTGAAATCATGCTGTCATAGTATGCAAGTATTCCCTGGTGAGAGGGTCAAGACGGCGCGGGATGTTCAACGTCAAAGGACAACGGGGATTAGGGATTAGCAAATCAGGGTACCGTTCTTGGCGGAATATGCAAGGAGACTGACCACGCGAAACCGCCAAAACCCCGCAAGTCTCGATGCTCCCTGCACAGGGAGTACAGGGCTGGGGGGCCACTCCGGTGCGACGCTGTCGGATCCCTGTTGGGCTGCCGGGGCGTGGGCGGCCTCGAGCAGCAGTGTAAGTCGAGGCCGAGACATGACTGACGGGCAGGATGGGAAATGATAGGAGAGGCTAGGGAGGAGAAAGGAGAAGAGGAGAGAGAGGAGAGATGCGGTTGGTTCCTGGTGCCACGAAGGGACTCTATGCATAGGTGCCCGAGCATGAGGGTATATAGGTCTTGTGGTATAAACAAAGCAGCATACAAGGGGGCAAATAGGCAGGCAAATACGGATGGCCAGCGACAACATGGTGACACTGCGCATTCTCTTCGAGAACTATTCCGTGTGCCGAGCTGTAGATCATTCTGTCAACCATTCATCATCCGTCACGAGATCTATTTGTCGCGCGCACAGCGAGATTTGTGTTTTCTTCCTTCCCCCTTTTTCCCCCACGGACGAGAACACCGAACCTAGGCAGCGCATTGCCTGGATCGGGATAACCAGGGACAACCAAACGTCTGCTGTCTTCTTTGAGCTGCCTCTTGTTGGGCCCGGTCTGTCTTTCTGCTGAAACTGGATAGGAACCTGGACCTGGACATTGGTCTCGTGCTCCTGACGCTTTTTGGGATGTCTTTCCCCGGTTTATTATGGAGAACAGCTCCAAAGGATGTGTCCACGATCCGTCATAGTACTGGTCACAGTAATGCCGTTGTAATCCAAAAGTCGGTATGTAGTGTAAGAATTACATAGTCAAAAATCACCACTACCTAGGCATGGCATGATTGACATCCACCCGGAAACAACGGACCACTTACCTAGTATAGCGAGCTGACAACCAACGTTTGGCTACCATGAACTGTGAGTGGAGGAGGATCTGTGATAGGGGATGGGGGAGGTTAGGTATGCTTTCCCCTTTTTGACTTTTCTGTGCAGCTTCAAGCGAGGAGCGGTTTATATTCGGACCGGCGAATGTTTTGGTTTTATTTTTTCTTCACGCCAAAAATAAATGCATCTAAGTAAGTGCTTCTCAAACGACTGTTTATATCATGTTTTATTCTTTCGCTCTTTTCTTTTTCCTTTTTCCCCCCTTTTCTCTCTGTTCCACCCTCATTTGTTGGTTGCCGGCATATCGTGTCATACCTACGGAGTACATACACACACAATAATTTTTTTAAACTAATGCTTTGCTACGTCACTTATATATGATCATGTGAATCTTCAATTTCTTCTCCATCCGGCTCATCGTCTCCACCCGTGCCCCTCACCGAGCCACCGGTCCATGACCTGGGTCCCATCTTCTTCGACCAGGTAATGGACTGGATGGATGGACTCAGCCACATTGCACAGGTACATGGACATCTAATACGACTGTACCAGGTACACGTGTTTGTGTAGATGTGTGCGCTGACTACAAAGTATATAGATGCCTCCTAATATGGAAAAGCCCCTCACGTTACAGTCCTTTACTGGATTGTCTGTTAATTATATTATACATACATGGAGGCAGGCAACTAACTAAACATACTTATGTAACTACCTCAATGAGGATGTTATATGCATAACAGAGCAAGGCGAGCGTATATGTAGCTTTATATAAATACATAATGCTGCATGTATCGCGAGTTTTGACCTTACAGCCTTGTCTCCTTAGCTATGTAAGTGCCCATTCAGCTCCGACTCATAATCGTCAAGTCTTCCAGCCGTGCCGAGACCATGTCTAAGCCCATACCTACTTATCCCGCGCTCTTCGTACGTTCCACAGCCAAGGTACTAGCCAGGACGCCCAACCGGAAGCAGAACCGACCGTCTGCCACCCCTTATCTCACTTCCTTGTCTCCTGATCTTCTCCCTGCAGATGTGATAAGCATGCAAGCTGAATCAGGTGACAGCGAATTAGTCGACTTCACGATGCCATTCTGCCGCCTCACCGGCCTGTAATCGGGGTTTCTAAAAGCAGTATAAACCTTGCAAGCTCGGGATTGGCGATTGAAGCTACGTCGAAACGCGCGTAGCTGTCTACGCTAGCTATCCATGCTGAACAAGGATCCTCCTTCTTCCATGTAAGATGGAATGGCTAGATTGCTACCCCCACGCGCGCTGTACGAATCGGGTAACCCAGGGAAACCCTACAGCGTACGCCATGCTCACCGACGCAGACTCTGGGCAGGGGGCCATAGCTAATCCGGGGTAGTGGACGGCCAAGACATCGAGAGAATACTCAAAAGGAAAAACAAGAACGGCCCAGATTCCAAAAGATATGTACGGGGGGAAAGGTCTTGCTGCATTCACATGACGAACATTTTATAGAATATCCAGGCATAGGCTATGGTTGTGACCAATAAGCGAAATCATGATAGCGAGTAATACACAGCAGATGTTAGTTGATAATTGATGCAATTTCACATCATAACAATGTATACAATTTTTCAGATGAAAGATTACTACTACCTTTGAGTACTAGTATTTTATCGTAGTCCAGTTCCTCATTCTGCTTTCCAATTCTAATTGCTAGTCCCTGTCTTTTTTTCTTTGAATCCAAGCTACTATATAATATTGCAATTTCTTTGACTGCGTGGAAACTATGCTTCAACCTCCAGGGATGCTATTGTTAAAATTACGATACGTTTGACCTGTACTCTCTCAGTCTCTCTTAAGTGATCGATCACCGCTAACGATATATAGACTCTAATTTTACTCTACAAAAGCCGGTGTCACGTCTACTGTTTAGAACAGAGCTAGATACAGGACTAAGCCAAACATGAAGTAAAACCACGACCTTTTACGTGGATACCCCGGCCGTCAAAAGGAGAAAGGAACTAGCTAACCTAGCCGAAACTATTAGCGCTATGAGGAATCAAATCCGACTCTCTGGGTCTAGATAGTTCGCTAGATGAGCAATCGTAGGTACACGCAGAGCCGCAGACGAAGTATACCGAGGTTCAGTCAGAAGATAGGCTGTGGAGACATATCGGCTGCTCTATTAATCTGCACGCTATATTCTCAGCACTGCTTGCTAAGCTGATTTTCTATCTGCTCCATTTTATGGAATCGTAAACTTCATAGCGTCATAGACTGAACTTGACTAACCTAGCGTGCTCGGCGATTATCGTAACCCTCACCACTTGAGATTTTCAAAGCCCTAATTATTCTCATAGCAAGATGCTAATTCATCGAAACGGAACTTGACAGTTAGCTGATGTACGTTGGTTATTTGTGCATGCTATGCCTTACATGACTTGACACCGTGCATTAATTTCCTACTAGGGCATATTCTATGGATTTTAGGGTGTCGAGCGTTGGTAACGAAGGACTTCGGGCAGTCAAATTTCTCATTTGATCATACTTGCTTTGTTTTCAGAAGATGGGGTCACAGTCTCGTGCTCCTATTCTGTTTCACGACGAGCTCGTGAGATTTTTTGGGTTACTTTTATATGCTTCGCCTCTTTCCCTTCTTTCTATCTTTGCATGGTGTAGGCTAGATACGATATGAGATATTACATGCTTCTGCAGAGAAACTCAATATTGGACTTGTTAAGGGAAGATAGGTGATCTCAATCTAATGTTTCCCCGTGTGACCATGATGTAACCCAGGCATCAGACTATTATTAAGCATACCAGGTTCATACTAAGGGAGACTAGGCATAAGCTTATGTGAAGAAGCACGGTGGAGTTTGCTATCTTATTGTTAAAACTCAATTCATCTATTCCTTGAAGAAATACCCATAGCTACTATTGTTTCCAATTTATCCCACGCCAATCAGCGCAATTGACATTCTTCTCACGTACCTCAATGGACCCTTATGCTTCAACTTGACTGATTCTTACGTCTCCAACCTCAGCACGTATAGAAAATTGAAGCTGAGCAAGTACCCAACTTGTTGACGCTCTGATTTCATCCGGACTGAAAACATAGTCTCGGCGATTCTTCGTCATTCATCATTCCTAACCTACCAGATTATTAAGTTTCTTCAAGAACGAAACATGAGTCACTATTAGGTCACAAATAAGTAGTTAGCAGGTCCTCAAAGTATGTGAGTTGGGGTTCAAGAAGCCATTTGATTCCTAAAGCACTCCCCGTTAGCGTCCCCTACGATACTTAATACGAACACCCCACGGGGTATCGAGCAACCTCTGGCGATCTTAGCGCATGGCACTACTGTTGGTAATGCCGGAAACGGGTAATGGTGTTGCACGGAGGAGGAAGTCGTATGCGGCCAGTTCGGAATCTGCCCTGTTAAAGTCAGATAATTATAGATTGACTAAACGATGAATGGCTCGTGTAATCTGCCCGACTATATACTCCAACTACGCGATGAAGACCGGTCAGTTAGTTGCAGAATCGCGGAACGAGCGGTTGCTGTAATTCTAAGATCTTGGGTTTTCCTACAATTGCTTACCAATAGCGTTATGGGGGTTATAATTTATACTGTCGGAATAAGGGAAGACATATTCTTGTCGCTATTATAGAGCGGAAGTAGCCTTGTTACACTGACGAAGCGAGGTGGTCTGACAAGGCGGCTAGGCACTTGGCTGGACGATCATCAATACGACGTAAACCTGGCTAAGGAGCAGAAGATCTAGAAGACAAGACACCTATTGAGCAAGTCTTGAAATTGGCAAGTGAACGAACCTCACTAGGGATTCGTCCCTGCTCTAACACAGACGTAGGCCGGACATACATTTCTACAAGACTTCCGATCAGTTGGGTATCGAAGTGAACCCCATGAGCCAGTGCCCATGCCAGGGCTAAGCCTCCAGGAGATAGTCTGTGCCTACGCTTCATGAGGCCTTTAGGCTTTGAAATATCACAAATTTAAGATGGGGATTTGAGTGATCATGAGAAAAGATCGTTATATTCATTCGAAGGAGATCAAGCGCATCTCGCCTACGTGTCCCTGTTGTTGCAGGCCTTCCCAAATCCTTCTTTATATCCTTTTTGTTGGCTGACTAAGTAATATGATCGTGGCTTACCCATACCACTTCAGTATCTAGGGTCATATCCTAGTTTTCATGAATCGCACTCAATTCCAACTGTCAGATTCAGAACAGATGTCCCTTTTGGTGAGTTTATAGACTTGTTATAAGTCTTGGTTACACAACATGTGCATAGCCACAAGTGGCTATGTAACCTCGCCTTAGTCATAGACGCTCAATCTTTGCAGCGAATTCGCAACTCTGAAGCGACCAGAAGGGAAAAGGGGAGAAATACTGAAGTGAACCCCTTGGGCCAGCGCCCAAGTTTAGGGTCAGCCTCCAGGCCTTGAAATATCACAATTAAAGATGTGGGGATCCAATGACCGTGTGAGATAGAACGATATATTTAACAGTTTGTGAAGTCATGCGCACGTCTTTATTTCCATTTTCGCAGCCAAATTGCCCAAGTCCCCTTTATATCTCTTTTGCCAGCCAAGCCCCCTTTTCGGCTGACTAAGTAGCATGGCTGTGGCCTACTCACACCATTTCAAGGTTAAATATAATATGCCCAAACTTGCGAGTTCTATAGTCAGAGATATGCTGTTTTAGACATTCTAATCTGATTCATTCCTTGTTTGCCTCGGTTTTAAACGGCCGCCGAAACCACGGATATTACAGGAGGTTACCCTTGATTGTAGTAATTAAAGGTCACTTTATAAAGGTCTCACAGAGATCTTCAAATGACGATATTCAATATCTATCACTTCCCTTGATGAGCATAAGGTACCTATCAGCAAAGAAAAAATCATTATATTTTAACAAGCAAGTAAAGCGGAACTGAGGGCTAAACATAATGCGCAGAATTATTGGTTCTATACCACAACTCTCACCACAGCTAGAACATCATTAAGTTGGGCGCTTAACCTGCCTGTACCTACTAATTACCTACACACGGACCATGACATGAACATTACTATGTTGCGAATGACTTTGAAGCCACCCTCAACTGATTCTCACTTACCTCCCTACATGATTTGCCAGAGTCTTTGAAGTCAGGTATAAGGGCTATCTATGTCTTGCTGTCGCACGAAGAGCCTCAACATCTCTAAGTTCTAGCCTTGTGTATATACATATAGTGGTCTTCAATCTGGGGTGAAAATCGTGACGTTATTTTAGCTCCTCGAACGAGGACATAAAACACGAACTCAAGCTTGGAAGCTAACGCTGCACACGCTTTGGTTGAAGAGAAAAAGAGGGAGGGAATGATAGAATGTAATGCCGAATGTAAATCAGATATAGTTCTCTAGGATGTACTTGACTCAGGCGGACGTATGCCGATTGCCTTCCCTCATAAGGTTGAGCTCCCCAGAGTAGTACTTATACAGACTTCCTGAACTTCAAACCCTATGCATAATGCAGATGCTTACTTTACTGTAACACGTTTTTTACTATTCTGCCTTGCTCTGCAATTATACGCCGTTCCCTATGGCAGCCTTGAAATATCTAGTTCTCAGAACTTTGCGAGAATACCAAGTAAACCACAGTGCCATGTTTGCCGATGCCAAAGCTCAAGCAACTTCCTCTGATAATTAGAAGCGAGGATCACGTAACGCTTGATTCAGTCAGGATGTACAATACTTCTGGCCCACCAAAAAAATACCAAGGCGCCTTCTATGATGTCCATCAAGGAATGCCTTAACCCGTTTCCCATGCAAATCCGATCCCTTTTCCTAGGCTTGTACCTATGTTCCGTCCGAGGTTTCCATGTAAATGATTCGATTATACCCTCTATTTATTCCCTAGTTCTGGAAGAGAAGACCGGCGGCATATTCAACATTACCGTCAGTGGCTTGTAGAGCATTGATCGCTGCTTGTCGGTCGAAACCTAGCGCTACTAGCTTGTCTATATCACTCTCCGGGAACGTCCGTTGAGCGGAGCCCGTAGGTGCGGGCGTGGCGGCCGACGGCGGTGCTGCAGGCCGTGAGCTCGAGGGGCTAGGAGCAGAGGAACTAGAGGGGTTGGGAGGAGCTGAGGCAGCTGAGGTAGGCCCTGTGACGGCACCAGAGCGGGCGCCAATAGTGGTTCCTCCTGGACCAGGCACGGTAGGCTCATCATTAACGGCATCTTCAGTCTCTTTAGGGATATCTGACTCTCCTAAGAATTCGACCTCTTCTCCTTGAATAATAAGCCTATTCCGCGCGAGATCGATAGTGGCCTGGTGGCCCTTTAGTATGTCCAGGCCGAGCAGCAAGTCTACGGCCTTTCCTTCCATGACGGTAAACGCACAGTGCAGGTGCTTTGATCCGACCTGAAGTATCGTAGAGTGGACGCGGCCTATAATATTGGCAGTACCAACACCCCTAGCGACGCCAGCGAACCGTCGGTCGACGAGGCGCATAATATTACATTGCTCTGCGCAGGCTGGGGACATGATGGTAGCCTGGGCGCCCGAGTCCACTAGTGCCTTGACTTTGAACCCGTTGACTTTTACGTCAATGTAGAGCAGGTGTACTCGACCGAATGCTACGTAGGTTGATTAGCAAGACATAACATTGAAGGGAACTGTGATCGGGCAGACATACATTCAGGGTTATGTTCCATGGCGTTCTGCAGATTCTCTACGACGCTTTCTTGACGAATCATCTCCTCAATTCTCGCCTGTGCGTCGGGATTGAACTCATCAGCATTCAAGGCCTCAATTTCTCGCATGCGCGCTCTCCGGGCTTGTTCCTGCTCGAGGGCACTGTTTTGGAACATCTGGGCGAAACGCTGGGGGTCCTCGATTACGGCGGCAAGGGCAGGGTTCAGCCTCTGCAGCTGCGCCCTCAGTGCAGGATCGCCGAGGACCTGCAGACGGATGAGCTCGGGATCCTGTGCCAGAGGGGCACCCCCTCCTGGTCCGGCAGCCGGTCTCCTTCGAGGGGGCGCCTGCTCACGATGGCCCGGGTCCACACCGCTGCCCCTCATATCCCGAACATGGAGGGCGAGCATGTCGCCGTCGGCGATCTGAAGCTCCTGCAGGGTTTTCGTATTGTCGGTGATCAGCTGACCGTTGTGGTAGAGATGCTGAGCGGGCGCTGGTATGCCTTCAGCCTCGATGGAACTCCGCAGCGTCTCGATTGTCATTTCGGGCCAAACACCAAGGGTCACGAGCCGCAATTCCTGCTCCTCCACCTCGGGATTGTTCACGCTGAGTGTGATTTGCCTATATGCGTCGAATGTCAGCAACGCCCGCCAGCGGGCCCGACATGGCGCAGATGCAGAAAGCTTACATACATCTTGACTTTGCTCTCGACTGAGAAGATGGTGAGCCGTTCGACGTGGTATGCGAGCAGGTGTACAAAATTGAGAGAGAGGGGGTAGAGAGAGCGAGGGAGAGGGAGGAGATGGAGATGCGACCACGCGCGCTCGTCTGGGTTTTGCACGGGACGGTCAGAGAAGCAAGTAGAAACGGAAGGATATCTGGCTTATAGAGAGAAGACGATGCGTATATGCAGTGAGATGTGAGGTCATGCAGACAAGAAAGACGGCTGTAGTTTCAGGTTTGACCGCGTACTCGGCATGAGTCGAAACAGCTGGATATTTCAAGATTATGGTAATGGTGGTGGCATTGGGCACGTTATGTCCTGTTCGAGAGCAATGGTCAGCGGAGGTTGGTAGGAGGGTAGGTAGGTATCTTTTTGACAGTTCAAGTAACCTGAAGCCAACCACGACATCATCTTGCCCCCCACCTACCCGTACACAGCGCTGGACCTACCCTAGGGTTACTGCGGAGTACAAGGAACGGGGTCCCGCCCCGACCCCTGGCTCCTTACTCCTTGCTCCTTGCGCCCCCGGCACTCTACCAACCTTAGCACTGTACTTCTCTTCCCGCCTGCAGTAGGTACCTAGCTCCCTACAGTATTCACAGCCCCTAGGCACACCAACTAACACAGCTCCCCCACCCACCCAGAAGATCCAGGCTCCCGATTCCAGCTAATAAGACACTGGCAAAAGCCGGATCGCATCTGCATTTCTTCTGTAGCATACCGAAATCAGTAGGTATCATTACGTAGATAGGGCTGGCGCCTGCGAATGCCTGCTGGCCACGCATATTTTATCTGCCTACCTTAGGTACCTGCCTGGTATGTAGATACCTACAGTTTCCCTACGGAGTACCTAAATACCTACAGTATGCATTCCTATCACCAGGAGCACGGGCCGGGGAAAGCGCATTATAAGGGTTCTTTTCCGACTGGTGATCCTCTCGATTGGAGGCTACTTATATGCACATACCATCATACAACGATGGATGAGAGGTTGATCAGTTTGGTGTGTTAGACGGTCATGAGGACCGGTTAGTCATTATTGTTAAGGTAGGTCGACATTTTGGGGACGTGAGTTTGGGGTGTACGAGTGATTGGGTTGACCTGCTAATTTGAATTGATGTGCCTACAGCTGAATGCTGCATTGTGCTGAGTACATGCTACCGAATCTTGTAGACTGAAGGCTTGAGGATCTTGCTCTCGTCCACGACATCCTCTTCTTCTGTGTCGATGAATTTAACGCCGCCTTTCTTCCTCCCTCCTCGCCTGGAATCTCTTGCCTCTACAGCCCCCTTTCCGGTGGAAGGCTGGGCGGCCTTGACAAACTGCATCTTGACAAACATCTTGTTACTCATGTCGATAGCTGACTTCTCGTTGCTCTGCAGCACGAAGCCTCTTCGCCGCAGCGCTTCCACAAATGCCGTGACATCAGTCTCCTGGCGCCTGTCTTCACCGCCGTCAACCTCGACGGCAAGATCGGCACTGTGGCTCTCTTCAGTCTCTGCATCCTCGCCCTTGCCCTTGCCCTTGCCCCTTTTCTCTTGGTTCTTCTTCCGATTACCCACGCTGTGGTTCACTGGTGCATTTTTGTTCTTGTTGCTCACGTGACCAAATCTGCTCTTGATCTCGGCGACCCAGAGTTCACCTTTCCATGTTAATATTCGGTAAGCCTCCTCGATGAAGTCAAGCCAGTTTGTTCCCATAAGAGCAAGACAGAAAATAGTGACGTCGACGCTACCGTCGGCGAGAGGCAGATTGGCGATATCAGCCTTGGTGACAAGTGGGCTTGGACTCTGCAAGTCATAACTGAGAAGATTTAAGCGCAGTTTCTTCTTCTCAGACTGCAGTGCGGTTGCAAGCTTCGCATCGCCACAACCAAGGTCAGCAATAGTACAGATGCCATTTGTTCGTACAAGAGGGTTGAGGCTAGGTGTGGGAGCATGGACTGTCTGGTCTGGCTTGGACTTGTGCGGATGCCTTTGTCGGCCGCGTAGCTTGATATACTCGATATAGCCATCTACCGGGTTCTCTGGCCATACATTGACCTGCCGGCGGAACCCTTCATGATATTCTTGGAACATCTCCGGAGAGTCCTGGAATAGTTGGAATGACTCATCCGACGGTTTTGTGTAGAGGGTCTCATTGAGATGGCGAAACCGGGCAGATACAAGCTTCTCCTTCATCGCAGCCTGCATAGGCGTCAATTTAGGAGCCGGAGGAGCAGCAGATGCCTTTATTCGTGCTTCGGCTGCTGGAACCGGATTCTGAGGACCATTTTGCTGATTATCCTGGTGGCCCTTGGAATCCTTGTCTCTTTTCTTCTTCTTTTGCGTTTCGCTGAGACCTTCCGCATCTACAGCCGGTGACACTGAGTCCGGACCATCTTTGATCATATGCTCAGCACCGTTTTGGTTCAGTTCTCTGTCTTTCTGTTTCTTCAACTTCTTCTTTTCCTTCAATGTCAGCCGCGGGGTCCCATCTGGCATGGATCCCTTCTTGCTGCTCGCTTTTTCTGTAGCTCCATCCTCATCAGATTTTAATTTCTTGCGGTCCCTTCCCTCGATGACTTGATCCCACAAGTCTGCAACGTTTGCCGTAGTGACATTGGTGGATACAGATTGTCTCTTCCGCTTCTTGGCGACGTTGACCTCTTTGGGGGCTTGGGGGGTAGTTACAGCACTCTCAGCTCTGAGGCTATCTGCAGAGACAGCCCAGCCAGGGACTGCGAACATGTTGCGGAAATTTATCAGACGAAAAGCCGGATCAAAGTCCACATTGAGAGACCTTATGTGAATACCTTAGTCCAATCGGCCCTAATAATGATAGATCGTCGTCGTGTGATTGATTTGCACCACCTAGGCACGAGAGGATTCATGAGGAAACTGGGTCATGTATGGTCACAGAAACTTTTTTCTGTACCTAGTAGTAAATACCTGGGGTACTTATCTGATTGAGCTTCACGAGAGGCCCACTATAAGCTCAAGGTTTCAGCCAATTGAAGGATACGCTCGCAATACACTAGGCTTAACTCTGCTTATTACCTAAGACAAGGTCCTGACGACCCCAGTCACTTAAATCCAATTGAGATTCTCGCTACTGAGTGCCCAGCTTATTTAGTCCAAACTTGGAAGCAAAATCAACAACACGAACTTCCACTTGCTTTGAGTCTTTATTCCAGCTTTCATTACTTGAGTATATGGTGTGTGAATTATACTGCTATGTGTCACCTCAGTTTTCTCTCTATCAACTACGACGCCCTCGCCAGCACGGCAACTTCCTAGAATCATCTAGAAAATAGGGAATGACCATAGCTTCCACCTTGGCCGCCACAAACCCTCGCTGAAACGTATGGTTCAGTGAATGGGCTGTGGTACAGCCGGATACGGGCATTGCTGTGGAATATGTTACTAAGCAATAGGTAGCACGACAGCTTCTGCGGCGGTCGATCACTTACGGACCTCCCTCATAGCCCAGTTAACGCAGCGGCGCGATTTCATATTCGAATCGCGGGCAGAGACGTCAAATAGACAGTGCCATCTGGCTCGCTGAGACCTAATACTCGTTTCACGTCTCATCACTTGGGTTAGTTTTGTATTTATGCTGATGATGTTCGTTGCACATGAGAGCAAAGATGATCTGGGCGGTTGAGGTCTTGCTTACTAGTACGTGAATCAATCCTAACATTATTTACATACAGACGCATAAATTCTGCAACTGTCTGTCTTTCTTTCTCTCAGATACCAACCAGCAGACGTGACGAGGAATACGTATGATGCACTTGCGTGCTTCTCTAGCGCGGGTCATTTCTAATAGCCCGGTAGGTGTCGGACACGATGCTGTCGTGCTGTGTTCGCTAAACCCAGGCAGTTGCGTCAATAAAAGAACCTGCACACGTTCCTTTAGAGCATGTAGCGGTGACGTCTCCAACAGGCACTGGTCCGAAAGATCTCCTTTTCTCTAAGTTAACAGCTGAGAACACTGAGAGGTATCTGGAATGGAAGGGTTGGGAGCGAGGGCAGCATATATACGGAGGCTGGCTGGCATCATACTGTAGGATTACCGTATGGGCTGATTAGGGACTGGGTACACGAATCAATTCTCCTCTCAGTGGCTCTGTGAACAGTCGTATTAAGATACCTCGACGACTTGTGCGACCTGCCGAGTCAGAAACGCCGAGCTTTCCTCTGCGCCTGCATGTCTAGAATAGTCACTTCACATGCCCCATCGAAAGCAGAGTTTGTGTAGGACGAAGACTCATCAGTGTCGTGAGAAGTCTACCACCAGTCCGGTAAACGAAATCTGCTACTCGGAAGTTATCCGGTCATTCTTTCAGTCGCGATGAAGCTAGCTCTGTCCGTAGAGTCAATGTGGCCCTTTGGCCATTAATATGAGGTCTGATGGGCTGAACCGGCAGTCGTTGCTGGGCTTTATGGCTTTGCAATGTTTCCAAGCCGAGCCAGCCAGCCCAGTTCATATGACTGCCGTCAGCTGTGTCGACATTGTCGTGACACCACAGCACAAGAGTGAACTGGTGTCTCGCTGCCCCCACCTCTTTCCTTTTCTGCCCAAATCTAGCATTTACACATTCAAAACTCAACAAGGACCCGGTCCCAAGGCGTCTCGAGTTTCTGACCGAGTATGCGCTGCAATATGGTCTACGGACCCTATTTTCGCCTACTCGTCACACTGAATTTTGTCATCCACTGATGCTGAGTTTCTGGCGCGTGTTGGCTTTACTCGGTCGGAGGAACTCAAACTTTCGCTTCTGCGCTCCTTAAAATAACCTCTGCAGCATTCCGACGCTGCCGGCGCGCTATGAGGTCGCCGCCCGGACCTGAGGAGAAAGAATAAACAGGACTTTATCATCGTAAGTGTTCTTGACGAAAGAAAAACGGCTTGGAAGAGGCCGTAGTGTCCATTTGATCAGGGCTATCCGCTCCCCAACCCATGGACGAGACGGCTTTGGTTATTTCCAGAAAAAAAAACCGACAGGCTGGTCACCCAGGACGAGACAAAGACTTATCTATCAAGTGGTCGATCGGATCGTTTATTCCCGTCTTACGGATTTAACAATCAATACCCCACCATTTCCCACGTTGCCAAGTTTCTAGCGCTAGGGTCGATCGAACCCTTGTTATTCGTCAATTCTCACCGGGGGGGTCAACGAGGTCTAGCCTCGAGCCTCTCTCTTCTCCCACCCGCATCGCCGGCTAGCCTCATACCCTTTGTCCTACGTCCTATGAAAAAATCCTGGCAAGCATCTATTCCGCTGGCAAGCATACCTTGGCTAGGCCTTGCCGCACGGCTTGGTTTCCGCAATCAAGTATATAGGCACAGCCCTGTCTAGGTCCTACCACTTACAGCCAACTTACACGCTGTGATCCTGTTTTGGTAACTGCTTCAAGTCCTGGTTTATTCCTTAGGTAGACACACAGTCATCCTCCCGACCTATTATTCGTCAATCGAGTCTAACACTGTTCTTATTACTGATTAGGAAAGACCGGTGTCTTCGGGGTATCTGGGTTGCCCCCTTAAGCGGCGTCTAAGCCAAGCCACACCAGCTGCTATTGGTGAAGAGACATAACTTACTTTAGACTTTCAATCTCTGAATGGATCTCGTTCTGACGACCACCTTGCGGTAGGCTGTGGCAAGCTGTCTAAAGAAGTTGACCAGAATCTCCGAGTATGGATTCCTTAGGCTTGGCATCAAACAATCTGTCTGCCAAGCCGCAACAGCGGCCATCATCACCAGACGGCAATGATGACGAGGATCCTTCACAAAAGAGGGGACCCGTGCGGAAGCGAACAAAAACTGGCTGCCTTAGTATGTCACATAGTCCTTACTAACTACCTAGCATTACGGTTTGGACTAAATATTCTTCAGCTTGTAGGAAGCGGCGCATTAAGTGCGACGAAGGAAAGCCGACGTGCAATAACTGCTTGAAATCTAAGCGACAATGTGAAGGCTACAATCAACGGGTTATTTTTAAAGACCCTCTTGGCGCATTTGCTGGAGCCCCTTATGGGCCGATACAATACCCAAATCCTTCACCTCAGGCTTTGGTAAGAGAGCAGCAGTTATCCGCTGCGCAGCAAAGGTCTACGTCTCAATCTCTTCAGATTATTGCTCCGAAACCACCAAGCGTTGGTTATCACCAGCTCGCCACGCACCAATTCAGTCATTTTTATCCCGGTCAAGCCGGTCCTATTCCGCCACAGCCGCCTATAAACTTGGCCCCAAATCAATATCTATCACAGCCACAACCATCAAAATTTACCTTCTTCCCTCCTACGACCGTAGATGCTTTCTCTCAAGGACATGGTAGACAGGAGGCGTCTGGAAGTAGCAGTCGTTATCCGCCTCAAGTCGCCCAGGATGGCAGCTCTAAGGGGCAGGTCATAAAATCACCGCGAACTCATAGGCAGCCCGGCGGCAGTGGAACCTTTGTCGAAGCCGAACCAACACACCATGTGCCTGTAGAGCAACTCGAACATTGGGAATATGACTTTTATGACGACGATGCATCCATGGGCGAGTCGGATGACGAATTCTTATCTGTACAACAGCTCGATGGACCGGGTGTTGTCACCTCGCAGAAACTTGATTATCAGTTTCATATGCTTGGCACACATACAAGAACGTTCTCAACCATTGGAGCGGAAACCGTTCTTGCGACCTACGACCCTTCACCAATTAATTCGCCCCTCACAGACAAACATATTGCAGCGGTATTCTGGCATTTTATCAATGTTACGGGGCCTAGCATGTCAATATACGAGAGGCATCCACTGGACCCTTCCAATATTTTTCAGGGGCAGATGCCACCATCGAAGCAGCATGGATGGACCTGTAAGCGTGGAGCAATACTCGCCGAGTTAATCGTCTCGCTAATCCATTGATAGATGCGTTTCCAGTTATGTCATTTAGCCATCCAGCACTATTGCAGGCTATGCTTGCGCTTGCTAGCTTGCAGATCGCCAAACTTCAGAAAGTTCCACCGACAGCATCCCTCAAACATTATCATCTGGCCCTGAGAAGGATTGCGAAAAATGTTACGCGTCCTGCGAGGCGCACTCAGACTGCTAATTTGGCGGCAACATTAATTCTTGCGTTCTACGAGGTCTGGAACTCAGATCATGACAAATGGTGCAGCCATATGCTAGGAGCCCGTTGGATTATTAAAGAGATACCACTTTCCGAGATGACCAGGGCTATCATGGCGATAAAGATGCAGAAACGACAGGCTGAGATGGAGCAAGCTCAATTTGGAACATTCGGCGATTTTCCTTCAACAGAGGACTCTGATTATCTGTATAAGGACTGGGACCTGATAGATGTGTCATTATTGAGCACCCTTATGGGTCGCGAAGTGACTTGTGACGATCTTGGTATGCTGCCGCCAGAGCTGAGTTCTCACCCGCCGCCGAAATACATCTACACAAACAAGGATATGGAAAGATATGAGCAACTCAGCGACCTCTTCTGGTGGTACTGCAAGATGGATGTATATCAGAGTATCTTGGGTGGAACTCGTCCCTTGTGAGTACTTGACTAGTTTCATTGAGGTTTCCCATACTGACAAGACCAGTCTACAATACCATACTTGGATGCAATGTCCGCCGAGATCCCCAATTGGAAGACTCGATGCTATGTGAGTTTATAAAGGCGCGAAGAACTCTGGTCTACCTTGGACTGACAGTACTATAGATACGGGAGTTACGATTATCTAATACTCCTTTTAGGCCGCCTAACTTATTTCGTGTCTCGTGATTTATCTCGAAAGCGGGAAGCACTGTCACGCAGTGGACCTGGTGGTCCACGGCCGCCGCCGGGCATGTTTTCAGGCATGATGCCAGCTTCCGATAAAGTGACGCCGCCCATGGGGTTCAGTCCTCCGCGGGAGGATTCTTCTTCACCGCCGAGCGCGACTCCCCAGTATCACACAGACAGCGACCTCGACGCTAGGACTGTAGAGGCGCTTCGGGAATGGGAGCAGATCCTCCTGGCTTTCCACGAGATCAAGAGACATTTCGGCCCAGATTTCGAGCCGCTGGGCGCAGACATATATCCGACACAGCCGACGCCTTTTGGCCCTGCCACCCACTACCGAACGTATTCGATTGCTGGCATTTGGATGAACTATTATATGGGCCTCATCGTCCTCCACCGAGCTCACCCTACAATGCCGCCCGTCGCGATGCTTGCCGCCGGCATGTCAGCTAGCACCACCATGCCATGGGCGCTCAAGCTCAACCGAATCGCCGCTGGTCTCGAGGAAAACATCACACATCTGAAAGTGGTCAGTACCTTGATGGGTGGCGCATTGATCGAGTCGGCATTTCCACTTTTTGTCGCCGGCGTACAAGTAAGTCTAAGTTTTTATCATCTGCCCCTCCCACACACTGCTTGTCATTATTTCTCGACTTCCGAGATCACTTACTCCTTTTTGTCATCTGGCTAACCACATTTCGTTCCTTTTACGTAGCTACAAGACGAGGCACAGCGACACTGGCTCGTCCGTCGTTTGCGCGACATCGCTCGCCTGACTGGGTGGCAGTCAGCGCACCAGATCGCGGACGGCTGCGAGTCGGCGTGGTCGAAGGCGGCGCAGCTCGGCCGGGGACCGCCGTACAATCCGCCTCCGGAACCCGAAGACGAGGAGGACGCGAAGGAGGTGCGGGACCGCCACAATAAGGCCAAGGAGAGGCAGTCCTCGCGTCCGAAACCAGACCTCGGCCCACCGGGCATGTCCTGGGTCTGGGGCAACCCGCGCCGGCTCGACCGCCGGATCCTGGAAGAAGACGTGGCCGCCTCCGGAAGCGGAGGGGACGGGATGGTTACAGACAGTAACAAGAAGATCGTGCTTGCGAAGGGCGAAAAGGCGTTTTATGCTATGGGTTTGCTTAGCGTCGAACAGGATCTAGAAAAATTGGATCTAGACTCGGGGGACCGAGAGAAATAAAACACCGGGAACCGCGGTGACGGCGGTGGCGTCGTGTACAATCTATTTGGGTTATCCGCTCCCTCAAGCTGGAAAAAGGGCTGGGGCTTTCTTTTCATGCTATCTTTTCTCTTCTGTCTTAGGGCTACTTATGGGTCGGGCAAGGTTTAAATGGCGGATAGTTGGTCTTAATTTCTTGGAATTGTGGGCATTTTGGCCTAAGGGGGCGAGGAAGGGGTGGTGTTGGTTTTTCCGTATCCCTTGAAAACGTCAGACTGCAGATTTCACTGCGTGGTACACTAATGATACATGAGCTGTGAATGCTGATCATCAGATGGTTCTGAAATCGCTGTCATATTGACTTCGCATGTTCACAAATGAACAAGCAAGAAACTTGTATCTTTGCCCCTTGTCTATTGACCTGGCCTGTTTCTCTAACCTTGAACGAGTCTAGAATTGCGGTTTTCTAGCCTTCTAGCCCTTTAGTTTGCAGGTAGCCGCTCAACTACTGCGGCCATCTCCTCGTCGGTGTATATCCTGAAACCATTTTCTTTGGTGACACTTGCTAGTTGTACGTTCTTGGCGTCGAGCTTCTCCTCCATTACTTGCTTCAGGGTCTTCAGGACGAGCATCTCAGCGTCCACAATAGTAAGGGACTATATAATCAATAAGTTAGTGGCCCATGTATCAAGCAATATACCTAGACAAGCCTAAACGTCAAGGTTGGGATACTTGCCTTGTGGTACTCGTTCTGGAGCTCTGCCTGAGCACCCTCACTTCCGGACCCAATAGCTTTAGCATCATAGCGGTAGAAAGTACCACTGGGCTCAGCATGGTAGAGCTGCGGGCCATCCTCATCGTAGCCAGCGATAAGCAGAGCAACACCGAACGGACGACTCATGATGCTCTCCTCGCCATCGGCGCTCTCGCCAAAGCGCAGGGCCAGATCACAGATGGCTTGGGTACAGCTCTCGACGCGTAGGTTCTCGTTGTAGTTGAAGGCGTGGGACTGGCACTCGACCCGGGCGTGCTCAACCATACTACGAGCATCCGCCTGAAGCCCCGACATAGCGCACCCGATGTGCCGGTCGATCTCGACAATCTTCTCGACGGACGACGTCTCGAGGAGTGTCGACGTCACTCGCTTCTCCACGCCCAGTACCACTCCCTCTGATGTTGCTACGCCAATTGCCGTCGAGCCGAGCTTGATCGCCTCTAGGGAATATTCGACCTGGAACAAACGACCTTCAGGCGAGAAGGTACTGCGTGCAGGTGAGATGGTTAGCAAGAGAGCCGGTTGGACTGTTGGAGGTGCGCTATGCGGGGAGGTTATAAGCTCGCACATACTTGATACCACGATCTATCGAAGCCGGTGTTAGAATTTGCAAGATCGAGTGCCCACGCCATGATACCCAGGTTAGACAAGGATGCAGAGCTGCTTACCGTATTCAGATCTTGCCATAAACATCTTGACGGTATTTGAGGGGTGTTGGCGGTAAAGGAGCCGTTTATTAGATGGTCAGGGTTTTAGATCGAGAAACAGTCACTTGGCTTTGTAGATGTCCAGTAGACGAGGGAATATTTGAGGTTAGAAAAGAAAGGCTCGACCGGTTTGTAATGTTGATATTAGGAGGAAGTACCGTATGGACGGAGCTAGGTAGGTACGAAGCTCAAGGCTGCGACGACGTTTACGAAGCTCGGCCTGTTTGTAGCCCCAGACACTGCCTGGGATTTCTGGTTACAGCACTGCAGTGTTCCTAGGTACTTTTACGTACTTCAGCACACCTACAGGGAGCAGACTGGGTGGGGAGGTACATACTAGATACATTTTAGGTATCTGTGGTCCAAGCTCCAGGGTAGCTCCCTAATCCACCCTGCTGTATGCGTATCTCCCTGGCGTGAGCAGATGCGACAGATACCTAACAAATCGGTGGTCTAAGAGGTTAAAAGGTATAGACGGCGGACTAGCAACTTGTAACTCCAGCACGCGACGCGTCAATGTGCTATCAACACCTGCGGTATTGCCAGCAACCCATGCCTGATTCTCACCAATTTATGTCATAATTGCTTATGACGTTGCGGAACACGGGCATTCAAATGTCGCAGGCGCATTTGCCATTGCCATAATGTCGTCGAGACTCTCTAACTATGCAGAGCCGCGCACCAATAGCGGCACTGATAGTAATGGCAGTCATCGGCCACGCGCCGGCGCCGCCTCGTCGAGTGCGGCTCAGCCAGCAGCCGATTCACGAAGCAGTCGCTCACCACAGGCGGGCTTCACCAACCCGCCACACAAGCGATCGGCCTCGGGAAACCCTCGACCTGGCAGTCGGATAGTGGACGAGCGGAGGACTGAACGGTTGACCGTGACGACCAGAGAAAAGCTCATTACTCGGACGAGGAGTCCCGAAAGGCGCCCCAAGGAGACAGCCCACCCAGAGAGGGAGAGATGGAAGCAGAAAGAGGTGCCTAGGCGGCGACAGTCAGAGGCGAAGCCCAAGGAGACGAAGTCGGATCCTTTACCAAGTGAGGCCAGCCACATATTGCTCTCTTTGGACATCTAGCTAACTCAATGCGCGCCTGGTAGCTTGGGACCCAATTGCAACTCTCATACCGCACTCTACGGCGCCCCTCGCGAATCGCATATCAACAGCGCCCTTAGCTTCTGAGGTGCCATTATCCCAGCAACCGCAGGCGCTTCATGAGATGTCTTTGGAGGTGCAGGAGGCGGCTATGATAGAGGACTTGCTCTTCGTATTCATGGGATATGAGGGGCAGTACATCCGCTACTCCTATGGGTATAATCCCAGTGATGAAAGAGATCGACTACAGGGACCAACCTTCAAGATCTTGCCGGGTCTCGATCCGAGTTTACAAGACTTGACGTTATCTATGATTCAGATGGCTACCCACTACTCTGCTCTCGAGATGTTCGTCAATGTACAGAGCCGGCAAGAATTTGGCATCGTTAACCATGCCCTTTGTGCCGCAATAAGGAAAATCTTGAATGAATATTTGGTCATGGTCGCTCAACTCGAAACTCAATTTTTGACAAATGAAAGCTTTACTTTACACCTCCTTCATGTCCACACACTTCCTACCAGTCAGATGCTGTCTCAACTTTATGTCCTGGCCTCAGACCTCCTAAAGAGAAATGCCCTTTTGGATGATGAAAGTGAGGAAGAAGCGTCGGATGCTGAAGACTATGACAACATCATAGAAAATCTCAAGCGAGGCGGTGATCTTGTACCTGGCAACATGACAGGGAAAAAGATCTGCAAGGGCGGCGTAGTCATCGACCTAATAACAAAAAGGCTGGAATCTATGTCTGGAGACCCGGTTGCCAGATCATTACTCACCTCCCTTTTGCGAGACGCGAGTCGTCCTTACATGGCTATGCTTAATGAATGGCTTCACCATGGTGAGATCAGAGACCCCCATTCTGAGTTTTTAATCAAAGAGCAAAAGAGCATACGACGCGACATGCTAGAACAGGATTATACAGACGATTATTGGGAGAGAAGATACATGATCCAAAAACAATACATTCCCCCTCAACTCGAGGGCGTCAAAGATAAGGTACTACTTGCTGGCAAATATCTCAACGTCGTGCGAGAGTGCGGCGGAGTAGATATCAGCAAGGTGACCCGAGACTTACCCACTTCGTTCGATGACCCCCGGTTCCTCGACAACGTCAACAACGCCTATGCCTATGCGAACGAGTCGCTAATGGAGCTTTTGATAACTACACATGCGCTTCCAGCAAGGCTGCGATCCTTGAAACACTATTTCTTCCTGGACCCCTCCGATTACTTCACCTACTTTATGGAGTTAAGTGCGTCAGAGTTGCGCAAACCCGTTAAATCCGTCAATACTGTTAAGCTACAGTCACTACTGGACCTTGTTCTTCACCAGCCGGGAAGTATCGTCTATCTAGATCCATTCAAGGAGAATGTTCACGTTGAGATGAATGAAGTCAGCCTTATAAAAATGTTACAGAGGGTTGTGAATATCACCGGAATCGAACCAGGAGAGTCATTACAGCCGTCCAGCAACCAGCCTGTTGAGAATGACAAGAATGCAGTAGGTTTTACGTCACTGCAGTTAGACTACCAGGTACCATTTCCTGTGTCACTTGTCATAAGTCGGAAAACTGTATGGCGATATCAAGCGCTATTTCGGTATTTGCTATCGTTGAAACATCTCGAGTCCCAATTATCTACAGCTTGGCAAACACATAACACCGGCTTTGTGTGGAGTTACAGGTCATCGGTCAGGAAACTGGAGATTTGGAAAAGGCGAGTGTGGACATTGAGAGCACGAATGGTAGTGTTCGTGCAACAAGTACTCTACTTCTGCACCCTCGAAGTCATAGAGCCGAACTGGCACTCTCTTATGTCGAGGCTGAAAGCCAAAGATGGAAGCTCAGATGGCTCCGGAAAGCCGGATCGGACAGTCGATGAGCTCATGCAAGACCACGTGGATTTCTTAGACACTTGTCTCAAGGGCTGCATGCTAACAAATGGCAAGCTGATAAAAGTAGGTTTTCAGTAGATCCTATGGCTGCTTCTTGACATGCTGACGATCTTCAGATCCACTCAAAGCTAATGCAAACCTGCACCATGTTTGCGACCTACACCAATTGGCTATCTCGGGAATCGGAGAAGGCAGACCCGGATCTTGTTGGGCACGTCAAACCACCAAACATGTCGGAGAAGCAGTGGGCGCGGTTCCAGGCCACAAAATCTCAGAGATCATCTAATGACAGCTCGTTTAATGGCCAGGGCTCAGACGAGGATCATATTAGCAATCTGTTCGAGATCATCAAGAAGTGGGAGACCAACTTCAGCCGGCACTTGCAGATCCTGCTGGATGCTCTAAACCATTATGCAGCAACGGAGACCGTAGTGCTGCTGAGTTTATGTGCTAGGTTAGCCACGGCTAACCAGGGGACCGAATATGCTGGATTACGTACTGAGGAGGATGGCGCCTCCTAAGGCGAAAGACGGTTGTTTTAGGTTCCAATATTTCGGTTTTGTAAGCAGGTGAAGTGCTGCAAAGCTGAATGTATCGATATTTATGTGAGTTCTATGGAGATGAGGCAAGTCCTGTCAGGCTGAAAGATGCCACTATACCATAAATGAAATATTATAAATTCTTACCAAAACCTGACAGAAGTATGATAACTGTCTTCCATATCTCGCTGCTGAGTTGTCATCATTTCTCCATGGATGTACTAGCACGCACGCTATACAGATTTTCGCTATCCGTATGTGAGATGTCAAATGGTGCATTTCTGTTATAGTGAACAAGACGATACCGGGGCAACAAGTTTCTGTGATATATTTAGTTGTTTTTTGCGGAAGCGAAAGATAAAGACTCAGGGGTCTGGGTGATAATCTACCGCTCCATCTTCGCCCTTGGGATTCGTTTTCCCATGCACTCTCACCGCGAGTTTAGTATATCAACTAGGACCGGACAATGGCGTCAGCGTAAGACCCCTGGTCTACTTAGAAGATATGAGGTGCAATTTTGCAGAGTGAAGATTAGTCTTATGTTTTTGCTTATTACCAAAACGCTATAATTTTCAACGCCCTTCCCATGCAATGCCGTCTATCAGCTGGTCATTCATCCTTTGTTCATATAGATACATAGTTAGTCATACAACATGAATTATACAGCCCTCATGGTACTTCGTTGGCTTCATGGCGTGCCGGTTAGATAGAGCGTGATTCGAGTGATCGTCCTTGTTCTGATTCCCTTTCGGCCACTACAGTCGCAACAAGGCTCGTGCTCCGTGGGTCAAAATTGACATGCCGCAGTCAAGCGTAGATGGGAATCCCGCCGAGTCGTTTGTTCTATTCGGCCTTACCTTCCCCACAGCTTTCGGACAGACGGAAAAGACAGTCTCTACGAGCCCACGACGTCCTTCACAACGCGCGCAACCTCAGCTTTCTCGACGGTCTTGCCGTCCAGCGGCCCGCCAGGCGCCAATAGCGTCTTCATGATGTCGCCCAACTTCGGCTTCTCGCCGCCGCCAAGCCCAGCCACGACATCACTCACGACGGCCCGGAGCTCGTCTCCGGACAGCTCCTCGACGCCGCTGCCGGCCACGTACTCGTCCAGCACGGAGATCTGCGCGTTTTCCTTGGCAGCCAGGTCCTCGCGACCGGCGGCCGCGAATTCGTCGCGCGCATCGGCGCACCCCTGGGCCTGCTTGCGGAGCAGGGCCACCAGCGCGGCGTCGGTCGTAACGGGCGACGACGTCTTCGAGGCGTTCAGCGTCGAGGCTAGCGCCGCGCGCAACACGGTGAGCCGCGCCGCGTCCTTGGCGCGCATCGCTGCCTTCAAGTCCCCCTTGAGCTTCTGCAGCAGAGGCGGGGCCGGCGCATCGCTGTAGCTGCGCGCGAGTGTGAGGACGGGTGTGCGAGGGCGCAGCAGGTTCGTTGCTATCCGCGTGCTAGGTCGAAGCAGGGACATTGTGACAGTGAAGATGGGTCGGTAGACGTGGGATTAGACTCGCTCTGAGAAAAGGGGGTTCGGGATTGCCGATTAGATATTTCGGTAATTGGGCTGTTGGTTGGGCGCAAACGGCTTGACCGGGGTGGGCGTTGGGTTTATACCGTTTCGTGATGACAATTGGAGGCTCAAAGCTGGCAGAGCTCGAATCTCCAAATTCAAATGATCGTTGGTAATTTTAAGATTGACCCCTGGAGGTCAATTGGCCAATGAAAAGCGCCAGTATGGTTGACAGCCATCTGTCAGTTCCCGGCTGGCATTGACAGGGGCCCTAGTTGACTGTTTCCCTAAGGGGACAAGCCGGGCAAAAAGTATTGGTGGTTAGGGCCTGTCCGCTTTTTCCCTAGGTTACCTAGGGCATTCCTTCTTTTCCTCGACATAGCTTAAGAAAAGACAACTAGGCATATAGTACGTTTGATATATTCATAAATCCTTAAAAGAAATCAAGAGTTTCGATAATAGCAGATACTACATGTAGGATAGGTAGGCGGCAAAGGTAAATAGCAAGGGACGTAGACCTTAAGTACGCTACCTTATTAGACTACCTACATATGTAAGGTAGGTAGGTGATGGCGGCTTCACCTGCTCCTGTCATTTGTAGGCAGGCACTAACATGTAGTTACTTGAGCAGGTAGTCACGTACTTAAGTTAGGTAGGTAGGTAGTAAAGAGCAACCCTCGACTAGATGGATTAGGTTTATTTGCATTCTTTACCAGTTCGGGTCACTTGGCGCCGTTTTGATTCGTCAATAGGTGGCTCGTCTACACTTTAACCAAACCAAAGGGCTGAATGCCATCGCCTTGGCACAAGGCTTGTTTGGGTATCATCGGTTCACGGTGTTCCATCTATACTTCGCCAGAGGTGAGCCTCCCACTCGAGAATAGCCCTTGTTCACGACGGTTATAATCAATACCATCTCGCACCCCAAGCTATAAATCATTTGGACCAGCCCAAAAGCGGCCGAGGACTGCCCCCAGGATGAGCATCGTGGCACTTCCACTTATGCCCAACCAACGCCCCGGCGATATTGGGCTACTCGCTGGTGATCACCAGAGATACGATGATGGGCACGAACGTCAAAATAAAGGATAAGAAGGGACCGCAAAGGTCACCTGATCGAGAGCGGCGGCGACTTAATGCCGTCACAGCAAGGGTCGGAATGCAAGTGCGCTTCCGCGGCTGGCCCACATGCACCTAGACAAGCTTTCCATCTTAGCTGGTGCTACGATCCACGGGTACGGCGCTCTGGACAGTAATCATCGACGTCTAATTTGGTCAGGGTTGCCCCGGCGGCTCTTGGGTTGCACGGCCGGCCTCGAAACAATACCTGAAGGTGGTGAGAGCTGTCTCCGTGGTCATCTTGTCTGCCGCCTGATTGGTCCCGTGGAGTAGTAGTAAAGGAGCAGCCAAGTCCAGTGAGAGGGCACCACCACCGTTCCAGTGGCCGAGGAGCCCACAGCGAACCACTGCCACATCATCCGAGCGTGGAAACCCTGCGAGGGGTCATAGATAGTTACGTGAAAGCAAGTGAAGAACCTACTCGTGGAGTCCACGAGACCCATTCCACCAGTAAGAACGAAGAAGCATCGAGGCCCGACCGCCTGCCAGTCTGGCGCAGATGCACACCCCAGGCTTTCCCGTCGGTGTCGAGTCCATGTAGGGAAGAACCCGCTCAGCCTGACAAGCCACGTATAGCGACGACCCAGTCAGCTGGACGCGTCCCATGAATGGTCACATTGCGGGAGGAGTTTAACAACCATCAGTGCTTCTGATTCGTTACCTTATTCTCGGGACTGTTAATTAAAGTCTGGCGGAAACCTTAAGCCAACCTCATCTCAACCCGTTATCCAGCCGTACCATGTAACAACTCCATGTTTTCCCACGAGTCGCTCGTCATATTATGTTATGAAGTGGCCCCTTCAATGCACATTGGCTGTGCCTTTTATCAACATATAGGGCCACGAACTGTTGCTGACTGCGTGCACTGCTGAGGGCGTCTATTTCTGCGGCTCAGCGCGTTCGCAGCGGGCCAGCTTGGAGAAACACGCATCAACACCAGCCTTTATCCTTTCGTGTCCAAGGCCCCGAGATATGCGTTCGAAAGTAAGCGGCAAAGGGCAAGCTAATAAGACGGAACGAATATCCGCTTAATGGCATCTATCGGTGTCCCAGATGATATTATCGAACGCGGTTATCTACGGGGCTTCTTACCCACGCAAACATACCTTCGTCCAAGTCATCAGAAATTTTGCTAGACTGTCACCGTTTCTGAGGAGGTTGTACTCACAAGGGGAAATAGGGCTAAAAAGATGCCACGGCTTGTCAGTCCAGTTCAACAATCTACAAAACGAAACAGTGGCATTTATACCTTAAGCGCTGGGTTGGCAGCTTCTGTTCTCGCCTTCGCTACCAAAACATGGAACTCAGTGATTGACATGCTGAAATGGGTGTCAATACTGCCTCTAGTTCTGCTTAGCATGGGGCCGGTGAGAGTTTACCTGAGATAATGAGTGAAAGGGTATAGCGCCAGGGAGGACAACAACATTCGGACGTTCTCTTGGTTTGCTGTTCCGATATCATAATCTCTTTGGTCTGCAACGGCGACAATTGTTAACACCGAACTTCACCTTACGACTGAGTTCCTTACTGTCCGACCAGGCACACATTGGCAATGGAATCATTCGTTCGTCCACATCCGTGAAACCAGCATGCCTTAGCCAGCCTCCAAGGCGACGTGGCGCCCTCGGGTTCTTGCATTGTTCCATCGCAAAGAGATACGTCTGCGACCACTGCCGAAGAGCCGAGTCTATCAAATGTGTATAAGTTCGAAGTCTTACAGTAGTAACTGTTCGAGGAAGACCTACTATCTGCCAGAGCACCATTATCGGATTGTGCATTGAAATCAATTTCCACCATCTGAACCCAGCCACCAGGACGGAGACATCGAAGTATATCACGAATGTACCCAGTCCAACGTTCATTATTGATGCCGCCGGCGACTAATCTGCTATTGATGAGGTCGAAATGGTTCGAGGGAAACTGAAACCTGAGGTCCATGTCAGTTCCCACCCGCGATCGAATAGTATCATCCTTACGGCATATTAAGGTCATCGATATCGAGGTACAGGTTCTCTAGACCTTCCTCGGGGTTATGGTGGTGAGGCGTTACATCGATTCCTCGGACCTAAGTTCTCCAATCAGCGGACGAGAAATTCGGGTTGCGGTTCGTTCTTTGCTTCTATTGATCCTTCCTTTCTCCTGTGGAGAAACTTTGTGTTCCTTTCGCGGCTGCCGCCTCCCTAGAGTCTTCATGTACAACTGGAGACGAGTTCGTGAAGGATGCGAAGAGGAGATGTCGACAAAGCTACTCAAAAATTGCGCACCGAATACGCGACCCCTAAGAGGATGACGATAATATCAATGAGAGACTTGGTTCTGCGTACCTCACATCTTGGATATTGCCAGGCTACTTGAAGAGCCCACTATACAGGAGTCAATGTTCAGTTCAATGTGGACGCCCACGGTGTCGTGCTCTTGTAAAGGCGATGATACAGTATCAACTTGCCAGGGCTTTTGCGTACGGTGAACACCGGCTACAAGCGAGCTTAAGAGGCGGCTGATGATAAAGAAGGCATCTCACCTCTCCTGTTCCAAAGCCGCAATCGAGGACGCGTCTAGGTGAGTCAATAGGCGGGAAAATAAACCTATTGTCAAACATCATAGTCAAGGCGCCATGTTGGATCCGTAATCGAAGGGTCTCGTCCTGCACAGGCCTCACGTTAGCGACACCCCCCATTCTCTCTTCTCTTTCAACAACAAGCAGCGGACAACACACCTCGTCGACAGGGACAAAATACGTGTTATTGTCGATAGAATATCGTTGAAATGATCGGTTGTGAAGAATAAACGTTTCCTGGACCTCGTCGCTGAGCTCCACGGTGTCGGCTTGGCTATCGACGTGTCAGCAGGTCAACAAACTTGCTAGACTAGCAATAAGTACCTACTCAGCCATTTTTTGAAAACCCTTTCGTTTCGAACAACGGTACGTGCGATCTGCTTTTCCCCTCTTCGATGTCGAGATAATTTTTTAAGTGTTGCTGGTTAGGTGCGGTGGAGGCAGTCACTGTCGCACACAGAAACTCCTGAGAGCTCACCGCAGTCACCTTATAGGCTTACCCAGCCTAGACCTTAATTATCTCAGCCCGCGAACCACCAGGATGGGTTCCGAAATTAATTCCTGTTATTCTGCTCTCTCTGAGCCGTAACTGGTATCTGCAACTTGCAGAATTAATGTGTTACGGCCTTAGACTTATGTGGAGCTAATGGGTATTATGACCTGTTCGACAGAACCACTGCATGATAGTCACCCACACACAGCACCTCGGACCCCACGATACTATTAGTACCGCTGCCGATCGGGTATCGCATCTACTTCCATTGATTCCTGGCTGCTATATAATAAGACCCTCTTCTCGTCATCGTCGCTGCGAGTCAATCTATAGCGTGCATAAGAACCCGCGGCAACCTGCTGGGATATACCATCCTGTTCACTAACCCGGTTTGACCGTCTAAGAAAAAAAAGGTGACGTTGAGAGGCACCACGTCTCACGACATGCTACCCGCATTGGGTGTACGTCTATCTGGTGGTAGACAAGCTTGGTTTAAACTACAGACAAAGCACTGGCATTATTGGGTAGTAATGACCTTGTTGTGTGGCCTGATAGGACCAAGGGACCACTCGTAAAGGCCAGAGTAACGTTCATACCACCTAATCGAACTAGCATGGTCTACTCCTCTTCCCCTGTTCTTCAGACACATATATTACTTGCTACCCACTCGTCCCTCGCAGCTGCAGGTCGCGGTTCAACTGGCTAACGCGTACCCTTGGCCTGCTGGTCAAGGGCGGAGGAAGTTCGATGTTTGGGGAGGGTTTATCGGTAAATGAGGCTTTACGGGGAAGCAGGAGCGCTTGAATGCCGAAGACAAATGCTGATCTCGACACTGTGAGCTGACCTCCGCCAAATGTCCCGAGTGGCGCACAGCAGCAGCGCTCAAGGATCCCAAGCCAATGGTTCAGCCGGGTAGCTAACGCCTTTCGTACATGGCACAGAATAACTCACTGCCCAGAGACTTGGGTCCAACGAGACGGGGTCCTTCCATGTGCTGATGGGACTGCCCTTGTTACTTGTAACTTACAAGTATGGTGTTCCCTGCTGCGACACTAAACATTCGAAAGCGATTCGGCCCAGCCAGGGCCAGACTAGAGAATGACAAAAAGGACATAACGAAACAATGGGTCTAACGCTATGGAGCTGTGATATTCAACTCTTTTCCCGTCTCGCTAGTTACTGGCTAGTCACAAGTAGACATCTCTAGGCCTCTTTGTGGGCCACCGTGACGGTAAGTGAGGAGAGGGAGCTCAACCACATCTGGGTGTTATTGCCTCTGCTGCATCTGAGGGGAAGCTCGGGAGTTACAAGATAGCGGCAATTAAGCTCCTGATCGCGCGGTTGAGTAGATTCACAAGACTACCTAGGTGACCTGGCTGGACATTCAAGGCGTATACGCAAAAGCGCAAAGGGGAATGGGCACCAGGTCTCGCGACGAATGCCCCTTTTGTGATTAGCGGACTGCCAGGTCATCATCACCTCACTTCACCGCTACACGGACTCTAGAAGTTTCAAAGGCCCATCGCTCGTCATGGGTACGACAAGCTGGCTCATGCAAAGCCTTAAAATCCAAACGGGCACCTCTATTTCAGTGGTTTAACCCCTGTCGACTGAATAGTACATCAGTAGCCTGCGGCGCAATAAGCTATCCCTCTACTATGCCGCGGTATCAACGACAACACCACTCCACGACGCAATCCTTTTTCGTTCCACAGGATCAGTTTGAAATATCCAGTACAGCAGGCCGGCCACGGTGGAGTTGGTCCTTCGCCTAGACACGCCACGCGCTTGGAGAGGGTGGCATCGGAGGGTCCAACTTGGGCCGCAACATTCTGACGACACACTCACCACTCTCTTGACCGAAAGTCGTATACCACTACAGCTAATGACCTTACGTGAAGATGATCTCTTATACCTAACCGCCGTGGTATCCAGCATCGGGAGAGTGAAATCTCATGTGACTCCTTTAGCCAGTTCCGTGAACCCAGATAGCAACTTCTGCTGGCGATACTAATGAAGACCCTAGAGTTAAGGAACAGCAACAAGACTACGTGCAAATGCAGACCCCCAAAAGTTACGATGGCCTATCCATAGGCGGTTAGAATTTCCGTGGGCTCGACCCCTGTCTGGAAGCTCCGAAGAACGACTCCGCTTCGCCGCCTTTGACAGAAGTAGGCCAAGCTAAAGGTGGTTAACCAGCTGGTTCTAAAATCCTTAGACGCACGCAATTTTCCCTGCCGCTCCCCACAAGATCAAGCTGACGAGAAATTACCTACCCGGAATGTCCCAAAATGCTGGGAACTGCGTCACCAAATCATCGGCTACAGCCCGGTTAGTCATGGAGAGAAGAAAGGGCCACATATAGAGGCGGCCGAGAAAGGCCGGTCACAACAATCTACGAGGGCGGACCAGCCGATGTGAAATTATATAGCTCTGAAAACATGCACTCACGATGACCGACATGAGAGCGTCGTGGGAAAGTCATTGGCGATGTCGCCGCATGACAGATATCAGCATGGCCTTTCATCCTTCGAGATGTCTTAGTGAGCATGCATTAGCGTGTACCAGAGTATCGGGTCAGACAGCTTTGTGGGCGTATCCATAATGATGCTGACTCGTGACACTTACACCAGAAACCAGCTTCGTTTTTTGTTTGCTCTCGTTCGACAACGTCAGCACGGGATTAGCTGGGGGATTACTTCAAACGCCGCCTAGCCTCGAAGAAAGGGACGAAGGAACACGCCGCGTCCTTCTGATTCGCAAGAGGCCCTGACACTAGCCTTTTCACGTGGGCTGGGCATCGGTGCAGGAATCAGCGTGAAACGATAATTCGATGGGTTAATTTGCGCTTCTATTATAAGGTAGCACAATAGCGTACGTACTGTACGCTACAGGATATTGGAGGGATTGTGAACTATTATAATGCAATCCTTCGTAATATTGGTATTACCATAGCGGATACCACAGCTCCGCGCCGCCCAACAGTCTCATTTGTAGGCTGAAACCCGAGGCTCCCGGAGAGTTCTGGTGGTATACTCAAGCCCAGCGAATACTTTTCATATTAGCCCACTTTGGCTTAATTAACCCGAGCGTCTGGCTCCCCTAAATTCACTGGATCCACGAACCAGGCGCAAGGAATCGCCAGCGTACGGGCGACGAGCGGGATTCGTCCCGGCCCAGCTGCTGCAAGCCACCTCCCATGCACTGTAGCCCTTTTGGGACACAGCGTGGAGGCGCGTACATATCTCTATAGTATGCCGAGTTACGGTATACAAGACGGATACAAGTTTTGTCGTCGTCTCATGGATATCGTACAGGCCTGTCAATATTGCTACGTGTGCTTACCGCCGATCGGATTCAAATCAAAAAGCAAATACGCACTGCATAACCGTGCGGAAGACACCCGACGGCTTATCTCAGCTTCACTTGCCTCAGTTGACTAATCATGGGGATAGGTATACCTACTGGTTAAGCATTGAGACCGATGTGACCAAAACCGTTCGCGATGACACCCAGTGAAGAGCACCAGGTTGCCCCGGCTGAAGCGCTGCTGTTCGACAGCAGGCCGACGGCGCAGTGAAGGCGACAGCTTGTGTTACACCCAACCAACATACATATGCATCCTCAGAGCCACTGCAACCACACGACCGGCTCTGTATCGGTTCTGACGTGTCATCTCATCCTACGAAAAGGCGTTCCAGGCGTGCTCTGCCACGGTGCCGCTACAGATCGCCCAATGCCGTGGCCCTGGAATAGGTTGAGTGGCACATTTCTGGTACGACGCGGCAGCGTAGCAGGCCCGTAACGAACGAATGTCTCACCTGTCAATTACTCAATAGCAAACCTTTCTAGCTCAAGCAATCACAGCGAAGACTCCATTTGTTGCCCGTTCTCCCTCGAATTAAATGACGCCCCATATCTTACTCAGCACGGCAAGCAGACTCCAATGGCGTCTAAGTGGCGTAGCATGTATGACCTCAGTTAGTTTCGCCCCTGAGGAGTGCTTCGCGAAGTTTGCTCGACTCCCTCATCTCATCATATGCGCCTAAGCACGTACGCGCCCCTGTGCTCACGCTGCTGTGCCATATGAAGTTCCATATAACGCAGTCACTGGGAGCTTGGAATGAAAATCCAGAGCGGCACAGTATTTCTCACGACTGACCCCAGCTTCTATAACACCGTGATATACATATCGAACACGGGTATTACAGCTGAACTACCTTTTCTAGTCGCCATGCACAGATTACACCTTGTTAACTGGTTTCGACGACGGATACAACCTGAGACCTCCACACTGAACGTTCCCGGCAGCGTGGCCTGACCGAAAAGGAGGGGCGAGCGAGTAACCTAGTCGCTGTTCCAGCTCAAGGGGGGGGACGACGGCTAAACCACCAGTCATGGGGTCGCATTTCGCAGTATCTTTTGGACTGTCTGCATCGTTGTTCACAAACCCCACCCTCTACTCGGGAGCGCGACACGTGAATGCCTGTCTCCAGACGGCTGAACGTTACTGTACAGTAGCCGTGTTCCAATAGGCAGCTCGTTTTGGACTCAAGGTAGCAGCAATGCGACGTGCCGCGTAGTTGGGAAACCTAGTTGCCGTAGAACCGCGCGCATCTATATATGCTTTCTCCACGCTCTAGCATGCCTATATGTGTCTAGTTATGTACGTGCACGGTATTTATGCACAAGCTACATGCATCTGCTCTTCTGTCGGGATACCAAAGCAGAGAGAAGAGTGAAGAGGGGATGGCGAGTCCCAGGCCGAGGGTCTGTACATGTCGATGGACCTATCAAACCATGGGACATGCAGCTAGGAATGCGGATAGACGGATGGGTTACAGAATCAGTACGTACGCATGCATCGTATGTATTCAGAGCTGCATTTTAAAAATGCATGTCTTAGATAATGGTATCATCTTTTAGCATTTAGCTAATCCGTAAGTATAGGATTACTTCGTACTCCTAGCATCGAATCAACCACCCCAATGCTCCCCCAACACGGTCTGATGCAACATAGACTCCTCTATCCACCGAAAAAAACATCTGGGCAGACAAGGGAAAAAGAGGGGATTAACACTGACAATTAACCTACACCATCTCACCACCTACCTATCGTAGACAGATAAAGTGCAAAATGGCACCTGACCTACGTATGTATTGACCTGCGGCTCGCCAGATAAAACGTCATGGGAGGGGAAAAAACCACCGACAAAAGAGGCCATTGCGGGTCGTCCCGTTTTCTGTCCATCCGTCTATCTCTGGCTGGTTCATCTTGGGGTCACTAATGCCAAGGTGAATCAAATAAGATACCTGTACGTACATACATATACGGACAACGCGGCTCATGTTAATTTTCCTCTAATGCTGTCCTCCCCTCATGCCAAGATTGAACGTTTACTCCCAAATTGGAATACGCCGGATGTAGGCATAGTATAAGCGTAGGTAAGGCGAAACAACACCACGCCGCCACAGTGCAGGAACTTTTTGAAATATAGCCCAGGGCCTTTATCTTATTTTGTTTCGTTTTATTCTGTTTTTTTTTTTTTTGTTATGTTTTATCTTGTTTCTCCTCGTCGTTCGCCTAATCGGATAATGTGGAAGTGAGGCGTAATGGTACATGGCGATTACACGTGTACTGACTTATAGTACTGGCGCGCTATTATACCTTAAGTGTACGTAATAAGTAACGATAACAACAACCACATAGGGCAAAAAAGCAAATGGTACGCAACAAATGATGAACTCGCCGGTTTCTTTGCCCTATGAAACCTGTCCATCGTAATTAGACATTCTTAGCTCACGTGAGGTAATTGGCTTGATTATTCTTTTCTCGAACGAATCGATCTGTTCTTTCTTATTTTATGTCTCCCCTTCCTATTGGGATTTCGAAATGAATAATACCGTACAGCTTATCTAACTTAGAACGATTACCTCTTCTATTCCTCCCTTATCTGTCTCTCGTCCGCCTCACTTGTTCCTATTCAACACTATACCTACTACGTACGTAGAATTGTGTGCATCTCTGCCTAATTCGATACTAATGGAAGTAGGGTAACCTCTGCTTAGCTTGACTTGGCCTAGCTGACATGATACATACTAATTATGCTCTGTTGTAAAACCAGCTAGCTATCCCTCACTTAACGTACAGCGCCTCGTACATCATAAGCTGAGAATGCCATGTTCCTGGCGTTTAGAAGCCAGTACTGTATGTGGCGTATTGTGTTTGTGAAAGAGTGGATTGGTTTTTACTAGGAAATGTGAGAAGACAACCAACCAAAACAACCTGCGATGTCAGTATGAATCACAAAAAGAATCCGTTCAATTCAATTCGGAACTTCGGTTTCTAAACGCGATCAGCCTAATACTGTGGGACGGAGTAATTTTGTTTTTGTTTAGTCTCTTAATTTTTTTTTGGGCAAATTAGGCAGGCCCAATAGCCAGGTACGCTAGCGAGGGTTCCCTTGACCGCACCATACTCAAGTAGATATGAGAAGTGAAAGGTGACAAGTCTATGCGCCGCGCCCCCGGGATATGCCTTGTTCTATTTTCTCCTCTCTGTCCCCTTACCCACTCGTTGCTCCACCATCGCCAAAATACGCCGGGCAAGCGGACTATGGAATAGCAGCCCAGCAGATGGGCTGAGAATCCAACACGGAAACGCTGCCCCGGGTGTCTACTCTTAGACTAAGGTTAAGTCCCAGCGAGTTGGTTCTGAGGAGTGACTGATACGGCCATTTTGGGTTCTGTTCCAAAAGGTGTATTATAGATAATACATTGAGTGAAAAAAAGACATTTACATCTTGTACTGTACAGAGGCGGGTAGGCCTTTCTTTCTTCGAGCGAAGAGAAGATGAGAATCGTGAGCCGTACATAAACCGCATGTATGACCTGGGTATGGCGAGTACAATCTAAAGAGAATGACTGCACCTCTAATGCCCTCGCTGTATGCCACGGATCTATGTATATACCTATGCAATGCCCAATGTACCGTCCAATCCGTTGCGCCGTCGCCCTCAAAGCAAAGAGAAGGGGAAACAAGAAGTAGGATCTTGGACCTAGCTACCAAGACCATGAAACAGCAAAGGATCCCAAAGACGTTTTCAAACAGCGCTTGAAGACGCCTAACACCAAGTAAAAACAGGGTTTTTAGCTTTGACTGTCTCTAGCCGCTCGACTATGACTTTGCGCCTATGACCCTCCATACCTTGGGCTGCGGCGTACCCCAGATCGCCTTCCAAATCGTCTTCGTTAGCTAGTTCGGGGCCGTACAACTGTTGCGCAATAGTATTACTGTGTCTTCGCGCCGCCGCGAATGAGTGATGCCGATATTTGTAGCGCGAGGGCATCTGAACCTCCGACCTTACGAGGCCCTGGTAACTTGATCTTGGCCCAACTTGATTGATGGAGGGGCGAGCTGGAGTCTCATTCAAGGATCCGGAAGCCGAGCCATTCTCATCTCCTTCTGGTGACTGTTCTCTTGGACTTGTAGTCAACTCGAAACGACCGGGGTTGGGAAGCGGAGCAGAAAGACCCAGCAAATCCTCCCCATGGTTGACAGGATTAGAAGATGAGTTGGCTGCACCGATATCCATTTCTTCTTGGATGACATCGTGGCGACCGGACTCGTTTTTCCGGCGCATCTCAGAAGAAGCCATGCGCATCGGCACAGCCACAGGGACATCAACCAAATCATCCCACACGCAAACCCTCGCTCTACGAGTGAGTTCTAAAGGCCCGTGATCCTGCGTCTTCAAAGTCTCAACGACGTTCCAGGCCTGGCCTTTCATGACAGCCATTTGCCGGGAAAACATCTTCTCCTGAAAATCGGGGTCAATCTGGAAGACTTTCCGTAATTCCCATGAGGTCTGACTCCACCATGTTGGAGACGTCAGCAGAGGAAGGAAATGATCTCGAGTCTTCTGTGAGAACGGCCGCCCAATGAGATCAACGGGCAAGAAAAGCCAACCAAACGGGAAGCTACGAGCTAGATTAGCAAAGATTCAGTCATACTTAAAACGAGTCGAAGGGGAATATACCTTCGCCAAGCATCCGGGTGCTTCCATGGCCAGGATAACGAGTTATCAATCGCTCCGATTGAGATCTTAGGATTTGGGATTTTGGTAGAATTGCCCGCGTTCATGGGTTTTTGAACCCTATAAGGGTGTGGTTGTGGACTAGTTGACTGGCTTCGTTGCGTTAGATCAACTGGTCTGGCTGCAGGTTCACGCTCTTCTTCGTTTGCTAGATCCATGTTGAGCTGTGGTGGCTCCGAAGCGATTGTTACTTCCTGAGTGTCCCAATCCACCTTAACCATCCAGTTATCCAAGCCCCTGTCTGTATTCCGCATGATATAGTCCAATATGACTAGTTTTTCTAATTCCTCTCGGAATGACTGCTTCAAGGCCTCTGTCCACATGAAATTGTCTGGCCCGAAAGGGCGTTGTTCGCCAGTGCTATGCTCGTCATCGCTCTCAAACTCATCGTAAGGTTCCTGGGTGGATGGTCTGCAGTTTGCAGTCCACCTCTTCCGCCTATTTCGATGAGTATCATTTGAGCGAAGACCGGACCAATATTGGTCAGGCCATGGATGCTCTCTTAGGAAGACGTTGGCATCTTTGAAGCCCTTGAGGAAGACCTGAAAGCTACCAGGTTTAGCAGGGAAGGGCTTCTTTTTCCTATAAAAGTTCCGACGATCCCAGTACGGGTAGTGGAAAGACTTGGATGATAACCACACCACATCTGTGTATGGCACCATGTGGGTTCGGAGCTGGCAGTCTAAAGTATATGCTGCTGCTTCACTCACATAGGAGAGATTAGGTATAAGACTGCCAACAGGTCAGTACTGATGATCTATGAAACTCGGGAATTAGATGAGCAAACACACCAAGATCTTCCAAAGAAACAGGGGAATAAGTTTCGATGAATCCACTTGTTCCACTTGGGATTTCCAGCGGCATAAGGCTCCTCGTCCTTGGGCTTGAAGACACCTACGATCTTACCGTCGGTATTCCGCGCGAAGTAGCTGCCAGAACTGCCTTGGGTGATCATACTAGGGTGCATGCCCTGATTGATGGCGATCCTGACACTGTTGACTATCTGCTCGAACTCTGCCTTGGACATGGCAGGTTCAGGCATAGCGGCAAGGGTTTCGAGAGTGGCGGGCCGAACGCCTGGGGGAGGCTGAAAAACACTGTGATGTATCTCTAGACGTTCCTCCTCGCCGGACGGCCGACCCTTTGCCCTTTTGAATTTGGATGCAATCTCGTCTGCCCATCGCTCCAGTCGCGCGTTTATAGCCTTCAAATCAACGCCCGAGTTGCTCCTATGACGTCTCGGGAGGTTCTTTTGCTTAGCGAGCGCTTTGGGGGAGGTCATGCCAGAGTGCGGTCGCGGCTGAGGAACGGACGCATAGCGAGGGGCGGATGCGGGCTGGAGGGAGACAGAGCTCTGAGCCAGGAGCTCGTCGTCATCTTCGGAGTCATCGCTGAACTGGTCGGCCTGGGCAAGGCGTTCATAGCCAGTGGTAGCAGGCCGGTTTCGCGGCATCGTAGTAGCTGGATGAGCCTGCAATTCGACCAAGGACGACAGCGGGCAAGGCAAAGTGGTGGGTAGTCGAAGTTGACGTGTAAAATTATGTCATGCTTGCGAGGCGAAAAAAAAGCGTCGATCTTGGTAGCGAACGGGAAAAGGGGCCGAGCCGAGGCTGCCTCGTCCTTTCGTCAGATAGAATCGATTGGTAACACGAGTGAGCGGGTTGGTAGTTAATGAATGCAGGTAAAGGACAGGGCTCAGCCGCAAAAGCACTCTTTTCGACCGGTGGCTGGACCGGATGGTGATAATGATGTGAAAGCCAGATGAACTATGCAGGAGTTGTCTCGGTCGATACCTGGATGTATGAGGTAATACCTGGACCTCCCTTACCCGGTAGAGTTTCAATGTCGCGCGACTGTTTAGGCGGCAACCTACCGAAATAAGGACTTTACAGGCTAACCTAGTGCAGGATAGTGTGCTGTAGTACTGGGCCGGCAATCTTGGATCCGCCACTATGAGGTCGCATGATATACTGCCTACCTTACTCATAGCACGGAAGTCTGTAGGGTTTTATCTTTTTAAATATTGCATGATACTACTAGTTAAACCAGGTAGGTAATAACCCAGTTCACATGCTTTTAAGAGGTAGGGAGAAACTTAGTGCTAGCCATATGGTAGTTACAGTGGTGTATACCCTTCCACACCCCCACTAGGTAGCCTAGACTTAACCTAATACAACATTCTTTTGGCAATCAATTCTGATGGTAGGTTCAGCAATACTATCCATCGCCAACAATGCCTCGAATGCCTTTGAGGATTGACTACCAAGGTACATATTACACACAACTACCAAGGACATTGCCACCGGATTTATCCGCGTAGAGAGGTACAATAACCAGGAACCATGGCAGCCACCTTACATTTATATACCTCGCACAAGTGCGACGTCCTTTTGATTGTATTGTCGATTGATATACTGGCCGTGTACAGCGAAAGTCTGCTGTCATCACGCGGCCTCGTATATAATGCCCGCGATTCTCTTCCCCGGACGCCATAGGCTCGACACCCGGGGCATACAGCGGATTGAAACCATGTACTGATCATGCAGCCCCAGCGTGGATCACCGTCTTGGCACGAATAATGCCCCCCAACGCTCAGCTCGCTGTCATTCGACGTAATCAATCACAGACAAGCTCACATGTAGGTAGCCTCACCTTACTAGAAAACCTACCCCAAGGCCAAGACGAGGGAGAGGGGACGGAGGAGTGCCCGCGGTTGAGCTAAGGGAGCTAAAGGAGCCAGCTCGGAGCGCCTGGATTCAATATCAAGCCATCCAATCCTACTAGCAGTAGACTCGAATCATCGACTGGCTTGACTCTCTCTCTTATACTGTCCGCTATCCCTATAGAGTTTCGCCCCGTCGGGCAGAATAGAGTTCACTTACGTCAACGTGCTCTGGAGAAGAGACATCTGATCTGGCCAATCGCACATGGGCACCCCTACGAGGAGTGGCATTGATTCCGGGCCTTCCTGCGAACTGGCCCCAAATCATTTGAAGATCACTTGAAAAGCGTCGATCACTGTCTACGGTGTTCTCTGCAATTGGGACAGCAGTTCGGGGACGTTGCTTGATAACGGGTCTAAGCGTGAACGGAGGAATCACTCCTTCCTTTGAGGATTGTCTCAATCCCTTTCCTTGTCCTACTCTAAAAAAGAGGAATCCTCCCTTAAGTCTCACTTCTTAGTGTCCAAGTAAGTGCTGACACATTCCATCTATCTTATATTAATTGTGTTCTAAGAGTTCAGTTCAATTAATCAGAGGGAGCGTGTTCGAGATGAACAGTTTCCCGCCATGCACCGCTGATTCATTGCTGTGATCATAATAAATACGTGGTGAACTCAACCGATCGCCTACCTCGGGGTCACAAAGCCATTATATACACTTGAAAGCCAGTTTCAGAGAGGGCTCTATCACCATTCAACAAGCCCGGCCAGCCAGTTTTATGCCCTTTCGACAATGGCTACTCCTACTGGGCTAGTAACGGAGCCTCTATACGACGTAACCATAACCTCGCTGTCACCAGAGCCAGACCTCCAACGCGGCCGCAAGCGGCGCCGGGATTTCTTCGAGGCAGGCGCCACGGCAGCGACAGGCAGCCGGCCGACGGTCCCATCGAGCGAGTCGGCCACGTTCCGAGGACGCTGTCGATACCGCAGTAGCTCGCGGTACCTCGACATGTCACGGCCGACCTCCCACCACAGGATGCTGGGTATCGGAAACAGCAGCGCCGCCACCACCAACACCAACAATAACAGCATCAGCAACTACCACCGGAACGCCTCGGCGTCCCCTTCGCCCTCGCGCCGCAAGATGATCCGCATCACCCAGCTCGCCCGGGACCGCCGCACGCGCAGCATCTCGCCCTCGCGGTCGCGGTCCCCGCCCTACGCGGCCCTCGGCACTCCTCTGTTCGCGCCCCGGCGTCGAAGGCAGAGGACGCAGAGCCGTAGCCGGCCCCATGCGAGTATGCCCGTGGGGCTCGAGATGACGTCGCGCGACGACGATGGCAAGTTCGCAGCTATGGAGGCCATAGTGCTCCCTGTTACGACATATGATATGGGGGCGCCCTCGGGCGAGGGATCTATGGCTGAGAGCAGTGAGCGTTATAAGGAGTGACGATGGGTTTACAGAGAATCAGCGATTTGTTATTTTGCTATGATTTGTTATACGGAATGGCACGATCTAAAGGCAGTGCTTTATCCAAGTCGGTGCCAACCCCACTGGTCATAAGGGATCTATAACATACAGACATCTATTTACAACATCGGCTATTCGAGTATTTGAGGTACTCGAAAACCACAGCACCAACTTGTGCAGGAACACGGTATGGAGTTATAGCGGTTATAATTTAAAGCATCATTGATTATAGGTTAGGGGTGTTCGGGATATTATCAGTTTAGTGTACCAATATTCACTTTGTATGGAATTATTATGGTCTGCGGGACTGGGTCAAGAGGGCTTTCGATGCGGAAATGGTTATTGGTTATTTATAAGTAGGCGTCTAAGAAGCTCACTTCTTACTGCTAAGAATTGGCAGGGTCTCCTGTTCAAAGGCCCGTGGCGCGTGGTTGCTTACATATCGATGTGTATGTATAAGTATGTACCGGCAAAAACTGACTGGCGCTGCCCATTGCCTCCGGTCTGATAACCCTATATTTAAAAAGACACTAGTATCACCCATACTTCGCGCGCGCAGTGCAGTCCGTAACGTATCGGTTGAAGAGAACATCTACTTCTCATCGACCTAGAGCATAGATGCTGGCACACCCATGATGATGATGAAGACGACGATCAGGATGGGTAGTGAGACGTTGCCAGGGTCAACGCCAGGGGCATCCCGTATCTTCAGGCCAGCCACGGTGCCGGCGGTGAGATTATTCCCGGCCTCAACGATAGCGAGAGCTGTCAAGTTGCCACACTGTTGGTTGAGCGCCACGTTAAACTCGAGATCCATCAGCTTGGGAGATTCGGCGTCAAGGATAGCCGCTGCAGGGAAGGTGCCTAGCGAGGAAGATCGTAGGAATGCTCCACGAAGCGTCGAATTTAACGCGATGGTCGACAGATTTGCGATTCGGCTATAGTCTGCACAGGACACAGGCAGAGACGCAGGTATCGCGAGCGTGGCGGCTGGGCTTTGCCGTGGAGCAAGAGGGGCCCGGAACTGGACTACCGCAGCACTGGCCATGGAGACGTAGAAAAGCGAGAGGACCAGCATCAGCGAGGCGATGGGGTTGAAGGACGCCTTGCGGGCCATTGTGACGGTTGTTTTCCGCGTTGTTCTATTTTTCTCTATTTTTCTTTGCTTCTCTGCCCCTTTTTATGGATCTGACCCCAACGTTCCAGTGAAGCAACAGGATGGGGGAAATGAACGAAGTCGGAATTAGAAAAGAGGTGTGGCCGGCCACGGTGAAAAATACGAGGCAAATGACAGAATGTAAGGAGAGAAATAATTAAGAAGTGGAAAGATAGCGAGAGGCGAAAAGAAAACGACAGACCGAGCTGGCGACCGAGAGCAAAGAGTAAGAGGAAGAGAATAGAGAGAGGCAAGTAAGGAACAAGGACGTAAAAGAGAGATTAAGACGAGATCTTACTTAGCCCATGTCATACTAGCTCAGCTAACTTGTCAAAAGTTTACGGAGAGCGAGGTTGTCAGAGAAGGGCCTCTGGTGAGGCTCTCACGTTTCGGGGCCCTGGCGACTACGCCTGATCCGTGATCCGAGCAGTGAGGTATAGCTGCGATACCACATTTGGTGTTGTTCTGAAGCAGCGATCAGACAGGATGCAGCCCCCCTTGTCGCATACATTAGACCCACCCCTGTCTAGCCGCCGCATCTTTATTCCCCGCGCTTCGTGATGCCTGTGCTGTTTTAGAAATGACCTCCTATCTTTGCCATCGCAAAAGCGGGAGAGAAAATATCATTGAAAAGCAGACAGTAGCCACGCGACGAAGGATTCCAATACTCTCAATTTCTTTCCATCTTTTCCCTCATCTGGATGGAATCTTGGCTGCAAGCAATGCGTAATGACGCCATCACGTGACCTGGTCATTATCTAACGAAGTTGAAGCCGCATTTCCGCGAGAACTCCGAGCTCTTCATCATGTGCAGCCCTTCTTCACCCTACCACTTGGTATGTATAGCTGACAGCTATACGTAGTACTGTTGGATGCTGCATTGGCATTTTCCGACTACAGATCAAGGCAAAGGACCTCGTAGATGAGCGCTATCGTAAGCTCGCGGCCACCCCCTTGGCTGCCTGAAGATTGACATCACTTCTGACAGCTGGAATAAGAGGGTCTTCGCATCGACAACATTCGGAAGAGCAAGTGTAAAATACTAGTGTAGAAGATGCTCTGGCACAGTTCAAAGGCTGCACAGTAGCAAGTGTCTGACATGTGATGCCTTTTGCGGGAGTCAGACACTTTCTGACAGGACAGTCAATAGTCGTATAAGTTGCAGAAATATTTGTAGGAGATATGACAGATAAAAGCACCTATCATGACAGACAGTTGTCAGTAAGCAAGCAAGCCCCCACGAAGACCAGAGAAGTGCAAGGTATAGATAAAGCCGAACGGATGGATATCACACAGGCATCTTCGCAGTTGCCCCAGCAATAAACAATGAATCGGTGCAAAACGCGTCATGGCCTCCCCCAAAAATAACCAAGAAGAAGGACTGGATGCATGGAGCTTTTACCTGGATCTGCGGGGCACGTGGCCTGGGAACAACCACATCCAGGAAGAGAGCTGATGGTAGGGGCAGGTCAGCAGACCAGCAGGCTGCCCATCAACTAGATCAACTAGGGAGGAAGCTACTGCTTGGCAAGCACTAAGCAAGCTTTTGGGGCTCGAGGGGTGGCGAGCTACGGGAGTCTGGAGTCTTTCGGTCTTGGAGCCTGCAGATGGAGCCTGTAGAGCAGGCAGGCTACAGGCTCTACAGTAACTACCGGTACCTCATTACTCAGATACGCTAGCCTTTCTGGAGAGGGTGCATGTCCTGGGCGCATCTTGCGGCAACGGGGCTGCGACGGGTCCCCCAACGTCGGGATCTTTGTCGGCAAGCCTATTAGCATAGCCGATAGTAATTGATACTGATAGCCTGGTGTGTTGATGATAGAAGAGAACCTTAGCTACTATACCTACATGTACTCGTCCTCGACTTGATGGTGGGCCGGCCTTGTGCTACTAAACTGATAGGATACCCGGTGTATTTTGTAGGTACTTGTTAACTTTGAGCCTTAAGTGTAAGGTAGGTATCCAAACATCGGCTCCTACCGAACAGTTTTGAACTACTCCTACAGCCTACCTACATACACTAAAAAGCTGTGACTCAGTACATACATACCTCTCCATGGCTGTACATGAGACTAGGGATACAATGTGCAAGTTTGATATGTAGATACTTGTAGACGTAGATTATTGATTGTAATGGAACATATCTCTTATTATCAATTTTTCACCCCTCCTCCTCCTCCTCCTCCTCCTCCTCCTCCTCCTCCTCCTCCTACCACTACCTACCCCGTGTGCCTGCTCTATCCACATCCCCCAATTTCCATTCCCAACCCAAAACCAGCAAAGAGCCCGTCTCCCTCGTCTGCAACTAAAAATGCCCTCGTGACTCTGGACGTGAGGCGACCTACCAACGCCAACGCAACGCCAACATCCATGATCTGACTCTATAATTCCCTCTCCCCAACGTGCTCCGACCTGTTCGGCTGTCGGTTCTTCACGTGCCTTTCCCCTCCACGTTTGTCTGGTCTGGGTACTCTCAGGGTATCATCTCCACCAGCGTGCCTCCGCCTCCGCCTTCGCCGCGACCTCAACCTCGACCTCAGCCTTACATAGGAAGGCAGACCACCAAACACCCACCCACCTCACTCTCTACCCTTCACACTCTACGCTCTGCGCTCGGCACTACATCTTACTTACCTACCTTCGGGCATCTGCGTCTTGCACTCCCCGGGCTATCAGCTTAGACCGTGCGTTCTTTATCTTGCCGGTCGCCGACTACCGACTTCCCTTCATTCGACGATCTTAGTCTGCAGTGCTCAACCCTCAGTCCTCGCGCCCGCCCCGATAGTGCATCCGATAACGCATCTGATACAGCTGCACATATGCGCGCCTTGTCGCTTCGTCGCACCTTTCGAGCCCCGGGCCTGAAAGCTTCTGCACCGGAGTCCTGGGCATAGGCGTCACCTATACGGCAAAGTGTCAAGCTCTGCCAGTATCCACTCTTTGTTGCCTTGTGACAGGATACCGTCGAGACCTGTACCATGGCTTCACATCCGCATTCTCATGGTATTACCCATTCTGCTCCTCTCCCAACATCTGCAACCCCCCACCCTCACTAGCAGCCATCCCCGAATTAGACGGCCTCCATGGGATATTTCGAGCCAAAACTCACCTGAGTTTCTGTTCTAGTGACGCTAACGTTTCTCTCTTTGCTATAAACAGGACCCGTGCGATACGGAGACTCGAATAACGCGCCCGCTCCCAATTATAATCCTGCTGCGCTCCTCAATCCCCGAGCTTTCAACGGTCTACCTACTCCCAATAATGGCATTCAAACTCCGTTCTTCAACGGCTCGGGTAGCTCCACCCCTGTCGAATATAGCTTCGAAAGCCCCAGCAGCAGGTTCTCAGATCTGCCGATCCACCAAACTGCAAGCCCACTGAGCCCTCCAAACGGATTTGGTGCCATGATTGAGCGCATGAACAATGTCGAGCATCGCACACTTGTGGCTCCCCAGAACAAACGACGGAAGGTAGAGACCGAAGATAGACCGGAAACGAAGCCCGGCTTTGGAGCTGGTGGAAGCGGCATGATTGGCCAGCACATCGCAGAGAAGAGAGAAGAATCCAGACAGGCCGCAAGCACCCAAGTTGAGATGGTAGATCTAACTAGCGGAAGTACGTTGGCCCCTTTTGAAGTTATGAAAGCATCACTGAACATTTTCACAGATTCTGATGGCGATGTCGTTGAGATACAGCCGGCGATAGAAGAGGAGATCTGCTACGGTATGGTGCAGGACGCAAGGCTAAATTGCCACATTGTACCCAGCCCAAAGCCTGGTGCCATTGCCTCCATGGGAGACACTCACTGGCCACAAGTCAAGATCGTTTTGAAGAGGAGGATAGGTGATGAGACTATGAGAATCTATGCATACGATCATACCAGGAACATTGTCGGCTTGGTGGATCCAACCACTTCCTCGGGTCTTGCTCCATTGCTTGATGCGCCACGCTTGCAGATCAGAACTAATTGTAGGATCAATACGAGGCGAAAAGAACCTGGAGAGGAGGTTGGCAAGCCTATTTCGAAAAACTATAACCTGGACATGGTGCTCTACGGTCCAAGGAAATCTGCCGCTACGGTCGGCAAATATCTGTCGCAGAAGCAGGTCTGGCTTAGGAAGCCATTCGTTTACGATAACGGTATCCAATATGAGAATCCCCAGGAGATTGTGGGCCCGAGGCCTCCCCCACCCCCGGCTTTGAGACAGCAACCCATGTATCCACCGCCTCCTCAGATGGTCCGAAGTATTGAAGAGATTCGCTCAGAGGTTATGGGTGTTTTTGATTCGCTCACCAAAAGTGAAGATCTTCCATTGATGGAGCCACATCCCCGAGTACAGACAGAGCTGCTTCGGCATCAGAAACAAGGGCTCTACTTTATGACGACAAAAGAACGACCACGCGTGTTTGCCTCGAATGGGAAGACCCCTGATTCGTTTTGGCAGCTCCAGTATGGCCAACATGGCCAGAAGATTTATCGCAATGTGATTACCGGCCAAATACACGATAAAATGCCACCTGAGACGCTTGGTGGCATTCTTGCAGACATGATGGGGCTGGGCAAGACATTGAGTATTTTGTCCCTCGTAGCCACTACACTTGATACTGCCGATGACTGGTCGAGGAAAGAACCTATACAGCCTCAGGTCCCCCCGCCAAAGAAGAAGGGAGAGTCATCGCAGCAGTTTAATGTACCAGCTCCACCTCCTCTTCAACTAACACCGCTCAAGCGAAATGGCAAGGCTACTCTTCTAGTTTGTCCCTTGAGTACCATAAACAACTGGGAAGAGCAGATCAAACTTCACATAAAACCGGGTCAAATTAGGTATTATGTCTACCATGGGTCCAATCGCATCAAAGATGCAAATGTGCTTGCTGACTACGACATGGTGTTGACCACTTACGGATCTGTGGCTAGCGAAGTGACTGCTCGCAATAGGGGAAAGTCTGGACCCTGGCCGCTCGAGGAAATTGGCTGGTTCCGCATCGTGCTCGACGAGGCCCACATGATCCGAGAGCAATCGACTCTGCAATTCAAAGCCATTTGCCGGTTGCAAGCTAATCGACGATGGGCGGTTACAGGTACACCGGTCCAAAATAAACTAGACGATCTTGCAGCTCTTCTAGCCTTCCTGCGATTAAAACCGTTTGACGAGAAGGGCAAATTCATCCAGTACATCACAGCTCCGTTCAAGATGTGCGACCCTGAAATTGTGCCTAAACTTCGAGTTCTCGTGGATAGTGTCACGTTGCGACGACTGAAAGACAAGATCGACCTACCCCCGAGAACCGACCACCTCATAAAACTTGACTTCTCTCCAAACGAGCGCAAACTCTATCAATTGTTCGAGCAAAATGCGCAGGATAAAGTCCAAGTTCTAGCTGGAGGCAGAGAACGAATGGTTGGAGGGAAAGTATATATTCACATCCTGCAGTCTATTTTGAGACTCCGGTTGATCTGCGCACATGGAAGAGATCTCCTGAATAATTCAGATCTGCAAACTGTGCAGGGTATGACCGCCGACTCTGCAATCGATCTCGATAGCGATGATGAAGACAACAAACCGGCTATAGCCGAATCCAGATCATACGAGGCGTTTGCACTTATGGAAGAAACGAACAATGATAATTGCATCTCATGCAAGCGAAGAATTGGTTCAAATGACGGCGCTGATATCGCATCCGAGCGAGAGGAGGATATCATTGGTCACATGACCGCCTGCTTCCATCTCCTCTGCCCGAATTGTATAAAGGCTTGGAAACGAGAAGTCGATGGCAAGGAACTGGGCAACTGTCCGTTCTGTGGTTCATACATTCGTCTCCAGTGCAATGAACTTCGTAAGAGCAAGCTCGAGATTGAGCATGAAGGGCACCATCCGGATAAAAGAGATAATAAGGATCGCACAAAAGAGGGGTACCCCGGATACTCTGGGCCTCACACCAAGACAAATGCGCTAGTTGAAGACTTGCTTAAGTCGGAAGCTGAGAGTAAAGCGAAGCCTGATGAACCTCCTTTCAAATCAGTCGTCTTTTCAGCTTGGACGTCTCACCTTGATCTCATCGAGATCGCACTAGAAAATGCAGGGATTCGTTTTACTCGTTTAGACGGAAAGATGAGCCGCCCGGCACGAAGCGCCGCCATGACTGCTTTCCGAGAAGACGACTCTGTCCATGTTATACTCGTGTCTATTTCTGCTGGCGGTCTTGGTCTCAACCTCGTAACGGGAAATACTGTCTATATGATGGAACCCCAGTATAATCCCGCTGCAGAAGCTCAGGCTATCGACCGCGTACACCGCCTCGGCCAGAAACGGCCTGTGCGCACCGTTCGCTACATTATGCAGAACAGCATTGAGGAGAAAATGCTTGCTCTCCAGGAGAAGAAGATGAAGCTTGCAAGCCTAAGTATGGATAGGAATCGTGTCATGGATAAAGCTGAAGCCGCAAAGCAGAAGCTCATGGACCTACGTGATCTCTTCAAATGAGTTGATTCCAGCTGCGCAACGTTTGTCCTTATTGGTATTCCTCCTTTTCTTCTACGGCGCAGGCTACGTATGTGTATCATGATACATCATGATATGACACTGGATGCATTGCGTTGGTGTTCTCATGGTAATAGGTTAAAGAATGGATTTTCTTAGCCTGGTATTTATATGGCGTTTCACATTCTACAGTTCTGTCTCGCAAATTATACCAATATCGACTTAAACATCTGGGAACATGGTACGGCATCGCATGGTAAAGGTGGTATGGGACAACTCATGGGAACGAGAATGTGGCTACACCTAGCTTACCGCATTCAAGGTCCACGCATCCCCAAATACCGAATTATCTATATCAAGAAAGGAAACATCAGGGCTGATAACGACGATTCTCAAGTTTACTACGATGCATTCTACCTGAATTATGCAGGACTAAGACCTGCCTATATCATCATACTTCACGTGCATAGAAACGTGGGTCATGGCTTTTCCGCCTCGAGTTGAGGTTACTACATCACATATTTAGATGGTAGACCCAGATAGATCCGCACAGAGTCTAATGATTAAATGAGTTAATCCATTGGCGTCTTGCTCCCTTTTATGTGAATTGAAAATGATCACCGTCCTATCTGCAATCTAAACTGGTAGCAGGTAGGACAGGATCGAATATTCAGACGTTATGATATGTAGTTAGTGTTTGATAAGCTAGCAACATTATACGCTACAAGCCAACCCAACCCTCCCCCCGACCCCCACCAAAAAGGACCAGGAAACCTTCAGTGTTTGTATAGGTCTAGCGATCCTTACCAATGCTATCTCAAGCGAAAGCGAGATAGGTTGCTGAGGCCAAGAAGTTGCATCACTGCAGAAATCCTTCAATCCCGCAATCCCGCATTCCAGTAATCCAGCAATCCAACAATCCTTTGGTGTCTGAAACCGGGGTGCCTTGATAACGTGGGTGAGGGAACAAGAGATAGTACTTGGGTCTTGATAGTGTAGTCAAGTAGGAGGTTCAGCAGTGAGAAGATATAGCAATAGCAGTCTTAGATTGCTGTATGGCGATTTCTAGGCAATATACCTGGAGAATTTACGTTGATGGCATCTATCACGCAACTGGCTAAGTACCTTGACCATATTGATTAACATTAAGAATTCGAAACACCGGTTCTACACAGAATTAAGGGAAAAAAAAAAAAAATTAGAAAAAAAACTTGTGAGCTGAGTTTAATAGACTTATATTTAAACCCGTTGTCTAGTTAAGCATGATTTATTTCATCGTAATTTAATATCGTAAAGTTTCATGACAAACTCCTTTTTCTAGACCCAAAAGTTTTCCCGGCAACGCTATTTATGAAGTCGTTCGTTAGTGTTTCCCATTCATTCGGGATCCCTATAGAGTCGCCTCGACAATGTTGGTGGTATATGTACAGGATGTCGTCTATCATCGTTTATTGGGCTCATTCTCGGAGACGTTATAGTCAAAGTCAAGAATGCTTCCCTGCTTTTAGACGGCATACGAGAATGTGTTAGTTGTTGCCACAGTTCATCTTGGCGCCTAGTCGTTGAACGACCGATTAATGCGTCGTACACTGTCTTGGTTCACTAAGCTGCATTGGCGCTGGCGGTTGGCTGAGCAACCTTAGTGACTTGGTCACCAGCACGAACAATGCGCTTGCCGGTGGAGTCGAACAGCATAGAAACGTCCTTGTTCTCGGCCTGGGCGCGTTTCCAGATCTCTACCTCACAGCCACCCCGAAGGACACCAACACGCATAGTAGAAAGGAGGTTATGGGCGGCGTTCGAATGGAGGTAAACACCACCATTGAAGATGGCTGTGGCATCCTTGCCAATAGCAGATGAGATAAGCGCCTTACCACCGGGGTGATCCTTAATGAAATCGGTAACATCGTGGATCACGCCGGCAATAGAAACAAGTGCTTTGCCGTTCTTCGACTCGGCCACGAAATCATCCCAGCTGATGACCGGAAGCTGCTCAAGGGGGGTACCCCAGTCCAGGGTAGCTCGCTTTTGGTCAAGCTTCTTCTGCAGCTGCTGGATACGACCCTTCTCAATCTCGTTCCGGCGAAATTTCTTCAAGTCGTAGGCCAACCCAAGCTTCTCCATTGTCCAAATAAACCATTTTGTGGGATCATATTGGTAGAACTCTAAAGCATTCCGGAAATCACTCGGAAATTCATGGTGAAACTATATATGAATTAGCTTCGATCGGATTGACAAGGTTCTAATCTTACGTTGTGGTATCCCTCGCCTAGGGTAATCAAAGCGGTGAACACATGGTCTCTGGGAGAGTTACGGTCATCAAAGGGCTGGTCGCCAAGCCAGTGCGCAAGTGAGTTAACACAAAACGTAGCTTGCTGGACAACTGCAAGGGAAGATCAATAAAATATCACCGAAAGGTCGGATGGCTTTGTATGTTGCTTACAGAAGATCCTCAGAATCCCGGCGTAGATGAATCCACCCATCCAGTCACCCCAACCAAGACCGCAGACAACCGTGGGGAAGATTAAAGACATTGTCAATACACACTTGATATCTAAAAGGCAACCAAATTAGTATGTGCCAGTAGATGTGGCGGTAAATTGGGCCAGGCTCACAGTTCTTGTGTTGCCAAACAACAACGGGGTCATCGTTCAGGTCTGAAATATCCGTTCTTCCGATGCGTTTCGGGTTTTGCTTCATAACCATCCAGCCAATATGTGAGTAAAGCAAGCCCTTGCGTACGCTGTAGGGATCCTTCTCGGTGCTATACATATCGCGTTAGCTGACTCGAACTCGGCAGCATTGATAGCCTGTCATGTCTGGGGACATTGCACGGGAGAGCTCGCAAGTCATCCATGACTAATTTGCTGGATTGTGCTGGCAGTTGTGGAGGCCGAAGCAAAGCATATGGGCAGGGAAGAGGCTAGAGAACGTACTCGGTATATCTGTGATGTGCGCGGTGGCCGTTAGACCACCAACGGGCCGACCCTTCAACGGATGCCGCTCCCATAGCAGCCAAGTAGATCTTTAGAGGTAATCTGGCCTTGTAGGAGGTATGGGCCCAGAGACGATGGTATCCAGCAGTTACTATGAGTTTAATTAATACAACATTCTTTCTCTTTTTTCTCTATTTTAGCAAAACCAAAAGAATACTCACTGCCAAGACCCGAGTTGAAATAGTAGAAGACAGCAAACGCTGCCGTCTTCAGGGTGAGGGGGGTGAAGTAGGCACCGACACAGCCCATGAAAGGGACAACCAGGATGAAGAAGGTATTCAACCAGTTGACGTGCTTGTACCAGTTGTCCCATGTTATGGGGTACTCGGTGATGTGAGGCTTCTTCGAATCATACTTGCTCGTTCTCAGGGGCTTGTAGTCCTTGGTCCCGTCGGGGAAGGACTCGGCGGTAGCAACGCCAGTCTGTGGTGTGCTGGGAGACGCCATGGCGGGCGGTTGTGCAGACGTCGCCAATGCTGCCAATTCGGGAGCAGACCTCGGTTAACGTTCTATGGGCGTCCTCTTGTTAGTTCGTGAAAGACGAAGTGAGAGCTCGGAGGGTGGGGAGATGAAGAAGAGAGAGCGTAGAAGCAGCAGGCCGAGATTGATATATATTGATCCGGTGAGGTGTGGGGATGGGGCGATGGTGGATAGGTACTGTGCAAGAGTACCGGTAGGTGTACATGGATAAGAATGGCGGTTGATGGGACACAGAAAGAAAGCTGGTTCTCAGGTCCACTAAGAAGATACCACTAAGAAGATACCACTGACACTATGCAAGACTGGGCTTGGACGATCTGGACGTCTGGATGGTCTTCCGGGGAGGATCCGGATGGCCGTTGTGGTGGCGGGAGAGAGAGAAGAAGCAGGGATAAGTAGCGCGGTGTGCTTGTTTGTAGGTAGGGGGAGATAGGGGAGTAGTAGGTAGCAACGAGGGGAATACGTACAGCTCCTATCAATGTATCTAGGTTTTTGTCCTGGGGCGGATAAAATAATAGAATATGCTGTAGAAAGTTTGATACGCAAACGCTTACAACCGTTGTCGTTTGAACCTACACACCTTTCGTGTGTATTAATAAAAATAGAGCAAACACAGCACAGCACAGGTAGGCAGGTAGCTAGGTAAGTCAATATATATGTAGAAGAGTCTCAGATCGACAATTGACCTCTCAGATGAAACCGAGGCTTGTCAAACTGTTCTTTTCTGTTGCCTGCTATCCGAGTTGGGCATTCCCAAATGTCGCTCCTCTGGGCCTTTGGGTGGGTGAGTGAGTGAGCTTGTACCTACATTATTAGCGGCAACTGGAAATGGAACTTTATTATCGGGGACTTCGACACTGTCTAAAACACTGTCCCGTGTCTGCCCGAGACTGCGTCGTGGCAGTCACGACCGCTGTAATGCGGTGCAGATGCACAGTGACCCGACCCTATTACATGCCTCTCGCCACTGTCTGAACTCTAGGAGCTCTGCCCTGCCCATGTGCCTCCAGCAGTAGGTACTTCCTGCCAGGGTTCCGCATTCCCTGTCGTTGCAGATCTGAAATTTGTTGAATTGTTGGGGAAAAGGGTCCAAAGTGGCGGTAGTACCACCAGGCCAACAGCCAATCAAACCATTGGACTATGTGGAGACCTTTCCTTTTCAGGACACTACAACTCCGTCCAACCGAAAAGCGTCGTGCGATAACTACTTCTGCGAACTCTTCTCATCCGTCAAGACCAAGACTCAATCAGCTCATTCAAGATTTTATCGTCGAGATGCTTGGTCTGTTGGCTATTAACCGGTTGAATCGGTCCACGATCAGGCTATAAATCAATCAGTCAGTCCATCAACAATGTTGCTTGTCTTCTCGCACGCGAACCCACCTGCAGAGGGGGGAAATGCATACCTCACATAGACGTACCTGGCTCGCCTAGGTAGTCGACATTGTTCATTAACCTCTCATACCATGCCCTGCTCGGTTTTCAGATCAAGTCACTGGAATCTGGTCTGTCAAGAGGGAGGGGCAATACTACATAATCCCCGCTTCGTCGGTTGTAGACTGTAGCGAACATAAAAAGCATCAGCTCTGCGACTTTCAACGCTGAATCCCAAAATTCCGTCACCCTTCGCGTGAATCTCTTGCTTAGAGACGAAAGCTGCTCTAGGATTGGGCGTCTACTATCCGGCGTGAAATCCGCCAATCGAATCCTTGGTGAGTAACAACAGCGATGATAATGGTGATGATTAACGTAATGGAAGAGCCCGAACGTGGATGCTTTAGTACGTACTCCAGTACCAATAAAGTATGTCTTCGTCCCAACAAACAGGTAAGTGAGCCAAGTGGGGCCCAAAGTAGAAGGCGAATTTAGCCAATTGGAGGAGGATAAACGCTGAGCTGATCAGCCCTGAACCCCACTAACAACCGTTACAGCTGTACCGTAGATTTTCGCCTCCCAGCCTTCTAGAACTTCAGAGACTCTTCATGTGCAATGGCATGGGCAGTAGCAAATGCACGAAAAAAAGACCCAACCGAGGCGGTCGAGGCGGCCAGAAAATAAACTGTCGGACTTACCACTACTACCACCACCATCACTATGACAGTTTATTTTCTGATCGCCTCGGCGGTATAAAAAAATACTACGGACTCCACACACCAAGATAACCACCCAAGAGTCCAGGGTTTTTTTTATACCGCCTCGGTTGGGTCGTTTTTCCGTGCATTTGCTACTGCCCATGCCATGACTACTACGACGTCCAAATCGTGAATTCGCTATTGTACCCAGTGGCTACCTCAGTATGAAATCAAAATAAGATGAATAGATGCGGAAATAAAATCAAATGGACATAACTTTGTGGCTCCATGACATTACTAGGCATGCTGCCAAAAGATCGCACCGAGCATGCGTTCTTGCAAGCGAGATCAACATCGAGACTAGATATCATATCGTTGAGGACCAGAATATGAGGAGATCTAGGCTCTCAATATGTATGTATTCCTTATCCTAGGGCCATGGCGGTCATAAGATGAGCCATGATTAGTGCCAATTATCACAAGGGCTGAATACAGGGCTTGGAGAATAGCTCAATATGAGAATATTATTCTATGAGATTCTCCTAGCCTCCTAGGAGGTCGACCAGTCTATACGCACATCATTCCTACGGCCCCAGACCTTTCTCTTCAAGATCTGGCCAATATCTTAGAACTCGGGACAGCTTCATTTATCTCTCACCCAAAGCCTATGCAATACGGCTTCATACTTACGATATAGTGAATACGAACAGGAAGTGCTGTCGCAGTTCGGGGGTGTTGTACGGAAGCCTACGTGCTGACGGGAGGTCACCTATGCGAGGCCCCGCGAACCACATGACCTTTCGTATTCATATTCATCATATCATAGGCATGAAGCCGAATTGCAGGATGTCTCGGATAATAGGTAAATGAAGCTATTCAGAGACTAAGACACGCGGCTGAACCTTCTCATAAAGGAGGTTTAGGTCCGTAGAACTCCTGTATATAGAGACTAGTTAGCCCTCCAAGGGACAGAGGGTCCTTTGGATGGCTAAGGGTCATTGCGCTCATAGAATATTATTCTCATATTGAGTCATTCTCCAAGCCCTGTATTCAGCCCTTGTAATAGTGGGCTGGCATCAGTGACATTCCGTGTACGCGCAGGCTCCCGTGCAACATACAGCTGCCCCTGAAAGAACCGAATCATTAGACAATTGTCTGCTTCACCTTCAAATTTAATTACCTAAGTCAGTTATATCATCAATGCTAAGAATAGCACGTTCGAACTATGAACAAGCTGTCAAATTAGAAAAGGTTCTTTAACCCCTTGGGTAGCCTCTGGAGATAAATATTGAGAGCCGGTCTATATACGACCAGTTATCAGGTCTTGAAGTTTTGTGAAGTTATCAACTTGTCTTCGTTTAAAACAACGGATAAAAGCTGACTTTGAAAGCTCAGGCATTGGGCATCTTTAATACTACCAAACGTGAAAGGTTTTCTAGCCTATACAGTTTATACATTCCACATAACACCGATTGTCACGGGGCTTCTATTTGTGGTACTTGATGATCGCTTGTTGTTGCATAATGCCTCGAAGACCCTCTGCGAACAAGCCATACCTAGATACAAGAACTGCGACATTTACAATAAATCAGATGCTTGCATAAATATTAGTATAAATATCAGTATCGGCGGTGACACCGCGGTCTCTCGCTTAGGAGCGGCCAGTTCCGCCCCAAAGTGAACAGATGTAATACCTATGTAAGATTATACAGTCATAGGGACATAGTGAAATGCGGAGTAACATCCTCTGCTGGAATGAGAATTTCTTCTTCTAGTCTGAGAGTCTCTTTTTACTTTCACCATGATACCACTACAAAGAAGATACATATGTATATTACCAAGAACCAGAATATGACGAGATACAGCGTCGTCGTGAGACAATGAGAATGGATACGTGACTTTATACTTAATTTACATGACAATATCACTGGCACAAATTTGTCGCGGTTCATAAGAAGGAGAGTATGAGTCGACCGATTCCTTCAGGGTTGGCCTGGAGTAGCTTCCATTTTAACTTAATCAGGTACAACTCGATAGGAATGGGGGATAAAGTCAGAAAGTGAAGCATTGAAAATGCGGATACCGAGTAGGCAAAGTTGACACCGGAATGATATATCCCTTTCTCTCCAGGTCATCGTAGGAGCGGGACCACGTGCTTAGGAGGGTTATCCTAAGTTTTAGCTAATGATCTTCCTAAAATCAAGAGACTGTGTTACGAGTCTCCAAATCAAGCTGAATTTGCTATCCTGGTACCATTGACAATTGAGCGACACCATCTGAGTCAAGTCGGTCGAGTGATGTGATGGCTTGAAAATGATAGGATCACAATCAACTTTTAGAAGACCCTCCTGATATGGTGACCTGCGCCAAAGATCGCGGTCCTCTTCATACATGAATATCAATATCAAGAGTAAGTATCGCACGCTTCCTAGATGAGGTCTAAGTCCCAGCGCGCAGGCATTCATATTAAACCGGAATTTAACCGATAGAGCTTGGAACCGGAGTGATAAGATAGCGCGGGGTACATACGAGGATTCTAAGAAATCTGATTACATAAGCATTTGTCTCCACCTGTCCGTGCATACCTATATATACACCTGATCGCAGGGCGTCAACCTATTAGAGAAGAGATGACGCGTAATTGTATAATATATACCTTAAATATTCTAAGAAAAAACTCTTATTCTACGGGCCTCAAAGATAAGAAAAGCTTATTGTATAAATAATTGAAAATAAGACTCGGTAAACATTAAAGGGCTAGGTGCTGAAGCTATAAATAAGGTTTTGACACAGTGAGTGTTATGGGCCACCGTAGGTACGTACCTTCTTCCAGGGCATTCGGATGATGTAAGTGCAGGGGTGCAAAAGCATAATTATTCAGTCGATTGGATGATCAACCTAGAGCTAAGCTCCGGTGCAATATCGCCGCCGACATTTACAAGTTGCATTCGACTGAAGGACGTGAGGAGTCGTGCCACTGGTTGCGCTTCAATAAGTCAACGGCTTGTATCAGCTATAATTTGAAATACATACTACTCAGTAACTTTCTTCTCCTATTGATTTAATTAATTCACTTGGCGGCCGCGTGCGTATTTCCGCTACAACGCAACATCCTCTCCGACTATCCCCCCTTCGTCGAAATTTTCTCCTGCGAACGCCTCCACGAACACTGGCATGATGCTGTGCCGCCAACATCTATCACGGCATGTCGCTATACGAACATTGCCTCGATTCGCACTCGCACCACGGTTAGCCCGCTCGGCGCGGCTATACTCCATATCCATAAATGCTCGAGATCGGCCGAGTGAACCCCAGGCCGCCTACTCGAGGCCTTCAATATCTGCGCACACTGGGCTAGTATCCCGAGCTCCCTTTTCCACCTCGACGACGAGACGGAAAGAAAAGAGAGACGACCCCTCGGATGACCCGGTGCAGCATCTCGCTGACGAGGATGCCAAAAAGGATGTCGAGGAGAAGTCAGAGCGGCCAGAGAAGGAGGTGAGCGAGTCAAAAAGCACAATCGCGGAATCATCTTCGCCCAGCAAGAATCAGGGTGAGGGCGAGTCCCAGGACGGCAAAGCTGGAAGCACCGCTGGAGGCTCGTCTTCAGGGTCCGGCAACGACGCGCCGGGCGATGGCGGTCGGAAATCTGGACCGCGGGCAACGAACAGAGCACTGCAAAAGCCCGAGATTCCCGAAGTATATCCCCAGGTCATGGCGATTCCTATAGCAAAGAGACCTCTATTTCCCGGATTTTATAAGGCGATTACGATTAAGGACCCCAACGTTTCAGCCGCAATATTGGAAATGATGAAGAGAGGCCAACCTTATGTTGGCGCATTCTTGTTCAAAGACGAGAATGCTGACGAGGATGTGGTACGAGACCCGGCTGATGTTTACGACACCGGGGTTTTCGCCCAGATTACCAGCGCTTTCCCTGTACACGGGGAGCAGAATAGTTTGACAGCCATTCTGTATCCACATCGCCGGATCAAGCTGTCCACATTGATTCCCCCGGCCGTTTCAGAGGAGAAAAAGGCCGAAACTGGGCCCGACGATATTCCAGACCCAATACCTCCCAAGCCTGAAGAAGCATCCCAAGAAAAGAAGGGTGATGTGGTTGCGAGCTTTGAAGAAGGCGCTGTGGCAAATAAATCCGACGCAGCCCATGAGAAATATGAGCCAACGTCGTTCTTGCGCAAATACCCTGTGAGCCTGGTGAACGTGGAGAACCTCGTAGAAGAGCCATTTGACCCTAAGAGCCCAGTGGTGAGAGCCGTAACAAACGAGATTGTTAACGTATTCAAAGAGGTGGCCACAATGAACAGTCTCTTTCGAGACCAAATTTCGACCTTCTCTATGAGTCAATCGACTGGAAACGTCACTGCCGAGCCGGCCAAGCTCGCTGATTTCGCCGCAGCGGTGTCTGCTGGAGAGCCTGCCGAGTTGCAGGAGGTCCTTTCCAGCCTAAATGTTGAAGATCGGATGCAGAAAGCTTTGGTGGTGCTAAAAAAGGAACTTATGAACGCGCAACTACAATCGAAAATCACGAAAGACGTCGAACAGAAGATTACAAAGCGTCAACGGGAGTACTGGTTAATGGAACAGATGAAGGGAATCCGCCGAGAACTGGGCATTGAGTCTGATGGGAAGGATAAGCTCGTTGAAAAGTTCAAGGAGAAGGCTGACAAACTCGCCATGCCCGAGGCAGTACGCAAGGTATTCGATGATGAGATCAACAAACTTGCCCATTTGGAACCTGCAGCCTCCGAGTTTAACGTAACACGGAATTATCTAGATTGGTTGACACAGATACCATGGGGCCAACGGAGTGCCGAGAATTTCGGCATCCAACATGCCATGGATGTTCTTGACGAAGATCACTATGGTTTGAAAGACGTCAAGGACCGCATTTTGGAGTTCATTGCAGTAGGCAAACTACGAGGTACTGTAGAAGGCAAGATTCTGTGCTTCGTTGGGCCTCCTGGTGTTGGCAAAACTAGTATTGGAAAGTCAATTGCCAGAGCTCTGAACCGACAGTACTACAGATTCAGCGTTGGTGGTCTCACCGATGTGGCGGAAATTAAAGGTCATCGTCGCACCTACGTTGGTGCTCTACCAGGACGCGTCATTCAGGCCCTCAAGAAATGTCAAACGGAGAATCCGCTCATTCTAATAGACGAGGTTGATAAGATTGGACGTGGCTATCAAGGAGATCCTTCCTCCGCTCTTTTGGAATTGTTGGATCCAGAGCAAAATAGCTCATTCCTAGATCACTACATGGATGTGCCTGTCGACCTTTCTAAGGTATTATTTGTTTGCACAGCTAACATGACTGATACGATACCCCGTCCCTTGCTTGACCGCATGGAGGTCATTCGGTTATCCGGATATGTGTCCGATGAGAAGAAAGCGATTGCGGATCGATACCTGTCGCCAGCGGCCAGGGAACTCGCAGGTCTCAAGGACGTGAATGTCTCCCTGTCGGATGAGGCTATCGAGGAGCTTATAAAATCATATTGTCGAGAATCGGGCGTTAGGAACCTGAAGAAACAGATCGAGAAGGTCTACCGCAAATCAGCGCTGAAAATCGTACAGGACCTTGGTGAAGAGGTATTACCAGAGTCCGAAGCATTGACAGAAGACGGCAAAGCAGCCATGGCAGAATCCGAGAAAGTTAACGAAACCAAAGAAGCCACCTCACCGGAGGCGACAGAAAAAGAGACGACAGAGAAACCACGAGTCGCCCTCAAGGTGCCTGAGTCAGTCAGTATTGTAATTGACAAGGAGAATTTGAAGGATTATGTTGGTCCCCCAATTTTCACCTCTGATCGTCTTTATGATGTTACGCCTCCTGGTGTCGCCATGGGCCTTGCTTGGACGCAATTAGGTGGCTCTGCTATGTACATTGAGTCCATTCTGCAGTCAGCTTTGCGTCCTAGTAGCCGCCCAAGCTTGGAGATTACGGGCAACCTCAAGACCGTCATGAAGGAATCATCTACAATCGCTTACTCTTTTGCCAAAGCCTACATGGCTAATGAGTTCGCCGACAACCACTTCTTCGACAAGGCTAAGATCCATGTGCATGTACCAGAAGGGGCGGTGCAGAAGGATGGCCCATCAGCTGGCGTTACTATGGCTACCTCTCTTCTATCGCTTGCCTTGGATAGTCCCGTGGACCCTACCATTGCCATGACAGGCGAATTGACACTTACCGGCAAGGTTCTCAGAATAGGTGGTTTGAGAGAGAAGACAGTAGCTGCGCGTCGCGCCGGGTGCAAGATGATTATCTTCCCAGAAGACAATATGTCTGACTGGCTAGAGCTTCCTGAGGTACGCTTTTGCCCGCTTGACGATTTATTTTCATCATCCTTTAGTAGGGTAGCGCTAACAGTTTTCATAGAATATCAAAGAGGGTATTGAGGGCCGCCCTGCGAGCTGGTACAGGGAGATTTTCGAGCTCGTCTTCCCTAACCTCGACAGGGAAAAGGCCAACACCTGCAGGATCTGCGAGTGGAAGAAGGAGCACGAGTCCTCCAGCAGTGAAGGCGACAAGGATGACTAAAAATAGTTGAAAAAGGCCCTAGGCGAATACTAGAACCAACCGTCCCAGGTGTACTACTATTCTGTTCTTTGAAATTGGGCGCCGGCAATACATACATGCGGGCAAACGGTATATACTGTATATTACGCAGCGCTTTGCATATAGTTTAGAATTGTCCAAGAAGGAAGGAACGAGGGCACGTTAGCATTATTTGGGCGTTCAGGTGGCCATTGCATTACACCCCCAACACTATCATACCAACATAGCGAGAAAAGCGAACTTCAGACAAACTCGTTGAGTCTAAGCGCAAGGTTTCAGTGTAATTAATGTACGATAGTTAATTTCCCACCTCTGCCATCACTGCAACTAACCGATATACGTCATGAAGCTTTTGGTTTGCGAGGTGATCGCCTAGGTCGATATGGAGGGACGTAGACATGAGCGAGAAAACGAGAGGGAATACCGTCGTTCACGCCTTGTCAATATGTACGTATGAGTGGCCCATGGCTCTGTAACTGCCATTCGACAAGGCGAAGTCAGGTGGATGGGTTTTCTCGCCTCCAAATTAGGCTCGCATGATAGTGACTATCCATCCAGTCTCGTGACAATACCGAGGCGGCGCGCCCAGCATTGACGGAGATGACGGAGTCTTGTTTGTTTGGTCTGTGGAGGAGCATGGGGTGTGGTTTCTGTTCCCTTTTCTGCTACGTGCAGATGCCCGCAGGGTGATACGGAGCCGGGTCGGAGTTCGAGTGATACCTTACCTTATAGCAGCCCGACGCTGGTCTTGGTATGCTTCTCCTGCTTTAGTCTGGCTGGATTGAGGGGGAGAGGCGGGTAGGGATCGGTGTAAGCCCGTCGGCGACAATAACCACAGCTACGGTACTACAGCTCGGAACTATATCTGTGCCTAATTTACAACGGCCGGTCAAGGGATATGTCTGATAAACTCCGAAGTAGACTTCGACGATGCCCTCTTGTCGCTAGTGTTCTCTTTCTCTTGCTTCGCGGCCGGCAACGTAGCCGGCAACGTGGGGATGAGATGCAGTCGCCTCGCTCTAGGCTTACTAGCATACCTAGTATACATATAACAGGTAGTCTGATATACATACATATAAGCATACACTACTGTAAACATGACAGGAGGACCGTACATATCTTCCACATGAAATACAACAGCGGGTAAGTTTCGTTGGCGTGCGGGAAACCAGCAGATTCTCATGATGGTCAGATCATACTGAGTAACCAGCAGGGATGAACCTGGTTTCTCCATTTACATCAGACTAAGTTTAGACGCAAACAAGCGCACCGACGATGTATGTATGTTCTGGGGGAAAGTTAGTGTCGAGACCTGCTGCAATCATCCACGTGGGATAGGATAGATAGAAGATCGTTACTATTTATTCCTTTCTTTCTTCTCCCTGTCAAAAGACTACCAAGGCAGTCTTGTCTACCTGTCTCTGTAATGAATCGAACGACATTATAGTGAGTGTGGTTTCCTGTTATGACGACATAACAGGGCATTGGCATGGGTAAGGTGCATATACCTGCTCGTCCGCTTTGGCGGGCACCACCAGTATAGTACACTACAGCCTCGCTTTTCAGCATATACTGCAAAGGACGCGGCATGGCATTACATACTGCAAGGAAGGAAACAGCCAGAAGGGGGGGGAGGTTGGTGAAGCAAGCCCACCAATGACGAACAACAGCATGTATGGCTGCCCAATAGCTAAGTAGCCGGCTAGCTGGCTGTCCAAGCTGGCTGGCTTTGGCCCCCTTTCTCCAGGACGAGCGTCGGCTGGACAACTCATCATCATAGGGATTACCTTGATCGGTAATCCCGCTGTAGACGGTGGTGAATGGGGATCTCGTGTGTGGCTGAACTCACTAACATACATGGCGACTAGGTGACCTGGCTAATTCGGTCGATCTCGTAAGATGTGTACCTGACCGGTGAGTATGATGACGATGATGATCTACTAGTATTGTTGGGTATCAACTCATTGTAAACACATAATAGCGAGTTAGTAGATAAGACATATTAGAAGATCGTTCGTTTTACCAAGTTGTCGGCCTCTCTCTTTCTTCGTGACGTCGTAGTGTATATGCATACATCTAAGTATGCAGGTAGGTGTAATAAGCATGTACACCTTATCGGGACACACTTGCATAGCATGGCGACGCTTAAGAGACGTTGACTATAGCACCTATGTATTGGGAAAGGGGGGCGGGAACGGCGGGGACGCCGGCGCCGTTGCAGGAGGTCCCTGTCTTTGCTCTGTCCAGCCAGTCCTGTCGGTCTCTGTTTCTGCATGGTACTGCTGCTCTCGCACTCTCCCCTCGCTCGCTCGCTCTTGTTTGCTTTTCTTTTTCTGCTCGGGTGCCTCGCGGAATCGTCCTCTCCCTTTGCCGGTGATCAGTCAGCCTTGTTACATGCCCATCTTCCGCATATACATGCATCTCGCTTGCAGTATTTACCCCGGGGTGCGTGATACCCGGCATCGTCGATACACGCTAGTCAGTATACTACAGTACATTAATAGACTGGTATAGATATACACCAGCTGTTCGTCTCGTCTTCCTCTCTCCCTCTCCCTATCCCTCTCCCTCTCTCCCTCCAATGTCGTTGCTGCCATCATGTCCCAAAGCTCAGATTCAAAGAACCTCTCTATTAGTCAGACCTAACTCCACGTCATCCTGCACATACCTACTTTAGTCGTGTGCTTAACCTCAGGTAGCATGCATATGGGCGGGCATGCTGTAGTGTCCTACGTGTCGGTTTGTCCACATGACTTAGGCTAGCTTTTCGGTAGTATAAGCACGCAGGCGTTTGTCCCGAGTCATCCAATGGCTCCGTCTAGATGGGCACAACTATATCCTTCTGTCTCCGTGTCATAAATTGGGCTCTCTTCCACGATACCAACGGCACATGGCACGTTACCAGTTAGGTGGTCCAGCCGCACGCACTAGTCTACAACCTCTATTTAGCCTTAGAAGAGGGTTTATACATTGCTGAGTGATAGCTGTGATGAGCTTGGAAGATCCTTGGAGAAAAGACGGGAGCTAAGTGAGGGATCTCGATTGGTGAAATTTAAGCATGGCCCGTTCTGGAGCCGACAGCGTAGATCCACTCGTTCCTGGCCGCGCTTGGTGAAAACGCGCGACGACGAAAAGCTGAGTGAGGTTCATTGAGCAGGTTAATGGCCCAAACTCTCAACAGTTCGTGTGGCTTGGCAGCATCACGAGATTTTCTTGACATGTCTGCTACTGGCCGAGTGGGGTGGCACTCATCGAGTCACAGTAAGGTCCAACGAGAGACGAAAGGAAAAAAAAGGGGGATCGTGGTCTATCTATACTAGTCCGGGGGGCGTTGATGAGTTGTCCCTCACCCTCGTCGCATTAGCTTGCCATTTCTGGCGTTGGATTACTTTCGGCTTCGGGGAGGAGCACATTTTCACGATGCTACGGACCGGAGAAGGTAGCATTCCATATGACATACGCTGCAGATCAGATCAATTGAGCAAGAAACAAAAAACTTAACAGCTTTCGTGCACCAGGAAACAGAGTTGATCATCATTTTGATCAACGCAAGTAAGACAGAAACAAGCACCAGTAAATGTGTATGAGTGAGGTATTAATTAGTGTGCTTGAACAATTTTAAAACAACCCCTCTTCAAACGTTGTCTAGGATCAGCCGGTCTTAGACGGCCCTGTAACTATTTTGTACAACGCACACTACATACACTACACTAGACAAACCGATGATTCGGGCGAGTCTGACCATTCAGGTCCGATGTTTAGGCCCGATCGCCCTGACTGCTCCAAATACTTATACTTATTACTGTAGGAATAGTATTCGACCCAGGCGAGTGCAAATTGTCGAATAAGAACCAGCACCACCAACCCCCCGCGCCGGCACCGCACCCTCTCTCCAATGAGCATGGCGGGGCACTGGAACTTCGTCGTCCACGGAATAAATAACATTTGTGATGCCTACACCCTGACTGATTGCACGGCTGCGTGTCATTGGCGTCCCTCCCTTATCTATTGAATTGGTACCCAATACATCCCACGAGCCGGCACAGCTTATGCTGTTGGCTCTCTTACGTAGGTATTTGCATCGTATGGATACTTGAGAGAGACAGAAAGAGGATGGATGAGGGTGAACGGATGTGCATCGCGATGAATAGGATCACGAAGGTTAAGTAGGGTCCCAAGTTCGCATACCGCTTTTTGGATCCATACCTACAAAATACATACACTACCTCCATGTGCTGTAAGTATTTTCTCCCATGGGGAACCATGGTGGGGAGACTTGGAGAGAGGTAAAAGAAAAAAATTGAAAAAATTCTTGGAACCCCTGATGCGGACAGTGTTGCCGAGAGCCACTAATACAGAGACGGGATTCGTGCCTGGTGTGCAGCTCCTGCAGGCGTCTTGCTTGTGGTGCCGCACATTGGAACTTGGACTACAGCAGTAGCATGGTGCGACTTTAAGCTCATCACTCACCGTCCATCCGTCCCTACATGTCCTGGCTCGTCTTACCTAAAGTTAGGTATACTACAGCACACTACTCTTCTACTAATGCTAGACTAAGCCCTAGGTACGTGATACTACCTCCCTTACTTTGATTAGGTACTCTCGTAAGTATGTATCTTACCTCTAGAAGTATTTCGAGTATACATCTGCGTGTACTGCAGAGAGACATACGTCAATGTGTATACAAGGTACATTACATCCCAGCCCATCAGAGAGAGATTACAGAGGCTATCCGCGCACATCAGCTTCAGTACGTTGTAGCATTGTCGTCATCGGATGGGGACTGGGGTTAGGTATAGCAGTGGGCTGGCTGGTGGGCTAATGACCGATGCGGTTATCTACCTGCCCGCATGTAGTGTACCGATACAGCCAATTCTCGTGCCCTCTTCCACTCTCTCCATCGCATCGTCACACACCTGCATACATACTATACTATCGTCTCCCTTGCCTGCCTGCTTCTTCCTCTAACTACATACATACTGTACCCACGGCATGGTACCTAGCCAACTGCATAGCTACTGTATCCTTAGAGGTATTCATCCAGATCTCTTTTTGCAGTCAGGCGTCTCGGGTCTTCTTCTCTTCGTCGAGACCGCCAACGCACCGCACCGCCCGCCCCATCCCAGCCAGCCATCGTCTGCCTTTGCCCAATAACAGCGCGAAGCCTCACTCACTCCCGCATTCTGCTTTCGCTCTCCTTCCTCTTTGCATCGTCATTCTCATCCCTCACTTCTCACCCTCATCCAAGCCCAGATCCTGATCGCATTTTGTTCTATTTTAATTTCATCTCTATCTACTTCTTTCCCTGCTTAAGCTCTCAACATGCGGGCCTAAGCAGCTAATATCCGGCCAATCATCCCAACAGCGACCAATCCAACCTCCCCGTAGCGTCGCCAGTCCACCTGCGTCGTACGTGGTTGGATCGGACTAGAGTAGAAAACTGCACTTTTCTGCTCCCTTACCTCCCCCGCCTAGAGGTGCGAGGGTCTCTATGCCCAAGCCAGTCAAGCATTGACTCCGTTGGTCTTGGGACCACCACTACGTCAAGCCTCGGTCACGACGGAGGCGTTTCGTGTCTCGCTCCATTCGGGCCTGTCGCCCTGTCTGGAACCACTTACCCGTGCGTCTGTGTGGTTACGTAGTAGCCAACGGTGCGGGCCTGACTTAACCATAACATCAACGAGCGCCCTGTCTTGACCCACGTTGCTCTGGCTCATTCTTTTCTTATTCATATGTCACACCGACTGGTTCACTAGACACGCCTCTACCATTTGGAGCCCACAGCACCGCCTTCGTTGAGAGACTATCGCTATGGCCGCACCGGCGAACGCTTCGCTTCCTTCGGCTTCGGAAAGTAATCGCATCGCCGCCTTCTGGAGAAAATTGACCAGTAAGGGTATGAGGGGTTCTTCACCGCCGGCACCTTGCTCCGAGCCAGGGCTGTCCCGAGACTCTTCGGTCAGTTCGGGCTTGGTCCGAAGAGTGTCGCGGAAAGTCGTCCCCGGCTTGCCTAGGGCCAAGACGTTTAGGAGACAGCAATCCGAGAACAGGGACAAACTAGAAGCCATCTTACCTACTCCGGCTGAACGGAGAGCTGTATCAGTCGATAGGCGCATGCATCTTCAACATAGTGCCTCTCACTCAAGTCAACTATTGCCTCGCGCAAGCGCGCCCGATTTGCTTGACGACACTGAACTGCCCCATGGCAAACTTGCCGCAGTGTCGCAGACCGCTTCGGCTCCTCAAAGTCCTGTTGACGAAAAACACTTCCTGAGTCTCAACAGCATTGACATCCCAAGTATAGTCAGAGATGATGAACATGCGGACGAACAAGTACCTACATATCCAGAGGCTATCTCTATTGCCGATGCACAGTCTATCAATACTTCACATTACGACACCATGATACGGGAAGAGTTAGAACATAAGTGGATCTTGAATCTAAGCATGCATTTCCGAGATAAGTCTAGGAGGGAGAAATTCTTCGTCACCTACCGAGAGAGGGACTCGATCTGGCGGCGAGTGACTATCTCCCTTGACTACCGAAATGCTCCCAGCGACTCTCTCGAAAAGGATCTTGCCAATACTAAATTCCAGAGGGATAAAAGCGCTAAGATATATGAGGCCATTCGCGAAAGCCTGCAGGATATTCAGTTCTACGATACTGTCACAAACCTCAAATTACAGACATCTGATGGCAGACTACATGTCCATGTAGTTGAAGACGTTAACGTGGGTTGAGTCCTCACCATAGTATCTGCGCCACAAACTGACCTGATCAAACTAGGAAATTGTCCAATTCCCAACTGTACGCATGGTTCAGCATATGGGCTGCCGACGTATTCGTGAGAGTGAACTTGAATTCGACTCTCATATGTCTGGATTCGTTTACAAGGTTAGATGTAATGGACACACACTTATCAAAAAGGAAATACCAGGACCAGACACTATAGACGAGTTCCTTTATGAGGTTAACGCTCTTAATTCGCTGCGATTTTCCAAGAGCATCATCGAGTTTTATGGTGTAGTAGTTGGCAACGACGATCAGGTTGTCAAGGGGCTTCTCATCAGTTACGCCGAGCAAGGGGCACTTATTGATGTCATCTATGACTCTCAAGAACATGGCGACCAGGAACTACCTTGGGCAGTCCGAGAGAAGTGGGCACGACAAATCGTGCAAGGCCTCTCGGACATTCACGAAACCGGGTTTGTTCAGGGTGATTTCACTCTTTCCAATATCGTAATTGACAATTTCGGCAATGCCAAAATAATTGATATCAACAGAAGGGGTTGTCCAGTTGGTTGGGAACCTCCTGAGGCAGCTCCCTTAATCGATAGCAACCAGCGGATTTCCATGTATATTGGTGTCAAATCCGACCTCTATCAGCTTGGAATGGTACTGTGGGCGTTGGCGACGCTCGAGGACGAGCCCGAGGCTCATCGTCGGCCTCTTCGTCTGAGGCCCGAGTTAGATGTGCCTTCGTGGTACCGTGAGATAGTAGAGACCTGCCTGCATGAAGACCCCCGCGTCCGATTACAGGCTATCGAACTACTCAAATTATTCCCTGAGACGTCGTACGACGACACCTACGGGGAACGGGTTTTGCCATCGTTCTCCGTGCACGACGGCCGTGGGTTCCAAAAGCATGTGGCAGATGAAAGCTACGACCCTCCAGATATTAGAGACGTGGAGCCTCGGAACAGTTGGGCATGCTCCTCTGCTAGTAATACACAGGCGACCTCGCCAAGCCTCTCAGATGAGCTATACTATCCATCACGTGGTCGATCTCCGCCCAGTCCTTTGCCAACTCATCATGATTTATACAACTCGCCCTATATTCGCGGAAATGCGACCTGGGTGGGACCGCATGACATCACAGCTGTGGACGATGATCCCGCTGCGGACGAGGTAAAGGTTGGGACACCGAGAGATCTTGAAGACATAACCGGTTTCGCGAAAATGACGGACGAACTCGACCGAATGCAGGAAGAACTTCGTGCTGAGGCTGTTCTGGAACATGAACAAAATACTCAGGACGCGTCGGGCGGTAATAGCCCAGCGCCAAATATTTCGTCGGAAACCGTTGTTGCTGGACCAACTGTGGTGGTTGGTAGCCAAGACGAGAATGCTACTGTGCTAAATGAGGATGAGTCCATTAATTCCACGCCCACGTTTGAAGTATCACCAGAGGCAAGTTCGGAAGGGACGCCAGTAGCGGAGAAGTTGCAGCATGATGAATCTGCCACACTGGAAGAATCAGAGGAGGAAGCGGATTCTACTATACCAACTCGGGACGATGCTGCTGATAATGTGCTTCCTCCAGAGGATGATCATAGTGGAGTAGCAGTCACACCGGATGTTGAAGAACAAGGGAAATCTATGCAAGTAACCGAGCCCCAGGAAGAGGAGTTGCAGACCGACGAATTAGGTGCGGCTCATATACACGACAGAACAGATGATGAAAAACAAGACATATCATCTATGCGATCCACAGAAGCAAACAACACGATTATATCAGATTTGACATCTCAGAAGGATTCGTTGTCATCAGAACCGTCAGGAGAACGGACTCCGTCGGCGTGCTCGGACACATCCTCAGGTGCCCCTGCCACGGAGGCCGTACGGGACGCTGAAGTCGCCGCCTGAGAAGAGCGGAGGTTTCAATTTCCTGCCTGGGTGAATTACCCCTGTTTGTTCAGCGAGGAGTCTGCGGTGGCGAATTCTGATTGGGCGGCACAGTCTTTCGTTTTCCTTTTTCTGTCATAACATTCCATAAGAAACTGAGGTGTAAGGGCCTCGGGGCCCTCCTTCAGATTTCATGATATCCATGATCATTTTAGTGCGCATTTACGTGACGGGTGGTCGGGAAGCATCATTTGTACAACCCATTCCATCTAGATACCACTTTACCTAGCAGTAGCACATAGCTAAACCTACTTAAGCATCATCGGAAACGACCTGAAATATAAATAACGAATGATATGATACAAATTAGCCGGCAACTGGTTCCTTCGTGCACTGGACTGTGATCACCAAGCTTAGGCTCTATAGAATTTATCTAATGAAGGACACCTAAAGTCCTTTTACTTTTTGCCCTTTGCCCTTTTCCCTTCTTTCCTTCTTCCTTTAAACGACACGATAGCCTCTTCCTTTCCAAGGAATCGAGATGCGGTAGCTATTGCCTTGGTAGAAAGAAACTTTGAAAATGAAAAACTCAACATGGACTAATGGCTATAAGAGAAACAAGAAGATTCGACCTCAATAGCTGCGATCGTAACAGTTGCGCACATATCACGAGGCTCAGCAAATAATCTGGCCATGAAGAGAAACAATTTGATGAGAAATTATGACTAGCTGTTGGGGTCTAAAAGTACAATTAATGCCTTCGCGGGCCAGAAGTGTATACTATAGGAGAGGGGTATCTATGAAGTGAACCAGTACAAGACGCGATCTCTTCGACGCTCCATCCATTTTTGTGAACCGCGAACGCTTCTAGGAGAATAGTAAACAGAGAGCTGCTAGAGCCCCCTTCAATGTGTATACTCAGGTTTTATAAACCACGTGGGTACTAAAAGTGTACAATATTTTACACTCAAGCATGAGAGAGCGAAGAATCAAGGGTGCTGCTTCGGTGGTAGGAAAATGACCAGCAAGAAAAAAAGAGAGAAAAAAAAGAAACTTAGTTTATCTCCTCATGCATAGGATTCAGGATGAAGAATACTATGACCCTGTATCTTCGTTTGTAGAGCCCGCATTGGAAACTTATTCGCCTTTTCCTTTGCCAGCATCTTCCTCGTCGGGCTGTTTCTGTTCCTTGTTCTCGTCAGGGGTTTGCTGCAAGTAGGGCTCAGCGGTAGCAACCGCTTCCGCTGAGTCGTCCTGGCCCCTAAGGGGGTTATAGTTAATCCATGGCTGACGGGCCCCGAGCGGAATAGTATCAGGTTCTGTGGTAGCAAGTGGATTTTCCTGGTGGGCCCATATCTTCGCCCCCTCGTTAACCAGCGGTCCGGGGGCCCCAAGACCAATAGACTTCTTATCCGGATGAAGCTCTAATACCTTTTCCTTATCCTTTTCCGCTACCACCGCCATGGCTGCTCCGATATGCCTCAGCACATCATCAAGGAGTTGCTGGATAGGGACGGGCTCTGGTCCCGCCTTTTGTTCCGGTACATCATCTAAGCAGACTTTGCATTTCTTTTCGGCAGGTAAAGCTTCCGGCCCTTTGGGGCACTTCCAAAAGCCGCCGATCCTCCTGTGCTTTTCGTAGCGCCACCCTGGGTTTTCGTAGTGCCAATTCTTGTCCCACTTAGTGTTTTTCACAAAGATATCTACTGGGTGATTCAGATATTAGCGTTGAGTGTTATAATGAGGAGGTATGAGAAGAACAGAAAAGCGCAAGGCTATAAGCCGGGGTAAAGTATCCCGAGGAAGTATTTCCGCCGAGAAGGTACCACTGAATTCATTAGATAAAGTAATTCAGATAAAACCCACCTTCATCAGGATGCTCCTCCTTGTATCTTGCATGGTCCTTGGTTGACTCCAGGTGATGAATATAGTTGAGGAGACTAATGTATTTTTCCTCGGTAGTACGGCCTTTCATCTCAAGGTTTCCCTGGGCTACGACAACAGGGAACCAGTCGGGAATTAAGATTTCATACGGCTTGTCTGGCCAGGGCGTGACTCCTTCGTATGCCACCGGCGGTTTATCAACCAGATCTGACACCAGTTTCCTTGATTTACGGCCAGGCCGATCCACGGATTCTACTTCCGCCTCGTCACATGAGACGTTATGAGGAACGGATTGACACCGCTGAGTCCAACTTGAGATCGAGATGCAAGAGCCGTCTGACCCGAGCAAGCGTTCCACCTTTGACAAAGAGCTCTTGGGTTCCTCCTGCGATACCGTGGACAAATGGCGCAGTCTAGCTATTGTCTGCTCATAGTTATCGATGCTGCCAAAGATCATGAACCCTTTCTCAATTTCTCTGATATGCAGCAGCTCTGCGCGTGCAAACGTTTTGCGCTCTTGAGCCATTTCTCTCTTGATATCACTGACGTGCATTATCGCCTCTGCACGAGCCGCAGGTGTTGGACCATAATCGGCAATGTATTGCTGCTCGTGTAGCTCCGTTACCAAGCTCTCGTAAGTGGGCGTGTGTCGGAGCTGAATCCTCTCAGCGTTCTTCTTGTCCACCCACCCTTGAAAGGCGCCTGATTGTTGTAGGAACTTATCGGTAGGATCAAATGACGAGCCTTTAAGAGGACTGGGGTATCTCTTGTTATCAAATGTGCCGGGTAGGACAGGGGGATAATAATGCCAACTGGGATAGTGTGGCAAAAAGATTCTGGAGACGGTGATGTCTATGGGTCTTGCAGGAGGGCTGCTGGTGGTCGAACTCGCGGCGGAATTGGAGGTGGGCAGGGTAGAGCTAGATTCTGCTTGGCCTGTATGGGAATGATCACTGGAGAAGCCATATCCTGACTGGGCGCTTTCTTGGCTGGACTGGCTTGTCTTGGTAATGTGTGGCGACTCGCAATTGTTTGTGCAGAGAGCACGGGCTGCTGTGTTGCGCATTTCGGATGGGAGATCGAATTGTACTCGGCGCCCTGCGGAAGAGGTAGAGGCAGAGGCAAAGGCAGACGGAGAGGAGTGGATAGGGATTGCAGGTTCCGGCCACAGAGATGCTGACGGTCCAGGTGGTGTTGACGTGCCGGGATCACTTGAGGGCTTCGTCTGGAGGCTCGTGGAACCCGCGGCCAGGACTCCCATGGAAGGGAATGAGTACGGCATCCTCAAAATGCACTGGTCGGTGGCAGCAGCTAGTCCGAAAGTACTGTACTCTCGCTTCCAGAGTCGAAGGGTTGTTGCGAGTAGTTGTCCTGGGCAAGGGTGCAAGAGGATGCTCGGAAAGGGCAATAATGTTGGTGGGAGGAGGTTAGAGGGTTTGTGACGATTGTGCGTGAAGGGTACTAGGTAAGGTAAGGTGGTATGAATGCAGTTGTGGTGTCTCTTAGATTAGTGGTGTATTAAAGGCAATGGCCCCTATAGGAGAGTCCTTTATTGAGGAAGTAGCAAAGGGGGTATTGGCAGTTCTCGTGGAAAGAACCGACGAGATGCGATTGCGATACAGTGTGCGCGCATGCAGACTCGAGGAAGGTACCTAGGTAATATGAAGCCAGCTTCAGAGGATCCGCATCAAAGTCCATACTAGTGTCAGCCAGACATGAAGAACAACGATCTCGCTTGGTGATGGGGACTCGAGGCGGGAGCTGGTGTTGGCGTTGGTGTTGTTTGCTACATTCACTATCCCACCCACCTCCATTCATTACCTACTATTCATTCAACCTATGCCAACAATGGCCCGACCGATACCAGCTCTCGAAGCTTCACAGCTTTCTCTTGCTCTCGTAATGAGACCTTTCTCTCCATTCTGCGCCGATCCGCCTCTAACATGGCGAACCGGCCGCGGGCCCCATGTTTAACTTTCGTGATCATATCCGCTGCCTTGCCTTTAGTGACATCCGTGACTTTGAGCTTCTCCTTCTCCCCTCGTAGCTTGTTGAGGAACGTGAGTTGACCATCGGTGGGCGGGCCCTTGCGCCAACTGACATGTCTCGAAATGAGCAGATGGGGATATTTCTCCGAGGCATATTTATCAGCACCATGCACAGCGTCGACGAACGTGGCGGCTTGGAGGAGTTCCCGGGGGGCTGCAAACGGTGACTTGGAAACTCCTTTCGGTAAGGCCCGAACCTCCGAAGCAATGAACTCGGGTTGGTCGTCTGTCTCCCTCTCGACTTTCTCAAGCCTGATATATGTACCATGCGGTCCAGAGAGGATATAGCGATGCGGTCCCACCTGCACCCAAGCATTATTACTAATCGCACGAATATGCTGTTCGCCAGATGAATCCGCGATGAGATCTAATACCGAGTCATATTCGACAAAGGTGACGTTGCCAACACGTCTTGAGTCGGACGCGGCCGGACTCACTCCTTGTGCAACCTCGTCCCTTAACTTCTCCGCTTCCTTACGGGTTTTCATGTTTCTCATGGCATCCACAGAAACTTCGTCGACCAGTTGAGACGGATCCAACCCAAAAAGTGTCGGCGTTGTCACGATACCGCCAGCAAGGCTAGAGACCATATCGATGATGTGGCAATTCGTCTTTCCAGGGTGCAGTCTCATGCCCCTTCCAATCATTTGCACCAAGAGGTTGCGAGAGCGAGTTGGTCTCGCCAGCACAACGCAGTCAATGTTGGGAATATCGGTGCCTTCGGTGAAAACACCGCAATTCACAAGGACTGGAAATTCTCCTCTCTTGAAAGCGTCTAATCGATTGCTCCTCTCGACTTTCGGTGTGTCCCCCGTCACAAATCTGGCGTCAATGCCATGCTGCCGAAAGGCCCGTGTGAGACCGGCGACGTGAGCAAGATCTACGCAGAATACGAGTGTAGATTTCCTCTTCGAGGCCTTTGCTAGCCAACTGCGAACCGTAATCTCGTTGATTTGGTTCGTATTAACGACCTTAGAGAGCTCGCCAGGTTGGAAATCCCCATTTGCGCCGCTCCTAACTTTTGATATGTCCGCAGTGGACTCAACTGTGGTGAAAAGAACGTCGGATAGCCATTTCTCGCCAATCATGTCGACGTAGTCCTTGTGGTACACGATTTCATCTATGGCGGCTCCGAGTCGAAGCCCGTCGAAACGGGAGAAGGTTGCAGAAACACCGACAAGAATTGGCGAATCATCCTTCTTATGATGAAGACCAAAATGTTCCAAAGTGCGCAGATACCCGGGCGCCACAATGTGATGAGCTTCATCTACGAGCACCAGCTTGAAAAGCTTAGGATCGAATTTGCTGATTCGGTCGCCGGATGTGATGCTCTGAATACTAGCAATAGTGATATCTGCCCGTCCAGAAGCCTGGAGATTCCCCATCTCAACCTCAACAGTTTTGCTGGGATAAGCATTGCTGCAATGCCGTGCCGCCTGTTCGACGAGCTCCCTTCGATGGGCTAAGATCAAGGTCTGGGTCGCGTATTTGGAGCTAGGCTTGACGCGATCGATTAACTGAGTGAAAACCACTGTTTTCCCAGCTCCCGTAGCGAGCGATATACCAACTCGCTTATGACCTTGTTGCAAAGATGAAAGAACGGACTGTATGCATTCCTCTTGGTATTTACGAAGACGTACGGGTTGAAACGAGCGCGTTTGTGATGGTCCAGCAGAGGAAACGGGCCGTATCTGAGTTAATCTCATGGATCTAAATGAGAATAATCTTCGCGATGGCTTTGCTGTTAACAGCCATTTCGAAAAAGGCCGAGGCATTGCACATTATACTCGATGAGATTTTAGTGGTAAGTCGATTCTCAATGAGAGTGATGTGTGCTCTGAGATTTCAAGTACTGCTAAACAAGGTATGACTATCTAGAGATTAGCATAAGTGTTTATACCATTATATTTCTGTAGGTGTATTTAACCATTTAGCGAATACCTTCTCTGGCAACCCAACTCTGGGGAAGATTCCCACATTTCCTTACATGCCTTGTAAGATTATTTCGACATACGACATAACAAGGTGAAAAACGACGGTTTGTTCCAATGAGAGATTACTGGGTCGTTCGATGAGGGAACTAGCTCAAGGTCAATTCATCTTACAAGTATCATACAATACATGCTGCAGGTAGGTACAATTTTAGTGGGGTACGTGAAGCTCCTGCTAGCCCCGGCCTTGTCCCATCATCTCAAACATTTACAAGAAAATTCTATGCGTACTTTTATGATAGATCATCTGCCTACAGATATCTATCTCTGTAATACTTAGAGGTTGTCACTGACTATACCTGTCTTTCCATTCGATAAACTCGGCGCCGAATCTCGTTGCAAATTACTTCGGATATCGAGTCCTATTTTTTCCTTGTCCCTATTCTATGATCTAAGAAATCCCGTAGTGACAACACGGCGTAATTGCATAAATCTCGTCTTCATGCATCATCTGAAAGGGCGAGAACAAAAGAAATATCATGGAAACGGACTCGGACGACGACATCGTTACGAGGCAGTCAATACACAATCCACCGAACGCGTCGCCAGTACGGCATAGCAGTACACTCGTACATAGGAAGCGACAGGCAGAAGCTTCCATTGCGCGCGCGGATCCGCCACCTCTCAAGCGCAGGAAGGGCGACTTCAACAGCGCGTATCTAAATCTGCTGAACCAAGACATCCAGGATGCCTCGTCTGGCCTCATCCATGGCGGAGAAGAAGACTCCGCTCTGGAACCTACGCAGATCGGCGCCGTGGTGTGGAGCGTGACGGAGAAAAGGGCTTTCTTTGCAGCCGTGAGGCGGCTCGGGAAACACGACCTAGCGGGCATCTCCACGCGAATCGGGACGAAGAGCGAGCTCGAGGTGCAGCAGTACTTGGTATTCCTCGATGACGCATGCTCGCGTGCCGATGGGGACAGGAGGAGCAGGGGAGGAGCACTGCGACCTGTCGACTTCCCCGCCGCGGTGGAGATCGGTGCCGAGTGCGCCGCCTTGTTGGAGGCTGCTGCAGACGCGCTGTCTCTTCGCCAGGAGAGTTACGAGGAAGAGGTGGAAAAGGAGCGGTGGGATTCACGGTGGCTTGTCACGGCTCCGCTTGCGCGGATTCTCGACGACTCAGTCCGTGAACATCAGCAGCAGGAGCAACAACAGCGCTCTAAAAGAAAATCAGCACAAGACGAAGAGGGATGTGGGAAACAGGTACGCATTAGCGAACAAAAAGAGGAGGGGAAAGGAAACGAAGGGAAAGAGGAGAATGACGATATCAACTTGAAAAAAATGCCGTTTCTTGAACTTTTCCCCGTCCACAACTGGCTCCGGCTTTCAGATCGTGTGTTCATGAACTCGACTGTCTCCGACGGGAACTGGCGCGCCGTATCGGAGGAATACGCACCGCCTGTGATCCAGGCGACGGCGCTCGCGGATCTTCACGGGCTGGTCCTTAGTGTCACTCGACGCTTGTTGCTGGCCGCGATGTACGTGGCGGAGTCTCGTGTTCGGACGAGGAGTCTGGCCGATACGTCGAGGCGCTTGCGGCCCCCTCGACTTAGAGCCGAAGACGTCAAGGCAGCGGTCTCATCGCTAGGAATGAAGCATGATCCGAGGGAATTCTGGGCTCGGTGCGCAAGACGGTTGCAACTGGATGTAGTTGACGATAGAACCGACGAAGACGGTCTTGATGATTCAGAAAATGAATTCACCGACACAGATGAGGACGAAGAAATGAACATAGATGGTGACCAACTGAGCAATACGGGGTCTAGTCGTGGATATGTCGACGACACCGAACAAATAGCGGAAGAAAGCGAGGAGGACGACTACGAAATCATGAGCTACGACGAAGTCGAAGCCGCGCTTGGCTATCCGGCGGGTGACTATCCGCGGAGTAGACCCAGCACTCCTGAATCCGACGTATCCTCTCTCTACGAACACATATCCAGCGCCCCGGAAGCTGAGCCAAATAGCCAAGACAGCGATAAATACAAAGAGGAACGCGCTGAAGAAACGGAAGACGAAGACGGGTTGAATGCCGAGTCTATACAGAGAGACATAGAAGAGGCAATGATATCCCAGCTACCCGTGGAATATATCGACGCCGACACGGACGTGCTGCTGCGGTCCGCGCGACAGGCTCTGAAATCCCGGATTCGAGCGGAGCACAAACTCGAGCGGGACGCGGAGCGTCTAGATGCCAAAGCCAGCGCGGATGCGGAGATGAAGCTATGGGCTGTGCTTCGAGGCGAAGGCGATACGAGGAGCAGAGCCCGTAGAAGCTGAGGTTGATTAGACTGGAGCTAAGAATGGTGAGGGTGAATAAGGGAAAACAGGAAAGAAGGGTAGACTGTCTGAGAGGGAGCTGAGAAGGACCGCATGGGAGGAATGATTATAACCTCTTAATTGATTGACGGGCTCATGTGCGCAATTTGTTAAATGTTTCAATAATGTTTTGACTTTTGTCTAAGGGGCTTTGATAGGTGTATATATGTATCTAAATGCTTTGGCACAATTCTGTTACGGCGGACACATTAACCAGGTACGCAGATCAAGAGATTCCTAGTCGGCAACTACAGGTAATATTTCATCAGGACATCTTCGCCGCTAGAGTGGAATGAACAAAAAAGTTGCAACTAATTTTCTTCATAATGGCCCAGCGGCTGTCTTATGGTGGTGGTACATTTTATTGACGGCACTATCTCTGATAGACATGAATCAATACCAGCGTACTATGCCTAGGGCCCCAGGTGAAACGCCGGATTAGAAAAACAGAAGCATGTAGAAACAAACAATGAAAAAGAAATACAAGCCCATGCCTTGTCCCTTTACAATAATCCATAATTCGCCGCCTACACCATACCGCTCATACCCTCCACCCTGTTGGCATAGAAGGAACAAATCCCGGCCAAGCAGCCTCCTAGGCTTCGTAGCTTTTGATAGCTCCATCGCTGCTCAGGGGTTGAACGGCGCCCATAGCTGGAGTCGACATGAATGTCAGACCGTTGCCATTCATCTCAGCTGCCTTCAAATCACCTCCGGACCTCAGACCGTCTTGAGTTTCGCGGACCCGTCTCTTAAAGGCTAAGCGGTCAAGGAATAGTTGCTGTCTACCTCGCTCGAGTTCACGTCGCTCGGCCTGGAGGATACCCTCCATCTCATCGAAGTACTTGAGCTTTAGCTCCATCTTCTGGAGAGTAACGTTGACTGCAGCGGATAGAAGACGAGTCATTTCTCGTTCTTCATGCGATGCTAACCCTCCTGCCCTAGCACCCATAGCCGCGAGTGGTATGCTCGCAACAGTATTGGTCGTTGTGGTAGTTGTGGTGGTAGTAGTCGTTGTTGTCTCCTGATGCACATCGATCTCCATCGAGTCGCCTTCCTTCTCCTTGCCTTTTCCATTCACCTTTGTCGCATCGCCACCTTCAATCCGCTTGCGAAGTCCTTGCTGAAGCTCTTCGACGGACTTCTTGGCCGCCGCTGCAGTTGTCTTCGGATCCGCGAGGCTAGCAAGGAAGCCAATGACGGACATGACAGGATTATCAGCGTGACTAAACGGAAGGAAGCCGCCGTGGCTCCCTAACATAGGCAAACCTGTCGGAGCCCGAACGGGAGCCTCTGAGTCAAGGTATTTGTCCTCAATATCCAACTGCAGAAATTGTAATACACACTCTTCCCTAGTCCGAGTCCCTACATGCTCGGCGATTTCAGACCAGTCGTCGTCATATCTCTCTAATCCTTCGAGAAGTCGTAAAATTTCTGCATCGCTCCATGGAGCATCCCGGTCAAGTATTGTCGAGTAAGCTTTGTTTTCCATGCGAACAAACTGGGTGTTAGACTGGTTGTTAGGTATCCGCCCCTCTAAGTAGCAGGTTGGGCAAACATTGTGCTTAGTCTTGTCCGCAGACTTCGCTTCGGGCAGATGGTAATAGACACGAGTGCAGTCAAATCCACAATTCTGGCAAAGTACTTTGGCAACGGGTCCCTTCAGAGCTTCATCGGTACCGTTAGCAACGGATTCTCCGTTGGGTTTGTTTTCTGTCTTGGTGAGTTTTGTTCCTTTCGCACTAGCTTCGTAAATGTTGCGACCGATCTCGAGATTTCGCTCGCCAGCAGCAGTAGCCGCCGCATGGGCTTTCTGATCCGTGTCTGGGTTTTTCTTGCCTTCCATCAGGATCGGATCTGCTGCAGGCTGCCAAGGCTGAAGTCCACGAGGAGTATCACAGATCACCTTGAAATGTCCAGTGAACGGGGGGCCAACTTGAGAGGGCCGCTGGTCGGCATCGACCTACACGTTGTGAGAAAGTGACTTAAACAGACATACATAATAGCAGATAGTACCTGGTAATTGATCAAACCCCATTGCTCTAGAAAAGCATGCACGCGCATTATGGCGCACACATCACCGGCTAGATTTCGCCGGCATGCAGTGACAGTAAGGTATTCCACGGGGTTTAACCTGTAAGTGTTGATCATGAAGTCGCGGTAATCCTTGTAGACATGGGGTGTCTTGCTCCGATTCCTGCTATTAAAAAACTCGGGCAGGGCCTTGCGCTCGATGTTGTTAATGTCATTCATATCGAACCATGTGCTGTAACTCGGGAGTACGATGGCGTGTGTTTGTGAGATCAGGTGTTCCCGCGCGGCGTTTTCAATACTCTCTTTGGACTTGGCCTCCTGTGCGGCACCATCGACGCCTGTGGCGCCATCTTCGGCATCTTTCGCGGCTTGGTCCTTGTCCTTGGAGGCCGTGGGAGCCTCGCCCATCTCCTCATCTTCCTTGGCTAGAGTGGATTCAGCGGGCGGTGCCGGAGGCGCATCGAGGGGGTTATCTGAGGTACCCGTAGGAGCAGGAGTAGTGCTGTCTTGCTTGATGACAGGGTCGGCCGATGTGACCTCGGACATCTGGACATCTACTCGGCGCATGAGTATCCGACCTTGGAGAGTGGCGCCAACATAAGAGACTTACCATCTGTTTGCCCAGGTGCGGAAGGTGTGTCGGATTGCAGATGCGGTTGCGCTAGGATCGGGTTGCTGCTGGGCGAAGCTGCATTTGCCGGAGAGCCATAACTGACATACTCCTCCATCTTTGATGATGCTGAGCTGAAGCCCTGACTCAGAAATGAGGCGCGGCGAGACGTCGGAAGGGAAGAAGGGAAGATAAGCGTCTAGGATGCAGAATTGGATCGCGCCTCGTCGCGACTGTCGTAATTCTAGCCGTGGCGAGTCATTAAGGAGCGGAAGGGTTATAATGGCGACAATAGCCTTTGTGAGTGGTTGCGAGATGATAGAATCTCGAACTAGATCCCGATAGGCGATGATGCTGGGCGCGTGTTTGGTTGGAGAAATAATTTCGGCGCGACTGGAGACAGGAGCATCTACTACTAGGTAGGTAGGTACCTAAAGTTAGGTACGTTGGTTAGGGTAGGTAGGTAGGTAGGCCTGGCCTGGACAAGTAAGTGCTGGGGACCTGCCTGCTGCCTGGTCCAAGCGTCCAAGCGCCCATGGCCCATCAGCCACAGAGCCTAGATCTGTTGCCAGGTGGCTGGGAGGTGGGTAAGGCATCTACCTAGGTACTACTCATACTTATGTAAGCACAGATACCTATATATAAGTGACCAGATACGGAGTACGTGTAGGATTTTACCAATTAGAGTGGTCTAGATAAAGTCAAATTCATACCCGTTCAGATGTTGCGCCGATAATTCTTACTTTTTGCAAGTTGCTGGAGGCGACCTCTTATTATCAGGGAGAAATTCACAGGGCACATGGGTAGTAGTAGGGTAACACCTAGGTACTAGGTAGGTACGAGCCATTGTTGGTTGCTTTCTAAATGCCGTCTGGGCATATTTAGTTTATATAAATAAGGCAAATAATCAGGCCACATGCCTTTTAGATCACAGTTCAAGCCATCGTAGTTAAGAGCTTGAAGAACGTCTGCGGCTTCTAGATGGAATTATTACCTAAGGAAGGAATCACGTGCGTCATATGCTAGACCCCACTTCCCGCTCGGCCTCGAAGGTACGTAGTATAATGTGCCTACCTCGGAAGCGTAGGCCGTGGACAGCCGCTGCTCGGGATTAGAATTGGCTTTGGCAGGACGAGTTGTTCCACTGCACTGATGAATCAATGAATCCCGACCTTCAAGACCTATTATTTTAGAGCGCAACGAACCACATACCCAACAGCCACGAAGCAATATGTTCTCGGCTGCCAGGCGAACGGCCCTCCGCGGCGTCACCTCGCTACCACGATCTACCTCGGCCTTTACAGGTCCTTTCAGTCGATCCGCCCTCCAGAGGTTACTTTCGTCATTAGCGATCCTCGAGCAACGTGAAGGGCAGCTGAACCACGGGTCATTAAGCGCGATTACCGCCGCCAAAAAGATTGGGGGGCCGGTCCATGGTTTTGTGGCCGGAAGCAGCATCAAGCCGGTCGCAGAAGAAGCAGCCAAGGTCGAAGGGGTTGAGAAGATTATTGCTGTAGACAATGCGGCCTACGACAAGGTACGTAACAACCGTTGTCCCAATTCACTTCACATCTGTCCTGTCAATTGAATTGCGACTCACATGTTCTCCTCACAGGGTCTTCCGGAGAACTTTGCGTCGCTTGTCGTGGAGAACATCAAGAAAGGAGGCTATACCCACGTCATCGCGGGGCACACAGCATTTGGGAAGAACCTGATGCCCCGGGTCGCCGCACTGCTAGACTCGCAGCAGATCTCCGATATCACCGCTATCGAGAACGAAAACACATTTGTACGGCCGATATATGCCGGAAACGCTATTGCGACGGTCGAGTCATCCGATTCCGTTAAAATCATAACTATCCGAGGTACAGCTTTCCCCGCCGCCGAGCCACAAGGAGGCTCCGCTACCGTCGAGGACGGCATCGATCCGAAGTCAGAAGCTTTAGCCGAATGGGTTTCGGAAGATTTGGCCAAATCAGACCGCCCAGACCTTGCGACCGCTGGCAAGGTCGTCTCCGGTGGACGGGGTCTCAAGTCTAAAGAAGACTTCGACAGGATCATGCAGCCATTTGCTGACTCGATCGGGGCCGCCATCGGTGCGTCGCGTGCTGCTGTGGACAGCGGATATGCCGACAACAGTTTGCAAGTCGGTCAGACGGGCAAGGTCGTGGCGCCTCAGCTATACATGGCCGTGGGTATTTCCGGCGCAATCCAGCATCTGGCTGGTATGAAGGATAGCAAAGTAATTGCGGCCATCAACAAGGATCCCGATGCGCCCATATTCCAAGTAGCTGACGTAGGGTTGGTCGGCGATTTATTTGAAAAAGTTCCAGAGTTGACGGAGAAGTTGAAGAACTCATAATCTAACTCATAGTCTAAAAATACAATATAGATGTAACAATGACCCATGAGGGTACGAATATCTTATTCTGTCCGTCCTTTGGATTCTAGCGACTAGCTGCGAGCATCTCACTTGTGCTCGTAAACTTTTCTCTTTCTTTCCCTAAAAGCACGCCGCGTTCTCTCTCTGCTTTGTCTATCTTCTTCCAGTCTTCCCACCGAATGACTCGACAATTGTGCTCGTCAACCTCAGCACGCAGCCCTTCCCAGCCATGACTTGTCTCCGACTTAAGGAAAGAGGCTCCGGCGTTCCAGTCGGCAGCAATAGCATCAGCGGTCGAGAATGCGTCTTCCATCGTTGACGCGATGACACCTGTAGGGCCTCTCTTTACCCATCCGGCGCAGTACACCCCAGGCAAAGTAGTTGTCTTACCGTTGCCCGTCGCGCTATTTTCAGTACTCCGTAAAACGCGACCAAACCTATCATTCTGGATCACGCCCTTCCCGTCGTCAAAGAGGATCCCTGCTTCAGCGAAACCGGGTAAGGCAACCGACTTATAACCGATCGAGCGGAATACCACCGATGATGGAATTTGTATCCTTTCGCCTAGATTCTTGACGCCTGAAGCTGGATCGAAAGGCGACAAGAGCGAAGTCCGCTCAAACACCGTGCTCTGCACCCTGCCATCTGACGTGCCGATGAATTCGGCGGGTGAGAGACAGAAATCGAGCGACCACGACTTATTTGAATGCTCCGGCCGATTTGTTGAGCCTTTCACTAGGACCTCCATCAAGCGCCGTCGAGCGCGAGGTAACTTGGATAGCTCATCTGGCAAAAGAGTCATGTCGACGGGATGGAACGAGACCGCATGGAGTTTCATCAACTCTCGCACCTCTTTGATGGTAAAAGCTGCCTGTAGATTTCGGTTAGTAGCCTATAAAAAAAAAAAAAAAAAAAAGAGCAGCAGCAGCAGATCAATGGAACTCACCTGCATCGGACCCCTCCTCCCAACAATATGCACCCTCTTGATACGGCTTTTAGACAACGTTCCTATAGCGGCCTCAGTAATATCCGACTTCCGCAACACATCTACATTCTCCAGCATCATCCTCGCGACATCGAGCGCGACGTTTCCCTGGCCAATTATAACCGCCTCATCGCCCTGCGTCAGATCCGGCGCCAGATCAGCATACTCGGGCAGGCCGTTGTACCAGCCAACGAACTCGCGCGCTGAGTAGATGCCCCGCAGCTCGGACTCGTTGGGGATCCCCAGCTTCTTGTCCTTCGAAGCGCCGTACGCGAACACGATCGCGTCGTAATGGCGCATCACGGACGCCAGCGGGATCGTGCATCCTTGGAAATGATTCCCCTCGTTGCCAACTGCGACGTTGCCGAAGAAGGTGAAGTTCGGCGAGCTGGCCACTTCCTCGAATTTCTCTTGGCAGTTCTAGTAGCGTCGATTAGTCCAAAATTATTCAATTGTGTTGTGTAGCCTTGTGTTATGTTGTGTTATGGGATGGTGATATAGCAGGGCCATGCCATGTCATCATACCTTGACTTCGGGATGGTCCGGTGCAACGCCGAAGCGCACTAGACCGAAAGGCACGGGCAATGCCTCGAACATGTCTACCTTGGCCTGCTGTATCTTCGACATGATCCTATACGCCGTGTAGAAGCCGGCCGGGCCAGAGCCGACCACGGCCATACGGAATGGCCGGTCATTGTGACTTGTGGCATACGAGCGTCGTCGAGCTGTAACGGATGAAGATGATTTTGTGAGCCAGGATGGTCTACCGACGGCTTGGCGCAAACAGGCATTACAAAGCCATGGTTTGGCGAGGGGTGTCATTATCGCTAAAAGAATGAAACAAATTTCACATCCAATGCGACATTCCGGGAAAACGGAATCTTTACTATTGAATTCGAGTTCTCTTGATCTGTTCTGAATTAGGCGAGCTCGCTGGGATTTTAGTGTACAGAGAGCCGGCTATGGCTTTACTCATACAGTACCCGCACTGTAAAGTATCTGGATGGATTCCTTTGGTCTGCTAAACGGATTTTCAATTCGTTCATTCTTTTTCCTCATAAAAGCACTACTTAATCTTATATTTGTCCTTCAATGCCTCTGAATAATTCCCGATAAGTCCCCAATTGAGCATAGCAGAACCATCTGGACACCCATATTCCTCCCTTGCCCGAACTGCAACACCTCGCCGCCTAACATGCTAAAGAAGACTAGGACCGCATCTCGTGCTTGCGATCTCGGAAACCACACCTAAGATACTTAGGAGGCAAAGCAGCACTTCTTGAGTTTCCTTGTCTACCGCTGTTGGGCGGCGAAGTTGCAATGCGTTGATCTTACAGCCAAAATGATAGTACTGTGTCTGGGGCGCACTCTACAGAAGCGAATCTAGGTATCATAGTTCGTCGACGATTCAAGTGAGGAGAGCTTTATTATCCAAAATTCTCGCGGCTATCACATCTACATGTTATTCTGGTAGCAAGCTGACATACATTTCTCGATCTGTTCCATGAGTTCAGCAGCGTGTTTAGCCTCAGCTCTTGCTTCCGTCGTATAGGTTTCCTTTTCTGCAGCTTCCTGAAAACCGGATCTCCAGAATTTCCATCGGCCTATGTTTGTCTCCTCTCCACGCCGGTCCTGATAGAAAGGTCCCGGTAACCACTGTTGCCGGGTGCGCGGGTCGCCGTCGTTGCACATGACTTGCTTGAACAGGCTCTGTCCATTCCACTTAATCCATTGTGCAGCCGCCATGATTTTGATCATCTGCAGAGGTTCTTCCTCGTGTATAGTGAAAGCGTCTCGCATTGCCCAGAAGGCACAGGCCAGGTTTGTTGGTAATAGTTGGAAGGCCGTCATGATCGCCACGAATGCGTGACAGTTGACATATGCCTTGGCATCTATATCTTCTGGCTCAACTTCGACATGTTAGTTTTTTACAATAAAGGCGAGATGTGACATCTCGAATCGTTTCCGAGTTCCCACCAGGCCGGAGTCTCAACGTACACGGCATTTTCCACGGTAAATCCCCACGTAGTAGCTGGAAATGATCCCAGATCTGTCGGTAGCCCTACATAATTTATTACGAAACAGCTCAAGAGCGAACTTCTCGTCCTCGCTTACCGCAATTAGGCCTACACGACCGAACCCGGAAGCCGATTCAATGTACTCTAAGAGGCGAGCAAGTTTCGCATGAGACGGGTGATTGTATGGGATCTGTTCCGCCAGCTCGAGACACTGGTTGCCCAAGTCCTCACAATTTTGATCAAGCGAATATGGGTCTCTTTGATCCTCTCGAAGTATGTTAATGATAGTGTTTGCTGCAATTTGGAAGGGAACACCATCAGTGGGATGAAGAACGGATCGTAGAATGAGGTCAATGTTATAACTGGAGTAGGTCCCGGACGATAAGGCAATGGGAAGATTCCCATGGTCTCCTCCGGAGCCGTCAAAATCTTTATGAGGATCAGCCATGTTGAGGTGCGGTCAGGAAGGAATTCGGAACATGTCCAGAGAGAGACAGTTGGGTCTTTAATGGTAAGTATATCACTCCGGCTCGAATATTATAATCATTCCCAGAACTATAAAGTGACTACTCCTTACTGTTATTGCATTATCGCTAGTAGACAACCAGGTCGCTGCATTGCTGCTCCTGCGTGACGAATCGCGTGGTCGACATTTCGAGAATTAATTTTAGAATTCAATATCACTGACTTTAAAATCTTTTGAAAGCCTATTGTGGTAAATTTAGGTTGTTCGATAACATGTATTGAATTGGAAGTCAGTAAGCATCATGATACTGCCTACCGACCTACATGTACATACGATGCGCCTAACTTTGAAGTTTACTAAGTACCTAACCTAGGTAGTCATCGTGGCTTGCCCAAAAGCGGGTCCTACCACATGTCAGCCTCAAGCATAACTGAGACATAAAAAGGCATGGCTTCGGTGGGGTCCCATGTGGCACGTTGCCATGGAGACCACGCGCAACCCGATTCGGCAAGATATCTACATCACACAAGCTGCTGACGTGCAGCGGCGAACGTCACAGCTGTCGAAGATTTTTCTATAACTTGGATTCACACAACCGTCGCTCTATTCATTCCAGCAATTGACTCACCCTCCGTCTCGCAAGAAGCGTCCAGCGCCGCTGGAATAAGTCATTCGCAGACATGGGGCCTCAACAACCATATATGTACGACTCGGGCCGTCGGGACTCGCGTTTACCAGAGAAGGAGTTCGATCCAAAGGCTGTCACGAGGGCGAGCTGGGAGGTCAAGCCTAAGAAGCCTAAGAAAAAGGGGCCCCTCATATCTTTTAACCGGCATCCCGAGTACGTCTACTGATCTGTAGTATGATCTCGACGCTGTATGACTGATGACTCGTCATTGTAGTGCTCATGTTGTGCCTACTGGCCGCACATACATTTTCCGCCCTATGAGTGATGCTTCAAAATGGTGGATTAGGTGGACAAGGTATCTCCAACTCTTGCTACGTGCCTTGGAACTAATCGCGGGAGCTGGACTCCTTACGCTTATGATTCTCATTTCCAATGTAATGCCACTAGCAGCTTGGATCTTGCGCGTTGCGGTATGATATCACGAATCTCATCCTCTGGTGTCTATAACGTTCCTGACGTAATTTTTAGCCCGGCGTTATTGTTCTTTGCAGCGCGTATGCCATCTTACATCTGGCTAGACCAGCACGAGCAAGGCCGCCGGCTTCCTCGGCTGCGTATCAGATATTCGCTGGCACTACTGACCTAGCTATCTTGGCCTTCTATTCTTTTGGAGCTATTACGGTGCACAAGGACAGTGGAAGCTGGGATACGATTGTGGAAGATAAGACTCTACTACCAATATTCATTGAGTCTGAGTATTACGGTCTTCTATCCGGAATTGGTCTCCATGCGATATCACTCGGCATATCAGCATACCTGGGTGCTATGTTCAGACGCATAGCGAACATGCCACCTGACATGAATCCTCTGGAGAGCAATCTAACATCCCGCACGAAACACAAGCGCAACAAGTCTTCAGTCGCAAGTAGCTATACCACTATGTCGGAGAGCAGCAAGCGTCTCTCGACGCCTCTCGAGGATCACCGTCGCTCCGGTGCGGCCTATGAGGATTTATCGAGGCCGCCGAGTATCCCTTTCATGCATACACGCACGAACTCACAGGAGTTGTTCCATTCGTCGAAACGCGACTCTCGTGTCGACCTGCCAAGCCGGCAGTACCAAATCACACCGGGCAATTCACCTCGCAACAGCACCGTTTCCGGGGCTGATCAAAAGCGCAAATCGAACCCGAGGTTGGCACAGCGTGGCAATTATATGGAGATCCCACTACACGAGACAGGCTCCCCGTCTTCCTCGCGACCAGCCAGCGCAATGAATTCGCAATCTAATAATGTCTCACCAACCAGATCTGCCAGATTCACAGAAACGTGGTACACCTCAGACTCGCTAATTGGCCGCACACAGCAAAAGCTTAACGCAACTGAGCTGGCAGCGGCGGAGAGATCCAAGGCTTACGAGACGCTGAACCAGCGATATGGAGACAATGACGAGTCGGATTCGGAGCAGGAGAATGTAATGCGTCCCGACGACGTATCAGATCTTGAGGAGGAGGATGACCCGGTCAATGATGCCCCATACATGCATCCCAACCCATTACGTCTGAACCCCCACCCAGGAACTCCGCCGCGTGGAGAATCATATGAAACCGCATCACGACGAAAGGCTCCCGTGCTTACAGAAATGAGCTCAAACCGACGCAGTGTGAGTGGTAGCCAGGACATCGCGGATGCCCAATCCGCCCCAGCTCCAGCGCGGCGGCCGACGCTCCTCGGGGTCTGGGGCCGCGGTAAGGGGAACAGGGACTCGTCCATCCAAGCCGACGACCAATTCTATTCAAAGCCGTATGGCGAGTTGAAGAGCGCTACACCACCTATCATGATAGGTGGGGAGAAAGGCTCCAAGGGCACCGAAAACCGTCAAGTCTCAACTGGGAACGACTACGACTACGACTTAGGGAGCACTACGTATCGCCGTAAAGTGAGCGGTGTGGCGGCTGAGGAGGGCAGGGCAGGCCCGACCTCAAAGTACTCGCGATACAGTGTGTTGAATCAGTAGAGCGAGTGCTTTCTGTTAGGAAAAAGGGTGTCATTGGGGCTTAGGCGTGGGTGAAGTAGCGTGGTTTTTGATTTAAGGATTCCCGATGGTTTGTTTCATGCTAGGCGTTTGCACGATGTACTTGATATTGGGCTCGGAATTTGGAGAGGATGAAAGGACGGAAGATAGGGCGTATGTGTGCATGACCTGTGGAGGTGGAGTGTTGATCATCATCATGTAAAGCAGTAATCACCTAGTCTATACGAGGCGCACACCAACGACATTAAACGGTAAATGGAAATTGACGATTGTTATCCCACTAATGATAAGGGAGGGAAATAGTCTAATAATGCCTGCTCTCGAGAAATGCTGTTCTAATTCTAAATGCAGTCTATAAATGGATTAATTAATTTCATCATCATCATGCTTTCCCAGAAGGTCCCGGACCTTCGTAGACCTTGCAATGCGTATTACTCCTCCCCCTTCTTCACTGTTCTATAAATGCATTCTTCTGCGGTAGCGTGATACCATCATGGTACCAAAATCAAACATGAGCGGCAACCTACAACTTCTTCTCCTTGCCACAGAAGGCCCAGAAGATAGTGATTGAGAGCTTCAGAGCCGCGACGAGCCACAGACTGTTCTGCACGAGGCCGGTCGCCTTGGAGATGAAGCCGCCGGCGATGGCGCCGACGAGGGTAAGCGTGAAGGCGACGGCGCGCTTATTGCGCTTAGGGTTCTGCGCGAAGGGCGCGAAGATGTTGGGGTCGCTGACGAGGTCGCAGAGTAGCGTCGTGATGACGACGGTGGGCACCTCGGCGACGCCCAGGCCGCGGCTGTTGACGATCTGCCCGGCGGCCTGGAACGAGAGCAGCGCGATGGGCGCGAGCTCGGCGAAGTCGACGTCGGCCGGGTCCCGCCGCGACGGGTACCGCCCGTCGATCAGGCCACCCTGGATGAGGCCCGCCGCGAGCGCCACGAAGATGGTCTGCGCCAGGAACGACACGAAGACGGTGCGCCGCTGCCGCCCGCGGCCGATGAGCGCGTGGAAGCGCGAGAACGTCACGCAGCCGACTATGAAGGAGCCGATGGATGTCACTGCGATTTGAAACGCTGTTATTAGGCTGCCGTCTTTTAACCTTTTAAGCCTCCTTTTGGGTTTCGCCTTGCGTTTTGACTTTTGCTTTAAAAAGGGGGATGGATCATCCATGCTTACAGGAGCGAGCCCAGCCGTAGGGTTTATTGTTTTGCCCCGATGTACCCAAAGCTACGAAAACGGTATTTCCTAAAGGAGTAATATTAGCAGCGATGACTTTTGCCTCATGTCGATTTTGATGGAGGAAGCTCACCTGTTTGCATGGACACGAAAGTGCCGTACGCTAAAAAGAAGTCAGTTAGCCAATTTCCGATTTTTCTTCCTCCAGGGGGTTTGCCCCCTTTTATTCTTTTTTGGTAGAATTGTCTTTTGGTGATTTTCAATTCACGCACCATTATAAAGAGTGCCATCAGTGAGGCCGGTAGTAAAACAGCAGACGAGCAGAGGAATCCAGACGAGATGCGGATCAAGATCCTCTGAAAACCTGCTAAGAAGACTGGCCTTGGGTTTTGTTTCATGGAGTTGCTCGAACGAGCTGTTGCCAGGCGAATCGTTGCCTGAGTCTGGCGGTGCAGCCTTTTCTTCGTCTAACATTGCTGTTGTGTAAATAGTGGGCCGTGAATGAAGAGCGTGTAAGCGTTGTGTGAGCAACAACTAGCAATATTCGAAATCACGAGGTCAATCTTATGTGTGGTGATGATGACGGGGAACTACTAGCGGGTCTCTTTGTTTTTTTAGATTCGGAAGAATTTAAGGGAAAAAAACGAGATTAGGGAATGCGCCGCCGAGCCGGAGTGAAATGAAAACGGCTGACGGGAAAAGTTGCGTGATCGACGCCAGGAATAGTCTAGTTAACAAAGCCAAGGCCACCCGAGATCTTGTGTTGAGCGGCGCGAGGTTTTATTACTATTATAAGTGATTATTTAGCATGAACCTTAGGAGATAGGCGGCCGGTGACAAATTGGCAACATGCAAGCAAGCTGTAAGGCATGTGAGCATGTGCGTTGAAATGCCGCGTCAACAAGGAAAAGAAAAAACCCTGATGCACGTCTCGAGTGCAGCATGGCCGACTGCTGAAAATTATCAAGCACATGGACTAATTGTAGATACCTACAGCATGCTGTGCAACCTACCCGATGTATTAGTCTATCTACTCTAGGAGGTAAGTAGATACTGCAACTAGCATCACGGTAGTGTAAGATGAGATTAGAAAAGAGGGTCTTTATCCACTTTCCAAGAACTTTCCAAGGCCCTGCCGAGGCCATAGCTCTGGCCGGGGTTACTTCTGCTAGGTTCGGGTGTAAGTCGAGTTTCTGGACGAAGGAAGTATACAATGTGAACACGACCTACATCGTGTAGGTTAGTGTGCACCAACTAGCACAGCGAGTGAGGGGGCATAGATAAGAGGGGACATCCCGCTCCTACATTAGCAGCTCCGTGAGCTCCGTTGGAGCCTCCTTGAAAAGCGACCCCTTATCACCTACTACTGCCGCGTCTTACAGCGGCCCGCTAGACCGACCCCGATCCGGCGCGCCGAGACCGCCAGGGCTGCGGTTATTCGTCCTTGGCTGCAGCCATGCTCCTGGTGAGTATCCAAGGCGGGACAACTTCGGTGCCTGCGCTTGATATAACTGGCTTGGCCCTGTGCAGCCCTTCGTCTGTCCACCGGGCTATGCACGGGAGGACAAGCGCCCCGTGGTCATTGTGACGAAGATCACCGCTTGCCGAGCTTACTTGCTGGCTAGCCACAGGGGTAGGTACCCTTTATGAGTATATCGGAGGAAAACGGGGGACGATATCTATCCTGACAGCGTGCTGTTCTGAGATTATACAATTGTAACATAAGCAACTGGATACCATCAACCACCCTACCAGTATGTTACAATAACATTACTCGGTAGTGGTGACCGTTACCACCCACCCTGATTCGGGAGACAGGCCTCCCACCGTTGTCCAGATGTCGATCGTCATGTGAGAGCCGTCTATACGCAGGTAATCATGTCGTCAAGACATCGTACCATAGAGTTGTTGGACTTACGTGTACTTATAAAGCATCACTGATCGTGAACATGCACGTTCGAAGGGAGACATTCTACCACAGAGTTGAAAATTAGGTTTACTCGCTCTCCGTCTAAGCTGAGCTAAAGGCAACAAATCCCAATCCTAGTACCTGTATGTATATAGCGGTTGCGGCTTTTTGTTTATCACGGTGTATAGCTCGTTGATAGGCCGCCTAGCATTCGCCGCCAGCCACATAATCCTAAAAGAGAAATCGTGGCCAGCCATAGTCGGCAGTCGTGCTGTACGCCCAGGCTGCCAAGGTGGCGAAGTCGGGATAATCTCTCTGGCTAGCACGTTCCACAATGGAAAACACCCGATACGTTTGGTTCGCTATGCACGTCAATTACGAGGAACCAAGAACAGACGAGAAGGTTTTGTTATATCCAAGCATCTTGGCCAGTCTTGGGTGTTTGCGTGTCATTTATGACAGCGGATAGGTTATGCGGAGTCCACACTGGCCAAGAGGCCAGGGGTAATAGGAGGTATCAAGGTTACGGGCGGCAAGCTGCGAAACAGGATTGATATCAGAAAATGTCTTAGACTGTCTGTGGTAGAAAGGCCCCGAATGACTTTGAGGGTCTCATGTGACTCTCCCCTCGATTTCTCTCGCGGAAACATTCCTCTGGCGGGGAGAAGACTGTTTGTATCGTTTCTGACCACCACCAAAAAAAACTCCGTGGCGCTAAGATAGCTCATCCTCAGCCTTACACTAAGCGAAGACAAAATCTACAAACTTAGCACTATGGTGCGAGATGGGCTTTCATTTGCATAAGTGTACCAAAATCTATTGCAACAATCCATTAAGGCCTGACCAGCCCCCGAAAACCGGTGTGCTATCGTTCGTCCCGAAATTGAGGGTACCTGCAGTGTTGTTTTTGGTTTTTTCTACTTACGCCTAGAGAATTCCTCTGACTTGGCCGTCACGGCACCTTGCGGTCGATTCGCGTTCTCTGGTTCAGAATCAAGGATTAGGTATATCTATCCCAATGAATGTAACCTCCATCAGAGATGGTCTATTGCGTACATGAAACCACGCTCTGTCCGACTCGCTTAGACGGAGGTCACGTACATAGGGTAGGCTGCCCGACATCAAGAGATAAGGCAGAAATGACTTCATTGAAAACGATCTAACGAGATCTCGTGGCGGAGTGGCGGAGATGTATGTGATCAAAAGCTGACCTAGAACGATCGATCCTGCTGAAAGTCAATGTCGAGCGTCTGTCAGGCGGCACAACATGGTGGCTAGCTGAGCCACCCCCGGATAGATCCGCTGGGATGTGACTTCGAAACCAACTCATCCACTTTAATGGTAGCATCTAAGCTTAGCCGGGGTGTCCAAGAGCGTTCGTATAGACGCGTTGGTTCGATTTCCGGCCATGCGTCCCAGAGAACGTCTAATCCATCCATTCACATGTAAGGTAAGTACCCCGGGAGTTCATACACAACCTCACACAAAACGACCGTGCGAGAGCATCTCTGAACACAGATCTGAAGTTGGGACTGGATCAAAAAACAGGTCTGGGACATATTGAGGTATCATCTATTCGCAGATTCGAACCGTGTTCACGATAAGGTGTAGTATTGGTCTTTGAAAGTGGCAAAACTCTTCTCTCGGGAGATTCCTAGTTGGCTTACGCACCGGAAACCGACTTCTAGTGTGGATCAATGATCCATTTACCAATAACGATGTCTCTTGGACTAACAAGGGATCGTGAGAGCTTTCGATCTCGCAAATCAACTTGGCAAGCCGTATCGGACTGCTAGGTTGCGTAGTCCGAAGACCAATGCGCCAAGTCGAATGGTTCATTTCGACCGACGATTACAGTAAGGAGGAACTATCTGCAGGATGGAGGAACGATGGACTCCTGACTCGGCATATCATAATCTAGATGGACTGGGAGGGATCCGGAAAGTTCAGATGTGAATATAAATATGATCAAATCTCGATAATATCCCAAGAGCAATAATGATCAGTCACCCACCATTGACTTACACCTTAACTTCACACTTCTTTCCTTCTTCTTACATCTTGTTCTATTACAAGTTTACAACCAACAATGGCTCCCTCTGCTATCTCAACGGACCCGGTGTCTCAGCTCGAGACCCAGTCCTCCATAATTATCGAGGCCGCAACGGCAGATGTTAAGCTGAACCCAAACTTTGAACTCTCAAAGCCTTCACTTACACCTGTTGTTACTGAAATCACGTCTGAAGATTCCACAGAGGTCTCTTCACCATGTGATGGCTTCATAGACACTCCACCAACAGGACTCGCTGAAAAGCAGGAGACGATGGCCGACACCAACAACAAATGGCTGACACTCAACGCCATCGTCCCCAGCGTCAGCGAGCCCATGTCCGGTGCTAAGAAGCTACGTAAGATGCTTTTAGAGACTGACGAGCTCATCATTTGCCCTGGTGTCTACGATGGCTTGTCAGCTCGAACAGCCATCGAACTAGGATTCAACGCCATGTACATGGTACGTAATAGCATTTCTTACTGCATTGCTCCCATGCTTCCAACGTTCTCTTTCCCGGACTTTCAGCTAACGCTTCTTTCACTTAGACTGGTGCAGGTACTACCGCCTCCCGTCTTGGGCAACCCGATTTGGCCATCGCTCAGCTGCACGAGATGCGGGAGAACGCCGAGATGATTGCCAATCTAGACCCCTTCGGTCCGCCCCTAATTGCTGATATGGACACTGGCTACGGAGGTAAGAAACCCAGACAGGAAGAGGATCACAAATCACGTTGAGTCCATACCACAGAAACACACCATTTTGAATCTTGCAGGAACATGTAATGTTAACAGGTTTCCTGCCTTAGGTCCTATCATGGCTGCTCGCACCGTCGAGCAATACATCCGCTCCGGCGTAGCTGGCGCCCATCTGGAAGACCAAGTGCTGATGAAGCGCTGCGGTCACCTCGGTGGAAAGAAGGTCGTGCCAGCCGACGAATACATCGCTCGTATTCGCGCTGCCCACGGCGCCCGTGTCCGCCTGCAATCAGACTTCGTGCTAATTGCTCGCACGGACGCCCTTCAGACTCTGGGCTACGACGAGTGCATCCGTCGTCTGCGCATGGCGCGCGACGAGGGTGCGGACGTCGGTCTGCTCGAAGGCTTCACGTCCAAGGAGCAAGCCGCGCAGGCCGTTAAGGATCTCGCGCCCTGGCCCCTTCTGCTCAACTCTGTCGAGAACGGTAAGAGTCCCCTCATCACCGTCGACGAGGCCCGCAAGATGGGTTTCCGCATCATGATCTTCAGCTTTGCCACCATTGCCCCTGCGTATATCGCCATCCGCGAGACGCTCCTGCGTCTCAAGAACCAGGGCATCGTTGGCACCCCCTCACATATTACCCCTGTCAAGCTGTTCGAAGTATGCGGTCTCAAGCACAGCATGGCAGTCGATATGAACGCCGGCGGAGCTTCTTTCGCCGGCGATTTATAGGATTCATTCATATGAAGTGGGTTTCTTAGCTTTAAGTTTCTTTTAGTTGTTCGTGAGCATATATGAGGATATCTGGGCATTGTTTTGTTTACTATCTACCCTCAACGCTGAGTTAGGGTGCCATTTCTTGTTGATGCATTGGAGGCAAAGTTTTATGCGTTTGATTTTATTTTTCAGTTTCCTCTTTCCTTTGAGTTAGACTGGCGGCTGCGCCGCCCGTCACGAGATATGTTGACTTGCAATGATTTATATACAAGTATGTTTTATACTCGTCTCTTTCCCAACCATAAGTGAATTGCTACGAATACTTGTCTGATAGATGATTTGTTTCATGCCTGTATTTTCGGCTACCAGCCACTCCTCGACTTGTCCATACCGAATTTGTATTCCACGAAAGTAAACGATATCATATTCAGCAGATAGCTTTACTAAGATTTCGGTCTTAATAGTGCAGAATGACTGCCATCAAGTGGCAGACAACTAGCCTTCAAACAGTGATTGGGATTATAGAACTTGAGGCATAAGGGAAATGGTGCGGTCTGAGTTCTTGAATAATTGATTCTATAATTTTACATGCTGTGTGTAGGCTTTTAGCAGCTACCTCCTTATTCTAAGATTGCGAAAACACATTTGGCGTGCGTGCAATATATTTAGTGAAAGGGCGACATATGCTTGTAAGGCACACCGCTTCTGTTTCGTTTCGAGTCACTAATGCTGCATCAAGACCTGGCGTGTACTATTATTACGAGGATATGACAAATAGATTGACTCATTGAATAGGGTTCCAGTGTAGCGCTTTTGGTCTTTGAATTGTTAGGCATCCCGGCCCTGAAATCGAGCTCCGGGGGTCGTTGGCTCGTGAACTGCCCGCGATTGTGAGGCTGACCCCTGATTCACCTGACCAAGTGGCTAGCTGCAATGATCGGATAACGAGTTGGTGTCTCGTTCCTGATGAGCTGTGTTTGTAACCTCTTCTCATCCGGAACCGCCGAGAATCATCCACGCAGAACGTGAACCATAAGATGGGCTCATGACGCAGCCAGCCATATCTCACTTCAATAAAATCGTCATCGACGCTCACGAATAAAAAGTAGTCACTTTCTGCGAAGCGGGGGCATTCTCGCATTCTTGCATCTAGCAACCCAAGCAGTCAGAAATGTGGAAGATGAATGGTACCACTACTATGACCCTGGGCTTCTTTTATAACACCGTGCCAATCAGGTCGTCTGCTGGTCGTGGATGAAAGCAGTCAAACGCGACTTGCATGAACTCGTCCGTGCTGAGTGGATTTCTCTTATGTTGCGGGGAACGTCAATGTAACTTATCTTCAAGATGCATACGAAGTGCCACGGAATTCCTTGAATATCAATTCCCGTGCTTGTCAGATGTTTTCCCAGGTAGTACACTTGAAGATGACCCAGGTTGTATGGTTAATGCCTGTCTATCAGGCAGCGAAAGTCCGAAATGCAAGGATACCTTGGGCTTACAGTGGGATAATCACATTTTCCTCGGCTGTCCGAGCTCGTGCTGGGTGTTAGCGGGTGCCACAATCTATGCACGCGGCGACATCGGCTGCAAGAACTGGCTTGTCGTTATGATTGTAGTAAGGCGAAGTCCTGCATTCCGTCGTAAGCACATTCTGTCGAGATAAATGAAAGCAATTTCCCCGTACCTGTATTATTCTATGACTAGAACAGACGCCAGCTGGATCATTGCACTTCCCCAGGGGTATTCTTGTGTAACTATACTAACACTTGCCCGTAGCATGCGCAACCATCTAACAGCCACGTCAATCAGCAGCTGAAGCTTAACTAATCTTGACGCCACAACTTGCACGTCCGAAGCTCAAAATACTTGGGTAAATCCCATGCATACTATGACGACTTGAAATGTAAATCATCTGCCGAAGGGGAAGATGCCGAGAGAAACGAGGGTTCAGCTGATCCTCGCCAAGGCAATACGCTCCTCGGCATCACGCTCCTCGGCATCGTGATCAGTGGTCTTGATGCGAATTCCTATAGCCCGAAATAAAACCACCTATGAGGATGAAGGTGCTTATTGAACCCGCTACGCAGGCGGCATTTTCTTGTCGGCTGTGGCTGTCTTCATTTATCTTTCGGAAGAATCGACACGAAACACTCGCATTCGATCAGTGACTGGAGTCTAAGATCACCTCTAACAAGGATAGCATTGAGGCCTGGTAAGGATCAATACCTAATACTTTCCTGGGCGCCGAGCAACTCTTTCTACTAACCCTTCGACTGAAAACGTATAATCTCCGTCCTTACCTTTGAGAACCCCCGAATCAAAGCCCGACGGATTGCTACATCAACAGAGCATACTGAAAGGTGACAATACATCACCAGACGATGATATGAGGAAACGTTACATGACAACATTACTGGAATAGTAAACAGGTTAGATGATGCGCGCAATGCGACCCTCAGGCGGCCGCCTCAGGTTAACCGTCACGGGAAACGCGCGCAGATCAAGTAAGTACATAGAAACTTAGGAGGAAAGAAACTTGAGACAGTAGTTCAGTTTAGTTCCCACTCTTGCGCCCGTCTCAGTGTAGAGATGAGCATCGGACGATGCTGGACACGAAGCCAGCCCAGATCGGCTATACTCCGAAATAGAAACGTTTTTTGAATCACCTACGTAGCTTCACAATAAACAACAACACGCTGGTAATATCTTGAAAGGATAGCCACATCAGGAGTCTTGTCCTGGTTTTGTCTGTGAACCCTTAAAAGATCTCAGCAAGCGACAGCATCTGTCACCAATATTCCATGACTCATGCAATAAAGACCTACAAATTTAACATGTAAGATCTTATCAGAAAGCTTTAATTGGGAAAGCTGGGTTATCACTCGTTGAATGAGATGAGTTCACCATAATCTGAGCTACTTTGACTTGTAAAGTCAGGGCTCCAAATCAAAAGTAGCGAATAGCGAAATATTGTATTAAATTAGCATACAAGAGATTATAACAATTTTAAAAAGAAAGTGAACAGATGGTCTTCTGTTTCTTTGAAACTAAATATAAAAAAATGAGGCACAACTGAAATATAGGCTCACGCCAAGTATTGCAATGAGCTGAACGCCTATAGATCGTCCTCGGCCTCTCTAAACTCCTAGTCGTGTCATTAGTCTCAACCTCAAAGTATAAATAGGTGTTGGTGTTACAAGCTCAGAGCTGCTCATGACTTGTGTAACAGTAGAATTTTCCCGGGTGCACTCGATGTGCTTCTAATTGCTTTCTCTGATCAGCGCAGCACCACCTTCAATAGCCTCGCTAGTCTTCTGGTCGGGTTGGTATTCTACCATGGAGACGGCCATGGACTGTTCGATGTCATTGATTCTCGCCTGCAGCGTCTTAAGAATGATATCTTGTTGCTAAACACGTTGCTAGTATTAGTACGTAATTTGGGCTCAAAAAGGGAAGAGAACAGCCCCTCTCACTTGAAAGTGGCCTCGGCGCCGTTGCCCCAGTCCAGCATCCGCTTCTTGCAGAACTTAAAGAGCTGGTCGTCAGTCATGCCTGCCTTGCGCTGAATAGCTCTAATTTCGTTGACAAGCTTCAGGACCTGTTTGATCGCCTCGTGGTCGACTCAGTTGTACATTTTGACCACATCTATGGCTCAGGAAAGGTTGTATTGGCAAAGGGCGAGGGGTAGAAAGGCTACATACAGTGAATCAGTGCACTGTATGTCTTAATCTGCGTGATTGAGGCACTATATAACAGCCATTATGTGCTGAAACAGACATGACCGGCAAAAACTTGGCGCCAACTGCACTACTTCTGTATTGCAAGGTTCACGGACCCGTGACGCAGTGGTTAGCGTGTTGCTCTTATACTTGCTCCGCTCTGCGTAGCTTGTGTGATAGGAAATGCAAAGGTCGTGAGTTCGATCCTCACCTGGTCCAACATTTTGTTCTTTTGTTTTTTTCTCTCTTAATCAACCTTACTTAATATTTATTATCTAAACATTTCACTTATTCAATTACAACATATAAACAACTATGCTCTCTTTTTATTTTTAGTTTTTATATATAGTCTAAGAGTTTATTAGATATTAAGTGTTTACGGGCTGATGAAGATTCTGCTTCCTATATGGGTAATACACCATGACATCAATCAATAAGCTCAGTAACCCAAGCTTGTAGATCACTAGTCAATCTGCTCACAAGGTCAACATCTACAATACCATCCTGCCAGCTGACAGTGACATGGATGCCATGTCCAACAACACCAGCAACGTTGATATTAAGTGCAGCGGAAATAGCATTTCCTTGGGTGAAGATGGCGTGGTTAATGAACCACGGCCCTCCGTTTTCCGGCCCGGAGATCCCCGCATCAGCCGCACTGAGACTCCCAAGGTTCGAAAGTTCCCAGGTGCCATCCCTCGGCTTTCCGAACTTTTTGCGAAAGAATTCGTGCCAGTCGCCGATAAGACCGGATAGAGCTAGTATGTCATCGCGTGGCAGTGAGGAGGTCTCTATAAAGAATTTAGGTGTTAGAGATCATTGCTCGCCGTATGGATTTGACTTATGTATTAAGGTTTCGAGAGCATGTAGAGAGCAGAACGTTATCATGAAGGGAAATGAGAAACTTAGGATTACTTACTGGCGCGCAAATGCGCTGTCATATCTTGCGCGAATGCCCAGACTGCCGCATCGTCGCTCACTGGGACGTCTTTCTCGCCTTGACTCCGTTGCAATCGCTGAACAGCGTCGAGATCGTGGTCGGAAGAAAGCCCGGTGACAAGACAGTGGATCGTCTCGCTGGGCGTGAACGTCAAGCCAGCAATATTCGGATCTGCATACTCCGCGAGCGAAATAGGCGTCATGGAGCGGAATGCTCTATCCTTCACATGGCGCGCAAGTGAGCGTGCGATTAGTGCGTGAAGCAGTCCTGTTAAACTGGATTTGTGGTTTCGACACTGCGCGAGAATTCCCTTTAGCTGTACCTCATCCTCTATCTTGAACAAGGTGCGAATGTGTATCTTAGGATTCGAACCATCGATCGGCGCTCCCGTCCACGGAATGTCGGCCTCGTTTAGTTCGAGACCCAACAGACGCCTGAGAGACAGAGGTACAGGGAGAGCGCTGAGGATTTCTGAACAGACCATGCGGAGTATGAAGCCCCATGATAACGAAAAGGGGATAAGAGTGCCCATGGGAGGTGGGAGAACAGGGGGCGTAGGAAGATGGAGGATATGGTTCCGAAGTTCTGCGGGACGGGCCGCGTTATTCAGGGCTCGCTGTAAGTCGCCGTGAAAGATATACCCGCCTCTCCCGTCTGCGTAGGCGTGGTGGAAGCAGAAGGATATGTCGATAAACAACATGACGTTGTCGTCTTGGGTCACATGGTCTGCACTGGGCGACTGAGGGGATTGCAGCGCACTGAATTGTCGCGGATCGTGGTGCACAACGATCTTCCAGCCGGGTTTGCCGGCGAGGTCCTCCCACAGTGGCTCGTGGTATTTCTCAAGAGAGCGAAGCAAGCGGTCTTCGTACTGCGCTTTTTCCTGCTCCTTTCCGCTTACACCTTCATTCCCCATTCCGGTCTGGCCTTTGGGTCTGGCGGCTGAGATGATGATCTCCTTCCACTCGATCATACGACGCATGTCAATCGTTTTAAGATAAACGAAAGCCGGCTCTTTCGTATCCTCACCAGCGATGCCGACGCGTAGCATCGCTTGCCCGAGGACCACGTGCGCCAGCGCGTTCTCGAGCGCGTCATGTAAGGAGACTGCCTGCCGCCGTGCACGGGCAGCTGGTATTCTGTACCGGCATGTTACAATCACTGCTCGTAGAATACCTAGATTGTGCCGTGCGGTATTGTACTTGGCTCTATAGGTAATAATGAATTAATTATAATGTGAGCCAGTGGCCTATGAGTTTATGCAGTTGCTTACTGTGGTCCCACGGGCCGGATGATGTTGTCGATAGATGTCATCATGAATTCACATACAGGCGCATGGATCGCACACACAGTTCATTGGTATTTGACTCATCAGGCTGATCAGCCTATATAGGGTTATTATTCTTACGAAACACTCTTGATAAAAGTCACTCTTCATGTATGTACATTTCTTGCTGCCTAGCAATTTAGATTTTGTCAGGGGATATTTTTGGAGCCGACAACGGATACTGTTCCGGGCCTCGGGATCTAAGCCTATTCCGGTGGCTTTAGGGAACTTGAATGAGTCCTTACCTTTGCCATGCCTTGAACTCTACCACTGCAATGGCCCAGAATGTAATAACAGACATATGAGAGGCTGAAGTAGCTGTAAATCCATCCATGATGTTACCAATTGCAGGTGAACCTTCGAAACGATTTGATCCAATCGCTTAGGTAGCTTTGGGTGTTGTTAATGCACATTTGATAGCTGCAAAGAGTATTTCGAAAAAGGTTTAGCTTAGTCCCTGTTGCCTAGCATGCCTCACTACCTGAGTCTTCAAGCTCAACTTCAACCATTACTTCAACTCCTTTCGATTACAGAGTAGTATCCTGGTCCAAGTTCTGGGTAGTATTTTGCGCCTGGTTTGGGTATATCTGCGGTATCTGTTCCCTCATGCATGACACTCATGTACGCCTCCGAATCAATCCCGATCTGAAATCCTCCGAATGTGAAAGGACTTGATCCATTACGCCCAGTTTAGTGATCGACTTCACTACGGTCCGCGCAAGCATCGCGTTACTTTTCTCTGCGCTCGATTCGCCATTTTACACCGGAATACGTTATTGTCGGTAGTACGCGGCCTTCGGTGGCGGCATCTGCATGCCAGGCTGAGCCTGATAACCTTGCACGATGGGCTGGGCCTGTTGTCGTATCTTGACCTCGTTGTCTTGCTGGATGAGCGCGCAGCATGAACACCAGAACGACACGCAGCAGTCTCCGCAACCGCTGCCCTCGATCCCGTACCGTTTGCGGATCTCGCCGCGCTTCAACATGGCGTATCTGTGATCGCATAAGTCAGTCGGAGCGCGCTCTCCTACGACTAGTGGTCATATCGAGCGAAAGAAGTGGTGAGGTGGGAGAGTGAGATGGGAGGAACTTACATCCAGCCACAACTAGTGAAACAACTGATAGCTCCGTGAAGAAGACAGTCCGAGTTCAGCATATCAGCAGTCTCCATCGTTGGGTCGCGAATGCGCTCCGAGGTCCGACCAAGGAGGATGCATGGTAGGCACCAGGCTAACAGACATGATGAGCAGGGCCCGCAGCTACAGATGCCAGTCTGCCACTCCCCTTGGGGCTTCTCTAAGTGCGCCTGATGTTGATGCTGATGCTGATGCTGATGGCTCTCTGTCATGGGCGCTGGCTGTGGGTAGTAAGATCGTTGTTGGCCATTTGCCTTTGGGTCCTGGCCATATACTCCTTGCTCTTGGTCGTAGTTTTCAGGTGCCGTCATCTTGGAGGATGTGGTAGACGATACGAGACTCGTCTGTCTGGGTCGGCTGTGCTCAACTGATGAAAGCCAGTGTCTAGTTCTTTATAGGAGTGTTGATGGGTTGTCGGTGTGAAGAAGGATAATTAGGTAAGAAGTGCAATAAAAGAACCCGAACAATGGGTGAACGAAATAAAAGTATCGTGTGGGCGTATCGATTGATACTCGAAGAACAAACACGAGGAAATATGACGAACGGTATGAAACGAGCCTTGGGTACACACAAATGTAGCACAAAGGGGGCTACGTTCCTTTTCATACGGGCTGAGTTCGCTTGCCGGTCTAACACCACCTCACACTTGGAAAATCTAAGCCTCACTATCGAAATGAAACGAAAACTATTTCTGTTCCTGATCTACCTTGGCCTACCTCACGATATGCGTCTATCGACCAACAGCTTGCCTTGCTAGGTATGATGATGACTGGCGCCATGTACAGAATGCTGAGGTCAGCTTGAAGGACCCTGAGGTTCTGAGCTTACACTGCCCAGCCATTGTACCTTACTTCGGCTGTATTATGCGATTCATGTAGCACAGCAAGCACAGCGTATTCCCAATTGGCCGGACGTGGAAATGAGATACTACATACATACCTACCGTTGGCTCTGATTGTAGGTCTATCGGCTGATCGATCTTTTTCTTTTCAAGTGAAACATTCCGCATTGGTTTTCCCTAGCCATCCTGACTGTCGTGTATATGTACGATACCAACAAAACACCCCACAGTCACCCCGCCAAGGCTCAATAGCTCAGCCCTAAATTGGGGTCCAGGACTTCCAGCTCAAGGATAGTCACATGGTTTCGAAAAGTAGACGTAAACCGTATTATAATGCTTTGAATTGATGATGTTAATCTAAATGGTACTGTGGTAAGATGTAGCGTTATTGTCAGCTGTGCAGTGATATCCATGAATGAATGCCGAATTCGGATTAGCTCCATAATGTAATATATAGACTTGCAGACTTGGTCTTGTCTTCGTAGCTCGTCCCATCATATCATCCCAGCCTTCCAAGTATTGACTATCACGACTATAATTAGCAATGGGCTCCGATTTCGCGATATGTTCATGAAAATGCGGGCACTAACAAGTAGGTATCATGGGATAAACAAGTAGCTTCACACAAGCTAGTACTCCTACACTCACTCTCCGAAAATCAGCTCGTTATTCGAATTTATGGGTATAGAAAGTCAGCGCCCATATCCTCAGTTTCTCGTGAGTAGTTCCCAGGAATGAAAAGGGGGTAAAGGTTCCCGCTAATGCACGATCCCTTGGGTACATAACTGTCTAGGAGGAGCTCGAGGCGACGCTTGAGAACTATGCTGGATCATTCAGCATACTCATTGAATATCTTCTGCGCCAGGAAGGCAACATATCCGGACTAATAACGAATTCAATGAAATCCACCAATTCTACGACGCATATCAATTCACACCAAAATCAATTTCATCGTCCAGATCTGCTTGTACAAAAGCCACAGGGGAAGAAAATCATACAAAAGGTTGAAATCATTGCAAGATACCGTCACATCATAAAATCCCACATGCACGACGGTATGATCGAGCGGGATCAAATAGTAACATAAGGGTTAGCAAACAGATCAGTCGCAACATGATCTTCACATGTGTTTGAGGTATAAACGTGCGAGGTACAATTTCCCATCAGAAGCCAGAGGAACCTGAGCTAGGCACATCGCCCCAACAGCCAACACCCCTTCATGATCTCTCACAGGCCAATTCAGATCCTGTTCTTTCTCAAGGGGTCGTAACATTGGCAAGTGGCCAGTTAATACCTTTGTCCGCGGCGCCGATGTTTCCGAGTCCCGCGCAGCTGTATAGACCGACCGGGTTGTTCTCCGTCGCGCGCATGTATTGGAGGTCGATGCATTCCTCTGTATCAAGCCGTTAGCTCTCTTCCAATTATTCTCAGCCGCATTGCCGCGACTCTTGATATATCGCTAGGACTACTTACGTGGACTCGACAGCTGGAGGGCAATCCTTCCGTCCGCCATGACGTTCCACTTCTGTCCGTCGACGGTGTCAGAGCAAGCTGTGACGGATAGGCTGGCCATGTCCTTCCAGTTCGCTATTACGACCGCATATTACGTTAGCGTGATATTCATCGATCGTCATTCTCACTATTTTGATAAGATAGGGCCACTCACTCTTGGCGCCGGCGTCTACGCAGAGCGTGGAGTTCGCCAGTTGGATTTTGGAGTTTTCACCGGCCTTGAGGTACCACTGCTGCTCTGGCTTGCTTGCGGCTGTCTGACTGTATGAGGATCAAGCGTTAGAGTCATTCGTATTTTATTGAATAAAAAGCTACAGGTAAGATAGGGTGGAACGAACACGACGAGAGTGCTGCCGGCAGTGCGGGCCTTGGGCACCACGACGAACTTGGTGTTCACCATCGACGTGATGTACACGGTACGATAGCCCTCAGGGGGCGCCTGCGCGAGGCCAGTCGCGGCGAAAGCGCATAGAAGAAGAGATGTGACCAGCATATTGAGGTTTTTGCTTTCCTGTGCGAATAAAATCTCGAAACGACGCTTTCAAATGACTTTTCCAACGGTTGGAGAATGAATCAACTTCAACAGGTAGGTACCTAGGTCACCAGCAGGACGGGAGGGTACGGATTATTCATATGTGCGGCAAACGAGGCGAAAAAGGGGAATGCCTGAGGTTCTTCCTGCCCTTCCCCTTCCCTCCCCGCAAAGCTGCAATTTACGGCAATGTCATTCGAGCCTGATTCCGCAGCCAATCTTCACGACGCCTCAATCTATTTAGACTCACCCGGCACCCAGGGAACCAGGGCGCTCCCACGCCTCGGAGGCAGGTGTGCCACCGCGCACTTATTAAACTGGGTAATCTAGACGTATCGTTGAGTGGTCGGCAGATCTGGAGAGAACCACGGGCACCAATGAGGTTCGCGGCTATTTATATCGCTCCTCTGTTTTACGTCTTCTCTTTGCTACGGGTGTTCGTTGGCGGCGGGTGATCTGCTTTTGTTTCTTCGGCTAATGTGTTTCTGCGACAGCCGTTGGAGGTTACTTCAACTTTTTATGAATGATGATCCCCAATGATCTCGCACGGGTATTGGATGCGTGTAGAGGGAAAGATATATTGATGACGAACGTATTGTGTGATGGTGGCTAAGTCAGCACACGACCTCGAACATCGAGGTTTCCTTCAAATAGACCAGGCGCAAGCTATCTACACTTCAACGCATGATAGGCATGTCATGCCGCTGGAAGCCCACGCAAATGGTCAAGCCTCATTTAGGCCTTGTTAGGCAGGTAGTGAGTATAAAATTCCCATTTTCCAAACGCGAGATATCATATTTCATTACGTGTTATAAATATATGGCTATTGTACAAGAACATGGCTCATAATCATCTCATGAAAACCATTCCATTAACTCCTCAAGCTACCGTGTAACTGAGACTGTCTTATTTCGTCGTTCTTTTTCTCTTTATCCATTTATCGACCATATCAGAGCAGGCTTAATCATATTCTCCTTACATTAGGGAATATGCAGCGCATTTCAATTAGTGGTGATGATTCAAATGCTCTAAGTTGATACCGGAGGGCGTGCCAGAGGATAAGACATTGTATTGTCCGCCGTGCGAAGAATCCGAGGAAGACCGTGCCGACGTCTCTCCTCGGGTCCTGTCGGGTAGGACTTCGCGTCGTCCCTGAGGCTGCGATGATCCTGAAGAGAAAGTGCTATTGAAGGGACTGTTGATGTCGATGCCCGAAGTAGTTCCGTCCGACAAAGTCTTATACTGTGGTTGCTTTTCGCGCGTGACTGTGCGTTGCTCACGGCTCGTGGCAATGCCTGAGGCTGTACCATCTGGCAATGTCCTGTACTGTGATTGGGCGCCGGCCGGCTCGTTGGTTGTTTGGATACCGGAGGCAGTTCCGTCCGATAAATTCTTGTATTGCGGTTGCTCCTCGCGAGTGCCGGTGGCCGGTGTCCTGGTGATTGACGAATCGTTCCAGGATGCTGCACCAACGTCACGAGAGGATGTCGGGGCCGCAGGCGATTGCTCTCTGGCCTCGTCGCGGTTGGCGTACTTGTGCATGCCATAGGCCCCGGCTCCGGCAGCAGCGGCGGCGGCGCCGTAATACCCGAGATTGGAATCCTCTTTTCTCTTAGTATCCTCGTTGGCTGTGTTAATGGGTTGCTCCGTCATCAGAGACTGGTTCTTCTCAGATCGAGTGGCCGCCAGCGCCGCTTCCGTGTCTTTGTGGCTTTGAGAACCCACGACGGCCGCTTTGCTAGACTTATCGTCCTTCAACTTTCTCACATCCGCAGCCCTCGATTCGGTTGTGTGGTCCTTCTGTGAATACTGGTATGCTGGCGCTGCTGCGGCTGCGGCCGCTTCAATGGGCCTTTGGTCTTTGGGCCTCTTGTTGTCCGTAGCCGGAATCTCGGTTGCACGATCTCTAGGTGTAGCGCGCTCGTACGCTAGTGCCGCCGCAGTTTCGCTGGGCGTCTTCTTGTGCTTGAGCTTTCTGTCGTCTGTGGCTAGACCCTCGTTTGCGCGGTCCTTCTTAGATGAAGAATACTCGTGCGCAGCATAGCCGCCAGCTGCAGCGACGCTGGCGCCGGCAAGAGCTTCTTCAAAGCGAGAGTCCCGCTTCTTTGCGTCAGCATCGTTCGACTTGACGCCAGTAGTTGCTGTCTCGCCATTATTGACCAGGGGGAACGCCCTCTGCTGATGAGAAGGAGAAGAAGAGGAAGGTGTATCTGTGGTGGTGGTGTACTGATCGTACTTTGATGTGCGCGGGCTTGTCGACTCCTTGCTTCCATATCCGATTACGCCGTTGTGGATGCCGCTGTGACTTATTGTGGTGTCGTTGTCGACAGGATCTTCAACTGGGGACTTGTGGTGAGTAACTGGCGATGCATCACTACCGTGGCCAGCAACTCCGTTGTAGACGCCACCGTTTGCTATTCCGGTACTGTCCCGATCGTTCAAAGAGTCCTTCTGATGGGTGGCGGGTGATTTATCACTACCGTGCCCAGCAACCCCGTTATAGACACCTACACCGAAGGGAATACTACCCCAGTAGGGCTCGCTGTGTTCGGTGCTAGATTTTCCGTGCAGACCAGCCTGGACCTTGTTGCCACTATGGGGCACATGGTCCTTGGCACTGGTTGTGGTGTTACTGATGTTGTTGTTGTTGGTGGTGGCGTTGTGAGGAGCCGTGTTGGTAGTTGTGTTGTTGACCTTGGAGCCCAGAGTCTTGTTGCTCTCGGCAGGCGTATTTGCCGGCGTGTCGAGAGGATTCGGTGTGTGAAGTGGCCTCAAGCCACCTCCATTAAATTGCTGTAAGCCTTTGCTACCACCGGCGCGTGATTGTTGTGCCGTGGACGAGGTGTCACCGTAAGTGTAATTAGCAATCTGCTTGGGAGCGCTGTCTTGAGCGCCTACCCGGCTGTATGCGCCGGTCATGACACCTGGCTTGGTGGCCTCATTACCGAGAGATGAGTTGTCGACGTATATGCCAGAGTCGTTGAAGTAATGGCCGCTGGGATGCGCATCGTTGCCTAAGCTGCGTGGTGTCTCTTTGGCCAGGTTGCTACTGCTGGGCTGTGTCTGCTGTTGCTGCTTTGGCTCTTCGTCTGCTGGTGTCTCCGGATAGGCGCCAGGAGCGTCAAGGTTCAGCGACGCCATGCTTGCTAATTAGTGTGTACTGAGGTTATTGTGGGACTTGGAACGTGTTGTGATAATTAGGTAAAGAGGACTTGGCAATCTGGGGAAAAACTGCTCTGTGTGTTATATATACTAGCAAACTTTTGTTGCGAAACAGACAGCATCATGCTATGTCATAGCTGAACATTAGCACCTTGATTCAGAGGTTCAGATAGCATCATAAGCGGACCTCGTGCCTCCTATATTACCATGCGTCTCTCGCCCGGCTACCCGGCTACCCGGCTAGGTAATGGGTACAGGTGAAGGGCCAATCATGACATCAGAAGCGTGCGACGATCAAGAAGATGAAAGAGATCCCAACTTGCTTTAATGTTTGCTATTAGATCTTGGGATGCATGTCTCAGACAAGCAAGTGTGTTTTGTTACCTAATCGGGCAATGACCGGGGTTGTGATGGGGCTCGCGCTAACGACTAATACAGCCATTTCGTCATTTACGGGTTCTCCCACGCGCTATCGACCCAAAGTGCTCGAGATGGATAGATTTTGAGTATATCATTGACGTCAGTCGCGTGCCGGCCCTGAGGGACCGGGTTTCCTCTGGCCAGAAGCTCCGGGGAAGATCTGGGTGCCCGCATTTCTGCAATACCTTGATTCCTTGAATTGTCCCTTCCGAGAATCGGCATACCTTAGGTATATTGCACTGCACAGTACCAGGCGACTGTTATTGGGCCTTTCAACAACCTTGAGGGCTATCTAGCTTAATACTCAAGAAGTATCTCGGGATCCGATTCAATTCAATGATTTCCAGCTATCACAAGCTATTAACTGAGCCACTAACGCCTTTATTCGCGCCATCGCTTGCAAAATTCTAGCAATGAGTCCCCAACACCAATTCACAGACCTTTTCCTTCTGACCAACCATGGCGTAGCTTTATAATACAGGCAATGTTCATAAGTCATGAAACTCATCGGCATCTGGATATTTGGCAAGACCTTATCTGAAATGTGAAGTCTGCCTACCGAACGATCTCATCAGCGCTCATCGACTCGTCGTCGAGGCCCAGCTCTTCAGCCCACTCTCTCGCGGCCTTCGCGTTCTGCCACTCTGCATACTGGGACTTGTAACCTGGCGGTTCCGTCCATTTGGGGACTAATGCATGCTTACGCAATCGACGTCTGTGCCGTTTACGTTGCCATACATCCATATACCGCTCGTCGTGTTGAGTAAAGTCCGTGTTCGTTACCCAGTCGGAGACGTCTGCTAATATGTCACCGACCTCTTCACCAACTCTTATAGCCAGTGCTCTCCCCTTGCCGCCAGTGGCCCATTCATCCAAAATGAATGGCATTGTATAGGGGAAGTATGGTTCATTAGATGACCAATCACAGGGGACGGTCGGTGTACATATGTACTCTGGGCCAGCGTACAGGGAAGAAAACATACACTCAAGCGTGTACCATAGGATAGCGCAAATTGTAACAATACCGAGAGTGGTGAGCTTGAACTTCGGATCCTTCCGATATAGCCTCGGTACCGGAATGACTGGGGTGGCTCCGTCCCGTAGTAGAGATGGCGGCGGGGAAGGTTTTGGGCGAGACAAAGGTTTGGTTTCATCGTCTGTACTATTTTTATAAGTAACCTTGTCTTCCAGACGTTCGATGCCCTTTTTAGCAGAGCGAATACCGAGCAGTCCTGTCTGAAGTGATTTACTCATTCTGTTGTATGCCTCGAGCTCTCGCTCGCGATCTGACAGCTCCGAGAATTTTACATCAAGATCGTCTTCAACCTTGAGGACGCTATCATTGACCATTTGCTTTAGCTCTAGGTCATCATCCTCGTGATCCGCGAGAATAGAGTCAAGATTCTCCAACGTCGAATCGTCGATATTATTGGCCCGTAGAATTGCAATAATATCGTCCTTAACAGTGGGTGGTTTGGCAGTATTAATGAGAGGCCGTCGCCGTTTTGACAAAGACCTAGAACGGCGGGATCCCGTTGGTGCTGAGGAGGATCTTGCCCCAGTGCGTATTCTGTTCGTGATGTGTTTGGTTGGTGATGATCTTGAGATTCTTTGATTGTGGGTGACTTCTGATTCACCGGAAGGATTTCCACCAGTGTTGACGTGTTCTTCCTCCTTTACGCGCACTGTAGCGGGGGTATCAACGTATGCACCGGTAACCCGAGGTGTTGGTTGTGTCAGTGGATCTACCTTTTGCGGTCGAGGGGTTTTCTCGTCTATAGGCTCAGATAGGACAGGCGAGGGGGCTCTAATAGAACCCTTCTCGGAGTAGTTGTCCAAAGGAGCAAACAGATTGAGCTCGGCCGCAATACGATCAGTTGGATCAGCTTCTGAAGTGGACATACTTCTTCGCTTTTCTGTAACAGAGTCCCCAGAAGGTATTCCCATCAAATCAGCAAACCCTACGGTGAGTCTGTCTCGAGAGCTCTTAATCTCTAAGTTCCGGACTCTTCCATCTCCTTGGGGTAAAGGCGAGCGGCTGGTATTACGTGCTTCAGAAAGCTGCTTAAAATCGGCCTTTTCAATGATAGGGATATCCATGACTTTCTCTCCTCCTTTCTGGTCCTCTCTGGGGCTCGAGCTAGTGGCCCGAGCGAGACGACGGAGCAAATCGTAGGAATCACTCCTAGATAGTGTCTCACCCTGACTATTATTTTCCTGACTTTTGTCTTCGTTGCTAGCACCAAGGGTCCTACCATTTGGCCTCTTAAAAACCACAACTGGGGTGTCAAGAATTGGCTCGCCTCTTGACTCCGAGTTGGAGCTAGGCTTAAGCCTATTTTGTCGTTCAGCGTCGAGATTAGCTAGTCCTTCGTTTAAGGACCCTTTATTTGAATTATTGCGTTCCTCGGGTGATTGAGAGCGAGGCTCTGAGTTTCTAATCCTAATTTCATCAAGACGGCTCGAAGCCAAGGCTCGCCTAGACGACGCTTCCATCTCCCGAGCTCTGACCTCTTCCAGTTTATGATTCATCTGTTTAACGACTGGTTCATCAGGGAATGCTTTGCTCGCTGCCTCAAGCTCTCTCTGATGGATTTGTTTTAGTTTATCATTATTGCGAGAGGGTACTGGTGCAGCTTTTTCATGCCTCGCGTTAGAATCTTGTTTCCCGATGGTAATACGAGGGCTTGCCGAGAACTGCAAATCCCCAGCTGTGAATTCATCATCGAGATGCCAGTTCATACCTTTTTCAGGTGACATGTTCATTGGTCGAAAGTCAGGCGAAGGCCGGTCATCACTAGCAGGCTCGTACTCGATTGAGGGTACAGGTATATCAGCATCAGCCCTGCTCGAGAAGGCACCGACATCAGGCGACCTTCGCACCGTATTCCCGTGTTCATAGTTCTTCTCCTGGTTCTCTGAGCTAACGGCGCGACCATCCGCTCTTTGGAGTTTACGGTCGCCACCTAGACCGCCATCCCCTGTTTTCCTGACTGAGGTGTGCGCCTTGTCCAAACCTGTAGATTTGGCCCCGTTTCCGGTAAATAAGCCAGCGAGGGGGCTAACATGACCGCCAAGTTGATGGTTACGATCAAACCGTTCAAGGTGCTTGCTGAGATCACTGTTCCTTGTGCCCACGGCACCCTTCGTGGACATGGCGCTTCTAGAGTCGCGGCGGAACGACCGGGGAGCCGGACTAGGGGACCCATCGATGCCTCGCAGCCCGTTGAGCTCAGCATTTGCCATTTTGAAGGCTTGTGGTAGGTCCATCGTGCTATCGGCATCGCTGCTTGTTTCTGCGGCTGTCTGCTCCTGCGCGCGCCTAAAGGCCGCTTTTAGGTCCATAGGCTGGCGCATAGGGGACGAGTGGACTGAAGAGTTATCGGGAGACCTGTCACGAAGTTCTGGTTTGTGTTCTGATATATCTCGGCGATGGCTGTCGGTGGTAATGCCAGAAGACGACAGCCGCGGGATACGAGTATTCCGTGGCTGTCTAGGAGTGCCAAAGACGGCTGTGCTCCGATCTACCCTGGCACTCGGGCTTGGACTTGCGAAACGATTTTCGACCAGCGAGTCGGATGGGCGGTGGCCGCGAATGCCGGTATATGTCGGTCGAGGGATGGCGCGCGCGCCTCCTTCTGTGTCGGACGCGACGCTGTTCTCTTTAGACTCGGTATTGCCCGAGCTCTTCCTCGAAAGGCGGCGGTTGCCAAGAGAAAAAGGCTGAGTGTTGTTTTTTCGACCGTTCGGTTTGGTAGCAAGAACACCCCCGGTCCCGGGTGGATTGCGATCCATTATCTCGGTGCTCGAACGGTGCTCGAACGTGGTAAGCAACTGCCGAGGAGTGAAATGGAATGTCGCAGATCAGGCGCAAGTGTTGAAGGGCATGTGCATGTTGTTGCTGGACGAGGAATGCATGCTGCGCACGAGAGGAGAGACAAGCGCAGATCGAGAAGCACAGTGGCACAACCGCTGTCGACTCGCACGCAGTTTCGAATGAGATAAGAGGTGCAAGCGGGTTGAAGGTATTTGTGAGCCAGCGATTACTTGAAATGGTTTGACAGGCGAAAATATGTGCGATCAGAATTATCAAAGTTTTGCAGGTTGGTAGAAAGTGAAGGGGAAGTGCTAAGAACATGTGAAGACCTGTCGCGATACCTACCTCATAGCTTCGCGGTATTGTTTTTATTGGGTACAGCTACCCACTAAGAAACGCGTTGTCTGCTTAAATAGATAGGTGTTCGCTAGGCCAAACTAGGGAACCGTAGCGGGGTTGTCTAGCCTTATGGTCTCAGAATCTCGCACTGAGCGCCTCCACTTTGCCTTTCCACAGCGGCTATTTTAGCTGTAGTACAAAGAATGAACAATATGATAGTTGTCACATAACATAACTATTCTATCTCCTCACTATCTGATTAATCAGAAGTATATATAATAGTACTAAATTAATGGCATGGCCTCGAGATTCTATATGGAATATAAGATTCAATCATTCATCTTTCTGTCCCAAATTTTTCATCTTATCCATGTACAGGCTTTGTGCTGTCAAAAGACAACCTGGAGCTCCTTGTTACACATTAAGGATAACTATCGCTGCCGAGAAGTTGGCATTTCTTGAGCTCCGCGTCGCCCACGGCACACTTTGCAATGAGAGGAGTATGTATGGCGCCACGTCATGTGAGCCCGCGTCGACTATTGCTGGCAACGGTGCACTCAACTGCAGCGCCGCTCCTGAAACACGGCATAAGGCCAAGTTTTGATAGTGCCCTAGCTGATATATCCGGGGAACTTACAGGACTACATGTATGCGACACAGTGGCATCTCGCGCTGAACTGGGTGAATAGAAGTGGTCGTGCGCCGCTGTTGTTGGCAATTCAAGGTTATTTTCGTACGTTGTTTGTCCTCCAGGGAGTGAATCTGAAGAAAATGAAAAGGAGGGATTGTCAACCCCCCGGTTTTGAGACTTAGGAGAAAACTGAGACTATTCACTTACAGGGCATGAGACCACTGTTAAGTCTGAGTAATATCGAGGCCAACTGATGCAATAGGTTTGGCGATTGTTGTGAGGTGATTTGAAATATCCCGTCATTCCAAGGACCTCGCGTCAATCTTTAAATAAATAATCTTCGTAAGCCTCTGCTTCTGTAGAACATTATTAAAAAGCTTTAGTTTTCCCAAATATATATTTATAATATAAATTAAATATAAAAAGAAAATAAAGCTTAAATAAGTTTAATAATAATTTTAAAAAATATTAAATTTTTTTATAAAATATTAATTAATTTATATAAATTTTATAATATTATTATTAATTAAAATTTAATTTAAAATATTAATTATAATAAATTTATATTTTTTATAATTATTATATTTTATTAATTAATAATATATATTAATAAATAGTTTATTGTTTAAAATATATTTTAAATATATTTAAAAAAAATAATTATAATATAATTAATTTAATGTAAATTAATCGAAATTTTGTTTATTAAATATTTTTATATTTATTATATATATATTATAACGCCGCGCGCGTTTAAATATTTTTATTTAATAATTATTATTTTTATTATTTTTAATATTAAAACTATAATATTAATTTTTTTTTAAAAAGAATTTATAAAATAAAATTTTAAATATTAATAAAAAATTTTAAATATTAATAAAAAATTTTAAATATTAATAAAGAATTTTAAAGTTTAAATAATTAAAAATAATAATAATATAAAAATGATTAAAATGATTTTTAATTATAAAATTATAATATTTAAATTAAAAAAATTTAATAGTTTTAAACCTGGTTATAATATTTTTAAATATTATTAATTTTATATATATTTTATAAAAGCATTATAAACCTTTTATATATTAAAAAATATATAAGATATATATAAAGGTTCTTGATTTATAGGTAATAATAAAATTAATAACGGTTGGTTTATAAGAGAGGTTTTACTAATACTCCCACTATTTGTTACGGACCTCTTATATATCGAAAGATATATAAGACGTACGCGGGGGTTCTTGATTTGCAGGTAACAATAAGACTAACAGCAGGTGGTCCGTAAGGGAGGTTTGCTGGTACTCCCACCACTAGTCTAGTCGCAATAGAGTAGTAGTCGTCAATAGAAATTGAGATGAGATTGATAGCTAGAGAGCTAGAATAAACGAGTGACTAGATACAGGAAATCATGATCATTATATAGACATAGGAAATGTAAGAGATCCAAGACTCACTTCCTCCTCTTGGTGATCCAAAACTCACTGGCTCACCACCGTGATCCAGTGATCCATCACGTGACCTGTCCCAGTTGGGACCTCTCTTCCCCTCCTCTGGCCCAGCGCCTCATTCTTTTCCTGCGCTTGGCCCATTGAGTTGGCCACCCTCCTGTTGGTTCGTAACACTATTATACTAGGTGCTGTTAAATATAACAGCTACTCTTAAGTGTTTATAAATATTAAAGTAAAGTTTAAAATAAAATTAATAATTAAAAAGCTAAACTAAACAAGTGACTAAATATAAAAAATATATTTTATTAAAATATAAACTATTTAAAATTAATAAAATTATTATTAATAATATTAATTTAATTAAAACTAATAAAATTAATATTATTTAAAATACTAAAATTATAACCAATTTTTTATATAATAAACAAGGTTTATATAAATATTAATAATAATAACAATAAATATAAAAATATAATATATATTAAGCTTTTTTTTTAAATTATTCTTTTATAATATTATTTTTTTAATATATTTTTTATAATAATATTTAATTATATAAAAAAATATATTATTAAGTTTATTTTTTAAATAATATATTTTTTATTAATTTATTATTATAATTTCTAAATATTTTTATTATAAATATTATAACTTGTTTTATAAAGTTTTTTTATTAATTTTAATTAATATATATCTTATATTTAATTTAAATAAATAAATTATAATATATAAAAGCTTTTATTAAAATAATTATAAAAAATAGTTTATTATTATTTTAAACTAGAAAGAAAGTTTACAAAAAAAAAAAAAAACTTATTATTTTTAAATATAAAAAAACTATAATATAATAAAATAATCTAGGTTATTATTTTTAATATTAATAATATAAATAAATTAAATAAACTAAAATAAATAAAATAAAATAAAAATTTTTAATAATATTTAATAATAATTAATCTAAGGCTATTTTAAGGCTAGATTAAAATATATTAAATATTGTTTAAAAAGTCGACCTTTTATTTTTAATTTTAGTAATTAAAATATTAATAATAAAATTAATTTATTATAATTATAATAGCTTTTAAATATTTTTTAAGTTTTTAAAGATTATTAATATATATATATATATTTAATTTAATAAATATTTTAATTATTTTTTATTTTAAATTAAGTTTTTATTAATATATTTTTTAATAATAATAATTTATAATTAATTAATAAAATAATTTATTTAATTTTAAAAAAACTAAATTCTTTAAAATTTAATTTATTATTAAATTATTTTATTTTAATTTATAAATTTTTTTAAATTATATTTTATTTTTAATATAATAAATAAACTTTATTTTTTTATTATAATATTATAATATTTATTATTAAAAAAATTAAAATTATATTTATAATTTTATTTATAATATTTTAATTTTTATAATAATAATTTAAGTTTGAAATATTATAATTATAATAATAAAAGCTTTATTAATAATTTTTTTTTAATAATAATTAATTATTTATAAATTATTTTATTAATAATTAATATAATTTTAAAAATATTATTTAAAAGTTTAATTTAATTTTTTTATTTATTTAATTATTTATAAAAGTTTATTTTAAATTTAAATATAAAAGATTTATTATAATTAAAAATAATTTTTTTAATATTTAATACTTATTTAAATATTAATAAATAAAAAAATATATAAATTATTTAATAATTATATTATTTTTAAATAATAAAAAATAATTATTTATATTTTATTATATTATATTTTTATAATTAAATTAATTAATAAAAATAATTTAATAATAAAATTTTAAATAATTATATATTATATTTATTTAAATATTTATATTAATTATAATATTTTATAAAGTTTATATTATAAAACTTTGATTTTATTATAAATTTAATTATTTTTTATAATTTTAAAAAATTATATTTTTTTTTTAATTATTATATAATTTTAATTATTTTTTAATATTTATATAATAAATATTTATAGAAATCTTTAATAAATTTATTTTATAAAGCTTTTAATATATAAATCTTTTATTTATATATTAAATTTTAATTTTTTATTTTTACGAGCACCACCCGAGCTTGCGAGGGTAGGGCGAGTAGAATGGATGGGAATTTCAAAAAAAGAGTTCAAAAAGCAATAGCCGACTCGCCGATATAATTTAGTATATTAAAGGAGTTTTGTCGCTTCTGGACTCTTTGGGGCGTTGTATTGCTTAAATAGACCTTCGTACGCATATTCGCGGCTTTTTCAGCCGTTGTTGGCCGCAGTCGCGCGAACGCGACGCGCAGCCCAACAGGGCTTAGTAGGCTACAGAACGCGTACAAAGGCTGCTGCCTAGCGAGGGCTCACACCAAAGTGTGACAATAACAATAATAATAATAATAATGTCGAGGTAAAAAATATAATAATAATAAAAATAATAAAAATAATTATTTTATAAAGCTTTTATTTATTTTTTATTTTTATAATCGGTATTTTTATTTATATATATGTTTAATTATAAGTTATATAAGTTATAATTTAAATATACGCGATATATTTAATAAAGTTTAGTCGGCAAGCTTAAAATAATTATTTTTTTTATTAAAGTTTAGTTTTAAATATATAATAAAAAAATTTAACTTAGCGCTTATATTAAATTTATTTTTATATTAATCTTGATATTTCGGTATAATAAATTTATTTATATTATAATTTAAAAATTAAAATTATATTTATTATATATATATTTTATAAAATATTAAAAAAAAATTTTAAAAAATATAAATATTAAAAATAAAAACCGTTTTATTTTAATTATATATAATTTAATATATTTATTAAAATAATTGATAATTTAATTATTATATAAAATTAGAATTTATTAATTAAATAATAAAGAATTATTATAATATTAAAAAATAAAATGAGTTTTTTTAATATAATAAAAAATAATATTATTTAATTATAAATTAATTTTAATTTTTTTATTAAATTTATTTAAGTTTATTTTATTTTTTTAATATTTATTATAATTATATTTATTATAAATATTCTTTTATAATATATATTATATATATTAAGATACTTATAAAAATTTAATTATAATTTACAAAATATATTATTTAACATTTTTCGATTAAAAAAACCCTGTGTTTTATTAATAATTGGTTAATTATATTTTTAATATAATATATTTAAAATAAAAATACTCGTATATTTAAATTAAACATAAATTATATAATTATATACTTTTTAAATTTCATAAATTTTATATTTTTAAACTTTATTTTATATTAAAATATAATATTATCGATTTTATAATAAAAAATATTATAAGAAATATTATATATTTTCGTAAACTATATAATAAAATATATAAAATTTTATTTAAAAACATAAATAATAATAAATAATTTAGTTTTTTATAACGCGTTTTTTTATTATTATAAATTAAAAAAATTAAAAAGTTTTAAAAAATAAATTATTTATTAATATATATTATTAATTAATAAAATATATTATATAATTTATATATTATAATAATAAATATAATTATAAAGTTTTTACAATAAGTTTATATAATATTAAGAAAATTAATAAAAATATTAAATATATATATAAATTATTATATAAACTTTATAATAGCTTAAATTATTTATAAAAATTATAAATATGTTAATTTAAAATAAAAATATTTTATTTTTTTATTTTTATTATATTTAAAATAATAACGCTACGCCTTTAACAGTTAAAGCTTTTCATTTTAAGGACAGATTGCCTAGCGCTATACTAATATGTTTGATAGAGAATATATTCTCATTTAAACCTAACCGCTATTGAATTCAATTAGCAGTGAGATATCGCAGAGATGTTAAGAAATCAAACAGGTGTTATGATCCTTGCAGTGCGCCAAACCGTGAAGAGATGGAATGTAGCGTTAAAGTAGACATTAAGATTATGAAGGATGCATCCTACGAAGTCGCCGTGGTGAGTCAGACAATCTCCACGAGTGGGTGAGCCGGTAACACTGCAGGCAGAGTAAGCTCATAGCTCATTTGCTTATGGTTCGGCTTGATGAGCATCCGGGTGTGAAGCGATGTAGCGCAATGGGAGTTGAGTTCGTATACTACGGGCCGCCATCAGTCGGTTAGTATCTCTTCATTCGAAGGCAAGGAACATCAGTCAACATTTATGTTCAGCCCCAGATAGTGTATTAAAGTTGTCTTCTGCATGGCTAGATATTCTTTCGCATTGGTAGACTACCTATTTTCAAGAACCAGGCCAGGTAGGAGAATATGAGGGTTATACAACTATGAAAGCGATTTTCAGCTCAATGCCAGTTCAATTGTCTAACATCAACTAGTATGAGTCTACCAAACTTTATTTGCAAAACAGCAAATAGAAAGCTACCTTTCAACCGTGCAAGCGCTTCAACTGATTGCTACAAGAAAACGAACCAAAGTCCAAAACATTTCGAAATAAAGATCATAACAGCAAAGACAAATCATTGAACATGCGGCATCAATATAATATTTATTCTATGGGCATATATAATCATAACAAGATACAAGAAGTTAAGAGCAATGAAGCGCTACCCAAGGCCATGGAACTTGAACCAAGAGCTCTTTTCTATATTAACATTTTTAGTGCTGGCCGAGGATGACGGCGGAGGCCTTCTCAGCAATCAATATGATGGGAAGGGCGATGAAGGTACCCGGGATCTTGGGGAAAACCGAGGCATCAACAACACGAAGGCCCTCAACGCCACGGACCTTGAAGTTACCGTCCAGGACAGCGTTCGGGTCGTCATCGGCACCAATGGGGTTGGAGCAAGAGGCGTGGTGACCCCAAGCTTCCTGGGTAACCCACTCGTGGAGCTCCTCGTCAGTCTGGTAGTCAGAGGTAGGCCACCACTGTACGGGCTGACCATCAATGTCGGGGGTGTTCTTGTAGAAGTTCTGAGCCATGCGGATACCCTCAACAAGAGCGTAGGTGTCCTTGTCGGCATCCTCCTTGGGCATACCCTCGTACATGCTATGGAAGGTAATGATGGGGGTGTCACGAGGGTTGGCAGAGGCCAGTTTGACCTAAACAATGAGTGTTAGTTGACTGTCTCAGGTTTCGTATCGATGGAATCTGCTTACAGTTCCAGCCCGGTTACGGGTGTGAGCCTTGAGGACGAGCCATGACCAGTAGTTCTTGAAGGTCTGGGTGGCAGCGTTGGAAGAGTAGCCAGGGTAGAAACCGTTGAAGGTACCGGGGAAACCACCGATCCATAGATCCTGCTCACCATCCTCAGAGTAAGAGGAGATCCAGAAACCACCGAAGTAGTTACCAGACGAAGCGTAGGCACCCTTGGCAGCACCCTTGTTGCTCTTATCGGCGTATCGGTCCCAGCAAGGGTCCTCAGGAGCGGCAAGGAAAGCACAGTCCAGGATACGGGTGAAGTTGGTAGGGTACTGAGCGTTCACAGAGACTTCGAGACGATCCTGGAGGTTGGTACCGACACCGGGGAGGTGCTTGACAACAGGGATACCGAACTTCTGGAGCCTTCAAGTAGGTTAGCAGTGAAGTCACGTATAGTGAAGAGAGCTAGGGACTCACTCTTCCTTGTCACCGATACCAGACAGCTTAAGAATCTGAGGAGAGTTGAAAGCACCACCGGCAACGATAACTTCCTTGGTAGCGCGAACGGAGCCAGGCTTGCCACCATCGGTAGTGGTGCTAGCACGGGGATCGGCACGGTAGAGGGACTCTCCGAAAAGGTACTCGACACCATTGGCCTTGGGCTTACCGGAGCAAGTCTTGTTGGCGAAGGTAACCTTGGTGACTAAGGTGTGGAGAGCAACGTCCAGGGGGTACTTCTTGGATCCGTCCTTGTTCTTGGCGGTAGCAGTGTTGTAGACGTAATCACGAGGAGACGAGCGTCGGTAGTCGACGTTGTCCATAGTCTCGGGAAGACGAGCAAACAGGTTGACACGGTCACGGTCAGGAGAGTCGTTGTTGGCATCGTGGACAACAACCTTGGCGTAAGCATCGGTGATGGGCTGCGATTTTAATTAGGATAAATCGTTCCAGAAGAATGAAGGAATTGCCTACCTTAGTCAAGTTCAGAGGCAACAACTCCGTGTAGGGATCAATGCCCTGAGACATGGCAGTAGCAATGGTCTGCTTAAGAGCGTTCTCGAGGTTGTCGACAGCATCGGCATTTACGCCGAAACCGCGGGCAGCACCAACGATAGAAGACATAAGCTTAATATCTTGAGCAGCAATGCCCTCAGGGTTGATGTTAAGGTCAACGTAACCAGAAGAGGCAGTTCTATAACAATGGTCAACAATCCCAATTTCAAACAACCTCAGATCTGAGAACTACTTACGGGTCAAGGTATTGAGCATTGACGAGCTTGTTGTAGTACTTGCGGACATTGGAGAGCTCCCATGAAGAGTCGCCGGTAATGTTGGCAATGTAACCGAAGTCGTTGACGGTGGGAAGCAGACCGACCAGAGCATTGTGCTCCGTGCAGCCACCAAGACCACCGTAACGGGGGTAGAAGTTTCCAAGCATCTTGGAGCCCTCAGGGACGTCCCGACCACTGTAGTACTCTCCATCGGGTGTTAAGTAGGTGACCTTGCGGTCCTTCAGGGCCATGGTCTCATTCTCGTAGTGACGGGTGAAGAAACCCCATGTGACTTCGTTCCTCTCTGAAGCCGGGTTGGCTAGAGCAGGAGACTCAACCTGTCGCAGGTGACCGTAGTCACCACCGGCGTCGATCAGCAGCACACTGTGGCCGGCGCGGGCGAGGTTGGCGGCAACAGGCGAACCACCGGCACCTGAACCGACGACGATGTACTCATATTCCTTCTTCGGGGGCTCCTGCACGGGAAGTGTGGGGCCGGTCTGAGGGAATTGAAGCTGGTCTTCGACCCTAGCGATGAGGACATCTGGACCGTTAGGGGCAAGATCTCTTTAAGAAACAGTTAGTATTCTCTATATTCATTAATAGCCGATATCACACAACATACGTAGCTTGCGAGAATGGCGCAATCGCGCTCAGGAGCGCGAGGTACGAAAAGGACTTCATTGCTTCTGATGCCAAAAGAATTTAAGAATTCAAATATGAAGGGTGGGAGAACGGGAGAAAGAAGTAATGAATGTCAAAAGCAACTCTTGACTACCCAAAGAAGAGAAGCTGAAGAGAACGTCACCGCCGAAAGGAAAGGAGAAGCAGAAGAGAACGTGACCGCTAATAGTGATGATTCGATACTGAAGGCGGATGGCCACCGACTCTTATACGCCTTGGTGGCCGTAGGAGTAGAACACCACTTGCGAACATGATCTGCGCCGTAATCTCCGAGCCACAAGCCTTTCTATTCTTAGTGACGCTACGCCGTATGATAATGTGGGTAAGGGTAAGGCCAGCCCAAAAGGTGTGAAAGAGTGTCAACACTGGCTATTAGGATGCTTACTTCTGCAGGCGAGGCTTATTGGTACAGTTGATCTAGACTTACTAACGCCCTTACTAAAGTAGTATTCGCAACTTCGCAACCTCGGATTTTGTCTTTGCAGATATCGTCAAACCAGGACAGGGCACAAGATGCACGATTTCTTACTACAGAAGCATCGATGATCAGGCATGTTGCTGATATATTCTTATGAATCAAACAGTTGCTTCCAGGAAACTATACGTCGGTCCATATTCAACCTTTCTTAGTTTTTGTTGATATCGCCAAAGAAGGGGGTGCTGTAGCTGGCTATGGTGGTAGCCCTCCTATCTACGAGGCTTGTCTCTCTTCCTTACTGTACGTGCCACGCCGAACAAGCATTACACTAAGGGTTATACATTGGGTTAGTTCGGGTCATCCGGGGAACGCCAGGAAATATCATCTCCGCATGTAACGCTAGTTGAGACTAAGGAACCGAATGAGTTAAAATCCTATGTATTACTTAATCAATCACAGCAAACCAACCTCCACTAACATCAGCTCTCTGAGCCATCTCGCCTCGCCCCACCCTAGCTGTTAGGCTAGCACATTCATGCGTACTGTGACAGTGCGTTCATATTGGATGATCCTGTCTAGACCTCGCAAGGGGGGAGCTATCAAGGTCCCTGCTCTATGGGGTATATGTGGCGTTGAGTATATGTTCTATGCAGCGAGGCGTACTATATCATTGATGGAAGCTAGTATATGCTTCTCTCTATGTGAAACGACAATATTGCTTCGAACACAACAATAAGGTGCTTACAGGACACAGAATCAGTCTAGGACTAGATGGACCGCGAAGAAGACAATGAATTCCCAACAGTAGTTCGCTGGTCTTAGTGAGACGTAGTCGGCCATTCTTGCCCGAAAAATCCAAACAACCACGGCCGAGAGCCATACACTCCATGCTACGCTCGTGATGTGGTGAGATACTGCCGATACAACATCTCACTTCAGGTGGAGAAAGGTATGTTCATGATCTCTGAAGCATATAGCCATGTGATCGGAGTTAACAAGACTGAGTGGGCCCTTAGAAGAGAAGTGCGGAAGGGAAAACTCAAGACATACAGTAATACTTCGCGAAGATGCGAAAATCCGACATTGTCTGCAAGGTTGCACTCTCTCTCCATAAGGATAACAGGGTATCATCAGTGACAAGCACGCAAGTGACACCCTGCATTGGCGTTCTCTAGCTTCACCACGCGGTCTGCTAGTGTACGCATTTACCACCTACGTATAAGCTGGAATCCTTCAGCTCAGCCCATTGCCATACTAAGCTAGGTGTACCGCTACCCGAAGATAGAAGCAAAATAAAGAAGACTAAAAATTTAAAGAAAACTGCTGTCTTACCTGGCTTAGTGTAAAAGCAGAGTGGACCACAATACTTAGGAGAGCAGGTAGCCTCGAAGGGTGCTGCAAGGGGAATTCCAGCTCCGCTATATTTAGGGCCACGCAGGGCGATGGTGTGCAGTACAGCAGAATCCAGGCTACTGTACGTGTACACATCAGCGTCGAGACTGGTCGAGGTGAGGCGTTTCGTCTAGCCCCGCTCGAATTAAGCGAAAGACGAGCTGGGTTGTTGGACGGCCCGTGATTGGACGCTGAAATTAAGCGGACACCAAGCTTTCGATAAGCTTTTCCAAGCCTCCAACTCCCGTGAAAATATATTGGTCCCTAGCAATTAGTGGTGGAAGCAGATATTACGTATGCGGTAAGATCATGTATACGATCTCACCTCCATCTGCGATCCTTCTCCGGTAGTTCGCAATAACCGCATTCCTGATCGTTATTCCCGCCGTTCTTGTGCGTGGCCCCGCATGATTCATCGCTAGATCGTCAGCTAAATTGGACCCGAAGAAGCGTGCTCGTGAGTGTGGTGTAGTTGGGTGCCCAGACTAGTAATCGTCTACTGGGCTAGGTAGGAGGATATGCTGAGATGCTCGCGTCACTAGCCGTAGAAACGTCGCTGCTAGAAATCGCGACCGGTGTGCCTACAATGCGAACAGGAGTCAGCCAAGGATCCAAGGATTCAACTAAAGACAAGGTTGCTGGCAGGGGCTATCCTAATAAAGGACTAACCCAATAGTAAGCGAAGAGATTGCTGGCCAGCACTTGCGACAAAACAAGTTAGCATGCTGTCAACTAGTGTACAGCCCCTTCCATCCCTTCCACAGCACTAGCACGCTAGCGCAAGGGACTGTTTGGATGTTAAGCCCAATGTAGCAGTCTAGCGTGGTAGCTCTGAGGTAATAGTTTTAAACTCACTATTTTTAGGGGGCCCAGCACACTTGGCCATACAGAGGCGTCGGATTCTCGGGAACGACGATGTCAAGAGACAAGTCTAAGCTTATTATGGCAACTACTGCCCACTCCACATCCTGTCCACATCTCATCTCAGTCATACCTAACCTAGCCGTATATAGAAATCTATGGGGCAGATTACCCGTCCATGTTCATGCGTAGACGAGTAAGACATGTTGCTGCATACTGCGGCAGGTAGCAGTGCGCATGTTACTACACTACTGTAGATAGAACACGTGCTGACAGCATTAGTCCTTGGAGTAAGGGCAACTTATTGGTTTTCTCGTCTAACAGAGCAGGGATAATAGTGCGGCCTTCTAGCCGCAGACCCGCAATTTAAGGCCGGGCGGAAAATAAGCTTAATTAAGGTCGATGCATACCGGAAAGCTCGAAGCGAAGAACAACAACCGCAACAGTAACGATGTGCCAAACGCCTTCTAAAAAGATTACTTTCGGCGTATTGCTTATCAACCACTTACGAAGATGCTTTGAGGCTTTTCTGAACCTCTTCTGTCCTCAGGGATTGTTTGTATCAACATAGTACAAGACATCCGCGCCACTGAACTCCCAAGACCTTGGCAGCCGTCTTGGTGTCGGTTGCTTCCGGTGTGTATATATAGACTTTAGATATGGATTCGAGACTACAGCGTAGCTACGGCTAAGCACCGACGATCCTAAAGCTTGGCTGTCTTCCAAATTCCAGTAGCTTCAAGTATAAAAGGGGGCGTAAATCCCCTTGATCTTGCAAACTAGGCCAGCCTTCGATTCTCTCTTTCTGAGGTAGACTGCAGAGATTGTAGCTGGAACTAGGACTCGGCTACGTTATAACATGCTCTCTAATGGCTTTCTGGGTGATCTGGCTCGCAATAGCCTCACCTAAAGTCCTTCAAAGAATGGAGCGCTGTGAGAGAAGAGATTCATGGGGTAATTGCTCACCGCAGTCCTAGATTTACCCGAAACATACCTATCTACAGACAGATCACTCGGTTCATTTTCGAAGAACCGCCTCTTACTCGCCATATACGTGGAATCGTCCGTGAATTCGATCCAGTTGGCTGCTGGTGTTCATGTAGAAAGCTCAATGCGAGGGAAACCGCCCATCGACCTGCTTGCCTTGGAACACCGATACTGCGAAGGTAGATGGGGGCAGCAGCACTCAACGCCTCGTATCATGCATGGGTTGACTGAATGGCACATTGAACATATGAGTGCAGGATGGAAAGACGCATACCCGAATCGTTTACACGGCCAGAAAGAAGCATTGGGACTACTCATCGACACTGTTTAGATGATCACGCAAAGCAAATCCAAGGGCAGAGAGAACTGGACGAACCGAGTCCTTCCGAACGTACTTGGGCATAAGATATGCAGCAAGGGTACCCGCTGCTTCTGTTCTGCTCTATGGATAGCCACGACAACCTACGTACAACCCGTCTAGAAGCACAACTGGCCATCGCTATAGATGCGTCTAGAGTGCCTATACTGACTACAAACAAGAATATCCTGTAATCGACTGTGTTTTGGTGTCACGTTTCTTGAAGGAGGTACGTAGGTATTACATATACAGCAGTGACGTTTTGCACAGATAGTCTAAGCTCTTGCCCAATATGAATAGTCTATCATGCCCTTATACTCAGATTCTGAAATTTAGTGAAACCCCATTGCAGAACAGACCACTCTGTTAGCCATTTCGAGAGCCGATATTTTCACTGGTTCACGAGATATCGTTTTCAAAGTAATGGAAACTTTCAAAGATCCCTGGGTATCGATCCATGTATAATTTATTCGTGAATGCTCGTAGGGATACTATAGATACCCAAAGTAAAAGCCAACTTAATTTAGATGTATCATAAACTCTTATTATTCATTTTCTAGGTGCAGTATTGAAGTGGTGTGTCTAAGCCCACCGGGGGCATTGAAGGAAAGCCACTTGTGGCTTAAGTCTGAAAGTAAGCTTCTCTAGGGCGAAAGAGATAGACAGCAGGACATGCATTATCGTCTTCAGAAATCGACTAGACTAATTTCTTCGTGATCACGAGATTCCGTCATCAAAAGTTCGTGATAATTGACTTGAAGGCCTCAAGAAGCGTAAGATTTGCCTGCCTCTTGAAGATGTGGCCCCCTTTTAGTTTGGGCACTGGTGCAAGGAGGTGTTCACTTCGGTATGCACTTACCACCATTAACCATGATTTCCTAGACGCTTATAACAATAGATATGACTACCACTTAGGTAATACATGCCGACTCCTCCAAAGGGTTTTAGGTCACGCAGTTTGATATACTCCATGTAATCACGGTAAAACCAAGCATTTATCATAAAATAGGAACTATGAATGAACTCGGATTTGTTATTTACGTAAACAACAGTAGTCAGTTAGATGACTATTATCGAATCCATTATTCCTCTGTGCATATAAGAAATCAAGTGTTAATATGACGGTAGAAGAGTTCCGGTGAATCTGTCAGTTGGCGCTATTCCATCCACTCTGGGACAGAAGATCCTGACAGAACCGAGCAGCAGTAATAGTAGCCTCCTGGTTGTAACGTCTGATTGTCCGTACATGAAGTTGTCCTTAGACAAGGTGGTGTCTCACCAATGTACACCTGTTCTTCCATTCCTAGGGCTAAAGCAGCGTGTAGTGACCTCATGAGCATAACCCTTGCTTCCTATCGAATTCAATGTCACAGAAAGGCTTAACGAGAACACTTCATATCACATCACATGATGTTCACTTGACAACAAAACATGTGGAATGAAATTCAGTTAAAGCATTGGGCTAAATACGCCTTCGTGGGAGACAGAAATGATCTATCTGTCTTCACAAGCGGCTTTTCTTAATACCTCCATGATGCTCCTCACAGTTGCGGCCAGAGGTGTATGTCCGCCATAGTTGAGAGCCTTCTCCTTATTGGACTCTCCATCATCAGCGGCCTATCTCCGTCCCTGCTCTGAACCTCGACGCTGGCACCCGCCTCAAGAAGGATTCAGACGGGGTTTTTTTTTCTCTCATCTCTGTTCCGAGAGGCGAGTAGTAGCGGTGTGTAGAAAGACCAGAGAGAACAGAAGACCAAAAAAAAACCTCCAACACCAAGGATTCGCTGGTCGTCACCGACCCAACTACTAATTTGATCCTTATAAGAATCAGATGTGGCAGCTCGGGGTGCTCTAAACCGGTGTAGTCGAAGTTGAAAGCTGCTGTTTTGCACCTCAGAATTGTATGTGAAGTCTGACCACGTGAGAAAAGACGTCAAATTTTCTCTATTGAGAATGTGGCGACCCCAAAAATCAGATGCCAGAGCCATATCAAATATAAAATGCTGCTATTGCAGTTGAAATCTGCCGTTCAATATATTGTGTGAAGTGTCAAATTTAATGACATTAATACAAGCGCGGACTTTGCCAAGTCCTGTAAACTAGATGCTGTTGTATGTTGCTATATAAACTGTATTGGAGTTATAAAACTTGGTGATTCGGCTTTGCATGGTTATTTCGCATATGCGGTCGTGCGTGCACATAGGAAAAGCAAGATGACACTAACTAGAAGCTAGAAGAGGTCTACCACGCTGAATTGCTGTCGACAGAAGCCATTGTCCTTGTTGTTTTGTTGGTAATAGCACCGTAATTCCTTTCGTGTGATCATATATTACTACGGGAAAGAGGAAGTAAGAGCACCTGGCGCCCGACGACGACGATGACGATGACGATGACGATGACGATGACGTCCTCAAATCTCGCAACTTCTGTGGTTACGTAGAAATGCCAACACTTCAAAAGGCAGTAACATCGTGATTCAGACAAATTTGTGTGAAAGGAAGTCGCCTCCCATTTCTCCGCCGTCACAAACCGTAGAAAAGAAATTCTCCCCTCCGCTCAATCCCCTTCTGTTTCTCTTCCTCCTCCATCTCTCATCACCTCACATCACTCCTGTCCAGTCCACATCACTCTCCAGTCCAAGCACTGCACAACCTCACTAACCCTTTATATAATACATAGCAGGTGTCATGTCGTGTAGTGACATTCTGATCTTAGGCCATGTTCGAACAGCTCGGCGTCTTCGTCGTCAAACGGGTTCGTCGCTGCTTTAGCTGACTCCTGGCTCTTCCTATAGCCTTGAGTCTCAGCGGTCATGGCAGAGTAACGAGGGGAATTTGACCCCCCGAAGTGGCTCTAATCTCACGATAAACTCCAAGTTGTTCTTCAATAACACTTGGTAATCATAGAGCCACATATATTACCCATCTCAATCTTGTATATAGTGCTCCCGGCCTAGTTACAGGGCTTGTTTGAATTTGAAGGCTTCGTGATTAGGCGCTTGGCTCAGACTCTGCTTCGATTTCTAGATCGGCCCGACAAAACGAGTTTCGTCGTTGGGCATGTTGTCATCATTGCCGTTCAGTGCACCAGTTGTAGGACTACATGGCGATAGACCAAGGCGCAAGTATTTGCAGACTTAGACCGATGCCATGCGAAAATCATATGACGATGAAATGCGGCAAAGGTCGTTTTGCCTAGCTTGTTGGCTCTAACTAACCTCACGACAAACATTTCTCCCATAGTTGTAGAAGTAAAAGTAAAAAGGCTCCCTGCGCGAGGGATCGTACCATGTCTTTATATGCACTTCTGCCGGTGGCTACCTACCTAGGTAGCTACCTGGGTACCTAAGGTTATTGCTGGACTTATGCCACTTCGAGGTTTGCTGCAGGTGCTTGATTTACACTATCTAAGTAGGTACTACCTAGTACCTACGTAAATAGGTACCCAGCGAAAGGACCTGAATAAACGTTCTGAATTGCAGGAACCAGGAACAAGGTAAAAGGTAAAAAGGATTAAAACGTACAACACCAGGGATTCACCGGTCATCACCGACCCAACTACTAATCTGACCCTCACTGGCTTATCTACAGTATGGGAGAGCGGACGGGATCCCGGGTTTTCCAGTGGGTGTGGTCGTACGGGAGATGTCCGTACTATCTTTAAGGGCCCTAATGTGATGAGTTGACGTTTCATCATTGGAACAGATAGCACATTTTCAGAAAAACATTGACGATTGAGAAGCCCAGTTGAGATGAGCAACAACCCCTCCGTGTTAAGCGGAAATTCCTGAAAAACTCTACTCTTCAATTGTATTCAGGTGTCTTAACACTCCCGATCTCAGATCCACGTAGTATAGACGCCTGTTTCAGTTGAGGTCTATGCATCAAAGACATTCCCAATGTCCACAGCCCACTGCCTGCTGCACATTCAAAACATTCACCGCCACCGAATTTAGATTTATGAACGCGGCAACACTTTATCCGTAGCATACAGGGGATCTTGTGGCTGCTGAGGGAGGCTGGTCAGAGCTCGTAAGATGTATGCAGCATTAACTCCTCAATAATACACGTAAAGTCCGAATTAGACCTTACAGGACTCTATATTATATAGTATACAAATAAACCGTTTCGTCGTTGCCAACATTAATCATCTAACAGTCCTAATGTCCAGTGTATTATCCTGTCGACGCCTTGTCCATGGATGGCACTCACTGGAATGGCAACACAATCCTCTATCCAGGCATGCTCGACATTACTTGGGTGGGGCTCTTCGCCATTTGTGACGGCGCGCAGATACTCGTTTAAGTGTTTGAAGTTCTCTTCCGTCCCAGGAAGATCTCCTTTAGTAGCAATGACGAACCAGGGCTTAGAAGCAATGTATAGACCGGTCGGTTGAGCAGCCGGCTCCGGTAAGTCCGCCACCACCATCCGGCCCGCCGCCAAATCCCCTCCGTCTCCTTGCCAGTCAATTCTTTCACTCGCTTCTCGCTCCCTTTCTTCGTCCTCGCGCATGCGTGCGTACATGCCAACCTCCGTCCATAGAGACTTGAGTGCTTTGACCGCATCGCCTGCATTTAGATCGATGACGAAGGCGAGAACGCCTGCTCGCTCGACATGACGCAAAAACTCAATGCCAAGCCCACGGTCCAGATGCGCTCCCTCAATGAGACCTGGAATGTCCGCGATAGTGAAGCGTTTGCGGGGCTCCGGCGCCTCACCAATCTGTAGCTGGCCAAACTGCCGTGACACGACAACAGACCCATGAGTAGCGTCGTGAATGACCGAATGGGAAGGAGATGAGCCAGCAGAGGGCCGGGGCTTCACCATTGGCCGGCCCTTATGGTTATCGAGCACCACAGTGCCGATGTTAGGCTGGAGCGTTGTGAAGGCCCAATGGCCAACGCGCGCACGGCTACGTGTCAGGGCACGCAGCAAGGTACTCTTGCCAGCGTTCGGAAGCCCTACGAAGCCCACGTCTGCGAGAAGTTTAAGCTCTAGTTCCAGTTGCATGCGTACGGCTCTTTCGCCCTTAGTAGCGAATAAGGGACGAGGGCGATCTTTAGAGACGAAATGTGGGTTGCCTAAACCACCAAGCCCCCCCGCTGCCAACAAAATCGGACGGGGAGAGGCGACGGAGAGATCAAGGTGAATAAGGGGATCAGGCTGGGCATATAGTCGTTCTCGGAGGGGTAGCCGGGGGAGCGATAAGTTACGGCGCTCACTCGTTGATATGCCTGGGTACAAAGTGAACTTGTGCGCGTTCGGATGTTCAGGTGGCTCAGGTAAGTCTATGTTCAATCGAAGAGCCTCGGCGTCGGCAACACCCGTCTCCTCGCTAGCTTGAGCGGCTGCCTCGCCCTCTCTGACAAGCTTCTGGTACTCGCGCTCTTTCTCCCTGGCCTGGCGATACAGCAGAGTCTCTTCGACCATCGGGTCTATCCTCTCGATCTCCCGGACGACAGTGCCAATAGGAACCTCGATAATGACGTCCTCGCCCCGGGCACCACCGCGGTTGCTGCCTTGCCCTGTCTTTCCACGGCCGGCACGGATGATACGACGGCGGGCCAGCTTGTGCAACGAATTCTCGCCATGAACAGCCTGTATATACACATTGCCGCCATGTCCACCATCGCCGCCATTCGCAGGCCCGTCAGCTAGGAATGCCTCGCGGAGAAACGATATACAGCCATGACCACCTCCACCGGCTTGAATTGTAATCTTAGCCTTGTCCGCGAAGTTCGAGATGGCATAGTCGTCTGGGGAGGGGTTCAGGCGCGAGATTGGTATTGCGTCACTCGTTGTCACACTCTCGGTCCCATCGCTACCATTGTCGGCAGTAGGTGTCGTTGCTGACGTGGAGGTTGAGAGGCCAGCTCTGGGCATGCGGGGGAGAGAGCGGAATAATGTAGGATAAAGGAATGGTAGAAAGAGGGCCGAGGCCGGAGAACATCTCGGAGGCATTTTTGGAGGCTCGATTTGGGTTGGGCGTCGTGTTTGCCCTTTTCTGGATTTCAATTACTTATCGGTACTTCATCATGTCAGACATGCATGTTGGTTGGTACTGTCAATGACATTGATTTACCGAGGCAACCAGATTCTGAGTATCCCATCTGGATAGGGCACAACAGGCAAGGCGCAACTCTTGGAATTTTCGGGCGATAAGATAAAAAGCTTCCTATTTCCGCAAAGTTCATGAGCCGATCCGCGCTAGATCGCTAAACAGACTAGCGTCGGTAGCGACCCGGGAACAAGGGACCAGTTCCAATGCTAGAAGCGCTTCTTCCTCCAAGGACAGGGGCCTTGCAAAGGTGGATTGTGTTTGACAACACATCAAAACCAAGACCAAGACCAAAACCAAAACGACTACTGCTGTAACCTGCTCTGTGGGGGATCTCGGTGCTGAAATGTAAATGGTGCGATGTGCGCTTCGATAACCATTGATGAAGAGCAGCTCATTTAGCAATTGGGTTAGTTGACAATTGTCAGTTGAGTACAGTATGTGCTAACTAACTCTTCTGGTGTTCGACGGGTAGTTAGTTGTCCTCAATCAGCCGCCTCTGGCTCTCTCTCGGTTAACCAGACCCTAAACCCTGAAAGGCTGAAGGCGCGTGCGTGTAAGCGACCGGCCCACCGCCCACCCACCGGTCTCGTCACCGGTGGTCGAACAAAGGCGGTGAAGGAAAGCAGATAATATTGCTTAGGTACTATGTAATACGCTACCTGGCCAGTCGAGATAAAAGGCCCAAGTCATTCACTGTACGTTAGTAGTATGTAGCTATGCGGTGCATGGCATGGCATGGCGTGATATTCCCACTGTGGAGGGCTGGGTATCCTGCTGCATAGAGATGTGAGGTTAGACTAGAGCCCCGACTTATCCAATCGCCTTCAGACATGGAGTCTTGGAGGTTGTCTTATCTGGCTTTGGGTTAGGTACCTATGTAGTCCACTTATACTACTGCTAACTGCATGTATCTACTTAGCTATATGCGGTACGTACGTACAGTACTAGTACCTAGGTAGGTTTATGTTACGACCAGAGGCTCAAACCCAACCTAAGTGGTAAGTAACACCTATAGTCAGTAGGTATGTATAATACCTGTGATTAGGTCGTAGGTACCTAAGGCATCTTCTACCCAACTCCCACCTAACTTATCATTAGCAGTCCTTTATTACATAGTAGTGCCTGTCACTTAACGCCTCTCATCTCTCATATTCCAGTCTCAACAGTTCTTTCGGTACCTTAAGACACATGGGTGAATAGACCAAAGGGAGGGAGGGAGGAAGAGAGAGTCTCATCAACTCCAAATTTCCTTTATCCCGCCTTATCTATTCGTTTCGGCCGACATCATCTCGACAGCAATTTACTATCCTCATTACTGGCCCCCCGGTTCATGGTTCGTGCTTCCCGCCCACCCCTCACCAACAAGCTTGATCAAGATCTGGGGTGTGCAGCAAGGTCGGCGGATCTGCGAACGCTCGATTGGGTTACTCTCATGCACTCTGCATACTAGCAGTCATCTAGCCGCCCATTCGAGCCACGACAGCCAAATTTTATCTCCCGTTCGGACGTGGACGGATAGAGAGACTGAGAGACAGACAGACAGACAGACAGACCTCCTGGGGGACCCTCGTCAGTCAGTCGTCCCTCGTTGCTCGTCCCCCTTCGGGCTTCACTCACTACGGCTACGCTGCTGCTACTACTGGGCTGTTACACTTGATTCTCTTCTCTCACTATCGCCCACGCCTCATGCTCGCGCTCACATTCTCGTCAGTCAATTGGTCTCTCTCTCTCTCTCTGTGTGTGTGTGTGTGCCTCTTTGTCTCTGCGTCACCAACCTCTGCACCACCACCACCATCGGTACTACCACAACCACCGACTCCTCCCGCTCACTACTTACTTACTACCTCCTCAGTACTACGGCGGCTGCTACTGGTTCTGCTGCTGTCTACCGCCAATACTGCTGCCCTGCACTAAGCTAGCCTCGACGGACTGAACTACCTAACCAAGTACACTACTACTGTACTCCCACTCGTCAGTTCTGTCAAGTCAAAAGCCAGCCAAACCCAGCCAGTCCAAGGCCGGCCAGCCTAGCTAGTCCACCCCAAAGTCCAACTAGCAGCCAGCCAGTCAGCCCGTCAGTCCGTCAATCCCAATCCCGCTCTCCCTCTCCTCTGCCTCCCTCCTCCCACCCTTCCCTCCTCTCCGATCTTGGCTGCTTCCGTACTGTGTGTCGTGGTTGTCTCTCTCCTATACCCCACACTCCTCTAGAGCCATAGAGCCACAGAGCTGTTCGGCTCCCGTGATATCGGCCATATCGGATCCCAAACCTGCTCTTCTGTCTCCTTATTTGCTGCCCTCTTTTTTCCTTTCGCCGCATTCGACCGGGCGGTCAATTCTGTTTCCTGCAGGGCAATTGCGAGCTAGCCACAGACTGAACACCTCTTGTCCAATTCCCCCCTCCTGTCACCACGCGGTTCGCTGCAACGCTCCCACTACCGCCCAGGTGGTGTCTGCTGCTTGCTTCTTGCTTGCTTGTGCTGTCGCTGCTACTGCTGCTGCTACTACTACTGCCGCTGCTGCTGCGTTGTTGCTGGCCTTCTCTTCATAATACAGGTCAGTCGTCTCCATTCTGCTTACTTCTGCCTTTCTTTCCCCCTTCTCACTCCATGGACCCTTTCGGGTCACTTTATGGATACGTTGTAAAATAGCACATCATAGTCCTACCGTACCTTATGTGATCCATCCTCACACACCGGCCCTCCTCGTCTCCGCCGCCCTCCGGCTTCACGCCGCTAAGATGTATTCTAGGGACAAACACCGCAAGTCCGTCATTAGGATGGACCCGGACTGTGCCATCTGCCATGCCCCTGCCACCCACGCCTGTGACTGCGAGGCCAAGGGGCTGGAGGCTGCAGTCCAGCAAGCAGAGCACCGGATGATGCAATCCGTTTACACTGAGATACGGTAAGCTATTTTCAGAATACGGCCAGCGCTGGCTTTACTTTAAACATCGACGCCGCCGCATGGTCGTCACTTACTTAATCTCTCACTAATTTCGTACTAGCTCCTGGGTTCGGGCACATGCGCAGGATTATATACTCGAGTATTTTCGACTGCTCACAGAGCGGCGGAAGGCTGCACATAACGAACACATGGACCGGCTAACTGCCACGGCTTATCATTATTACCATGCTCCTCCACATCCAAGTGAGATCCAGGCAGCTCAGGCAACTCTCAAGCGAGGCATAGACGAAGATTGGCAGTCCAGTGTTCAGCGGTATCCGGAAGTGCTGGAGTATTTCTTTAGCTTGGTCGAGATGAACCTCCCTCCAGAGGACGACCCTGCCGTCAAGGACCCACCCTTGAGTGCAATGAACGGGGCAGGTAAGAGGCATAGACGGAGCTCAACCATAGCCGCAGAGAGCGCACATGAGAGAGTGCGTAGTAGGAGGACACCACCACCGCCAGCAGCTATCGAAAGAAGAACGCCTGCTCCTCCCCCCATGCATGTCGGAAACCCCATGGCACCCGCACCGCGGTCAAGACGGCAGGGTGGTTTCCGGCCGCCAACAGCACCGCCTCAGAGCTTCTACAACTACCCAATATGATAACTGAAGGGGTTCAGTTGAAAAGCACCATACCACTATGAAGTGGAGCGTCCACTTCGTCACTCAGCGACTTAAAGGAGTCAAGCTATCGACTTGCTACCACTCGAGTGCTTTGAAAAGAATGTCGGGCGTCCAAAATAAAGCTTTTGTTTTTGCTTTGTTTTTCACGCAACAATTACGCCAAGGCTACCACCAGCATATTCTCGGATATTGATAGGATAGTATTTAACGAGACGACGATTGTATGAGTCGAAGACCACGTTCTGCAATGCATTCCGGAGCTGGCTGGGAAACAATCACGGCTTGGGTCCATAATCATTTTGCATAGCGCCGGCACCGTTATCTTTTGGCACGATTTTCTGGTGTTCTTTTTTCTTTTCATTACCACCTCACTCACCGCTCTATCTTGCAGGTTCAAGGGGATGAGCCTCTAGATCACGTATCTCGACCCATCTAGATCCGGACGGTGTTGCGGGTGTTTGTTACTATTTCGAAATTACTGGCTGCCCCTCAAATTGCGGTATTGGAGTATGGAGTTCAAGGGTTCTAGTTGATGGAATGGAGGAACGAATAAAGCGAAGCTCGTCGCAACCAAGTTGTTTAATCGTCGGACACGCGGACTCGGCTGGGGAAGTAAAAATCTCTACCTGATGAACGATGGCCAGAATCGACCAAGGCGCACGGCTGTTAGCACGAAGATGTCCGGGAAAGTTGGAATACGCTTATGTTAGGCTCTGTCAGGCGAGCCCAGGTTAGGAATGGTCTTGTACTACTGATCAATACGTTGACACCCTATAAGGATGACTATGAGTGCTTCACCGGTTCACAGACAGGGACAGAGTATGGAATACGCCTCTATCCGACTGTCTACAAGCATTAACGTCTCGTGGCCCGAACCCGGACAGAGTAGCAGAAGAAACAAATAATTGAACCACTCCCCTCATAGGCTAACTACGTCGTGAGCCCAGTAATTACCCGCCATCCGAATCGTCAAAGTCGTGGGTCGTAGATACTGGGGAACATGGAGTAATGCACGGCATGCATTCCTACGCCATAGCTCTTGTGTCAGTTTCACGTAGTATTATAGCGAGCCGACACGTAGCTGGGGTACGAGTCTAGCCTCGGGTAATCATCAGCTCTATATGTGAGCAACCTACAGAATGTAACAGACATGAGCAGCTGACTAGAAATAAGATCGCTTCGTAGATAGGGTAGACAACGTGTATAATTGCAAACCCAAACAAAAAGGGGCAACATAACATCACTGACATGTTGATTCCGGTAATCGGTTCCACGTTTCACTCTCACGGTTAGAAGGTGAGAAAACCGGCTACCGACGAACCCTATCGGCCCAGCTACAAGTACGCACGTACATAAGTGTGTATATTCGTTATATCATGATCGAAAGCAACGCCTGACTGGGTATTCTACAGCTATGCCCAGTTCGTGATATGCCCTATATACTTACCTGCCTGACATCGGACTGGAACTTACTATATGAGCTCAGTATGCACGTCGCGAATTTTCGGTCTAACTGTCCCTGCGGATTGGCTGGAAGCTGTGGAACACCACCAGCATCTTACCATTTTTTACATACTGTGCTTGCGTATCGTGCGTGGTAAGTAATGTATTGTGTGCACATATGTATGCATATAGCGAATGGGCCTCACCCGCTTTCCGGGTAACGGAAAAAGATTGGATAGGTACGAATGAACACTCCACGACCTATATACCTATCTAGATTCCTACCGCCCTATTATACGCACGGCATACATGATGGCTACACGACTCTTAGATTACACTATACGCGAGACTCGGACTTCGTCCCGACGCTTCGGGATATGTCATACGTCGAATACCACTACTAGCTACGCCTAGGTAGGCAAGGCTTACTAGATGGTGATGGCGATGCCGCGGTACGCGTTGCGTCACATCATATTCCTGCCCACAAAATGCACGTTAGCATCGTGTAGCTGGCTGTCTATCTATTCGTCTGTCTATCTATCTATCATCTATCTCTCCGTCTCAATCCACTTACGCACGTGCCGTACATATATGCGTAGATACGTACAGCCAGCCAGCCAGGCCAGCCAGATAGACGGACAGACAGCAAGCAGATAGCACCATACATCCTGACCTATCTGCCCACGCACGTAGCACGTCCATGTGTTCGTTCATCGCCTATGCATGCGTCCTTATGTCGATGGGGGATCTGTGCACCATATGCCACGAGCAGTGCCAGAACAGTTCAACCGAGCTACTACTATGAATGAGTAGCCAAGATTAGTAAACCATGACTACGTGGACCTACCTGCCTGCTATCTATACATACACACACACATTAAGCCGTTTGCATGTGCGCACATACGCACATACTCGTACGCACCTGTATGTACTCAGTATGTGTATGTGCAGCAGAACATGCGTCCTTATGCAGGCGGGTACAAAGAGGTAACAATTGTCACGCTGCAAAATAGATCACGAGACCGATTTGGCGTGCAGCACGCTTAAAGTTAACTTGAGCCAAGTATATATATGTATATGTATCTAACATACGGAGTAAGGCCAGCCAGCCAGCAGCAGCGCGGCCCAACTTCAAACCCAACCTCGCCTTTACCTACCCAGTACCTACTCGATTCATTAAACGACGAAACAGTTGGGGTGCGACGGGGGACGGTCTCGTTTTCCCCCAATTAACCCCCCTCGTGTACCCCTTACCCCTCTCTTTAACACCCTTACAGCCCCAGAATCTCTACGGTATCCCACCGATCAGTCGGGTCGGAAGTAGCTTAAATAAAAAGCACATGCGAGTTCGCGTTGTTCGTGGGCTTCCGTCCACGTGTATCACGCGAATTGACGCGGATGTTGCTTTGTGAAACGGCACCTTAATCCCGGGGAATGGGCGGAAGCGACCCGTTCGGGGAATAACACGATGACCTAACTGAGAGAGGGATAGTAGTGGATCAGGCACATGCAATTCGTCGTGGTATCATCTTGGTCTTAAGGGAATAAACCATTGGACGAGGTAAGCATGACATATCTACAGAGTACCAGATTAACATGAGATTCTTTTTCATTTATTCTCGCTGTTAAATCGCTATGGAGCTGATGCTTTAGTGGCTCGCCAACACTGGGCGAGCTGATATCATGAAACGGCGGGCAAGACGAGAAAAACATAAACGTTGTTAGCACAATGAAGATGATTGGGCTCGGGGTGACAATAACAATATGCAAGAAATGCCTAGATTTTTACGGTTGACACTGCATCTGCCAGCGAGACGCCTTGTAGTTTTGGCTCGTAAGACGCAATTGGCAGCGTGCACGTCAGTCCCAGACGGGATGGGGCTATCATCTCGGAGTAAATCGTTATCCGTGACCGATATTCCTCCCGGAACTTGATGCCTAGCTGTCGTTTCGATTCAATTCGAGTAAGGAGAAGCCATCTCATCCCTAGTCTTTCTTCTCTTCTAACGAGGCATCTTTGAGGTCGGAGGTAACAGCCTCAACTTTAGAGTCGGCCTTATCTCCATTGACGCCATTAGGGGTAGCGGCCCCTGAGGCTTCCGCGGCTTCTTCGGCCCCAATTTTCTCAATCTCCTTCTTCGCTTTCTCGATATTCTGGTAATAGTTAGCAGGAATGTGACTTGGGTAGAGATATTAAGGCGACTCACTCGTTGCGTCTCAGCCTGTTGATCAGCCTTCCAGTGATCCAGTTTCGCCTTTACTTTCTCGATAACAGCGGGAACGTCAGCAGCGCTCATTGGAGGATCAACGCCCAAGAAACTGCAGTCGTCGATAACCGAAGGTGGGCAGTTGAAACCGCTCTTCTCAGCGGCGCTCGACTTTTTGCCCTTCTTTCCTTTCTTGATAGCGGGGAGGTAGTCGTCATCCCGGTCTTCTTTCCGCACTAGCTTGGTACCCTTCAAACCAGAGTCGTCAACTTTGCGCGAAGCTTGAGCGGTTAGGCCGCTGTCGGCGAGAAGAGGGGCCTTTTCGGTAGAGGCAGATGAGGGATCGAAGAAATGGAGCAGACTGTTGGCGCGACGGATCTCCTCCAGGTAGGCCGGGTCACTGGCCTCCTGTAGCAGTTTCTGGGCGCGCTCTTTCTTCTTCTCCTTGTCATAGCGCTCCCGCTCAGCCTTTTGGCGCTCGCGAGCTTTCTGGCGAGCCTCACGCTCGTATTCACCAAAGGCCTTTTTCGCAGCGTAGTACTCGTCCTTCAGTTTGCGCACGGCCTGGAACTTTTCCTGCTGTTCAGCTTGTAGTTTGCTTCGCTCGTCGCGCAGAGAGTTGAGGTTTTTGAATGCCTCATCCTGCTCGGCCTTAATAGAGTCTAGTTCGGCTTGGATCTTGGAGTAGCGATCGCTGAGGGCACGAGACTCGGGGTCGTCCATGCTGTCCTTGATCTCCTTAATCTTGGCCTTCAAGTCATCGATGGCCTTTTGCGAGGTGTCAAACTGCGCGAAGTTCTTGCGCTGCTTGCGCAGGTTTGAGATCTCAGTCAAAGCCTTTTTCTCGTCGACGAGTTTCATCATGCCGCTGTTCACTTCCTTCTCGAGAGCCTCAATCTTGCGATCGATTTCTTCGACGTTCTTAAAAGCGACCTTGCCGCGAGCACTCTTCTGTTCGGTGATGCGGGATCGGAGCTGTTCGTCTAGACGCTTGATCTGATCGAGCTTAGAGTTCCGGGCGTTCTTACCAACACCCTGCTTGTTACGGATGTCATTTGCCTCGGCGATTAATTCCTGGCGGCGCTTCTGGGTGGGTGTCGGGGCATCTTTGTTCTTGTTAGGGGCAGCGAGCTCGACCTTGGCCTTGATAGCATTCTACAAACGGGGGCGTAAGCACATAGCACAATAGGACAGGCAATACAGGGAGTGGGCGCAAATGCCCAGGCTAGCATCATGCACTCGGACATACATATTTGGCCATGGAGTCCTGGTATTCCTTCTCGGCCTTAGCCAGTTGCTCATTGAAGAGCTCGGCATTGGGCCTCTCGGGCTTCTTCTTGTCGGCCGCCGCGGGAGCAGCGGCAGCGGGGGCGGCAGCGGTGTCGGCCATGGTTGAAGACAGTAGGTAGAAGATAGACAGTGATATATAGTATATTGGATTGTGAATGTATGAGAAACCAGAGCACCAAAGTGTGAAAGCAGGGCTACCAAGTTAATGGCAGACTGGTTCCTCTAAGCCCTACTTACTGTGATGTTAACAGAGGCAGAGGAGAGAGAAAGGTATATAGTACGGTGAGAGGCAAAACAATGATCGGCGGCCTGGAGAAAGGAAGGCCAGATCTCAGGGTCCAGAAGGCTGTCAGTCCTTTTAGGTTTTTGGCCCAGCAGATGGAATTTTTCTGGTTATTCTTGGCATGAATTTGGGGTGCAGGCACAGCAACCCGCCCTGTATCTAAGCCTCAATTCACCAATGAGAGCTGGCGAGAGCTGGCTGTTCATGTGGCCTGGGCGTTTTTCAAGGTGGAGCTAGCTCGAGCCGAACCTGTCCCGCACCTACCTCTGCACCTTTATGTGTTGTGAATAATACCTACATGTGCTAGGCCTAATCCAAATTACGTAGCTGTAGTTGCAAGCAATGTCCAACTTACGCATACCTCCAGACATATATGTACCTAAAGTAAGTAAACCTCTACCTAGGTAGGTAACATAATAGGAGAGCTTTCCACAACAATATTTCTAAATGTTCAATAGTGTGAATTCTTATCACACAAGTGTCTATTATATTAAACCTGTTATGCTTTGGTATGAGCTGTTTGTACCTATATTTAAGAGGCCAAGGGATTTTTGATGGGATATGTATTACCTAGGTATGTTACGTGTGCTAGTTCCTTTGTACCTGCGTTACAATTCACTGTCCAGTGCCACATGCTAGTAGGTATTTGGGTATAGTGGAGACCCCAGCAGCCCGCAAACCCCTGCAAAAGCTGCTGGAATTTTTAACCATAGAAAGCAAGGCTGAGACGGTTCCCTTTATTGTCAGTCATATCTTTATCATTGTATTCCGTTTTCCTCTCTGCGCGTATCACTACAACCCCAGACAACCAGCGTCATATATCCAGCCAATCGCCCAGAACAATTATATCTGGCCGAATAGATTCTTCACCGGGTAATCCTGACTGGTCCCAACATGGCCGACGCAGAGAACAGCCAGAACCCGAATGCTGAGTCGAACGAGAGGAGCATAGTGAAGGCCTGGCGCGCGTGGAGAACAGCTCATGAGATGGTCCAGGACCGAGTACGTCAATTTCAACACTAGCCACCGACTGCGAATGGCGCAGGAAAGATGCTGATAGACTCAGGGCTACGAACTGCTCGAGGAAGAGGTCAAGATCTCTCTCGATGCATTCAGATTAAAATTCACCGGCCCAGATGGCACTGTCTCGTATGTGTAACCTCGAAACAACAAGAGATTGGTCCAACGTAGCGCCTTGGCTAACCAGCGCTACATTCAGGCGCGAGAGAATGAAGTTCTCCGCTCGACCAACTGACGAGATGAAGGAGAAATACACTCCTCCCGCGACCCCCAACAACCCCTCGCCGCAATCAGACATCGGCATGATATGGGTTGAATTTAACGACGACCCTAGCGTTGGCGCCGAGGCCATGCGAAAATTCGCGAAATGGTGTTCGACCGAACACTATGGAACCGGTATGATGATTCTGAGCGGTAACGTCTCCTCTGCCGCCAAGAAAGAGATCCCCAAGTTCGCCCAGTGGACCAGCATCGAGTGGTTTCTGGAGGAAGACCTACTCATCAACATCACCCATCACGAACTTGTACCCCGCCACGTCATCCTAAGCAGGGAGGAGAAGACGGCGCTGCTTAAGCGATATCGCCTCAAGGAAACCCAGCTACCTCGCATTCTCCAGCGGGATCCTGTCGCCAAGTATTTTGGTATGCGACGCGGACAGGTCGTCAAGATCATCCGCAGCAGTGAGACAGCCGGACGCTACGCGAGTTACCGGCTGTGTGTATAGAGTTAAGCGAATACCTAAAGGCAAAATTAGAAGACGGCGGAGCAGAAAAAGCATTTGCAGAGTACGGCGTCTAATGTGGATGACAATGGAAATTCCGACGGTAAGGTGGCGTTTAGGTTGTAAAGTTTGCAGGGCTTCTTTGATGGCTTCTGACCATGTTGTTAGTCTTCTCGATATGGGTCTCTATGTAATCCCCAACAAATGAGTACTTGATATTTCCTATTAACTTTGGCAGCGTTTGATATTTAAGTAACATTATTCATTAACTGGATCGGGAAGCACAAACCCGTCACAACACTTTCCCTTTCGTGCTAAGGCTAATCACAACGAGAAGTGGTTTCAGTCGCGCTCAAGTGCACCCTACACTGGACTTGGTTGATAATTGCAAAAAAAAAAAAAAAAAAAGCCCCCTCCCGATAGACCTCGAGAATTGGTGAGCACAGTTGCCAGCGTACAGAAGCATCAGGTAGGAAGGTCGCTAGACGAGCCGCACGATTTGATGAAAGCAGTACACACCGGTGAGCTGGATCATGATAAGTGATGATAGAACTCAGCTCAATAGCCTACCGGATGCTTGCAACGGAAGCTGGCTTCCCGGTGTTGATGTTGGCAATAGTTTTGCGACGCCTGTTCTGCCCTGAAAACATAACATACTTGCTCAAATACCCCTTACCTATGAATTACGATATTATTAACCGAGACAACGCCTCGTATCGAATCTACACTAATCTTCTATGAAGTAGCTCTACACAAGAGCGCGTCCTAGATAAAGGATTCATTACATATGATATTTCCTACTCCATCAGAGTAGCAACAGATCGCAACATTTCTGGCATCATGCTTAGATCAAGACCTACATTTGTGCATGTGTTGTTACACACTTATCAATCTACAAATCCCTTGGACACAAGACATAGGATTTCCATCACGAGGCCATATCAGGCATTTAATCGTCCGATGGGTACATCTCCTACATCGGATTAAGTATTAAATCCTACATCTTCATTCGAGATGTCGGGAACATCAGTTCAATACCAAGACATATTGTGCTACCTTCGGCCTTAGCTTTCGTAACTGTGTAAGCCGCCTCGTTGCAATATGTCTTGCATAGCGTAAGTGAAACGCATTCCTACGAAAGACGAATAAGTGCCTGGGTAGCAGGGGCTTTGTTAATGAGAAATAGAGAAAGATTCGTCAACAAACTCAAATAAAACAGCATTACATAAAGTCGAGATACTACAGATGATCGGGTCTTGTAAGGAAAATATCCTCTTTTTCTCTTCCTTATCTATCCCGATATCCGGATCCCTACACCACCATACAATAGGACAAAGTAGTATGTACAGTCCGTACGTGATCCTTCAGCTTATGTACTGCGGCGCCGTATACCCGCGTTTCGATGCCGAAAATTCCAAATCCACCCACAAAGTACCTAGACTTATTTGTCGATGTGGCGTGCCGTACCGTATACCACAAAGGCGAACACCCCCTTGTCGCACGAATAAGAAGACAAAGAGATACAATTGGCCGAAAGATACTCTACTACGTAGGTACTTATCGGATTGAGACATGACAAAATCTTGGGAAAAGGGACTGAGCCGCCCGCTGGGCCACGTGTAACCGGTAGCAGGCAAGTAGGTAGGCTGCTTGCTGCCCGTCGCTCGAGTCAGCACGTTCCCCCGTACCTACGGGGACGCCCGACTTACGACTCAGGACGGACTGTCTACACAGTAAGACACCAGGGGGAAGGAATTCAGAAAATCTGCCAAAGTCTATTGAGAGCTTACCTGACTAGCGAAAAACTGATAGTGGCCTGTTATCGAACTCGACTGACTAGATAGATAGCGCACGGGTTACTGTTACTGGATTCGCCGAATCCAGATATCCAGTGTCCGCTTCGTTGAATCAGTCCATGTTAAAGGTCTAGCCTGGTCCAGTCATTGATAACGGTGGAATAGTCCCGGTAGCCTGGCCAGACTTACCCGGGGCTAGAGTAATGCCTAGAGAGATACCAATAGATAGCTAATTATAACAGGCGGTTGAAATGATTCACATGTTCAGATGAACTTCGCCAGGCAGGGTCAATCAGAAGGAACAGGCAAGATGGCAGAAAGTCTTCTTTAATTCATGGTTATTTTTTCTCATCGTTGACATTCGTACAGCTAGCTAATTAATTAAGCACCAACCTTCACATACGTACCGCTCAATACAGAAACAAAAAGTACCAGTTGGGGGTATCTATAAATCCAGTCGGAAAAACCGTCACGCCATAGCGACGGCAGGTCTATGTTGACGAGTAACGAGGCGAAGAAAAACTTTCCGCTCCTGTGTCAGAATCTTATTTTATACCCTTCCCGATACCTTTAATATCCTCTTCATTCAGCCCGAAACCCCGCTTTGCGTTGTATTCCTTAACTCCCGTATCCTGAATCGCGACATCTGTCGATGATGGGGGAATAACGCAATTGGGTAAATCAAGACTCTGGTCGACACCGTATCCTTGGAGTTATCCACTCCCCTGTCGTGAAACCGAAACGCCGCAATGATGTTGTCTCTAAAGCCATTCCAATGAAACCAAAACCATTTCCCAGGATGGAAACTGAACAGCCGTCACATAACGCCCAATGCCTAGCCCAATCTGCTCGGGTACAGATATATATAATAAAGTAAAATGATGTTACAGTCCATGATGGATTTCGGCATAAACATCGTAAATCTCATGAGATCGGAGACCAATTGTGAAGGCCAAATAAGCGTAATGGCCGTATTATAGTAGAAATATCGTGGTGGTGTGATAGATAAATGAATTAGGGGACGGTAGTGGCGGAATCGTTGCGTTATCTGAGTAACCCTCCAGCATCGACCAAAACCGGACCGCCCCGATATTGATCCATTTCATAAGCTGGTTCATGAGGATGTTGTGGTATGGGCTGTAACTCGGTTCCGCTGGGAGGTGTTCTGGCACGTCTGCCTTGGAAAGGATGAAATAGACCACCCAAGTCCTGCAAAAGTGTTTGAGAACCTCGTCGAAACCCGGAACCACTGGCAGTCATAGTGGGTGATGGCGTTGCACGGTACGGAGACAGCGGATCTTGACTTGAGTTGAAACTGTTGCGGGTGCTCCGCAGAGTCGTATCGCTCGTCTCGGAGTCTAGTAGACCTCCTACGTCTAGAAAAGAGACCCGTCTTGGAGTGTTAGATGAGTTAGTCTGGCCAGACGAGGTTGACTGGTCAGGTTGAACACCATTTTCTCCTCGCGCGGCGCTCATCGCCTGTTGTTGGTCAAATTGCCAATTGTTCATGTAGGCGATCGGTGCGGGTCCAAACTCTAGCCTGGAAGTTTGTTCCTCTGGATCGTCGAGATATCTCGGGTTGACACCTAATCCTATGTCTCTAACCAAGTCTTCGTCGCTCCCCCAATGTCTGTGAATCGTAGGGCGCCTCGAGGACGTTCGTTCCAGAGATTCACCGGTAACAGAGTCCGCTCTGTATTTGATTTTCTTAGTACCTCGATCACGGACGAAGGAGCCGAGTACTAGCGCGTTAGCCGCCGTAGTCGCGAAGAGCAGCTCAACTGAGGCAAGAAGAGACCGCGTCTGTTGGCTACCATGGGAACGGAAAACGTAGACGATTCGATAGATGGTAGTAGCAACGGGACCTAAACTTAGGGAAAATAGCAAAGTGAGCTGAAACCTCCTTTTCGGACCCATATTACTAGCCAAGATGATAGGCACAGGGAAGATGACCAAGACGAGGTCTGTCATGATATTAGATGCAGCCATAGTAATGAGCTGGACGTAGCCTTGGCGGCATTGGCCACCGGGATCAGGCAAGACCTGCCAATAGCGATTAAACGGCTGGCATTCGGTCAGATTTGCGGCGAGGACAGCTACAAAGGTCACAACTAGTATCCCACGTATAATGTTAAGTGCGATTTCGTGGGACCGCCTCCAAAATGTACTCGTTAAGCGCTTGAAGAAATCGAGTATAGCAAGCTTGAGAATCCATAGTCTTGGGTCGCACGCAAGTTAGCTTTAGACAGATTTAAACGAAGGGTGAAACGAATTTGGTACAACACATATCCAGCTCCTATCTGGGGCCAGGACTGGAGCTACAGGAAGTAACACATTCAATGAAATTCAAGCGTCACAAGGCGATTGTGACATATAGGAACAGGGATAGTGACCGCGAACAAATTGACCTGGTCGAGGAGGGGAAAAAAAAAAAAAATCGAGACATACGTTGCTGCATATAGAATACGACTGGCTATAACAAGCCCACTAGCAATGGACTTGTGCCTTTTCTCAGTCTCGGTCAATGGCCAAGTAAACTGGGCATTGTTGGTGCCCCAAAGCAACACGACATGGACAAGGCCCATGCGTACGAAGAGAGGAATGATAGCGAAGGTGACAGTCCTGTCCTCCCGAAAGAGTTTCTCGGATCGGATAAATCGACCCGCAACGCGCAACAAGATGATGGTGGAACAGAAAAGGGTGATCCACCAGCAGACGAGAAGCGTGGGCTTGTCGTCGTCCGAGGTATGCAGTGGCGGCGGCGACGAGTATAACGACATGGTGTCCTTGGTCAAAAGTGGCCACGCCCGTCAACCTCCGTAGAGGGGACGAGCGGGGGGTTCGCAGTCGTCCCCGGGGGCTAGCAGACTTGGAGATGGTAGCGGTTACGGCTTATAGCTGAGGCTCACCACTACCTGGCGCAACATTCAGTTGCTGGGGTCCCAAAGCCGGCGCAATGAGGCGACAGGGCGACGGGAGATGCGGTACTCCTTCGGCTTCCGGGATACACTGCAATTCGAGTGCACACTGCGCCCACAGCGTTCTGATAACCGTTACGAGAAAAGGCTTCGACAGACGGCCTATGATGCTGTCTATGATCCTGTACTAGCAGCAGCAGCGTCGAGTTTGTCTGATGCATATGCATGTGCATATATGATAATAGTCGTAGCGCGAGCTTCCACCTCTCGTGACAATGGACGGCATGTACTGCGATAACGATTCGTAAATGACGGCGACGAATTGTACATGTTAGGAAGAGAGAAAAAAACGCTGGCGATGCTAAGCAGACGACTATGGCATGCGGCGGCAGTGGCAGCAGCACCAACTACCAACAAGGACGTCCGTGGAGTTGAGACGTCGCGAAACCACAAGCCTTGGAAACTCAAGCTCGATGAAAGAAAGGGTCGGACGAGGTGAGACAAGTGGGTAGCGAGATGCGCTGAGGGTAGAGGAAGTACCTAATAATTGAGTTTTGGGGATTCGACCTTCGCCATCCACCGTGGCCGATCCTGCTGCTGCTCCTGCGTCTGCGGGCTGCGCTGCGTGTGTACTCGGTACACTGCCGCAACAACGTATCTATCTGCTTTAGCGCTGCGGGAGAGGGCCTGAAAGAGGGTTTTCCAGCCGACCAAGCACGACGTCGCACCACTTCTGATAGTACCGTCTACCAATGACGGGCTTCTGGGGTGGGGGATTGGGTGGTAGGGTGACGGTACCGATACTCCAGGGCCACCGGGGATCTTTGTCCAGGGGACCAGCACCTGCCCATTATCCCTGTCCACTATCCTCGGGTAGGCTGCCTATCTGCCAGGGAGGACAAACCCAGCCGCCCCAGATGTCTCTCACACGGCCGCTCGCCGCTCGTCTCTCGTGGGCCCTCTCCCCACGTCGTCGAATCCGTCGGGATGGGGTGCAGGTCCCGCTACTTTGGTTTGCCGTGTCGATAACGAGAGGTTCAATGTATCTGGCCGTACCTCCGCCACTTACTTAAATACACTACCAAGATCGCCGTTACTAGGCTGTTCCACTACTATGCCAATGCTGGCGCTACCTTATACGTTAGTAGTTAGCTCTGTCAGGACAAGCCCTCGAACAGCCCAGTGTGTTAGTCATCGCCAAAAGATAACGATGGCTTGATTCTGGCCGGAGCTCTTGTCTACACTACTAATTGTAGACGCGCTATTATTTTGCAATCCAGACCGACCGGACGCCACAGTACCAGGTGAGGACGAGACGAGGGTAGCGGTCCTGGATTCAACACCCACACTAACGCTGGCCTACTGAGTAGGTAATATGCTGCTGTTACAACTCAGTATTGGCAGAATACCGGTACACAAGCTCCCGCTCGTTGCGGAAGTAATTCCCTGATCGAGATTGCAAAATGTATCGTTGCCTCATCTGCTAGTACCCAGGGTTAGATACTTACGTGTGTACTATGTACGCTGCCTATCTACAAGTACTCGGTAGTGTCGCATATTTACCCCGGCCCTGTGTGACAACACCATCGAGAGGAATCCCAGACACTTGGATTGGCTCAATCTCTTGCGGTGTGAGAGAAAACCCCCATGCACGTTGTTGCGGCTGCCTGTTGTTGGTTGGTGTTGGACGAAGCCAAGCATGGGGCCAGCTCCTCTTGGGAACCCTCGTGCGCTTTGCTGCTGAGGTTGGTATCATCTAGATGTACCGTACCAGGTACTGGGAAAGTCCGATCACACTACTACTACTACTACTAGTAAGTACGGTAAGCATGCTCATCGATTGATATGGTCTTGACGCTTGAGACTCGAGGCTCGAGAATCGCGACTCGAGACCGGGTCTTGGCTTAGTGTGATGACTGGCTACTGCATCACAAACGGTGAGAGAACGCAAGGACACGAGAGGCAGAGCGAGAGGTACAAGCACAAGCAGAAAGCAGAAGCAGAAGCAGGAGAGGATCTGTGACGTTAACGGTGCCGCTGAAAAGGAAAGAAAGCCATGCCAACCTCGCTTGCCTGCGTCGACCACTCGACGTCGAGTCTAGCCGAGCCGTTACCATTTTCAGCAGCTGAGCCTGCCGTCTTGACGATCTGATGCCCGTTGGCCCGTTGAAAATTGCGACCACTGTTTGCCGGCCGGTACTCGGCTACAGCGTAGGTAGTATGCCGCCTAGGTTTATACCCAAGATCGATACATACACCTCGGCAGGGCCTAGAAAATACCTATATTACTACCTCCTATATAAGCTAACGGAGTGGCAGTCGTTTCAACCATCGGAATGCCCCAGCCCACCAATCATTATCACCAACTATAAATACCTTGTGTAAGTGGAATTAATTAATACTCGACGATAACCAACGGTTCCCTAGCGCGCATTGCTATTGTCAGGACCACCCTCATTGCGTCTATCTACTGCTTCTACAGGAGGTTAAGGTAGTCTAATTCACGAGTGTGATTCACACATGACTGGTGAGTGAGGGAACTCTCGGGAAGTAACCAGGTCCAAACCTGCCGACGACAAGCCAGTCAAAAAGAGATGACACAGCTCGCTCGTCTAAAATGTACAAAGTCGGCAGAAGCGCCCAGACCACCACAGCTGATTGACTGATTACCGTCAGCAATACATCAGCTCCTCCCTGGGTCTTCTTGCGTCACCCCAGATCCTGTCCACCATGCTGCACATGTGAACGAAATTGGTGTCAACTCCCCAGCCCTCATTGGCCCTTGGTGTCATTCGGCACGTTCCAAGCCGCTGGGAACTGAAAGACATGTAGATACATTGTATTCGCCCAGCGGAGCTCCAGTTGTCTGACTCGTCGTCATACGGTCCCTATTCATTATCACTCGCTAACGACATCGAGAAAAGCGTGTCCTGCCATACATTACTAAGTCATGGTGCCAGATAGCAGATATCAAGGGACCGGCCCAGTCACTGAAATGCCCTGCATGTTGATTAAGCTAATGTAGCGTAGGCTTCGGCCCTGAATATGTGCTGTGTGTCCTTGACGCTAAACAGCATTTGGGTAGCAATACGCGCGATAGCTATCCCGGAGGTAAAGATTTGAGGCGACGCGAATGAGGGTAGGTTTATCTTTATTATTCCCATTTGCGTACGGAAGCCCTCATGTTCGTGTTCATCATGCAATTCCTCCCCCACGAGCAAGGGCAGTCGATAAGGATCCTTGCTGCAGTATGGGGGTCACCTGGTCCGGGCTCAGCGATCCGAAAGTCTACTGAGTACTGTTAGACATCTCACGCAAGACACGCTACTGGGGGAGGACAGGGCCTCCAAATGTTGTAGTTTATTACTTCGTACGCTCTCCCGCACAGATCGCGTGCACACTGCCTAACTTCTCTGCTTCATGCTCTTTGTTGAGGCAGAGACGGAGTTATTATGGATGATCGCTCATAAGTTCTGTGGGTGGAATAACTGGTACAGGAATTCGACATGACTGACGTAGTACCTAGGCCACGACATACCTGTTGCGGAAGTAGACAGATGATGACAATTACTTTTTGCTTCCGACTGCCGAGCCATGAGTGAGGGACTGATATGAATTGGGGATTGGTGGCAATGCTTATCGCCGTACATTAATGATACATGCATAGGGTATCCGAGGTATCTTCTCGCGCATCAAGGAGTACGGACTAGGGTAGGTATTTGATTTTTTGCGATCGACATATTCCGCAGGTACCAACGTATTCCTCAGATCAGCCTCGAAGCCTTTTATAAGTATTTCTTCATACCTAGCATATCACGAGTCTTGTTTCATGAGATGCGCCAAAGATTTATCTAGCATCAGACGCATTCAGCAGAAGCAGGCTACGTATAGTCTGACATGCCAAGTTATCCATTGCAACCTTCGCTCACCGACATAGCTTAGAGAGACCCGACGTTGTGGATAGCATGACATGATCTTTCACTTTCATGCAATACATGCAATACCTACACCGTCGATATAGCCCAGATACAAAATCCACGACAATCATTGGCAGCGATACCAACTCATACAGGATAGATCTACTGTAGTTCAATTCAGGATAACTTGAGCTTCACCACCAGCTTAACTAAACCACCTATGCATCTGTCGTATCTACTATATACTCCGCCTCATGGACCGAGAGAAGACGAACTCGGCGTACAGTACCTCGCTACGGACTGTGGTTGCGGATCGGGTTTCGGCCTCCCCATCTTTTTTTCTCCTTGACCTACATGACATATCTCGATGTAATGGAGATGCGCAATCAGTAGACTCCATTATATCCGGCACGGCCGTTGAGGATTTGAATAAAAGGAAATCAGCCTCTGTTGAGCCGCATGATCCGAGCTCTTCCGGGCATCGTATTACATGCAGAATTCCAAGTCACGAGAGTGGCTACTTTGATACCTACACTACTTATGCTTTGAAGCCGCCATTACCGACATTCTCACGACAACTCGTCTACTCGGTCCGACTTCTACTATATCTGTGCTGCCGCCGAACTACGCAGCAGGTTGATGAAGTCAGCTTTCTTTATTTCTTTCTCTCTCTAAAGACGCATTTTAACCATGCGCGAACACTGTTTAACAAACTAAATGGGTACCAGTGGATAGATGTCACCTTCAAATACAAGGGATCATGATCCAAGCAAGACCCTTCTTGTGGCAACGTTTCGCCTGACCTAGACTCTCCTGTGATTGCTACCCTATAATTTGTTCTCCCGAACTTCAAGCAGGCTACGTACTACCTAACACCATCCAAACCGCAACGCAAAAGTCCCCGCAACTACCAACTAGGCTAGACTAGCCGAGATTCATTGGACTGTTTATACTCAATCACCTGTCGCACACACTCACGACGAGAACAAACAACGAAACACGCGCTCCCGCCGGATGAACACGTAGTGCAATCCGTGGCTGAGGGAGCGATCATTTATATGTTCAGTATAGCAGCCCACCTAGACACACGTACACAGTATTGCACACGTCGAGGCTTGAAGGCGCAATATGCAGTATAGCCAACCGAATCCGTATGTATATCCTCGTCAGCCAAGGATCTGTCCGGGTTGTCGGGTCGTCGGTGCTTAATCCGCAAGATGATACTCAGAGATTTAAAGTCTTCTCATTTCATTTATTCCAACCTCGGCATCGTAATTTATACTAACTCGAGTACCTATACCTCTACCCTTCGGCGTTCAATTATTCACTCTTGAGTTTTGGGTAGGTACAAAGGTAGGTAGTGTTGAGATTTGACTGCCAAGTACCTAATTGGGCACCTACTTACATCATGCGCCAACCAGAACCAACAGAAACCAACCAACCAACCAAAAAGAACGGCCAACCCCGGGGTACTTCCCCGGATTTATTATATTGTGAGCCATGTTCGGCCGCCTCCGTATCTATAGTAAATTATACCTACACAAGTACCCGTCTATCTATCTGTCTGTCTCATGCTCTTTCTCTCTCTTATCGACTTTGTCTTTTACAAATGTCTCACTTGATTTGATTCACAAGACATGATAAAGAGTCGATCAATCCTGCATGTCTGTCTTAACTCTGTCCGAAACAATCGAATGCCCCATTCCCAGTCTACGCCGCCGCACACTTATACTAAGGCCACGTTATTGTTTGGTGAAGGGTAGGGATGCGATAGGGATGGGATGGCTGTTGTTATCTATAGACGAGTTGTTCATGCGTGCGCGCGCGATTACTATACACCTGCGCCTATAGCAGTTTATTCCTATAGATAACTTGCTACTATGTATAAACACAACAACCATGGCGCGAGAAGGGTGTCTGTCGCTCAAAGAGTTAATTTTAAGGGGCTTGGTGTTCTATGCTATACTACCTAGGTATTCTAGGCATTCCCTTTATACTAGGCTTGTCTCCTCTGAAAAGAGGTCATCCCTCGCTGTTCGATTCATCTCAATTTCGATTTTTTGTCGTTTCTCTTTCCCCCCCTAAACTTAATGGACTTAGCATCTACTGCAGTCTACTAACATATGACACAATATCTAACCAACCAAACCCCCTCCCTCCGAGGTCCCCTCCTGCACTAAGATAACCGGCACGGTCGCATGGCATGTACCTAGATGGTAGGTAGTAGATGTACAGCATACTGAGTATAGAGATATGGTGACATCGGTGAGTGTTTTCGTCTAGTCACATATATTAGTGCGTATATCAATCCAGACACACTCTATTACCTATTTGCTATACTACAATACACTATGGCAAAAAGTAGTTACCACCTCGCAGTGCAGATAGTTCAAACCACACATGTGCAAGCATCAATGATGCCGCGCAGATCCTCCTGTCCCTTATATTCGTTTTCTAGTCTTCTTATCGTGCTAACTTGGGCTACTAGCATCCTATGGGCCTAGTCTAAATGACCGGCAGGATCCCACGACCACGTGGTGGAACAAATAGCGGCAACCATTTCATCGGTACCCTGAGAGAATAATGACTGACGGTCCGACTCGAGGCAGAAAAACAAACGGTGATTCCCTCCTCGGTATAGAGCCGTGCTAACGAGAATAGAGGAAAGAGAGAGGGAGAAATAATCACGTCTTTTCTCTTTTTCTTTTTCTCTATCTTTTCTAATCAAGTCTAAAAAAACCTCTCACACTATCATTCTAACCCAATTTCCGTCACGATCCTTTTGACGTAGCTTTTGTCAGCCTTACCCCAATCAGCACTGAGGAGAAGATTCCTCTTATCCTTCTCATCCCCAACCCCCCGCCGCCCCTCGTCGATCTCATATCTCCCGTTACTCGTCCTATCTTCGCCACTAAGTCCCGGCCCAAGGAGCCCCCACAGCTCGTCAACAACCAGATTTCTGACACGAGGCCATGGATGCATCAGCAGTGCACCTAGGCGTTTCTTGGCCTCCGCAACCCCCTCATCCTCCTTCTCCTCATCGTCTCGCCTTTCTCCCGCTAGTTCCCGGTCCACCGTGTCTAGCCGGCCGGCATTGCTGTCATTGCCGGTCTCATCAGCTTTGCTTGCGCCTGTCGTTGATGTACCCGTGATAGCCATTTTCGTCGTCGCAGCGGTTTGAAGCGCCGCAATAGCGCCGTAGACCTTGATACACGCCTCTAGCTTGCGAACGTTGCCAGTTTTGTACGCCGCTTTCTGCACGAGCAGACAAAGCTTTTTAAGGGTGAGGGGATGCGCATCTCCACGATCCGTACTAGTGGTATCGGCACCACTAAGGCAAGCCACCGTGTTATAGCAGCGCTGCAGCAGGCCGATGTGCGACAAATAGGCAACGACCTCTAGAGTAGGAACTAAGACCCGGTCCTGTCCGGCGTACAGCTTCAAGTTGCACAGCAGCGAGCCGTAGACTTGGCGCAGCCCTTCGTCCGACGTTTCGCAGAGCGCAGCGAGAGCGGCACGTGTCTCCACCACAAGGTCTTCATTCCCCGTATCTGCTGATGTGACAAGGCCGGCCAGTAGACTGGATGTGCAGCCTTCGATATCGAGAGCAGTGTTACAGGCACCAATATTCAGCCGGGTCGTATCACGGAGCGTGAACAGGAAACTGAAGTAGTCTCTCGAGGTGAATGATAGCTCCTGAAACGTATCAGAGTCACTACGCCAGCGTCAGTCAGTATGAACTTAATGCATGTACAGTTTCCCTTGAACCCTACCTAGGCTGCAGAACAATCGCCAATGTCGACTTTGCTTCGGCTCGAACACGATCCAATTTCTCGGCTGCCAAACGCAAAATCCGTGGGAACAATCGAACCACAAGTTCCTGGTTCCTGTTTTCGGCCTGCCACAGAGTCTTCGTGGCCTTGATCGCCTCTAGCCTGACATGAGAGCCGATATCACCTCGCGCGTTTGTTGTATAGTCGTCGAGTCCTTCTGAGACGAGGTCGAGGAACTCAGCCGACTCTACATTGAGGACAGTTCTGTTGATAAGGCTTTGTATTATCGCTACGCGTGTTTCGATGTTATCGTCCTTTGCCCATCTCTGTCCCAGAACCGTAGGTATCGAAATATTCTTAGTGTCGGCATGCTCAGTAGTTTTAAGGTAGGCTAAGATGGGCTGGCTCCGGGTGAGTGCATGAAAATACCCGTCTCCATGTCTCCCTCGCGGTGTTCGAGGGGTGCAAATCTTCTCACTCCAGCCTTGTATTATCTCAGCTCGTCTTGAAGGTCGCGATAAGAGCAGAAGAACCAAAGCAGCTTCGGACGAAGGCTTGATAACTGAAATTTCATTCCTGTCGAGCCAATCGTTCACGCAGCTTTCGGCGATCTCTAGAAAATCATCAAACACGTCTTGTTGCCGGGCTCGAACAGCGTCAATAAAGTCCAAAGAATTCATGAGAAGATTTTGGTTTCCCTCGTCGACAATAGATGAACCCTGTTGTATGAACGTCTGCAGCTGAAGGAATTGCTGCTCATCTCCTGAGACACTTAGTAGTAACACGGGGGTAGCAGAGACAACCAACGTGCTATTGGCCTCTGCTAATAATTCTGGGTTTCGATATTTCGTGTCTTTCGAATCTTTCAAAATTGCCTTGAGGCTACTACGTATCTTCGGGATAGGTAGTCGGTCGACTTGGCCCTCCGGTGGTTTTCCTCCAAGAAAACTGGGAATAGAGTTGAAAACCGCCGCGAGACTCAACAGGAGCCCGTGAAGCTCCTCTACTTGTCGTATCTGGAGACTTTGAACTCGACATAGAAGCATTTCGATCGAGCTTGATATATCGTCAAAGGGGTTTCCCGTGGCCGCTCGAGCCAGCTCTGCATTCAGAATCCCAAAAGAAGTGGCGGCCACTCTTCGGGCGGCCACATCCATATCCCCAATGCCTCGCCAGCCCAGCGTCGCTTCTAAGAGGGCATTTCCGTAATGAGACGATAGCCTGGTCGCTCGAAGGGCTACCTCGTGTATTGCTCTTGAGCGCAAGGCAACTGCATGATAGTCGACAGTTTGGACTACAGATATGCCTTTTTCTACCGTATCGGGATGACGACCAATCAATTCCTGCAAGGCAGCAGAGGAGCCTCGCCGAATATTACCGGCTGGGTCGAGGGATGCGGTGACGACCAGCTCTGTCGCGATGACCTGTAGAATCGACGCTGCAGGATCATGGCCCCTAGCCACGAGAACAGACTGAGTTTCCACCTGAAGTAGTTCTGCAGTACTGTATCGACGAGCGAGTGCCCAAATTCCAAAGCAAGAAGCATCCCTGACGTTAGTGCCCATCGAACCACGGGAGGGACTACGCTTCTCGAAAGAATGGCCGATGAGTAGGGCATGAATGATTTGCGACAGATTTTCTAGGGGCGGTGATCTTCTGTAGAGAAGATGGGACAAGGTGAGTATGAGGCCATGCCACTCTAAGGGATCAACGGCTGTAAGGTCTCTGGTGAGCGGGGCTTTTGGATCGGCTTTGTTTTTGACCCAGAGAACATTGCGATTTAGTGAATCGATAACGACTTCGATAACTTGTGAGGCCATGTCGGGGTCTAACTTGAGAGTTATTATACTTAATGCCTTGCTGGCGGCGAATCTGACTGGTGTATCGTTATCCGCGAGACACTCGAACAGGTATCCAATCGTGGTTTCTATCATCTCAGTATCGGACATACTTTGCCGGGACTTGAGTAGAACTATAGTGATGATCGAGCGAGTAACCTTGATCATCATCTTGCGCGCGAGAGCAGACCCGTTGATGGCTTTATTGATATCGTTATCCTCTGCGGGAATCGCCTGTACAGCGTAGAAGATAGCAGATAGGTACTGATCCATGATAGACGTGTCTTCAGCAGCACGTAGGACTCCTGCTAAAAATGACAAGCTGCCTATGAAGTAATAGGGAGAGACGGCTGCCGCGTCCTTCGTCGGCTTCAATGTAGATAAAGCCCATTGCACAAGGGCGCTCAAGACGCCCAGTTCTTGCATGTCCTTTCGCATAGCCAGGCGAACCAAAAGTGCTTTTGCGCCATCCCGCTCTTTTCCGGGCGAGGCGAGATAGCGGGTAGCCAGAGGAATAACTCTCAAAGTGATGCGAGGCACCTGCTGCGGCCACTGAAATCCCGGTAGGGCTGGCTGTTCGAATTCATCTGCATCGCCCGACGAGATAGTAGCCAGGTCAAAAGGCGCAAAGAACAACTGGGATAACCATATGAGGACTACATATCTCTCATGCCATGTCCAGGAGTTGACAAGCTCCGTTTTCAAGGCAGCATCTGTGCCTCGTTCCGAGTCCTCGATTGCTTGCAGCAGGAGCTCGAGGTATTTCGTCTCAACGTTGAGAAACCTCACGACTACTTTCTCGCCCCTAACCTTGCAGAATGTGTAGATGATTCTGCAGATTGCATTTGGCAGAGGCTGTAGTAGTCGAGATCTCGTAGACAATTTGCTTGACCTTCTGCGGTCTTGCAAGCACTCCAAGTAGGCGCTGGCCAGAGCTGGGAGCCATCTCGGAAGATGAGGATCAAGTAGCTGTGGCAGTTCCTGGAAGTGTTCCAGCACCTAAGACGCACAGATGTCAGCTGGCGCCCGCTACATGGTGCGATACTAAAACCTAAGAGCACGTACTTGAGAGATCAACCTCAACGTCTCTCTAGACCGAACACGCCGCCTCAGCTGACCGTTGGGCTTCCTTAAGAATGGGTCCAGTGAGCGGTCAAAGTCGGCAATGAAGTCTGCTGCATGCTTTTGAATGAATACTTCATCCTCCGAGTCATCCATCTTCTCGGAAATTGCGCCGTCGTCCTCAAAAATGCTTTAATCTGACATATTATCTTGACAATGCTTAAAGTACCTAGGTAGGATCGAGCATCCCCGCAAAATGAGTGGTGTTGTTCACAGAATTTTAGGCAGCGACATAGGACAACAATCGGAGCACCAATCCCAATGCGAAAATCATGAGGTAGTAACAATTCTGTTTCTACTCGCCAATTCACACCTGTAGATAGCCAGACCCTAAGCATGCCGGCGAATCACTGCATACAAGTAAGAGTTGCCCATCAATGTAGGTAGATTGATGGATGCCTTGAGGTTGTTACCTTCTAATGCGGGGTATGCAACTGGGTATTTTGTGCATAAATGCATTTTCCTATCAATATGCCGCTATCCAAGAGCAGCCGCTCCAGATCCTGTTACTCATCCAACAGTAGCCGAGGAGCGAGCTTTCTAAGCCAACATGAGCGGCTATGAATAATTTAGATAGAGAGAAGCCTTTCTATCTGTAATACTTCAAGGATGATGATGATGACGACGTTCCTCATCAGGTTTTCGAGTTTGATTTGTTGCGTTGGAAACACCAAGTGAAAAGATGTGGCAAACTGCTGGCCAATGATTATCCCCGTCATTAACAACAGCTATAAATATAAGTTCAGTCTCACCGGAGTAACTCTCTGTACGATTACGGCCGGTAACCCCCAACAAAGCGGTGTGCAGGAGATAGATTGATCTTGGGAAGTACTGGGTAAGGTACCTACGGTAAATCCCCAACTTGGCGAGAGGGCGGCTAAATGCCGTGCGACACATTTACATATGAATGAACAGACTACCTCCTCGCACCTCGCAGGGGCGTACACGCTAGAGCGCCTGCCTGCATGCATACGGCTAATGTACGTCATTTCGACATTCTACATGCCACCCTGAAGCAATTGAACGTTAAACTGTGGCTTTCGGGTCTTGCCCGGTCATTCAGCATCAACATCGTGAATTACTCACGATTGTTTTGGGGGGATACACGGTATTTTATGTACACGCGCGTGAGCTAGGACGATTAGTGGAGTTGGTGACGATCAACAGTTAATCTCCTACCGCGAGGTGTTAAAATCCCGAGATGAGATCCACGGCGGCTAATGTGTGGGTATAATCATCGAGCCCATTTGAAGACGACCACTATTTCCATCTTCATTTTTCGGTATCACAAGGTGCTTCACTGCATCTAAAGTGGGGTGTCCTTGGTAAAGAGACGCCAGAAATGGGAGAAACAGCTTGGGTCACCCAACTGATTCTGGTCAATTGATAAGAAGTAGTATGCTCAATATAGATGAATTAAACAGTAGATTATCGCTTGTGACAATAGGTATTGTGTCCCTAAAGCTCCATGCCCGCATAACGCGATGTGTACCCTCATGTCAACGCCAGTCTAGCACTCGCTGCCGCCCTTCCGACCGTCGGGGGCTCCATCCGTGGTATCATAGAAAAAAAAGCATGCAAAAATAAATAGAATCAAAGTAAATCGATGTCTATGCGACAGCAACTGCTGCCACAAGCGCGTCCATAGCCGAGCTTTGTGTGCCGGCGCTTGCGGTCGCAAACGGGCCTGGCCAGGTGGGACCGAGTTGGTTGTTGCTGTTCCGATCTTTGTTCCAGATCGTATCTGCGTTGGTGAGGAGAAAGTTCTTGAATGCGTCCTGGGGTGCCGCCTTCTGCAGCTCCCGCAGGTTGCGCATGAATACGCCCTTGAATTGATCACCATCGGCGCCGCAGTCCGGCTCGCAGCCTTCGTATAGAACGCCGTTCTGGCTCAGGTGGCTGATGGCAGCGGTGGCGATGGTTGAGGCTTCGGTGAGCAGGGAACTATCGCCAGAAGCCTTGGATAGCTCCACCAACGCCCCCAATATGACTCCTTGATTGTATGTCCAGGTGGCGCCCCCGTTGTTCTTGCAGCTGTCGTCAAGCCCGTCGTTGATGAGATTGTCTTGGTTGATCATACCGCTGTTCTTGAACCAAGCCCATTGCTTGTTGGCAATATCGAGGTAATAACTCTTCTTGTCGGGAACACGATTGGCGAGGGAGGCGGCGACTTTGAGATACAGCTCGTTGGCGATGGCGTTCGTGTAGGTACCAACTTTGCTCCAGTAGATGCCTCCACAAGTGGAGGCACCCCCCTTCATGTCTTCGAAGATTTCCATAGCTGATGAAAGATAACTTCCTCCATTATCCCCGACATCGTGGCTGCGAATTACTGCCGCGTTTTGAGTCAGCGCCGGAGAGAAAATATTCATAGAGAATGAAACCGAGACGCTTTCAGTCAAACTGGGAGGCAGCGTGGAATAGTATTTCAAAAAGGTAGAACTACTTACGAGCAAGTGCCCACCATCCTTCATCGTCGTAGTAATCATTAAGAAAATCGTCAAAACCTCTCCTGGAGATCTCTTTCGGCCTAGTCAATTTGACATAGGTCGAGACGGGAAGACCCTTTTCACTGAAAGCCTTGATGGCCTGGAATGATGTTTTCTGGGCATTTTCATAAGTGTTTTGTATGATGTTGGGGATGCTGAGCGAGGCGGCCGACGAGGGATTCTGGACAGCATAATCGGCAAGGACAGTCAGGCAATTGGCCGAGTTCCACCAGCCCGTGCTGTCCCACAGGCCGGAGCCTGAATTATACCAGCTCTGGAGAGTATGGACAGCAGCGACTGTGTTGGCGTCATATGTTGCTTGGGATTTGAAGATGTTATGAGAGGACATATAGAAAACGGCCCTGGCAGCCAGGCCTCCGACGGAGGAGGAAGAAACCATGATTCCAGTCAATGGTGAATAAGAGAGACTAACGAGAGAATAGAATGATGAATATCAGATGTGTAGCATGGGTCAGGTCATGGTCGATCCCGAGAGAGTGAGGGATCCGACAAATGATTTAAATAAAAAGGAAGGAGGATGGAAGATGTGTAGTTTCTTGGTGTTGTGGTTGGTGTACACTACGTGACCTATATGACCTAGTGTATAGCAGGCAGAGTGGATGGGCACGTCGATATTAAGGGAGGTACCCAGGAGGTACCAGCAGTCTCAGTCTAGCCTTCCCCCGTGCCAACCCCGGTCCTCCGTGTTGACAAACATCTACTCCGTACATACAACCATATACCGCACTACGCATCGCATGCCAGTAAGTGGCTGTTGTTGGTGCTGCGGGGGCTGGGAGTCATCTGGCATTGCTCGATGATGACCAGTTGGTATATGCCCAGGCAACGTTGTTTTTGGAGCTCCCTGCGAGAGGGAGAGGTGAAAATTTTGAAAATGATCGGCGCGGCACTTGGTGATTCTGGGGGCTAGTAGCGTACAACTGGAGTGTATCCAGATTTGCATCGATCCAGATTGTGAACATTAACTACCTAGACTAGTGTAATGCTGTGTTGGGTGACACCTCATCCAGGACTTATGCGTACTTATGGTGCGCGTGCAAGGAAGAGGGCTTTATCATACTATATTTGCTGAGTTAAGGAACACAAAAAAATAAAAATAAAAAGGAGGCCCTTCGCTGTTCGCTGGCAAAGAACTGGCTGATATCCTGATAGGGCTGGGTCTTGTTTCAGAATGAGATTACCCTCCATGCTGGGCCTTGGCTGTGCATGTTAGGCTCGTATTTTGCCGCGGTGTCGATATAACTTTGCTATCAGCGCGTTTTGGTCGAATCCGCAAAGAGAAAAGGGGATAGCATGAGAAAAGAGTGGAGAGGCCCAGTAGTAGTCGCTTTCCCTGTGATACATAAAGCACTTGAGCTTTCCGACCTATCTCACCTGCCTTTGAAGCAACTTTTGGAGACGGGAAATATTTTACATACCTACTCAAGATACTGTAGTAGGTATCTGGGCAGAAAAGACTCGCTAGGAGATCTGCAGTAGCCCTATCAAGTTAGCCTTCTCTTGGCTCCAGGTACGCGCTAGACTAGGCAATACACTAAGTGTCTCAACCGGCTCCATAATTCCGTTAAGGGGGCTACTTAGTTGGCGTGGGCGTGCCCAGAATGGCACAGCCATGAGGACGCCCTGTACACTACGAGACAGAGCGCGCGGCAGTTGAGCTCGAAATCAACCAATGACGGCGCAGATAGACGGCACCAAATGGAGAAAAGGGTTTAGCTGTTTTGGGATCGCAGAGATCGAATCTACCGTTTCAACCTCTCCTTTACCGCCGTCCAAGGCTTTTGCCGCGCTGGCATGCCACAAACAAATATGGCTGCCAGACACCTGGTGCTCTCGGGTGCTATTTACAGCGCCGTTCTCGTCGTGCAAGCTATAGTTGGGTCGTGACTCGGCTTGGCAAATCCATTCATTCGGATTCCATGCTTTCTTTCAGCGACATCACGATGACCGCCGTTGTGTTACATCGTGCATCATCGAAGAACAGGGACTTTTGTCGGCCTCGGCCGCGACGTCAAACAATCACTACGCTTGCACGCAGACTTCGACCAATCTCGTGAGCAAGTTGGCGATGGCCACTTGGTTGATAGCATCCAGCATCATCACGGAAAACTTGGCGTTGAGTCGGATTGTCACGTTACCACGACCGGTTCGGACCGTAGCCATAATCATGTGAGAATTCATGCCACGAGGCTTTAAACTATAGGCTCAAACTTGGACGATCGGCCGAACCGTGTGCTCTCAAAGTCTCACAAGCATCACACACGCGCACGTCATTGCAGTTGAAGCTTAGTTTGCGAGTTTCTTTCTCGTAACTAACAGATTGACGGCGCGGGACTCGCCATACTCCTCGTTTATGGCTGTTGGTAGTCATTTATCTAGGATGCGGCACGATATCCTCAACCGACATAGACCGTCTCGTTACTCATGGTTACTGGCTTGATGGTTGCCCGGTACATGGTAGGTACCTACTCATCTCATAATCGAGCAAGCCATCATCGTGGCTTTCGCTATCCGGCACGACCCCATGCTTCCCCGCAGTCAGCCAAAATGGAGATCCCTGTGAATGCACACAAGCTCATCCTTGGCCCGAAGCAAGATTCTTCGATGTGACGCCGTCCCGCTCGCTTCTCCCCGCGTGGTTCCCCGCATTCTAGTGTCAGCCACATTCTTTGACTACGCACTGCCAGCTGAATGGTTGTCCATAGGGAGAATTTGTTGGTTTGTTCTCCAAGTCACAAACTTCGTTTATCAGCGAAGTTTGAACCCGTTCGCCACGTTGCCGCATGTCAGTGTGACGACGTCTTCCTCTGTCTGGGCTGTGTGGTATACATGATATCATACTACATGACGCTTCAGAGATGAACATTATACCGAGAGGCTCCCACTTGATCATTCGATATCCACGTCTTTGTGATACTAGAGATGACCACGGGCTGATTACCAGAAAGGATGATTACCCACCCATCCAATTCCTAACGGCCGAGTCTAGGGACTTGAAGTGAGGCGTTTAGGAAGGTGATACATCAGAACTAGACAAAGAAGACCTGGTCCGTACTTTCGGAGGCCGAATCATCTGCCTAGTTTTGCTACTGACAGCCGTGTGACTAGAAAATGATCTCATATATACTTACCAAAAGTCTGGAACCAATCAGGCTCTTGGATATTGAAGGGCCACAGCAGAGTTCTGCATGAATTGTTCTCGGATACCCGCAGCATGAGGACGAGCAACATTGATAGAAGGATATTTGACACCTATGATGGAAAGAATTCTTGAATCGTACTGGTTATTACACTATCGACTGGGCCTCGCATTCTCTCGCCTCGCCTACTGCCATGCAAGTTTGCGTGACATTCGGCAACCTCGAACCTTCTTTCGATCCGACAATTTGTATCTTGATGCAACTATCCATCACAGAAATTCAATCTAACGATAAATGAGGCTGTAAGTCATCATGTCGTACTGAGACCCAGGTGCTTGCGCCTACTTCGTTTCATTCACCGTCTGTAGCGGACAACATATCATCATCATCGCCAATTCTTTCCGGCTCTTATCACTCCGTCCCAATCAACGGTTATAGGACCTTATTAATGCATGACAGATGACGGTTCTGCCTTTCAAAATAACTACACTAGGTCTTTGGTAACATACACTAGCGGCGCGTATACTTACGTTCAACAAAACTCCTACTTTTTTACTAAGGTAAATTGTACTTCACAAAAAGTGACAAACATACGCCGATTATAAGAGCAAGCTTGGCCTCAAGGCTAGTTAAAACCGATATTCTCCATGCACACGAAGATTCACGGATGATCTTGGCCCGCAGAAGGTATTACCCTGGGGTCATCTTGGCCACGAATACGAGAAATATCTACTCTAAGCGTGCTTCAATTCCGAATCAATAATGGATTATCTAACGCCACGTTGGCTAGGCACCGTTACGTAAATCTGCAGGTGGTTAGATCTGCCGCATAATCAACCTCAGGAAGAGTAGGACCGAGTACAAGCACGGTTACATGCCTAACGCTACGCATTCTCTACCCTCGGAATGATATCGAGCCTACTCGGCGGCGGATGACCTCAGCTGTGATCTTAACAACGGCATCACATTCCTAAGTCGGCTAGGACAACTTTATTGGGGTACATCAGTCAGGGTTGACCTAATTCATATATTGGGAGTGTCAAAGCGAGTAGGTAGATACCTGCCTTTTATATGGGAGGCTTGAGGATCCGCGGCGGAGGGACGGTTACATTTGTCTTCTAGCTTGCTGATGCGAGCCTTGTAGCGGGCAAAGTAGATGAAGATGACCTCTCCAAATCACTTGCTAAAGTCAGGCATAGGATCCATGGACGGGGAAACCCCCGGACGAGAAGAAAATGTATGGGTTAGCGAGCGATGGCTGCACAGTCACTTGCTGGGAAGAAGAGCTAGCATCATTCTGGTCATTAAAGGCAACTGTATTCGGGTTGTACATCGCTGTCTAATGACTTACAAGGTGAGGAGAAAAGGTCGCTCTTTAAGCTCCTTCCTTTCTTACACACTTTGTCTTTGTGGCTCTTCTCTTTTGAAACACACGCTCGGTCATCAATCCGGGAAGTGAGCCGCTGTCACTGATACGGTCAATTTCGAGCAAAAGGGAGGATGTTGCAATCCAACTTTGCGAAAAAGCTACCATTCTCAACCGTAGCTAATGTGTTCTGCTTCTAATTCTACGCCGGGTACCGCTTTACACTCTCTCAGAGTAGTTCAACATTCGAAACCACATGGTGAAACCACACCTTCAGACATACCGAAAAGTGAGATGGTAGTTTTGACGGCAGAAGAAACGATGAAAGTGAAGTACGATGGGGATTTGCTAATCTCAACAGGGAACGGTAGGATGCCCCTTACGTGGGATCTCTTGCTTTGCCTCCAGCCAACCCGAACCCCGGCCGCGTAGTTTAAATGTTCGATTTGAACTCCTCCTGAACTTCTCCTAAAGGGTTCTCGTCTGTGCTGGTCTACGCGATATAGTTCCATAATGAGAATGATTTTAGTCGTCCTCATTTGACATTTGGCGAATACTACAAGAAGAGTCTCTTCTAGTGAAAGTAATAGAGTGCTGATATCATACTCTACTTCTATGTGGTGTGAGCTCCTGAGCGATGTCCCTCATGCTGGAAATAAAGCGAGTATCATTTCGAGTGCTAGTGTAAGAGGATCCAGTCAAATACATCGAACCTCTCATTACCTATATGCCACATCGAGCTATTCTATTCTGAAACCCACGCAGACAGATACCTGCCGAGTCAGAGGGGGCATGAGTATGTTAGGACGCGTCTCCTTTTGAGAATAGCCCTCCTGTTTGTGGTATAGTGATGAAGCGATGACTTTATTCGCTTTATTATCCGAATTTCCCAAAATATAATGATACGGCTTTCGATGGTAAGAGGGAGTTGCTGTCGTTTCACCACGGACCAAGACTTCAAATTCTCCGGCTGCGCGACTTTCGAGGTGCCTCTTGCCATGATGTTGCTAAAAGAAATATCGCATTTCTTGCCTTGCTTCGACGGCTTTGGCCAAGTCGAGTGAATTGAAACCGCTGCAAGAACGCTCTCGAGTTTCTAACCTTGTCGTTAAGACCCATGTTCCGGTCAGTACACCTGGCTACCGTCGTAATGGTTCCTGTATCAACTCCAACAATGGCTTGCGAAAGAAGAAAACGTTATTGTCTATACCTTGTCTTTCTGTTGATGAAAGCGCCTGACATATTTGCTTAGGTAAATATCTTGTGCGTGACGAAGAGTTCCTTGACAAATGATGGAATTGGGTGAGTGTTTATGGGTTTCTGGCTGCCAGGATTTCATAGTACTTAACAGAGTTGTTGCACCTGCGCCATCCCTGAGCGCTTGTTGATCGAAATGACTATGTAGCTAGCTACGTGGGCATTCACGTATCGCTTCACGTATAGGAACGACAGTTGGTTAAGGTCCATCTTCATTAAACCTGACATTCCTCATTACTTGGTCTGCTTATATGAAACAACGTTCATGTATGAACCAGTGGTTATTATCTGGGCACTATGATATTCAATCCGTACCGCCGCCGAGGTCTTTTTACCCCGTTGCTATACAAATCATACTTTGGGTTGGCATTGGATACCATCAGATAACATACATGCATCTATAAGCGGTGAAACGGGCCAGCCCATGGTTTTGGTTGAAGTCCCCGTTCAACTGCTAGTTTCATAGACCCTGGACAACTCCTTGTAATTCTCGTCCCGGCCGGCTATTGACTAGCATTCATCCTAGCTCTAAAAGACTTCCGGCTCGCTTGACTGCTTCCCAAATCTTTATAAGACTTAAGCTCGAGCCGCCTGTGTTTAAATGCTTAATCTCTATGAGAAACACTGTATCTCGGCTCATCACTGCAATTCGTCGATGTCACGCGCAGTGGTCAAGCAGGCATCCCATTCTGCAGGGGCTCATCAGCTCCTCGGCAGTCGCGAGATCTAGATCGTTCCAGACGGACGCTTTTGTGGTACGATTAGATTTATTGCAATGCAGCCTCGAGATCGCAATGACCGTGTAATCTTGTGACTTGTTCATCGAGGTGAGCGTCCTTCCAGACTGAGACTATGGCCATAAGCCAACGTGCACTCGTTGTTGCACTGCACAGCGCCATAGAAGTGCCACATCATCAGCCAAGCTCTGACCTCTGTCAATCATTCGCACATATCAGATATCCTGCAGACGCCAGTCATCGTGGATGAGATAAGCAGAGGGCTGTCGAGGTCGCGTGATCGAATCATATCAGCTCTGGCCGGTTTCCTATTCCACGGTTAGGCAGCTCCACTGCGTCCTGCATCGTGTGTGCGCGCCCCGGCCCAAATCCCCACATCCAATGAGGGTCTGACGATGCCGTGCCGGTCGGGTTTGCGGGGGCACGCTCGCTTCCTTACTGACTGTGTCAGCGGTCCGGATCCTTCGTGGAGAGTTGGGCATCTTTTCTTTTCTTTTCTTTCACCAACTCAGCTGAAAAGAAAGAAAGAAAGAAAGAAAAAAATAGCTTCAGAAACCTCGGTTCTATTGTGCGTCTCTCATTCCTTGCTTTCAGAAGCGTCGTTGAGTCTTTAGGCTTTCTGAATAACCTTAAAGTAGGTAGGTAGTTTTTGGCTACCGCTTTTATGCCGTCTTACTACTACGACTGTCTGTGCCAAGCCCTTTTTATGCACATTCTCTGCGAACGCCGTGCCACCTCGGACAAACTCAGCACTACAGATCTACTCCTACTTGACCCAGTTCAAAAGTGGAACTCGTTAAAAGCACAGTGACTCCGTGGTTTCATTTATTATATTTGCACCATTATAGGATTTCATAGACAAAGCCACATCAAGATGAAGATCACAGAGGTGAGTTCCAGCTCTTCCCTTCCATCTCAGGGCCTTACCTACCTTTTCTCCCCAAACCCGGTTTCCCCCTTGATTCTCACATACGCACAAACCAGCTATACATCTATCCTATCAAATCTCTCGCGCCGCTCTCGGTGCCGCGCACGCGCCTGCGCCGCGAGAGCGTCGAGCACGACCGCCGCTTCATGCTCCTCAAGGTGCAGGCGGACGGGACGTACAAGAACATCCAGATCCCGTACTTCCCGGAATGCGCGCTCTTCCACCAGCGGCTGGACGGCGACACCATCGTCGTCACGTACCACGTGCCGCCCAAGCCCATCTTCACGCCCGAGGCCCCCGAGCAACGCACCGAGTTGCGCGTGCCCTTGTCTCCCAAGCTCGAGGGACGCGACCTCGTCGATGTGTCGATAGGGGGCAGCCCTACCGTTGCGTATCGCAGTAAGTTAATAGTTTCTCAGAAGCTTTATTTTCTGCTTTGTCCCTCTGTTCTCTTCTCGTTCTCTCCTTTATGCGATTTTTTTTTTCTGTTAGAATGTACGCTATAAAATTAGTTCTCTTATAGGGATGACAATGGCTGATACCTGGTGTTATAGTGGGATATCCCTACGATCAGTGGTTCACGGCATGTTTTGGATACGAGGTCATATTAGTGTACATCGGGGACCGAGGAAGAGAAGTGCTCGCCCACAAGCCGAGCGAGCACTACCTGTGGCGGCAGCGCCGACAGCAACAACCACGGCCACAAGGCGGTTGGCTATCGAGCATCTCGGCGCACATTCCCGGCCTGGGTAGTGGGAGTGAGGAGAAGGAAGAGAAGAGGTCAGACCAGCTCACCTTCAACGAATGCGCGCCCTTCCTCGTGGCCTCCAAAGCCTCACTGCGTGACGTCAGCAAGAGACTGCCCGAGGGTGAGGAAATGGACATGCGCCGGTTCCGGCCTAACATCGTCGTGGACGAGGACCCGCAAAATCCCGACAAAGAAGGGGCGCTTGCGGCGTGGGAGGAAGACTACTGGGCCGAGCTCGCCGTCAAGCGCAGCGAGGCCGGCCGAGAGCACCGGCTCGCTCTCACGGCGAACTGCGGGCGCTGCATCTCCATCAACATCGACTACGAGACTGGACGGCCGTCTGAAGGCGAGCCGGGTATTGTTCTAAAGAAGCTCATGGCTGATCGGAGAGTGGACGAGGGAAACAAGTGGACCCCTATCTTTGGGAGGTATGCCTTCCTTGCCCCTAAACAGGAGGAAGAGGAGGATGGGAGCGAGGATGACGGCGTGGAGATTGCCGTGGGTGATGAGATACATGTCACAAAACGTCTAGATTATCGGGATAGCTGGGCTTGGCCGAAGTACTAGTGCTGCCAGCTCCGCGTAAGATGAGACCACGAGAGAAGGTTCAGCTCTACACGTGGATCTGGGGCACCGTCCCCAGGAATGTGGGGGTCGCCCGGCAAGGGCCATGGATGGGGGGGCAATGGGTCCTTTGAGTTCGACAGGGTTTAGTTATCGTGAGCAGGGTGGGAACACGCGGGCTGAGTTGGGGGGACGGTACCGTATTTATCCGCGAGGCGAGCAAACATGAGAGGAGTAGGAAAAAGTGAGAGAAATGAAGGGGTGTTTCGATCTCACGGGCTGTACGGACATTACCTCCGCCGTTGCTCGTCGTGCGGAAGTCGGTAAACTTGTAGAGGTGGTCTGGACTTCCTCCATTTTCCCCTTTAATTTATTCAACGGCATCGTCCTGTAGTGCTCACACGCGTATGAGGTGGCCGTATAGAGTTCCTTGCTTGATGAGCGTCGAGAAATGAGGCTGCCGCAATCTGGCATCATCCCATCGTATCTCCCTAAGCGCCTCACGCACCTCTCCGATCTGTGCTACGATGGTCCCCTGAGAGTGCTACAGATGTAAGCCAATGTATAACTGCCGATTCTCATCCACCCCACATGGACCCTGGCTGCGTGTCATCTGTCAGATTCCCCTCGGGAAGTTGGTTGGTTGGACGGGGGGGTGAGATGCAGGAGAATACCGGGGAAGAGACGAGGTGAGGTGAAGTGAGGTGAGGCTGGGCATCCCCAGGTCGTGTCACACGCGCGTGAAGCCTAACGAATAGTGGCCTGCAATCGGGTCTGCTGCCGACCGTTTGGTCAGGGGCCTCATGTGGAGAGTGGGTTAGGGAAGTAATCTACGTCCTCGTCATCCGTCATCCACGTTAAAGCCTGGGCCGGTGTGCATCAGGTACTATTCCTCGCCCTGGCATTCAGGTCTCCGTCCTGCATATCTAGTCGATGAGGCCCCATGTTTTTTTATAGGAAATGAATCTAAGTCAGCCCAACGACCCAGTGTTCGTTTGTTTGCAAATTATCTCATATATAAGATCTCTCACGTAAGGGCGGATGTTGCGTTCGTCACGTTATGATCCTTGCCCACCCCTGTTTGGCCGGACAATTTATTATACCCGGAGATTTTGTAATCAAGCGCAAGCAAACCCGACCCCCTGGGAAGGGAGTATCGATTGCGGCAAACACATGCGCGCGTGTCGATGTACCTCCAGCATACCTATACATACAATCAGGAATAACCAAACACTGGGCACTTCTGGGCCGTCCGATAGATTGCGGCTGCGTCAATCAGCTGTCCCCAAGGGATGGCGGGATCTTGCAGATGAGCACACGGTGAGGATACAAGATAGATTAATCTGTTACACAGCAGGACGGTTGGGCACCTTTACCTTGCCTTGCGTATTTGACGGCCGTTGGCCGGCCTCTTGTGCTAGCGTCGCCACGTGTGCTGGACGACGACGACAACCCGTCAGCCTCAGCCGGGGCTGTGCTGCAGAGATGAAGTCATCACGTTGTCTAGGTTGCGAAAGGTCGAGCAAAAACTCGAGCATGAGCACGGGCACACACTGTATCATAGTGGATGGGGAGACGTCGCATTGCTACCGCTACTCTCGGACAACCTCTGGGGATCCTCGTCGCATGCATCATGCAGACTGACAGACTGGTATATTACAAACATGGAACCTTCCACCACCCATCCCTCTGCCCCGTCAGTTACATCGAGGATTGGACACGCAATATGCATTCTAACTTCCAGGCCCACGGTAGAGGGCGAAACAATCGAGTGCGTTTCTGGTTGAGCAAAACAGGACCCCTGGCCTCTTGGAGTCGTGCACATTGAGTCGTTGGACGTCTAGAGCTATCAACAGAATGCGTAGCGAAACATCAAGCAAGGCAGAAAATTGAATGTGAATTTTCAGCTGTCCTAACGCAAGGCAACAAACAGAAACACCAATTTTATCACTACCTAGGATCATTACCATAACTAGAACTTTTCATTTCCCTCCCTTTACCACCTCCCCGGCCTTTCCTTACAGTTTTCCGCACGTTTTTCCGTCAAAATTTTTTTTTCGGGTTTCTTTTTTTAGGTTGTCCAAAGCTTGCGCCTTGATTGAAGTCTAGCATGGAACAAACGCCACTGGGGAATCGAGAACATAAACTCCTAAAGCAAGGGTGACAGTAAGAAAGCTTGCAAGACAGGGGGATTGGCCGTGCTCCAAACGCCTGCCTGTCCACGCAGATACAACAAGGCCGTCAGAGAGGCTGGCCGCAGATGATAATAACCGGATTGCGCTCCCTCAGACACCACTAGCCAAGAGTCCTGGGAGCTGAAACAGCAGCCAACAACGCAGCCAGCGTGCAAATGACACGTCGCGTGGCGGTACAGTAGAGAGATCCGCAGAGGAACTCTCTACCGGCTGGCTGAGTGACAGTTGTTTCTGCGAGATGCCCAATTTTGGTCAGGCAAGATGAGGGGACTTTGTAAGCGTGTTCCAAAGAGGAGACGTCGCTGGGCTGCAGTCTCTTGGCAGTCTAACATCGGGGATGTCCCAGTTGTGGCCATGCGAAATGTGATAAATCAAGCTAATAGATTCCAGTAGTGAGAGGAGTCGGGAGCGGGTGGCGTCGAGAATGAAGCTTCTGCGCGGAGTTGATATGGTGCTGGCCCCGGTGCCTTCTATTATGAGATACGGCCAACGATCAGGCACTGAGATAGAGATCGTTAGCACCGTTCCTGTTCACATTTTCTTGTACGCTGGTGCGATACACGACTGACTAGCATGCTAGCTGGACATTAGCGTCAGATGGGCTCGCACGTACCGGAACAAACCTCGTAGGGCCGCACTAGCTTAAAGCTTCAATGGGAAGCTTTAAGCACTATGAATGCAGGCTCTGCAAGTGTGAATTTTGCAGTACCGGCACTCGAAGATCCACCAGTGCGGACCCGAATGGCACAGATTGCAAGTCCATTGGACCAGGGTACTGTCCGATTTGATCATCTTGAATGAGTGTGCACAGTTGGTTGAGACGGCCATGATGAATGAGTTCGTAGCTCAGAGAAAGGACACCGTAGTAGTAGACTAATTGTACACTATAGGTCCAAGATTGAAGATGAGGGAGAGTCTGAGTGAATTGGCGGAGGTTGGGGACCCAATGGAAGCTTGAAATTGAGATCTTGGGATACGAGTCAGTGATGAGACTGAGGGCAGAGTAAGGAGTCTGGAGATGGGTGGTGCTCACTTGGTATATGTAGTTAGGTGAGTAGTATGAGGGGGAAGAAGACGAGTGATGTCGGATGCCTGGTAGCAGGAGTGAGATGTGATGAGAACGAGAACATAGAGAGGGTTAAATAGTCCAGTGACACGGGTTGACGTTTGCCATGGATCGAAAACACGGCAACGGAAGAAGACAAGACTAGTCGACGTGGGAGATTATTGTCTGTGTTTGCTCTGCAAGGCTGTTGGTCGGCTGCCGCGAGGTTGCAGGGGATCGTCCTGGTCGAGGGACTCAAAATGTCAGGGCGTTGGTAGACAAGGGAGAGTCGGTGAGCCAACAGGTTTGTGCTATGCTTATCTAGTGTACATACAGCAGGCCGCGGTGGAGGAGAGGGTAACGGGCAATGAGCTCTAATATATGTGTACTACTCCAGTTTCAAGGCTACGACCGGGAAAGTTGTTCTATGTCTCATTGTCATGGCTGCTACCACGGAAGAGATGGGGACGAGGATGGGGCAAGCCAGGTATTCCATGTCTCAACAACGTGGGAGCATAGGTGCCACGGGGGGCCATTAGCATAAAACGTACGAGAACGGGTAGGATGGGCTTATGAGCTTAACTACCGGGGAACCAGCGGTAGTGGATATGGAATATATGACGAGAATGGGCGGGCTGCGTCAAGAGAGAGAGAGAGAGAGGGATAGAAAGAGAGGGAGATATGACACGGCACGCGCCGTAAGGTGAGCGAACGGACGAGCGAACGAACGAAGAAGCGAGCGGCAGCAGCCACCATGTAACGAGGTACCGGGAGCCGGACTGGACTGGGCTGATTGCCTACCTGGATGTATAACTTTTTAAGGTTGTCTACTAGGTAGGTGGTTTTAAGAAGAGGGTCTGCTCCCCTCGCTGGGTTGCTTCTCCGGGTAAGTAGCATAGCGTATGCTCTCCTACACTACTCGTGGATAATAATACCAAGGATGGTGTTACGCGGCAACTATCAGACGGCCCAGGAACCCAGGTCCGTGGGCAGGGAATCAAATGAGTGGGTTCCCCATGTCAAGGCCTGACGGATTAGTCCGGTGTAGAGGAGAAGAATAGAGCCATTTAGAACAACTTAGTGCCGCCTAGAGCCCGTCAGACTCCAGACGGCGAATATTAGAGCTTAGGTGGACTGAGGTAGTGTAGTGTAGAGAGGAATAAAGCTTCGACTTAGACGTGGACCAGGGGGCCATTGATGATCCATTATCCTGTACCGCACTAAGGGCGCATTAGCCTTCTTCCACACACGTGGATGTCCGGGCGACTAGCGTGCAGTACCTAGGTACTAAGTAGGTTAATTCGGTTTTACGTTAGCAGAGTGACAAGATACGGGATACAAAAATACAAGATACAACAGCATATACTATATATGTAGTAAGATATGGGATCGGATGGAGGCTCTTGGGTGTTAATTCCGACAGCCGGATTGTCCAACGTGATTAGTCTAAAAAGAACAATGGCGGAATAATACATTATGACAAAATGACGAATGGAAGTTGAATGGGCCGTTGCCTTATTATCTTTGCTGCCGCATGGGTGTGTTTGATTGGTTGGGCAGCTTGCATGGTGGGCAGATATCCTCAATAAAGTCGTGCAAGGGTTCGGCGACACAACAGATCGTTGTGGCGTGGGACAGTCAGCCCTTCACCACTTAGGTGCAACATGCTACTTGTACCTGTAGGTAGGTACCCGTATACTTCTCTTGTTTTAAGTTATATGTCACTTGGGATGTGTACTTATTGCAGCGTTTACTTATTGAGTAATTGAGTACCTGCATATATATATGTATATAGTAGGTAGTAGGTATCTGTATTTAGGATTCCGAGTGAAACCATTGCTTGGGAAATCTCTGGCCAGTGGCAGGCTTAGGCAATTGGGACATGTGGTACACAGATTCGCAGAATTCACTTCCTGGTCGAGCGAGCGTCATGCCAAGACACGCCTGGAAGAAGGAGAGTCCTTGTTTTATTGCTTCCTTCCTTCTCTGTTGTAATATGCTGCTGCATGAACAGATTCCAAAGCTCGGGTTTCCATTTTGGGGCTCATTGACAACCTCTTGACCTGAATCCATCATCATGCCTGCCACACGCACATACACATGCACACTGACACAAGAGAGGCGAGACATCTATGCAGCTCAGCTGTACACATCAGGTCACTCACTAACTTGTGTGTGGGGTGAATTGGTATCTCCCGCGGGGTGGGTACCGCACTCTAGAGGCGGTACTGGGCTAGCTACCGTACCTAGTAGGCAGGACGTCACTGCCAATACATGCAATACAAGCAGAAAGTCAATAACTTTCCTACTGAAGTAAGTACCGTCTTAAGGTACCGAAAACCCAAGGAAGGTAGGGCATAGTGCATGCATATACATGCACGCGCACATGCATGCACTTATGTACGGCTGAGGCCACTTTCCCGAATTACAGTGTAAACAGTGGCTTGAGTCTCAGTTCCACGTCGACATCAGTCCCGAGGGCACGATTGTCATCGGGCACACCCGGCCTGCACTGCCATCAGGTACTTTGAGGATGAGATGAATAGCCTATGTCGATACTGTTAAGGAGCTGATTGAGGGGAGGGAGACTCCTACTACATCGGCTTTTCGGCTTTTCATTTGTGATGCCTACCATCAGTTATACGCAAGATAGCCATTCTGGTTTACAGTACATTCTTCGGACACACATGGAAAAACAAAAAAATAAACCGAAGAAAATAAATCAGATTTCACTAATCCCGTCTGGTGGCTATCTGTAACCGAGTGGCTGTCACGCTTCGCTTAGGGAGAAGAGGGTCGCAAGGCACCAATACTATCAAGTTACATGTGCTAGTACTGCAGAATTACTGAGTTTCCAAGTCCCGTTACTACTAAGTATTCAGTAGTATGTGAGTGGGTCGTTCTTTTTGGCTTTTAACCCATAAAGGTAGGCATACTATAGGTAAGCATACTCATAATACTGACCTACAACACCAATATCAGGTAGAAAAGGTAGGACGGATACGCAAGACTATACTCTGTATGCAGATCTATAGAAAGCGAGAGTGTGAACAAGAAGGAAATCGGAAGAGGAAACTTAAGAGTTCTCAACCAGCGACTCGTACCTCTACCAAGAACCGGTGCTCGTCAGCTGATGGCTCTGTAGAAGAGAAGTTCCGTTCCTATTGGGATTTGGCGCACACCGGTTTTAGAGCCTTTCTTACACACGCTTTCCCCTGAATGCACGACATTGCACTGCGCATTTCCCAAGACATCGAGTTCTGCCGATTTCCCGTTGATGGCTTACCTGAATCTCGTCCCTTATTGGCGGCGACCTCTCTATAAGAAGATATCTATCCGCACTCGCGTTAGAGGCATCATCAGAGAGGGCCGAACCGAAGACGTTGCATAACCCCTGCTTAGCGTTGCCGCGCGCGTCAATTCGCTTTATTGCAGGAGTGGGACATCAGGAGAGGTATGAGTAGGCACGGATCCTATGTCTATGAGCTAGCGAACTCGCTTATAATAAACCGGAGAATTTCTCATACCTTTGTTCACCGACAACGAGGGTGGAAACAGCTCGGCGGTCTGGCACCTCGTGGGGCTCGACCTAAGTGGGAGACGCTGGAGTTCTCTCCGTCTCGCTCGTGGGTTTGGAGCGGTATGCGATGAAGCCGATTGCGGGTGCATCATTTGGGTCGGTTTTTCTCCTCTGCTATAGCTGGGCACCCATGGTTCCATTGATGATCCCCTCCATCCAGAGGATCCCCCCAGTTTGGCGCCCAACATCGAATGATAGGCAGACAGACATCATCTCATCGACGAGATTGGCGTTGTCCCCTAGAACCGTTGCACTGGACTTTCTGGACAGCATCTTTTCCGCTATGAGTCAGCCTCGTAGCCGACCCTAGTCAACTCCTTGTCAGGGTGGTCGGGCCTATCAGGCAGGAGGGAGCCGGGATTAATGACATCTTCGATTTACAGTCTCCGTTATTGGCATTTGGGGGGTGTTGAGACTGAAGGGTCTGTTGGTGGATTGGACAGGCCGTCGAATAACCGGCGCTGGTTTAAACAATCCGGTGTGAGATTTTCCTGCACCAGCACCCGTAATACCCACAATGGGCCGTAAGCTTGTCATGTGAAGGTGTCAAAATGTATGCAGCCATGCCGGTTGCGTCGCCAGGTCTTTCCCTCTACCCACCTCAATCCGTGTCTCTCTCGACCAATGCTTCGGCGGTGCAACCCTGAGTAGCAGCCAAGTGATGCTGTCGAGACGAAACAGCATCTTCCAACAGCATCCGGAGATCACACTTGCGATACCACATGTACCATCTTGGAAAGGCGGGTTAGCAAAGCCATTTCTGCGTTCAAGCCATTGTGATAGCCAGGGATTACGGGTACAGTAGCAACGCGATGGTGGGGCGTTAGTACTGAACATGGCATGGGTGTACACTACCTATACACTACCGCTTACCATCATCCTTGATGGCCTATAGGAGCTAAGATGGAGAAGTTGACAACAATGTGTCCACACTTGAGAAGCATATAGCGAGGAAGGTCCAGTGTAACCACGGGACGCATCCCTTTAATTCTGGTGAGCGGTTTATAAGATGGACACTCGGACAGCTATATTGCCAGACGATGCGATCGAATGATGATGGGAAGCTTTGTTCCGAGTACGGAGCTTCAAACCGAGAACGGATTACTAATTCTCCAGTCAATGCCAATTGTTGACGCGTCTGTGGGGTTCACCACGATTGGACTTATCCGACGATGGCTGACCGAGGTGGACTCGACAACGACTATGTCAACATTTTGGGCTCAAGGCACAGCCACTCAGCGACCGCCTCACTCTGAAGCAGCCAACGCGGTACTGCTCACGAGTCGGCGGTGCTGGTAATTCCAGCCTTGTCAGCCTTCCGATGTGTGAAGCAAATCAGACGTTGATGTCCGTGCGTGTACTTACCAGTATTCGCCAGCACATGTTCCCACTGATTTGATGCCAGAGTCGTACAATAGCGGGAAGTTTATGTTGAGAAGTCGTCCCTACGTCCCAAGTCAACGTGTAGAAGTCCAGCTGCATTGTTCGAGCAGAAAGGATGAGAACACAACTCTTAACTCAACAGATTAGTTTTTGGGTTTTCTGCCCTTTTGGCAACGACACGAATCCAATTATTGCCATGTTTACTCTTGAGATGGGATTTTGTTTACACTCCGTGGAACTCTGAACTGGTTTGCACTTTGCAGGAACCAATTGTGGGACTTACGTCACTGCCATCAACCACGACCATACTAACATATTATCTCACCAATAGCAACAACAGGAAGGGCACTAAGAGGCCCTGGCAGTGATATGCTTCCAACGTTGCCCTGAGCTGTTGAGTCGGTCTCCTGACCACAGACTGATGCGGCTGTTCCTGCGGCCATGATGCGGCCAACCCTGCAGTACTATCTATGTACAGATGTACAGTATATCTCAAGCAGTGCATTCTACCAGTTTCACATCCTCCCGGTAATGGTATGGTGGGGGTTGAATGACGAGGCTAAGAGTGCAATTGGAAATTGCACAAATTAGCACCAGTCACCATCGCCAGAAAATCAGTCGACATTCCGGGATCCCGACGCCAGCCTGTGACCTATACTAGGTTGAAGCATGTACAATGGGCCGTCTAGACCGTCTAGACCGTCTAGAACTAGTATGAATTCAGTAGGAACGGACGATATCTAACCACAATGCTCCCAGCCATGTTCCGATATCCACTGTGCCGGAGGCTCTTAGTCGGTGACGGCGGGTATAACACGCGGCTTGCCTGCGATGAACACTCTGGCAAGCCCTCCTCAAACATGTCTGCCTCAAGATAGATGAAGGAAAATGCTCCCTGGTTTATATAACGGCTTACTGAGTGCTGGGTGCAATACATGCGCAACATAGTCGTGTTATGCAAAGTTCTCCCCCCTTGAGCACGCGCTAATTCAAATCTGCCGTCCTTCACTTCCTGTTGGTTACTTTGAGATGCATGCGGCCTAAATAGGAAATGCTAGTATTGGGTGTGCCAGGAGCCGGTGGGTTACAATATACAGCAGTTATCAGATGCAGATATCTCGCAAGTCGCCCTACTCTACCCGGCTACCTAGGTGCTGAGTAGACAAGTAGCCCTAGCTAGGTAGATAGGCTTAGAAAGTTACTGCTATAATACCATCATTGAACCCTTCGGACCCCTTTCACAGGACCTGTCTAGCTAGCCACTATACCCAATCCAGACAGTTCGTTATAAATGCCTAAACAAGTAGGTGGCTTTGTCTCAGAAGGCTCTACTCGGTAGTAAGTAGTTACCAAAGAAGGGGTTGTAGCCCCACTTGGCTGGCTTAGCTTGGGACACCACGTGTGTATGCTGATATACCTAGCACACCAAGTAGTACTTACCTAGGGAGGTACCTACCTATCTGTTTGATGAGCACTGACCAAGACTGGTCGAAGTGGTACCTACATGTAGGTTAGGAGCTGCACAGATGTATACTAGGCGAGCAGTGTACCCAAGTATACTTACTCTACGCCAGCAACAGATATCCAGGTAGGTACCTGGAGAGAGTTCAACTTAACCAAAGGAAAGAACAAAGAAGAAGCATAAGCCCCTGTCTCCTGCCTACGCAGCCCTGAGTATACTAAATAAAGCCTTCCTTCCACACATAGCAGAGGTGCAATATATGTGTATCTGACTCTAAGTACCTGACATACCTAGACAGGTTGACATATATACAATGTATATTTTGAGGCAGAAACTACGCCGGCGGCAGGAGAGGTAGTGTACCTTACGCATACATTGATTTCTCTTAGATCCTTAGGTAGGCTGCGATTTACGTCAACCCCTTAGCTCCTTGCTATATAGCCCGAACCTCGACCAATACTGAAGAAACTGGCAGCAACAAGAACGACACCATCCTGTACGCCAACACACGATCCAAGATACAACAAGCCTCCTGATCGTCTCACGCTCGGACAAAAGAGTTGAGGGCCCGTTTCGGCCCATGGTGCACCCTTCCTGGATGTCCTGCGATCATGTTCGTGTGCGCACGTCCTCACACCTCCCACACCATTAGTGTTCACACTACTACACCGCGGCATGGTCCATAGACGGAGATTACAAAACGCTCCCTACTCTCTACAGTAATGCCCAGCGCCCACAAGAGACCGCCTGGTAATCCACAAGTTACGTACGCTACGCATACACGCATACGTGCGGTCCTTGGCCACGTGCTCGACTCCTCGACAGAGCATGACTACTAGCTCTAAAACCAGCCTAGTTTGAGACCGGATGCTGCCTCCGTACGCGGGAGTCTAGCCTAGTCTCCTCAGCAGAGGCGCGTCCGATAATGACAGGCGCCTTGCAGGAGGACCGGTGATGCTTGTTGTCGGAGTCTCAGCCCATTAAAGCTAGGCCCCGCCCCAGCTGCCCAGCTTTCCCGAACGAACGCCGAATCAGCATTCCTGGTGCTGACCCATACAAGATGATCGACCAACCGGTGCCGCTGCCGGCGATGTACCGGTGACAATCCACGGTGTCGAAATAGTCCGACGAGCATGGATGAGGTCGCTACCAGGATTGCCCATTGTCAAGATCACACTATCACAAGAAACGAGCGGATCCTTCGGCAGCCGTTGTTGACGTTTGCGTGCAAGGCTCCTATCCATCGTCGACATACACAGACACACATTCTCTCTCACTAGTACACTATGGGTACTATTATGTGATAAAATGCGTGCGACTTCCGCCCGCTTTGACGGCCAATCCGGTGCGGGTCTGTCTGTGCTGTTCTCATTGAATGAGACTCGAGAAGGGCATGTGTCTAGGACTGCTGCAAGGATCTGGTACTAACGGAACGACGAGCCTCAGAGCCTTCTTGATTGAAAAAATTTAAGTTGGCGCGCCATCGACAACTTCCAGTCCCAGGATCAACCATGGGGAATTTGCTCGGCCTACAGCTAAAATGCTGGCGATAAACACTCCAAAGATGTAGGCAATAAGCGACTGATATTGGCGAGGGTATTGGGCGGCTTTAAATCCTTTGGACGCCAACGCCACCAAAAGCCTCCTCTTGAGCCTCACGTCATGGAAGGACTAACGACCAACACGTGCCGGCTGGTATCGATACGCTGTCGCTCCCGACATGTGTGTACACATGTGTATCCTTCGCATGTTGCTACCCCACCTCTACCAGGATATTCATCACAGATGGGTAGTACAAGAGTCTAACGAGATGGCTGATACGTTCCAAGTTTTCCCTGCCCACCAAAAGCAGTACCAGGGCTGAGATTGATGCATCTGGTACGGGATGTGCTTGCCGATTGATATGACCTGTCGCTTTCACCTTGAACCATATCTGGAAGCTGTCCCCTCTCCGTTCCCTTGCACGCGGGTGGGCTTACCATCCCAGCAACGGAACAGCAGCCGGCAGTGAAGATTGGGCTTGCGCCGTTGGATATGCACCATAAGCCATGGATGCAACCCTGTGTCTGACTGACACTCGCGCTACTGTTGTGTCTCGTACGATGAACGCACTCAGGCGCACCATTCATATGCTATGTATCTATGTATCTCAGGCTATACTAGTATACACATGCATGCACACATGCTCTGCTTGCTACTGGATTCGCCGTAATCGACTGCTGTCCATGCAAAGCAAATCATTATTTATTTACTCGCTTACTGCGCTTGCAAGCGAAGCTCTAATACGATTCCTTGTAGTATATTGTGTAATAACCCTGCCGCAGCCTGGAAGGGACTGAATTACCACCTAAACTTCACGTCATCTTCACCAGACCACAACCTCATCTGCATAACAGGACTGGTTGGGAGTCCAAGTCTGAAAACGACTAGCAAGAAGACCTTGCATTGGAACGCCTCTACCAACTCCGACCAGACGTCACCAATACCAGATGCAGCGATCTCGCGCCAGACTTGCATGAATTCCTTAGTGTATAGTGTCGTATACCCAATCATGTGGTCCACTATTGACGCTGATGTTGTTGTTGATGTCGAGCATGCTTTTGAGATTCTAGAAAGAGCCGGCCAAGATCGTCCAGGTCACTCGCCCCCATCTCACCCGTGGGGGGAGAGTTTGCTTGTCCAATACGGTAACTGCGACCATTTGCGATCTCGCATCTAGAAATAATCGATGCACCGCATCCACACAATATCCGGTTCCATGTCAGCCATACACCACTACCAACAACCCCACTTCATTTTTCGCGATCGGTATCTATCTGCTTGTCATCGCCGACTCCATAACATAAATCGAACAACAAAGCCGCTGTTATCGGTCTAGAATTGGGGTCAATGGGGGAATTTCCCCAAAATCAGGACCCTCGGGTTTCCTGAAATGAATAGTAACTTATAATCTTACGGCCAGTAGCGGCCGTGGATAAGAGGAGTGAGCCAGCGATCGTATGCTTCTTAAGGACCCGAAGCATACTGAGTAATCAGGACTGCGACAATCCAAGACTAGGAAGAACAGGAAGCCCCGGAGATTCTACGCCAAAATCGTCACACTTTGCCTCACAAACACGATTAAGAAAAGAGGGGGGCTATACTAGACTGGAGGATACTTAATACGCTGGGATAGTAATTGTACGTACGCAAGCTACAGCGACAGGAACGGCACGAGGTGACAGGGCAGAGGGGCACATGGGAGCCCTGACTCTCGCATGGCATGTTCGCTTCGCTCGTCGGCGGCCGGCTCGTGGTATAAACATAGTATCCACCATACTATAACTTAGTGTGCATACTTACACATTGGTAGAAGCCACAAGGGGCCGGTCGTCATCCAGAAACAGCCCACTCAGTACGTGGTGCTATTCATGCCTCCTCTACTTTGGTAACAGATGTCCGTGCCTACATATACACGGCTTCCCTTTTTGTATCTTCCCCTTCTCCTCCACGTCCCTATCCAAACGACCTCTTGACCGCTTCAACGACATTCCACCCTATATGTGCTGTCCATCTCCCCACGCCAGCCATATCACCTATATAATATACCTACCCTTCTTATTATGACGGCTTAAGGGAAGCAGGGGAGGGGAGTCCGGCACTTTTGCATTGACTTGGCAGGGCCCAACGGCGAACCGTGCAGTATTTGACAGTTTTCGGCTCAGGGATCATCCATGGAGGAAGCAAAATAAAGTGTAGCTATATAGTGTGCACACTATCTCTGAACTCTAACCTCATTCATAGTTAGCTGGAAGTTCTTTTTTAGCACGTTTGTGGATTTTTGTATCCCAGTTAATCAACCCATCTACACACACTAATTGGAGATAATGGCCGCGGCCTCCGGAGTCATTCTGGAGATGGTTTACACCATCATTCCTTTTGCTAGTTACTGAAGTAGTTATAACGAAAAAGCAATTGTCCTGAATTAGCGTCTTTAGAATTACAAGCTTATATAATCTTATTGTTCATCGAGATGCGAAAAGTTTATGCATAGATAAAGTTAGCCTCGTTCGCTTAGTGTAGTGTATTTGTGGCATCCTAGTCTCATTTCGTCTGATCTGGTCTCAGTCTCCGCTAACTAACTGTACCAGTGCCCATACCGGTGACGTGATACCAGAAAATATACAGACCCTGGATATCATGTGAACATCGACTGAAGGCCCAATTGGAAATTCCCGGCTCAAGAACATATCATCAAGGCGGTCTACGCCAAGCAGCTTAGATCTCCTCTTACTAGTGGTATCAATGCTAATACTGGCGTTGATAGTGAGCGACTGATAGTCGCATGCTCAAATGAACAAAAATTGTCTGTGTGCTCTGCCTGCCTGGTCCTTTTGGTATCTTCTTTTGTTCTGTGCGGGTTTAATAAGTTCGAGTCTGAAGAACTGGTCATAAGGGATTCATTCCCCTGACCGAAACTCGCTCACCGCTTAGGTGAAACAGGGCTCCCAGTCGTGTAGACGGCGCCGTCGTGCCGGTGGATTAAAACGGCCATTGGCTCGCATTCCGCGAATCCCCTCTTTTAGTGTACTTGGTCGGGCAGTGGACGGGAAGAGATAACGCATTGCTGCGGAGGGTTTGTTTTTTGACTCGAGATGCACAACCCATACGTCATCACGATGGTCATTTCTGAGCATCATTACCTATCATAGCTGTTCTCGGAGATTTGGTGCACCAGAGTCTGCCACAAGGCCGTCATCGGCATCACGCAATAGCGAGGATGGCGGTGGCTCGGTTCCCCTCATTTCCAAGCCTCCATGCTCATCATCGTCTTGATGATCCCTATCACATACGTCGGCCTCGGAGTTTTGACGTTCTTTTTCTTGGAATGTGAAAGCGTCGGACAGGTTGACAGCTAAGAAAGTTTTTGGTAGCTTTACCCTGCGTTTTCTCGCGTAAGTAACTGCAAATTGAACATTTAATCAAAATAGTTGAACAGAGACACTTACTGGTGGAATTTCGCTCTTAAGGTCTCAATGATCTTCTTCCAGTCGCCATGAGGGGTAAGACTTCGCCGTGGCGCGCATCCGATACAATGCTTACTGTCCAGCTGGATATCTAGTGGATCGTAAATATGGCAACCTGGGCTAATGGTGATTCGAATGCTGTAGTTGAAGGCCGGCTGACCAGGCAGTGGTGCATCCAGGGCGCCCTTGTTTTCTGACTCATATAACTCGAAACATATCTGAGAAAGATAATCTAGCTCTGGTATAGTACGACGATTGATCTTCGTCTCGATACCTCCCTCAAGAATGCAGTTGAGCAGCGTGTAAATGTGTGATTCTTTAGTGAAATAGAAGAACGATTTGGCGTCTTCCGATGCCTGCATCTCCTCAAGATCTTGGACTATCTCTTTCAGAAGAGGCAGCGAGGTTAATAGCCCGATTTCAAGCTGCTTTAGATTAGTGCTAGCCCATGAATATCGTTCAGATGAAAACTGACCTTCTCACTGTCCGAAATACCATACTCTTGAGGGCATATAAAGTCAAACATCACTTTTGCTAGCTGATACAATTCTCGAAGCGGCTCGAAGCGGGCGTCCGTTTTCGCCTTGGTACGATTATTGCCCCTCTGAAGATGGAAATACTCATCAGGCTGTGCGATTTCGCTTGGGTACTTCATCCATGACCTTCGTCGGAAGATCCGTCTCATAGCGTTCTGTGCTTCTGATCTCTCGCCCTTCTCTGACCACTCAGACTTGTCGGCTCGTTCGCTGGGAGGTGATGCCAGAGTCTGGCTCTTATCAGACTTATCATCGGTTGTCTTGCCAATTTCATCCGTTTCTTTGGGCACATTTTTGCTCTCCCGGTTGAGAGTGATGCCAAATTCTTCCTCCAACATGTGTTTGGGTGGCGTGAACACCCACTCGAGAAATTGGCGATTATGTAAAGCATCGAATTTCATGGTGTCGTATAGTTCCGATATTTTGCTCGGATCGATTTTCTCGTGATCGCAGAATTCGGCAAAAAGCTTTTCCCAGCGTTCGCGGAATAGCTCGGCGTCCTCCCCGCAGCACCACCGAGTTTGAATATTACTGATGGTGTTAGCCTGGGAGAGTGAAGAAGCGATTGATATGCTGGAACCTTCGCCCGGGGGCTTTTCCGAGCCGAGACCATTAATCGAGGTGAGTGAGTTTACAGCACCGCTGTACAGTTTGTTGTAGTTATGTTGCATCACATCGCGGTGGAAATTCATCAACTGAACAACCCTCGTCTGAACCTCAGATGGCTCCGGCATACCCTCGGGCCAAGCAAACTGTGGAGGCCTCTCATTACCCTTACGCAATAATCCCTTCAGCTTCTTTTTTACCTTGTCCATTTCATCTTTCGCTGCGTTAGAATCATCCAGTAAGTCCTTCCTGATTGTAATGAAATCCTCCGGGAGTTCTTTTTGTTCTAAGAAAGATGCCGCCCAGATTTGAGCGCTCGCTGTGACACGGCGCTCTGAGCTGCTGAAAACGTGAACTTCGTCAAGAATGTCTCGGTTTAATAGCATGTAATCATTCCGCATATTCTGTGCCAGTTCCTGAGCCTGGTATCTTGCAGAATGAGTCGGCTCACCTCCCCACTTAACGATTAGTTGGAGCTTATCCAAAACGAAACTGTTATCCGCTGCTGTGAATTTGGACATTGTTACCCCGGACATCGAATCCTGACGCCGGGGCGGCGCCTGCCGAATCTTATGTTGAGACTTCTCTCCTTCATTATTGGCCATATCATTGTGATCCTGGTCTTTCTCAAGAGGCTCCAGCTTCGTAGATAGATTCTCCCCAATTTGTTGTTGTAGGGTCCTCAGGGCCGAAGAATCCGATCGGACTTCTCCCGAAACATTACTTGCAAATCCAGGTGCTGTCTCTGCCGATTTCTTTTTGCTGAACATTGGCTTGATTTGTACCTTTGTACCAGCCCAGCCACCTTTCTTTACGAGGACGTTTCGTAGTGCTTTGAGCTTATTAGGATCCTCTTTTCCCTGCTTTATAGCCATGTCTACCGCGTCTAGCACACTTGCCAGCGCTGCCTCCCCAACTAATAAAACCTCTTCTTGGTGTCCCTTAAGGAGGTCGACGAAGGGTTGGGTATGAAAAGTAAATTTGTACTTTTGTTTGGGCGTACGATCCGCGTGTCGGATTACTGAAACAAGCCCCTTGAGTTTCCAAGAATGCTTTGGTGGCGGTGGAGGCGGCGAAGGTCGAGAATCAGCGTTCTCTTCCATTTCATTTTCTGGAGTAGCTGGGCGTGTCTGCGGAGCGGTCGCAGGGAGACTACTGGAGGTCGAACCACCGCCAGCGAGATGAGCGAGAGGACTAATGATCCCATTTTGTAGCTTCGTAGCTATATTTGCTACGCTCGTCTCGGTTTTCATCGTGGAAGGGGGTGCCGGGGACTTCTCGTCCGCATTCGATTCTCTTGCGGAATCTTCCCGTGATAGTGTACCGGTGGTGTTAGTCAATGTAGAATGATAGGGTGACTGTGTAGCTGGTAGCGCTTCCTTGTCTTTGGTCGCCAAAAGCGCCCTCGTGAAGGGATCATTGGTGTCAGTAAGCGCGGGAGAAGGCAGCGGTGGCGTTGGACCGCCTCGTCTTATTCTTTCCTTGATGAACATCTCTTTAAGTATGTTGGCACAGTGGTCGTAGTACGTTTCATTATCTTTAACAAAGCTCCACCCGTTCACGTCGATAACACAGCTCTTCCCCCCGGCCCGGAGTAGGTCAAATCCACAAACCCTTTGCCCAAAGGTCTTCGCAATCTTGCTAGCCATCTCCTTTTCTTCGGCACTTAGAGCTGTTACATAGCGAATTTCCTTGCCGTGGGTATTGCGCCTGACGATGCCATCCACAACCGGTGATTTTCTCGTCTCTGCATGGCAATAGTGAGACCCAACTGTGTAGGCTTTCACATCTTCTGCATTATCCACTTGCATGAACTTCTCGTATATGAAGCTACTATCCGGCTCGGTAATTGCTCGGGGCACCACAAGGTCCTCGACGAACTCCGAGCTCTTGTTGCCGATTTTTCTAAAGAGTTTCCGCGCACCGCCACCAGCAGAGCGTGGGAAATATATGATGATGTTGTGATCCTCACCGCTGGTTGGCTTCTCGACAAAAGGCTTCTTTAATAGAGCACCGTCGACACTGAGTATATCACCATCATCGAGTAACTCGACTTTCCTAGGAGCGTGATACTGCTTAAAATCTGCGGCGTCTAGCTCGATACCGGAAACCTCCTTGGCGTGCTTCGCAACCTCGGGAGTGAGCACATCTGGCCCACCGTCACGGTTCACTTCGATCCGCTGTGGGGTTGGGACATTGATCTTATCTAACATACGGAGGCAAAGACGTCTATCCCATAGAATTTTCTGCATGGGGACATCATTGACGCAGAACGGCTTCCGAGCCTTGACGTATGCGATAGCTTTATCAAGTGGGAATCCATCGGAATAGAACGATATCAGATAGTCACATATCGGCCAGTTTTCTACGCCTGCTCAAATGTTAGAGACAGCATGTCTCCCAACCTTACATATTGCGAATGACGTACCTTCGTCTAAAATGGTCTTGTCTCCGAACACGACAACATCAAAGTCGCGGTTCGCAATGATGCGGTTAAGGATATTCCGGCTAGGTTTACTGCGGGCTTTCGAATCCAGGGCACAGACCCCAATAATGCCCCAAGGTGCTGGCTTCGAGTCTTCCTTCTCTCTAGGCTGAGGACCTCGCTCGCTGCTCTGGCTGTGACTGCTAGTCGCAGTGCTCCCACTAAAGCGACGTTTAGTCCTGCTCCGATCTCTCTTCGGTTGAGATCGAGCGACGGGGTTAGAGGTTGGAGCAGGAGGATGAGAAGGCACAGGGCTTCGCCTGACCACGTCAAGCGGATTGGTGTGATGGGCAGCCAGCGGTGTCAACTGCGGGCCACCCCCGGCATGGCCTTGGGAGTTGGGACTAGAAGACGTCGTGACGGTCACGTTGGAGACGCCGGCCTCTGACTGCCCCGGAAGGGGGCCAAGACCCTTGCCCGAAGTCATGAGGCCCTGACCGGAGGTAGAACGTTGCACAGCGCCGCAGTCGGAGCCGGTAGATGACGAGGCGGCGGAGCTTGCAACGCCGCGACCCGATACCAGAGACAAGAGAGATGAGACAGAGACACGCTTAGTGCCGTCCGACTCGGAGAGCGAAGAGTGGTGGTTAAGGCCGGGATCGAGCAGCTGGCCGTGGTAACCGGGGTCCTGGCCGAAAGAGAGTCGCTTGGCAGAAAAACTTCCACGGCTCGATTTGGCGGCTGAGTTTGAGTTTGAGGTTGAGTTTGCCTCCATCTTAAAGAAACAAAGCTAAACAAGCTTAAGACCACTTTTTTCCCCAGGTTGTCGGCACTAACCTAAGTTGTCAGTTGGTGGTACCTACCTTTCTTGAGGCCGGTGCTAGCCCGTGCCACCTGTAAGTCGACTAAGCAACTGGCGAATGTCTCACTACTTCAATACGGGGGCAAGTGGAAAGGGCGGGAGCAACTGCTTGCGAAACGCGAAAATGGGACGTTGTCGAGTGACAGACTGTCGTCATAGATCTTTGGTTGAATATTCTCGCAGCATCCTTGAGAAATTATTTCATGACGATGTTGTTTTTGTATCCTTCAACTGAAAAAGCTGTTCGTATTTTCGCTTTAGAATCTGAGCTGGTCCCAGATATGTCAACTGTCATGCAAACCAAGCGGCCGGTACACTTCAGAGAGGAGGGCAAAGGAGAGAAACAAAACAAAAGGCAACGAAAATATGGCAAATTGTGGGTGCGATACCTGGCTAGGCAGGATAAGGTACCTGCATTACCGTACCTCATCGGGTAGTGGCAAAACTGGGGCAAAGATCGTAGATCTACTGGCCATACAGGACTCATGTCAGATCTCGGCGGAAGATACCTAATACCTAGTACCTACCACCTCATCAACTGGAATACGCAGAACATGAGTTTGTCGGGTGGGAGTGATGGTCGTTGCCGTCGTCAATGACCGTATCTAAGAGTCGAGTACCCGAGGCAGTCTAGAAGGAAGACGGCAAGGAAGCTGGGCAGCAGACGGTTGGCAACAAAGGAGGCGACGATGTAACTAGGCCAGCCAGCTCCTTAGGATTGTCGCTTGGCCGCCGGGAAAAAGACGAGATGTGGTTGAAAACTAATCACGATCGTATACCAACTACACCTACGTCGGTGTTCGGGCGGCAGCGTACACGAGGCGCTCCGTTGGGCTCTTGGAAACGGGTCGAGTAATTCAGGTAGGACTGTCCGGTTACCTTTCCAAGTGGACAGGCTGGTTATCTGCCTACATCCTACCACTCACTACCTATACTTCATTTTCTAGTGCCTAACGAGACAAGGCATGTGTAAGTATGTAGAGACCTCATGGTGTTGATGACAGAGGGCCGGGTGGAAGGGCGGGCTCCTTCGCATGTTCGATTCCTCATTGTGTCGTATTTATCTATGAATCAGTCGCACGTGCCAGGAGTAGATAGGTACCGTGACGTCTGTATTCGTATAAAAGAGGATGATAGCAGGGGTCCAGGGACCTAACAGCTTCCCTCTATTTACGTAGGCACACCTTATAGGGTTTAGTGACTGGCCGACGGACAAGGCAGCCAATGGCAGCGCCATTGCCGCTATACTTGGTTGGCAGCTTGTTGTTGGTCTGGGGAAATACAGGCGGAAGGGTTATTATGCACTTCTGAAGCTACAATATAAATCCTTCCAAATCACAGGTGCAGTGAAAGTACTTAGCTTACGTTTATTAAGTACTTATCTGCTGCAGTGAGTGCCTTGTCATTTATCTCGAGGTAAGCGGCTGCATGTCATGTAAGAAAGTACCTACATTAGGTAATAAAGTACACTTATAGATAGGTATATAAGTATACCGTAACTGTGCAGTATCGCAAAGCGATAATCGGTAACGATAAGAGATGCAAAAAAGTGGGGCATTAGCAGTCACGCTCTTCCAACTATTACTATATGTATGATCATACTACTAGTATTCAGGTCGATGCTCTTTTCTTATTCAATCGGCAACAAGGGGTAAGAAATAGTTGTAAGCAAGGAAAGTTAAATAAAAGTTAATAACATATATGGCTTTATTACATAGATAAGCTGACGGGCTTGTGCATGGGACTTGTGGAGGGGTCCAAGGGACTGTCTAATGAGAGCCTCTGATTGGCTCAATTGGCAAGCCCAAAATATTTCGAGCTAAAAAAGTTTAAGAACAGCAAAAGCAGTCGCACTCACTTCTCGAGTGCTGCTTCATGAACAGATTGGTGCCGCCGTTTCTTCCAAGAGCGTATCTGCGCGCTGTCAGATAAGGAAAACAGCCAAGGCGGCACACTGTATAGAGAGAGACACGTGCTCTGCTCAAAGCCAACTCGAGATCGCCATGCCGCATTCCGACCTAGATGGACCGCTGGTCAAGCGCCAGAAGCTGGGCTCCGTAGTGAAGCCCCAAACCGAACGCGCCAAGAGGTCTTGCATCTTCGCTCCCTACCGGGTAACTAGACATCTTCTCGCTGCCGTGGAGTCGTGCGCTGACCGACATCTGTAGACTGTAGGCCTGGTTTCACCAACCGGCGTGCCCTTCACCTCGATTCCCTTAGGCAAGACGACGTTCCAGGTCACAACTTCGGCCGGCCGCTCCCTACAGACGTACGACCTGAAGCGCGGGCTCAACCTCGTGTTTATAACCAGGCCACAGACGCCCTTCGAGATCACCGCAACCTACGCTTGGAAAAAGAAAGTCTTTGCAGCATGGGGTGATTCAAGTAGTGGTGACTCCCAGCAGGGACTCTGGATCTTCGAACGGGGAAGGAAAGTCGGCCACTTGGAGCTCCCCTCCGACTTGCGGCAGCCCATAACCCAGATCCTCGTATTTGGGTCTTGGATAGTGGCTTGTTCGGCGACGAGGATAGAGGTCTGGACGACGGCAACTCTTGAACACTATACCACGCTCTTTACAATGGCCACCCGGAAAGGTGATAACGAGATCACCGGCGGCATATGTACTATGCCGACATATTTGAATAAGATTTTCGCTGGGCGTCGGGATGGTTGGGTGGAAATTTGGAACGTGTCGACTGGGAAGCTCATCCACACCCTCCTGCCTCCGTCCCCTAGCTGTGGCCCCGTTACGTGTATGCAGCCTACACACGCGCTGTCCCTCATGGCTATATCTTATGCTCAGGGACCGCTCGTTATTCGGAACATTCTCACCGATAAAACGCTTATCCAACTAAATGCTGGTGCGGAAGATGCTCCCGTGACAAGTATTGCTTTTCGCACGGACGGTATGGGCGCAGGACATGATGGCCGTAAGGATGGGGTTATGGCAACTGCGACCGACGAGAGCGGCGACATCACCTTTTGGGATCTAAACGACGGTGGTCGAGTCATGGGCATTCTAAGGAGCGCCCATAATCCACCAGCGCGGGATGGTGCTAAGGTACGTGGTGGTGTAAGCAAGACCGAATTCCTAGCGGGGCAGCCCGTCCTTGTCACAAGTGGCCGAGACAATTCCCTTAAGACCTGGATATTCGACCAGACTCCATTTTCTCCTGTGCCGAGGATACTACAGACACGAAGCGGTCATGCTGCCCCTGTTACGTCCCTTCGTTTCTTGCCTTCAGACTTCGATGGCGCCGAAGCAGGTAACAAGTGGCTTCTTAGTGGAGGAAAAGATAGAAGTTTATGGGGATGGAGTCTTCGCCGAGATGGCCAAAGCACCGAATTGAGCCAAGGAAATATACGTCAGAAGGCCAAAAAGCATGGGGTTTTGGCCATGAACGCCCTAGGCCACGGTCCAACCACCACACTCGAAGATTTAAAAGCCCCAGAAATTACCTGCATCGCTTGCTCACTGAACCGAGATGGTGGCATGGGCGCCATCCCGGGTAAGCAAGCGATATGGCAAAAGACGCGAGATCCGAAGAAGTCTCTGGATGCCGAGATCAGTGGCATGACCGGCTGGGAGAGCGTTGTCACCGCTCATAAAGACGACCCATTTGCACGCACCTGGTTCTGGGGACGCAAGCGTGCAGGCAGGTGGGCATTTCAGACTGGTGATGGTACAAACGTGTCAACCGTCACGATGAGCTCTTGTGGAACCTTTGCGGTTGTCGGGTCTGTTGGTGGGTCAATCGACATGTACAACTTACAGTCCGGCCTACACAGACAACGATTTCCTTCCAAATTGACACCCGCGCAGGCTAGACGGGTTAAGATGCAGCAAGCGAGACAGGCAGACACGGTCATACAACTTGAAGCCCGCACATCTTCTAAGTTTTTCCCAGGGACGGGCAAGCATGTGAAGCCCGTCACTGGAATCGTAGTTGACTCGATGAATCATCTCGTGATCAGCTGCTCTCTCGATGGCCGGGTTAAGTTCTGGGAATTTCTAACAGGAAACTTGGTCCATGAAATCAATTGGGCCCCAATGACTGCGATCACTGGCTGCCGCTACCACTCTGCAAGTGATCTTATAGCCTTTTCATGTGACGACGGATCTATTCGTGTGATAGACATAGAAACCAGACAAACGATCCGTGAATTCTGGGGCTGTCAGGGCAAGATCAATGACTTCACGTTCTCGAATGACGGACGTTGGATAGTAGCCGCATCCCAAGACTCCATTGTAAGAGTTTGGGATCTACCGACAAGTCATCTTATTGACGCGATCCGGCTCGAAAGGCCTTGCACCGCTTTAGCATTTTCAGCCACGGGCGAATATTTTGCCACTGCATCCGAAGGCGAACTAGGGGTTAATATCTGGAATAACAGGAGCGTTTTTACACATGTTCCAACGAAGCAAATATCCGAGAGTCTTGTGCAACAAATTTCCGGGCCCACAGCCTCAGGAGAAGGTGGTCAAGGGCTACTGGAGGCAGCATTTGAAGACGGCGACGCGACGGAAGAGGAAGATGAAGTTGCCACACCCAGTTTAGACCAGCTCAGTGCTGACATGATGACTTTAAGTTTGGTTCCAAGGAGTAGATGGCAAACTTTGTTACATCTCGACCTAATTAAGAAGAGAAACAAGCCAAAAGAACCACCAAAAGCTCCCGAAAAGGCACCTTTCTTTTTACCATCCACAACCGGAATACCATCTGCGAATCAGAATTCACATGAGGCAAAATCTAACAATAACCAGAACGAATCAAAGATCACGAAATTTGACCAAAGCAGAATGGAACAGGCATTCACGAGTAGTCTGCGGGCTGGCGCCGCCAGTGGAAACTGTAAGATGCTGGATTCTCGAGCAATTCTCTTGCAACGTTTATTGACTCTTCCTCCAGATGACGATTTTATTGAGCATCTCAAAGCCCTTGCTCCGGCTACGGCAGACCTTGAACTGCGCTCACTTTCGCCCGCCGAAGATGATGACTCAAACGAGTTACTGCAATTTATCCGAGCTATGACAAATCGTCTCAAGGCAAGACGAGACTATGAACTTACCCAAGCATGGATGACAGTCTTCCTGCGGTTACACTTTGACTTGATTCTTAAGAGCGATAGCCTCATGAACGCATTGGGAGAATGGAAGCAACATCAAGCCGAGGAATGTGAAAGATTAGATAACCTAGTAGGATATTGTGGTGGTGTGGTCAACTTTCTGAGGAGCCCGAGGACATGAAGGGAGAACACCATATTCTAGCTATCCGTACGACCACAGCCACAGACAGTTTAGACCTAATCCCATATGCTGCCAATGGCGTTTGGATATGCGGCTTACATTGTACAACTCAATCCGAAGCATCATTTGGCAGCTTGTCTAAAGGAGTGACCATTCAGCTAACCACCATTACGCTGCATCAGTCATGCTTCTTGGAATCACATAAACGTTCACTTACCCCACGACCTATCGAAGCTAATCCAAGGAGATCTCGCAAATCTGGCAGGTGTGCGGTAAGCTGTTGGAGATTACGCAACCCTTCCCCGCAAAGAATTAGTAAAAAGGATCTATGATGCGGTTCGTGATCATAGGTTCCAATAACCTCCCTTTCAAGCACATCACGACCAGTATACCTGCTGCTCATATAATTGAATTACCGACGCTTGTGTTAAGATGGTTTCTGTCGCCCTTAACCAACTGTTCGCCACTTTCATCAATGCCTTGCACATCCTCCATAACAATGCTGTGCTCGACGCATACGGTCACCTCTCGGTGCGCAACCCAAATAACTCATCGACCTTCTTTATGTCCCGGAACTTGGCGCCAGCCCTCGTGTCATCTACCAGCGACATAGTAGAGTACTATATCTCGGACGCGTCTCCGGTCGAACCCAATGCTCCCAACGGCTTCATTGAACGTTACATCCATTCCGAGATTTACAAGCGGTACCCCAATATCAGCACCGTCGTGCATAGCCACTCGCCCGCCGTGATCCCATACAGCATCAGCGATGTCCCTCTAAAGCCATCGATCCACATGGCAGGGTTTCTGGGTACGTTTATTTCGTTCGTGCTCAACCTTTATGTGTGTATGTATGTATTACTGTACAGGGCTAAATGGAGCACGACGTCGAGGATGTAGGCGACCGAGTCCCCGTCTTCGACATCTCTAAATACTACAGCAGTAACGACACCCAGGATCTCCTCGTGCGCAACGTCCGCCTAGGCGCGGCGCTCGCGGCGGAATTTTCCTCCAGCGGCGGTACTGGCGAGACGGAGAGCTCCCCTGATTACTCTGTTGTGTTGATGCGCAGCCACGGCTTCACTGTCTGCACAACGAGCATCGAAGCCGTCGTGGTCCAAGCTGTGTACACACAGCTCAACGCGCAGGTGCAGTCGGATGCGCTGACTATCCAGCACGCGTATTCGGGAGCGAAGGTCAGTAGTTACCAGGACGAACTCGTCTATCTCACGCCACAGCAGGCGAGGGATAGCTACGTGACGAATGCAGGGACTGCGCAGCGCCCTTGGGATCTCTGGGTTCGCGAAGTTAAGGTGTCGCCGTTGTACGTAAATGAGCTGGACCCGTGAGGAACCAGCTCCCCGAGATGTTAGTTTGCATCTTAGGCGAAGTGAAGAGTTGTTGATAGCAAGAATACATTTGCGAAGTGAAACATCGGACAAAATCATCCATGTATTTGACACCTCTTGACTGCGACATACGTTCACCTGCCTTCTCTTTTTTTTTTTTCCTCCCTCCCCCTTGCAGAATTGTCTCAGAGCGGCAGCGCCCTTCCGCCTCGATTGATACGTAAAACAAGCGCCTAAATATCTCAGGCTGTTTCATATAGTCCTCACACCGCTCCATCTCGAACCCAGAGCGCCGTGCAGTCTGACGTAGCACTCAATACCTTATACGATCTTTTCTATTAGATCGACAGTGATGTCGGCAGTCGGTGAGGTTTTGAAACAGCTAGGTAGCTATGTGGCTGCAGCTGATATAAAGATTTTGCACGCTAAAACTGGTCTTCTCTTCCGCACTCCGTAGAGGGATGTGTAGCGAGAAGATATACTGACAGGTCGTTTATTCGTTGACGTCGTTTAAGATAAACCAGTATAGCTATTCTTCTGGTATATGTAGCCAGCCTTATTCGCTCTAATTAAGTGACATTCAGTTAGACAATTTAGAGAGATTATTCAAGTAAATGTCCGCCTTTTATAAGTGTGATTGATTAGGCGATAGACGGCTGATGTTGAAACACTATATAGAACAAGATATCACGCGGCTATTCGCTGGTTCTTGTAGCGCGGAACAAGGCCAGTGAAGCGGTGTATATAAGACATTGTAGTGGCTGGCGTTGTTAAGCTGGGGTAAAGTTCGGGATGTGGGACAGTTGCTGCATCCCACATTCCTGTCCCACTTGGTAAGTAGACAGATGTTGTGCAGGAAGCGCTAGCCTGAGAGAGGAGCTTCGGTTGTCTTCCCCCTTGTCTTCGGCATTCATTTGGTCAGTACCTACCTTAAGCATGTTTGAAGATTGGCTGCTGACGCGCGAAGTTTGTTGACTGCCGTACTAATTGAGCTACAATTATGCGGCAACTCATCAATGCTGAGGTAGATGAAGAAGATGGAACATACCCAACTTTGCCCTCATCAAAATATCTCGGATCTAGGTACCATGCCCCACGTCTAAAAGTGCGACCTAGCCTAGACCGTTAGTGTAAATAAGTAGATGAGCCAATGAGTCTAGAATGTCGACGATCACGTACTGCTACGCACTGTTGTTGTGATCGGTAAGCCTTATAAAGCTTAACAATGCAGGCCGGGACTAATTTCGTCCATGTCTCTCTTCTCACGATCCAATGATTGGCCCTCGTTTTCTTTGTGGCTCTATCAGGGTTAGCAGCAGCAGGAGGCATGGTTGACTCATCCGGCCACGCCCATCGGGAATGTGGATTTTTAATTTACTTTTCCTTATAAGGCGTCGGTGGGAATGAATGGCGAACGACACGGCGGAGCATATTCCTGAAGCCAGAGCAATGTCGTCGGGGCAGCAGCAGCAGCAGCAGCAGCAGGCAGCCGGGGCAGCCAACGCGGAAACGCCACAGAGCTCGGCAAGCTCTAATGCCTCTCGAGCAGGAGAAAAACAGATGCCGACGGTGGGGGTCGCCGCCGACGGGGCTAGCGACGATAGGGAGCCTGGTCTGTCGCCGCTTGAGAGGATCACGACGAGCTTCGGGGCTCGACCGGAGTGCTTTAAAAACACGCTGCAGGAGGTCGCCTTTGTGATGCAGGCAACAGTGGCGACAGCTTCCTCGGCTTTCCTCGCCGGCACTGCGCTCATCATCACGGTCCCTGTGTCGATGGACTTGAATATGACACAGGGGCAGATTTCGTGGATCGGTGCCTCGACTTCGTGCGTACTCTCTCCAAATTCTTTTTCCTCATATTTGCACGCTTTCAGAACTTTGATGACTGCCCACGACAAACAGCTGACGTACTTGATTCACATAGATTGGTCGCAGGAGCGTTCCAGCTTGCGCTTGGCCAACTGGCCGACCTGCTGGGCCGCAAAGCCATGTTCATCACAGGCATGGCAGGCTTCAGCCTCTTCTCGCTTCTCGTGGCATTCGCGCAGAATCCGTTCTGGTTGCTGATCGTGTGTGGTGTTCTGGGTATTCCCGCGGCAATGGTTGTACCACCCGCTATTGGGATCTGTAAGCCCATTCCTCCTTATCGTCTTGTTTATGTCCGATGACCCCTTTAGATGCGTTCGCCTCTAGGCCCCGAAATGATGCCCTGGGGTTTCTCTTCTCAACTTTAGAAACGCCTACAAAGAGTAGTCAAATCGAAATTTACTAACTTGAAGCTTTGTAGTGGGCGCCGCATATGAGACGCCTTCAAAGCGGAAAAATGCCGCGTTTTCGTCATTCAGCGCCGGGAATCCGCTGGGTTTTGTTTTCGGTACGATACTTTGCGGTGTCGCGACCCAGCTATTCAACTGGCGTGCCGCGTTCATACTGCTGTCTATCATCTGGGCTGTATTCACCGTTCTTGCGTTCTGGGCTGTGCCTAACGTTGAAACCTTTGAGCGCGCGCCACTGAGAGAGCGGTTGGGCGCGTTGAAGCAGTTTGATTATGTAGGGACGATCCTCACGATTCTTGGAACTGGCATGTTCGCTGCTGGTTTAACGTATGTACTCCGCCTTGTGGCGTTCATTGCCTGTGCTAACCGTGTATAGACTTGGCCCCGAAGATGGTTGGTCGCGAGCTCATGTCATCGCGCTTATTGTCGTCGGCATACTGCTTCGTGAGTCATTTTTGTCACCATTTTCTTCTCTTAGCTTTTGCGTAGTTCAAAGCCTCTGTGAAGATTAGAGTCATGTCTTCTGGGCTCTGTACTGGACGAATGCTCATACGCTCAGAACGGCAATAGCTGACGAAAAGACCGATAGTCGTGATCTTCATCTTCTGGGAGAGAATCTTCCCTACGCCTTTGATCCCTCCACATATCTGGAAAGACCGGAATTTCAGCTTGGTACGCGTCCAAGTGAAATATCAACATATGACGACTAACGGCGCTTAGATTATAATCGTTGTTCTCCTCGGGAACATGAGTTTTCAGGCTACAGGGTTCTGGATCTCATTCTTCATGCAGCAAGTCCAGAGATTGTCAACGTTGAATGTCGCTGTGCATCTTCTGCCAATGGCTATCGCTGGTATACTATGGAATATACTCGCGGGCAGGATTCTTCACAAGGTTAACAATACAATTTTGATGGTTTTCGGTGCCGTCAGCTATCTTGCAGCGGCTCTGCTATTCTCCTTTATGAAAGCGAACAGTAACTACTGGGCGTTTATTTTCCCTGCTCTAGTTTTGAACGTTGCAGGCGCAGATCTACAGTTCAATGTCGCCAATGTGAGTTTCTTCCTTTCTGTACTTGTTCTTACCCCGGGCATCATGCTAATTTCTCATAGATGTATGTATTGCAATCGCTTCCCAGTCATCAGCAATCGTTAGCGGGGGGGATCTTCAATGTGGTGATCCGATTATCGAACACGGTCGTCTTGGGAATTTCAACAGCCGTGTTCAGCTCTATCGAATCGACACCTGCTGGGATCGCAGATCCGATGCTCAAGTACACCAGGACTTTCCAGACCACGGTCGCATTGGCTGCAGCCGGGGTCGCCATTTCTCCTTTCATCAGGCTGGGAACACAGGGAAATGCTCCAAAGATCGAGGTTCGAGAGGGAGAGGAAAAACCGGGAAGCTCAACGGAGGTCATGAAGCCGCCGAAGGTTCAAATCAATAAATGAGGATGTCTTTACCTAGTAAGACGGCGCGATAATAGCCGAGACGTCCCGGTGAATATTACGAGAAAGCCGGGAGGCTATTAGAGACTGCAAGCCTACATCAGATATAAATAGGCGGGTTAGACAATTGTGGCATGCAAATGCCAGATGTCATGAGGCGCAGGACTTCTCCCTGGCGCATATCAGATAACTGGTAAACGGTTTCCGATATTCGGACATGATCGGGTTTGACGGATTAATGGCGAAGCAACGACATTGATTGCGGCCGATTGCGCGGCGCTCCAAAATGAGATCGAGAAATAATCTGAACCGAGGAAAGCCGTCAATGAAGCACACAAGGTGCGGAATTATGACCGTCTCGCATTAGGGATTGCGCGTCACACGCCGTTAACCCACCGCCTGGGTTGATAAAATCAGTAGGAGGCCGAAAATCGGGGACTCAAATCATAGAAATACCTAGTAGGCTCAACAGGGATATTTCGACTCGCGAGAATAATAAAAGGATGGGGTAGGACGAGCAAAAGAAATGAAGATGCAAAAGGGAGCGATAACAAGGGAAAAAGAAAGAAAATCAAGTCTTTAAATAAATCAATACTTGCTGTCGCGCAATTGATCGCTAACGATGACGTCAAAACATACATGCAAGATCGAGGTAAGTCTCGTACAGCCAGCCAGCCAGCAGCACAGGATGCTTGAAATGATACTAAGATGCGCCTTGTGTTTCAATTGCGATCGTCTAAAGATAATAAATTTCCGACCAGATCATCCCGTGGGATCATTTGAACCCCGACCACGTACAACGTCTGCACGACCAGCGAGTGGCGTGTGGATGGAGGGCAGACGAGGTGCCAGAGTGGGTGGAATCTGCGAAGAGGGGAGGCAAGGTGTTCTACTGGGCTGTAGGTTAACTTCGAGCCCCTCGGCACTGGCGCAATATTGAAACAATTCACTGCGGCCAGGTTCTGGCCGAACACGTTCCGAATCGGAACACGCTGCTAGCACAACATGTCGCGGCACATCCTAACGTTCGTAAAATCCCAGCCAGGTTAGAGTGCTTCTACTTACGCTCTATAGGAAGCAGAGCCTCTTCGAGATACGGCAGCAGAGGTACGGCTTAAGCGGCGGCAGCCAACAGGCAGAGACTTCACGCCCATCGGCCATGTAGCACTCGAGGTCCATGATGCCGAGGAAGATGCGAAACTAGGTCTCCCCCCCGCCACAGTCTGGGTACACCAACTTTTCATATCCAGTGCGTTACAAGGGGGTGGGTATGGTGTTGCAACCATGGCCCAGGTCGAATCCGTAGCGGCGCAAGAACCTATGAATGGGAAGTGGATGGCATTGGACACCCTGGCAAAAGAGGTGCAGAAGGAGGCGGGCGACGCAACGTCCATCGACATAGGGATAAGGAATGTTATACCAGTGGTGAGTTATGCGGCATTTCATGTCCAGTCCAATACAGTATTAAGTACATCTAGCAGACGTCGAAGGAAGAATGGTATGCTCGTCAGGGATACGAGACGTACAGACAGGGACCCGGGTATACTTACCAAACCCCAGACAAACGCAGCATTCAGCTACGAGTCTCGTATATGAAGAAGAGAATCAACGGAGACGACGCAGCGCCCGCCACACCGGGCTTAAGCGACAAGATAGATAGACAATGAAGGGCGCAGCGAGGCCCTCTGTGAGAGCCGGGCAAGCCTCACGACTGACGAATTGGACTGAGGGACGGAATGGAGGGTGAAGAAGGCGGGAGCTGGAACCAACAGAGCCAGAGCCATACTATCTCGAGTGCTCTCCGGTCAATGTCGAGAGCATATATGGCCCGTTCCCCTCGAGATCAGCTTGCATCCCGGCGACTCTGACATGTTGCCCAACGGTTGCAAGCGCGAATGAAACCATCTGGGGAGGGTTGCAATGTGGGTTGAAGAATGAGATAGGCGCGAGATGGTATGTTAATGGCTCGAGAAGGCACGGGGTCGGGAAGCTTATGCAGGACAACTCATCAAACATGAAGGTGTGAGAACCAATGGGACCGAGAACACATGTTGAGGCTATCGCTTGACACGATTCGATGAGCAGTACGGAGCTGTTTGGAGGAGGTTGCTTGGTCCATCCCACGAGCCTGTAAGAAATGCAGCAGTCGGCGAGATTGGAGGTGCTCTGTGCAGATAGTGCCCCACCATTCGCCCGCCAAAAAGAGTACCTTAGGTACCCGCCTAGGTACTGTACAATGTAGACCAATGTCCCACCCGGATCTGCTATGTACCAAGGCCTCCCACGCTGCCAGCTTAGGTACCTGCTGTAGGTACAGGCAACAGTGGACAGGGGATCCTGTACTTCCCCAGACAGACAATGACACGGCCAAGCAGGGGCTCTCTGACGATAGCAATTGACAACGCGTTGCCGGTAGACGTTCGTGTGCGAGGCTTTCCATCCTCAACAACTCCCCACCATTCGAACATCCCGCAGCCCGTAGTTCGCAGTCCGCATCCCACACCCGAACAGATCGGACGCCCCGGACGCACACCGTGCTTCCAGATTATTCGAAGCTCCGGACTGTTCATGTTCATGTTGCGACCCAACCTCGTCGTCGAATTGGGCAGGGTGGAAACATGGAAACATGATACATAACCACTCGCCTCGAACCTTTCTCATCCACCCAATTCGAACCGACCACCTATGAGCCCTACGATTCCCAATAGCAGATCTATATACACAAGCATGGTTCTCCCCGTGAGCGTACACGTACTCCTATCAACAACCGCATGAAGCCGTAGTCTAGAACCCACGAAACCCAAAGTAAGCAAGACAGCATCGAGTCGTGTCGTGTTGCCATCTTATCTGCCCGCGCCACTGCGGCCGTCGAAATCCATCTGGTCGTGTCCACATGCCGCCGGCTACTGCCTCTTTCTTCAAACAGTCCAGGACGAAGATGCAGGCCTGGGTGACTAACAATCCGGGGCTGGGCCATAGCCAGCCCGGTGTCGCCACTTCTGCTCCTGCGACGACCTACGATCCTGCTCCGCCGGGCCAGGTCCAGACGCCACCGCATTCTCAACCTCAGTCTCAGTCGCAGCCGCAGCCGCAAATACAGGCGCAGACACGCCACGTAAACATACCTCAACCGAAACCATCAACAACAACGACGCAGCAGGCCTCACCGGGCCGTTCCCGTTCTCCCATCATCCATGCGAATTCTCAGCGCGCAGCGAGCGTCACGGCTGTGCGGATCCCCATGTCCTCTCGTTCTATTCAACCTCATACCCGAGATGGGTCCGTGAACCTCGCGCGCAGCAAAACGATCTCTTCCGAGCCCTTACAACAATCTAAGAGACCAGCGCCCTTTTGGGAGGGGTCGACAATAGAAGGCTCCGCGTTCAGTGACACTACTAGTAACATGGATTCTAACGCGCCGTTTGCCTATCGTCAATTGCCAGTTCAGGGGCATCCTGCTTTAAGTTACCAACAACATGACAGTACACGTCACCGTCCTGCTCCGAGACAGCTGGACCGGGCAGAGCATCCGCCTCCCTTCATAATTGGCTCTGATGGTTTGATTAATGAGATGGGTAATGAAAACGGAAACGGTCTCACCAGGAGCGCTTCAACCCCGGATGCTAGGAGTCAGCGTGGTGGCTTTAAGGAAATCATCTCCGATAATGGACGTGACCCGTATACCGATGACAGCGCATATAATACATCTCCAGAAAAAACACCATCAGGCAAAAGGCTACAGCATCCCAAAATTCTACCACTTAGACCCACTACTAGACGCGAATCGTATCCCGAACGTATTGTTTATCCAGACGGTGATCCTACTACGATGCCACAGACTCTGAAGCCTCACGTCTATCTAAATCCCAACCATAAAGAAGCCGCTCAAGTAGCGCAAGCACAGCCGGAGCGCTTACCTAGACTGCAAGTACCGGATCACCAGCCACATCGGTCAACTATTTTTGCTGACACGGATACGCCTATGGTTAGTCACCAAGACGATTCGGAAAATGCCAGTATTGAACGAGAACCAACGCCTATGCCCGCCGCAAAACCCAATGGGAAGGCGAAGACCCAAGTGAATCGACAGCTCTTCACTCGATCTAGTAAAGGCAAAGCTGGCCTGCGAGAGAGCGCCATGCCTCGATCTTCACCTGAGAAGCGCCAGCCAGCCACGAAGAAACGTTCATATGAGTTAGATTACGATGATGGGGCGTTAGCGGCTATGGATTACGAAACTTTGAAACAAGAAGAATTTGATTTCGATCCCGCCCAAGCTGAAGCCCGGTCGGTCTTTGAGCCGCCTCGAGGCACCTTGCCAGAAAAGTTAGAGCACTTCCTAGCCAAGGACCAAGCAAACCAGGTGAATTTCTTCACCAAGATGTCCGTCCGTGATTGGGAAGAGTCGGGTGACTGGTTTCTCGAGAGGTTCGGAGACATCATGGTTCGATTCAAGGAGGCGCGGAAGGAAAAACGAGAAATTGTGAATGCATTCGAGAACGAGATTGCAGAGCGAGAAGAAGCTGTACGAAACAAGATTCATGGCATTGGACAGACCCTAGCCGACTTGAAGAATGAGGGCGAAGGTATGATGCTGAACAAAGAATTCGATTGACCTTCAGCCAACAGAGGATGGACCCGGAGTGGGCGGTTTTGCGGAGCAGGGATGTTGCTCGTATCTAAGAATCGATGTCAGAGATGCTGTGAGAAAGATCCTACCTCATATGGTAACTTGAACTGGGGTTGTATGACATTATCACGACTTACGACCGCATAAGCCGGAGTTTTGGGGTTTCTACTTATACTTAGCTTCGCATATAGCTTCTTGCTAGATCCGGAATTACAAAAGCTTCTTGCAAGAGATGAGACTTGCAAGGTAGCGATCAACGGAGATGGGCTGATTATTCTGGCTCCTAGTAAGCTGTACTATAGTTACAAGTCGCTCTAATTCTCCCGATGTCCTCATTAGGAATTCGCGAAAATGGAGAGAAAATGAAATAAATCTTTTGAACCGGAGAAGGAGAGGCATTCAGAATCAGATGACTATTGTTTTCTTTACTTGTCTATTCTTACCAACCACTAGTCTCAGCTGGCACCGCGGCTTGTCGGCAAACACACCGCTGCGCAACCTATCCGTGAATAACTCGTATGCAGGGTAATAGGCGTCAACAAAGCGCAAGACCTGCTCGTCGCTCATGCCGGTCCCGCGCTGCGCCCGCAGCATGGCCTCTTGCTCCAGCCGCCAGTCGTAGACCCACTCGGTCTCCTCGGCGTCGATGTGAATAAAGGCGTCGAACAAGTCGGTGATGGCGTCGTACGCGCCCAGCTTCTCGTTGATGAACTGCAAGTGCCGGAGGTCATGCGACTTGAGAGTCCGCGACGGCGCGTTGTATTTCTGGAGCACTTCGGCGGGCGGCAACGGGCGGAAACCGACGCACCACCCTTCGAAGATGACGACTTGCACCTTGGGCTGCCCTGGTGTGTTGACCTCGGGCCAGCTGGAGCGCGGCACGCGGTCGCCTTGGCCCGAGAAGAGCGACTTGTCGTATTGGGGGACACGTGTTGGGTTGCCACTTAGGATGGCGGCGAAGAAGTCTCTTGCTAGGTCCATGTCGTGCGTACCTAGATGTATAGATATGTATGGTTAGTTTGCTAGGCTTTGTAAGTGAGAAGGCTGCAAACGAATATGCTATAAGAAAACTGTAAGTTGAGTGAGAAATGGATATCGTGTGAGTCACGTTCTCAAACGAAATAGAAGGATGAGATACGGTCTGAGAAAAATGAGATGAAATGAGATCTGATAAGGTGAAATAACATACCCGGCTCGCCCCTAACCTGCGCAAGCGGATTGTCCGGCATCGACGCCGCGAGCGCGACCTGGTCGTCGTGCGTGAGGTAGAAGTCGTCGATGCTGCATACTAGTGTCTCAAGACCCTCGTCGCGGCGCAGCGTCTCCGCGAGCCTGCTGACCAGCGTCGTCTTGCCCACGCCTTGCACGCCGTTTAAGCCGATGATGAAAGGGCGCGCAGACCCCGATTTTAGGTGCGATTGCAGCCGTTCCAGTATGAAGGGTATGCAGATCGGGCTTTTGTCATCGTGGATCTCGGTGTTGGTGGTGGAGCTCATTTTTTCATGTCTTTTACTATGCTTTCCCTTCTTTTGCCGTCGGGTTATTAATGAAGAGTCGTTGTTTCTCTAAATGAAGTCTGATATTTTGGTTTGTTGGCGCGCTTTCAGGAGCGCGGGTATTCTTAGCCGGCCTTAGGAGGTTATACTAGATACAAGACGACACCTGTAGATCGTCGGGTATAACTGGGCCGATCGTCTTGAAGATGCATTTGCGATGTGAGACACCTCAGATACCTTAAACTCGTCTCATACTCTATCATGTTGCAATGGAAATTCAAACAAGACGCTCATTTATTTCATTGGCTGAGTTTTGATTTATATAAATAACAAAAGGTTACAATATGAAGAGGTCCTTACTTACCTAGGTAGGTATCCATGAACTTGAAGGAAGCTTGTAACTACTCGCGTGTTAAGTGAATTCAGGTCCCTTTCCTAACAGCTGCACGAACATGTATGCCATCAACCTTTAACCGTTAGGATACATGGATGCGACAACTAGTGCGAAGCAACCAGAAATCCTTGAGGATGTACTAGATAGACAGTTATGTCGAAAGATTCGATGACTATACTCGACAAATAATCTCCTGAGCTGCCAACCACGGTCTATATATAAGTCGGTTGTAGGTCTTCCACTTTAGTGAGGCTAAGTTAACTCCGAGACATCGGTCTCTATTCTTTGCTAGCGACCTGCAGAGGTATTTCGTTAATTGCCATCTCAGCCGAGGACATCCATTTGTCAAGGGTCATATGACGGTAACCGTCGGATAAGCTGTGAATGAGTCCTGAGTCGCTAGGTACCTGAGGTAGACCACTCATAGCATCTTAGTGTCGCTTCGCGGAGAACCTTAAGTGGTGTGAGTGTGGGGAAATAGACCCAAGCCCCGGGCTCTAACGCTTATGTTTAGCACTTTGTGCCTTTTTGTAATGGCGGGAGAAGGATAGCAATTTCAGTTGGGTACAGTAAATCGTCAGAGTTTAGGTTCCTCTTTGCCATTTGTTTATATAGCGCCCGAAAACACAGTATTTCTATATTCTACGTAAGAAAATATTGAAGAGCGTCTATCAATGTTTGGCTAAACCGGATCATATTCTAGAAGCCTACTGTAAGGTGATACAGCGTACTAGTCGAGTCGCGTGCATGACCTCATCCTGTCTTCAGCAGCTTGACATGTGAATTCCGGGGCGTATTTCTAACCGGATTGGGCATGGCTGAGCTGCCGCGTGCTCGGCCAACGAGTGGATGGGTCCCCTCGGCATTCCAGTCAGAGCTCCCAAAGCTGCCTCGGCTGATTCCTGTAGCGGAGCGAAAGAGCGGCATCTGTTCGCTGGGCACCATTGCGTAGCTGTTTCTGTCTCTGCTTTAATCAGCCAATACTTTACCCAGCACAACCGCAGCGGTAGTGACACCGAACATTCACCTTCTATCCATCATCCATTCTCCATCTTCCTCACCTCCACATCCATTCTCTCCGTCTTCCTGTTTCTCCTCTTGTCTTTGCCATTTTCTGTTGTACCTAATCTTCTGAGTCAAGTACACCATGTCGGGTCAATTGCGCTACGACGGCCAGGTCGCCGTCATCACCGGCGCTGGCGGTGGTTTGGGAAAAGCATATGCCACATTCTTTGCCTCAAGGGGAGCCAAGGTTGTCGTCAATGACCTCGGTGGCTCTTTCAAGGGCGAGGGCAATTCGACAAAAGTAAGTCGGGACACCTTGCTCTCCCTCATAATGCTTGCTCAAGAACTTTTCCGGCTGACATGGTCATGATTCCATAGGCTGCCGATGTGGTCGTCAACGAGATCAAAGCCGCCGGCGGTGAGGCCGTTGCCAACTACGACAGCGTCGCAGACGGCGAGAAGATTATCGAGACTGCCATCAAGACTTTCGGCCGTATCGACATCCTCATCAACAACGCCGGTATACTGCGTGACGTCAGCTTTAAGAACATGAAAGATGCCGACTGGGATTTGGTCATGACGGTGCACGTCAAGGGCGCCTATAAGTGTGCCCGTGCAGCCTGGCCCTACTTCCGCAAGCAAAAGTATGGCCGTGTCATCAACACTGCCTCAGCCGCTGGTCTGTTCGGCAACTTTGGCCAGGCCAACTACTCCGCTGCCAAGCTTGCCATGGTTGGTTTTACGGAGACCCTGGCCAAAGAGGGCGCTAAGTACAACATTGTTTGCAACGTCATCGCTCCTATCGCTGCCAGCCGTATGACTGAGACAGTCATGCCCCCAGAGATGTTAGAGAACCTGAAGCCTGACTGGGTTGTACCCCTTGTCGCTGTCTTGGTCCACAAGGACAATACCAGTGAGAATGGTTCCATTTTTGAGGCCGGTGGTGGTCACATGGCTAAGTTCCGATGGGAGCGATCAAGTGGTCTATTACTCAAGCCAGATGAGAGCTACACCGCCAGCGCTATCCTCAAGCAGTGGAGCAAGGTCAACGACTTCTCAAACCCCAAATATCCTTCTGGAGTCAACGACTTTGTGGGTCTCCTTGAAGAATCAATGAAACTAGGCCCTAGCCCGCAAGGTGAAAAGATTGACTTCACGGGGCGTGTGGCTTTGGTGACCGGTGGTGGTGCTGGTATTGGCCGCGCTTACTGTCTTGCATTTGCAAAAGCCGGTGCATCAGTTGTTGTCAACGATCTCGTAAATCCAGACACGGTTGTAGAGGAGATTAAAAAGCTGGGAGGCAAGGCAGCTGGTGTTAAGGCTTCCTCTGAAGATGGTGACAAGGTCGTCAAGGGCGCTATTGATGCTTTTGGCAGACTTGATATCGTTGTGAACAACGCTGGTATCCTACGAGATAAGGCTTTCGCCAACATGGACGACAGTTTGTGGGATCCGGTTATGAACGTCCATCTACGAGGTACTTACAAAGTTACCAAAGCTGCTTGGCCCATCTTCCTCAAGCAGAAATATGGACGTATCATCAACACTACTTCGACGAGTGGTATATATGGCAACTTCGGCCAGGCCAACTATTCCGCAGCTGTAAGTTGAAATTGTCCAATTAAAATGGTCGGCGCTAACCTCTGGGTTTAGAAACTAGGTATACTAGGCTTATCCCGAGCTCTTGCGCTTGAGGGTGCCAAGTACAACATTTACTGCAACACGATCGCCCCCAACGCTGGAACGGCGATGACTGCTACTATTCTACCTCCAGAATTAGTACAAGCTTTCAAGCCTGACTACATAGCTCCTCTAGTTCTTGCTCTTTGCAGCGACAAGGTCCCTGAAAACCCTACTGGTGGCCTCTACGAAGTTGGCTCCGGTTGGTGCGGCCGCACAAGGTGGCAGCGTTCTGGAGGTGTTGGCTTCCCTATTGATGTGAAGCTAGAGCCCGAGGAAGTTCTTAAGAATTGGTCTAAAATTCTTGATTTCGAGGACGGTCGAGCAGATAACCCTGAGAAGACGACGGCTTCAATAGAAAAAGTCATGGCAAATCTAAACAACAAACGAGGGACATCTAAGGTATGAGCCTTTCTATTTCCTCGATGCCTCCGTCTCCACTGTACATATTAGTTCTCCGCTAGATAGCTTGAATGTGACTTTGATGTTGATAAAACCCTTCTCTTTTAGCAACCTAGCAAGAACAATCAATATCTCGAAGCGCAAGAAAAGGCCAAGAAAGCGAAATCCGAGTCATCTGAGTTCACCTACACAGACCGTGATGTCATATTGTATAATCTGGGTATCGGTGCTAAGCGCACTGACCTTTCCTACGTTTTCGAAGGTCACGAAAACTTCCAGGTTCTGCCCACATATGGTGTTATTCCGCAGTTCGACACCAACATGCCCTACAGCTTCGACGACCTGGTACCCAACTTTTCACCCATGATGTTGCTTCACGGCGAACAGTATCTTGAAATCAAGAAGTACCCTATCCCTACAGCTACCAAAACCAAGAATCAGGCCAAGTTGATCGAAGTTGTTGATAAGGGCTCTGCTGCCATCCTGAAGAGCGGTGTGACTACAGTCAATGCCGAAAACGGCGAAGAGCTATTCTACAATGAATCAACAGTCTTTCTCCGAGGATGCGGTGGATTTGGCGGTCAAAAGAAGCCCGCTGGCCGTGGTGCCGCCACTGCTGCCAATGTCCCTCCCAAGAGGGCCCCTGACGTTGTGGTAGAATCCAAGACAATTCCTGAGCAGGCCGCAATCTACCGCTTGAGTGGAGATTATAAGTGAGTTTCCCCTACTCTCGATCTATTTCTGCTTCCCTACCTTGCCTGTCATTATGCTTCCATTTTCAATTATACGTAGCTAACTAATGTAGCCCTCTACATATTGATCCGAGCTTTGCGAAGATGGGCGGCTTCAAGGAGCCTATCCTACATGGACTGTGCTTCATGGGAATTGCTGGTAAGGCTGTCTACGAAACTTTCGGGCCGTACAAGAACATCAAGGTTCGGTTTGCTGGCTCTGTGTTCCCAGGCCAGACGCTCGTTACGGAGATGTGGAAGGAAGGAAGTGGCAAGGTTATCTTCCAGACCAAGGTCAAGGAGACGGGCAAGCTCGCCATTTCGGGAGCAGCTGCCGAGCTGGTGACTGGTTCGAAGAGCGAGAAATTGTAGAAAATGGAAGGATAAGAGGAGAGACTAGAATCCAATAACGAATCGACAGATAGGTCTGTCATTGATATCACGTGAGCAAGAAAAGATGTCTTCGAGTTTTACGATCGAATCACCTGTTTTTATATAGCTGTCCCGACCCAAGGTAATCAATGAAGGAGTGATGGGACATTGGCTTGGTAGATTGTATTATTCAATCTAATCGTGCTATATAGCTGCAAGCAACCAGGAGACCAGCGATAAACTATCACCGGAGATCCTAGTGCTTGCTCCAAAAAGGGGTTACCCGGGTGATGTTTATGTTCTTTGTTTCTTTCCTACTATCCTCCAGCCTTGTCCTGTCGCCTTTTTTCGTTAAATCGCAGCCTTATATCTTATATTGGTGTTCTCAATGACAGTGACAACCCTGCTCTACACAGTCATCTCTATCATCCCTATTGCGCTTATAGTATTGACCCTGCTAGTAGTGTCTTGGGGCCTTGGGTGCCTTGGGCGGTTTAGGAGGTCGGGGAGGGCTTCTTTGGCTTGGTCTCGGTCTGGTCGTCACCCGCTTGGTCCGGCACGTTGCTTTGCGTATAACACCCCGTTGTGTCACCCTGTGGTGGATACGAGGGTGCTGGATTTCCGTATCCATAGCCCTGTGCTGAATACCATCCGGGTTCTGGATACCACCCGGGTTCTGGATTTCCATACGCCTCGGTCTGCGCTTGTAACACAAGTTGTCGAAAAGCATACGCCTGAGCCTGCGATGGATCCGAGGTTTCTTGAGATCCTGAGGCCGAGTCCTGTGCGGGAGCCCAGGTTCCTTGACTGTCACATAATTGATAAGACAAACGGCCAATATATCAGCATGAGGAGGATACACACCTTTGGTCCGCCCATGCTGTTGTATCATACCCTCCTGCTCCTGAGGCAGCAGAGCCTCCCGCCGTTGCTGCAGGATAGTATCCCGATGCTGCTATAGAAGCATAAGTAGGCGTCACACCTGAATTGTCGTATTGTGCTGATGGCGTATAAGTATCTGACCCCGGTAACTCTTGATCGCAGGTGCATTCCGAATGCTTCGATTTGTCTTTACCTCTGCATTTCTGACAAAGACATTTCGACGGCGCAGGGCCCTTAGAAGTGTCTTGATACATGATTGCGTTTTGGACCTTTCCCTGCTGATGATGGATGTGTGATGTAGGATGAGAACTGATGAAAGCACGTCGGAATAGCTTAAATTTATAGGAAGTGAAGGATGCTAGTACGATGTGTTTATACCTACTGTTCTTAGTCACTCGCATCACAAATAGGTTCTTCTCCAATGGTAACTCGTCCTCGCAGGGTGGCTTTGTTGCGCCGGATTACATGGTGGCATTCTCCCTTGTTTTCGCGATTGTACTTTCGTCGTTTCGGTGTCAAAATTCTCATATCTGTGGATAGTCTTATACCTTCTTACTCTTAGGCAACACTGCCTCCCCCTGTGGTACAATTCTGTTTGTCCAATGATCTCTCGCGTTCTTTCCTTTCAAAATCCTTTCTTCCACCAGTGGTTATCATCTGCTTGATATCCTTGCCTCCTGGTATATTGTTTGTCTTGTTCTGAAGTCGGCGTACCCGATAGGGCTGCTCTCTGTAACGCCCGTAATTTCAATTGTTTATTGTTTCCTCTCACCTTTTGCTCATAGCGATCAGTTGGGGTAATTCTTAATTCTCAGTATATAATTGGTCCTCAGGGATGGGTGGTCTTCATACACATGAGGCGGAAAAAATCAATCAAGGGATGATAATGCACTGTCATATCATCCTCTCCAAAAAGACCTTACACATCCTCGTCCCATATTGGTGATCTGACTTGATAAGACCAGTGCATTTGCCATTAGTGTTCCGGTGCTCGTCCCTTGCGCTTACAGTGTATGCCATGTCTCGCAGATGTTTGGGAAACCAGGGGTACGAACTGAACAAACAGCCAGTTGACTACTCAGGAAAGTGGCCGGGAAGGCTTGAGGACTCGAGTCCTAATATGCCACAGCCGGCCGAAATTGTCACTCTGTTGCATAGAGCTCTAGTTTTCGGCTAAAGCATAACTTGAATAACTTTCTAGCTTCTGGGGGAGAAGTGTATAAACGATCAGTGCTTTTGAGAACGACGCACTTCAGCCCATGTGACAGATATGAATGTTGGTGTGTTTCCCTTAAATGTTCTTAACATACTTTGCGAATAGAAGAAGTTCTGCTAGCAACCCAGGCCTAAGTTTTATTTGAAATATTGTTACCAGCACAGAAGTTATAACGAGTTCTTGTTTTATCCTTCTATCCTTTTTTTTTCTTTCCTTTTTTCCCTTTTTCTCGAATAAAAACATAACAATACTATAGTGCTTGTGAGATATAACGAATGTCTCTTGTATGCCTGGATGCATATTTAGTCCCGCATCTGCCGGCACAACTCGAGGAATAGGCGCTGGCCACGGCTTAGATCTTCTCCGCTGTGTTCTCTTTCTTCTCGTCCCAGTCTTCCCTCGGGATAGGGGTGGCGATGGTGGTGGCGGCCGGATCTTATAGGCTCGTATAAGTCTGGGTTGTCCCCAAATCTTGTACTATCTTCATCTACCTGTGGCCGCACTTCAACACGCCTTCGAGGCCTCCCCGTCGCTGGATCGACATACCGAGTAACTCTCGGCGCAACTTCCGCCCACCTCCTTTCTTCTTCTGCTCGTCGCTCATCCATCTCTCGTCGTCGACGGCGTGCATCTCTATCGTCGTGTTCTCTATCCCATTGTCGTGTTTCTCCCTGTTCATATTCTATATCGCGTAGACGTGCCTCCCTCTCTTCCTGCTCTCTCTCCCGTCGAAGTTGCATTTCCTCCCTCTCCAATTCCTCGCTTGAGGATCGATGATGGTGACGGCGTCTGTGACCAGAGTTTCCGCTTTGGACGTGACGATATTCGCTCGGGCGGCCAGCTGAATTCCCAGGTACGTAGGGATCATCATGCCTTTATTCTAGAGTCAGCGAGCTAAGGAATAATAAGTAAGAGGAACTACACACTCATAGTAGTCGTGATGGTGGCGATGGGAGTGATGTCGCGACCTCCCGTTTCTATCATGATCGTGCCTCGACATCGTTCTGGTTCTGAGAGTCTTTCTGTTGTGAAGGGTTTGCGGTGATGAGGGTGAGGATCTCAGCTGCTTCTCGGGACCAAATGGCGGGGAAACGATTCTTTAAGTATTCATTTTCTCAGGTAGCACTATGACGCTTCATTGTAGTTTGGTAATAGTGAAGAGATGTAAATGAATCACAAGTCGTAACGATACTTGGCAAATGTCAGTCAAAACAGGCGTACTTACAACTGTTAGTTTCACGATACTTGCACACATGACAATATCTAGGGATAATGAAACATTACCCTTCAACCAATCAGCACTTATCGTACAAGAGTAATTGAATGGCATGACGCAGAAGGCCAACATCGTAGCATCAAAACAGCGAATAGGAAGTAAAGTTAGATCCTAGTGGTAGGCCAAATTGTTCACATGTTCGTAAGCCTCATGTCAGCGAGTTACGCACGGAACTTGAGAAGGGAGCAAGGAAGCGTGATGCACGGGTAAGCCAGATGGAATAGTTTATATTTATTCCTCGGGAGAGTCACACATCGTCACACGCTCAGCTTGATATACGTAAGTCTTGTCTCTAGCGGCCGTACGGGGAACTTGCTAATTTTGGTCTACGTAGGCCGTGCCTCTGCTTGCCGAACTTCTAAGGAAAGGAGGAACGAGGGGGAGAAGTTGAATGACGAGCCTTCCTACCGACACCTAGCTATTAGACAAATTACGATGAAGTATCAGTTCTACTGTCTTTTTCTTCTCGTTGTCTTTACGGACATATGCTCCATATAACCGCCTCATCAAAGGTAGGACTATCCGCTAGTATTTGGCTACTTAACATCTGAGACCCCATGGGAATGGTTCAATGAACGGCGAGAAAGATTATAACCGCTTTGAGGGCGTCCAAGGTTTTTGTGTACTACAAAATGACGTTCTCTTGTTTCATACACAGTTTCCTCGTTCTTTCCATGTGATATGAAGGCTTTGGAACCTGACACATGTATTTAGTACCATTTCTAGAGCCAGCGTAAAGGATCTTTGACGAACACTCGAAGTATGAAATACCAGGCTTGGTTCTTACATCAAATAATTCATCGAGCTCGGTTTAGTCGAGGTCGAATCAATGTAACAAGATACGAATTGGTTTTATGAGATCTTTAAGTACATATCTGTATAAGATTCTTTTCAAGTAGTTTGTGAAGCTCTGGAGACAGCCTGGTACTAGAGATCCCGGTAAAATAAAGCAAACGGGATCATCTCAGTTGATATAGAGCATACTGAAGTGAACCCCATGGGCTCACTGCCTATATTAAGGGATCTGCCTTCAGGAGATAGACCACCTCTACACTTCCTGAGGCCTTCAATTTCTTTACTTTATTTTACTTTCTGATGGGGGACTTAGTGATCATAAGGAATAGAATGCTATATTTATTAAGTTCGTAAAAATCGCCTGTTCTCGCGTGTGTTCTTTTACAGATGACTACCTTTTAATCCCCTTTTTATACCTCCCTTGCTAGCCAAGCCTGTTACCCCAGGTGATTAAGTCATACTGATCCACCCACATCACTTCAATACAGAGTCGATCACTTGGTAGCGAAAAGGTCCGGCGGCTATAGAACTAGCGAGACTGCCGTCAAGTCAAGCCGGCTACCACCACATTAGCAGTTGCAATCACCACGACTAGCCCATCTATAAGTGATATGTCGCGTAGTTATAGAATATGATATTGAAATCCCCAGGCAAACCCTCGTCTCAGCCCCGTAAAGACGACTGGCATAATGCTGTGGTCTGGGCATCCGAAATAGCACAACACACTGAGAGACATCTACAGCATTCTTCTGAAGCTGTACATATATAATAGTTAACCTGTGTATTTATAGACTTTGCATGTATAATGCTGCTCTGACTGCCTGGGTATCGTCTGTCATACATACTATGAGTATGATCCCATCCTGACTGGCTCGTCAAGTGTGTTGTTATTATGAATAAAAAAGATCAAGTCTCTTTCTGGCCAGTTTGCCAATGTGCCAACGCCCGGTCAATGCAATGCTCCTTCATCTAACAAGGTAAAAAGTAAGGAAATGCAGTGCTTGTGCTTTGTGTATGCATGCACCCAAGCCCACCCTAATAAACTCCGGTTTCGCCTGGCTATTGTACCTTCGCCCTATCTCGTGACCTTAAACTATGAAATTTTCAACTAGAAAATCGCAAATGCTTTCTATTGTTGGCATCCTACCACCAGAGAGCGCAGAGTCGATGACTCCCCTCCTGTTAGCAAAGCCCATACCATCAGCATAGCCGGCGCCGCTCTCAAGATACGCCTTTTCCGCGTTTGTAAGTTCGCGACGTTCTGTTTCTCTCCACCTGCGCTCCGCGTCCGCCTTGGCTTTCCGCAAGATGGCGTCCGTATTCTCTGTTTCCCAGAGATTGCATTTGTTGCACTCCGTACACGGTCTACCGTCGCCCTCGGGTCGAAAATGTGGACAGAAGTGTTGATAACCCTCGTTGGGGGCGCCGATATCCTTTCGGCAGACGTAGCACATTTTGTAGCCACAGGGACAAGTCAACTTGTTGCATCCTTCCATCTTCACAAAACATGTGTTGCAGCGTGGACATATGCGCTTTATTGCCATAGACATGGCCTGCTCAACTTGCGTGCGCAGGGCGACGAGGGAAGACTCATGACAGAGATGAATGTCTACCCACGCTTTTGAGCATGACATACATGACAACCGCCCACAGGCCGGATTTTGACAGACAAATTTTAATCCACGGCGCCGGCGCTGGTAACGGTTGAGTGCTGCTGCGAACTGTCGATAGACGAATGATCTAAACGAGCCATTCAAGCTAAGGACCAGACAAATCGCGCCGATGCCAAATAAAACCAATGAGACTGGGGAGAGCAAAAGCGAAATGAGGATCAAGATGGCATTAGGAAGTGAACTTGAGCGAATCTTCGGACGAGGGGCATCGGCTGGCATATATAGTTCGTCAACTTCTGCGTAATTGCAAAAGGGACATCGAATCAATGGCAATCCGCTTGCGAGAAGACCGTGCTCTGCCAAGCGCTGATCGAGCTTCTCCAATATCTCGGCTCCATTGTCTGTTCCGTTCATAGCCCGTCGGATGTGATCAGAAGAGATGCATCCCTCACAGTCGGCAGAGGAGACAGCAGGACATCGCAATGTACCCGTGTCTTTCTGTATACTACGCTGCCATGCTTGACCAAACACAGCCTCTGTTATAGACTGTTGTACGCAGCGAAAGCAAACCATGTGACCCTCAGCACTGCAGGTTGTCATCTCCTCGAAGACGGAGTCAGTGTAACAACAGGCGCATTCATACGTAGCCTCACAGGCCTCAGCTTCTTCCGTCTGTACCGACAATGCAAGAGCACGATCGGCCCTTTCTCTGGTGTCTTTCTCGAGTGTTTTGAGGGGCAGAATGAGCTCCTCGAAAAGTTCGCGGTCGAGTTCCGCATTACCTGTGGCTTTCACTGTAGGCACCAGTGAGCCACCCTCGGATGGCCTCCAAGAAACCAAGGGATGCGTCTTTGCCTCAGATGATGTAACAGGCTTTCGGCGAAATATAAGTGAGGAGATGGCGAATTTCCACGACTTGGACGACAGATCAACGAGGGTTGGGCGAGCATCGAGGTAGGAGTAGTTTGACTCGGAGAGCACAGCGCTGATAGCGGATCTAGAGAGACCCTTGAATTCTTGCAAAGCCAGGGCCCGAACCGCTGCCTTGTATGCGGGAGTCCTGAAGCTTTCGGCCTTGGAGACCGATGCTCTCTGTGCTACCTGCTGGTCCACGGTGCGCCGGCGGCCCTTGACATGGAGGGCGGGATTCTTCAGCAGCATATCCGTGATGACAAACAACTTTGACTCGTCAGAGAGGTTGGAGAGCATCTCGCGGAATACTTCTATCTGCACATCCGGGAAGAGAGAGGAAAGCGTCTCTAGATCGTTGTTCAGGCTGAGGACATCGTTCGGAAGCGGTGCCACAGGCTCCAGTTGCGACTCATCAAATATGTAATCGGACCTGGAGGAGCATTCACTGGCCTGCAACTGCAATCGCGACTGCGACTGCGACGGCGAGGGGGAGGGGGAGGAGGATGATGAGGGCGGCGACTGTCTTAGTTGGCTCGAGCTTTTAGAGCGACTTCTCTTGGACAAGGTCCTTTGCCTCGATGGCCTCGACGGCCTTGACGAGGTTCCAAACAGGTTAGAAAGGAACATATCTGTGGATCGGTCTTTGATCGAAGCTCGTCGGTCAACACCATGATCGCTTCGGACGAAGGAAGCTCGAGGCAGGAGTGACGAGTGACGAGGGGCGAGGGGCGAGAAACGAAGGAGTGAGAATAAGGACAAGGCTATCAAACTATCTTTTCCGAAGTATCGGGGGCGCGCATTACTCCGCACAGGAGCTGAAAAGGAGCTGGAGGGTCACCGAGATAAAGAAACGAAAGCGTGGAGAGACACGAATAGAAAGTGCATCGCGACAAGGCTGACAGCTGATGTTCTGGCCGATGTCAAAGGTGATAGAAGTCTTGGGTATTCTGGTGATAAAGAAGAAGGGTCTCCAAGCTAGAGCGTCGGTCCGCGGGATGCGACACGCCAAGGGTCAATTCTGCTACCTAAACGTGGTGGATACTCGCCTACCTACCTAGGTACTCACTAGCAGGGATAGTTAGGCACCTTATTGCCGTTTACAGTGATAGCGGGTCAGCCTATAAGTGACTTATACACCCAATCAGAGTCACAGAGTGGTAAAATAGTACCGTTTGGGTCAACGAAAACGAATACGCCAGCTTACCTGTATAAAAGGACCAGTTGGTGAATTATACATTACCAGATGTGTCAGCTCACAGAAAAGGGTTGGTTGAAATAAGGTAGAATCGCGCAAGTAACGAGATATTTATAAACTCAATCTGCACTATCTCGACGGAGACGCATATGTCGTAAGGAAGCTCTGAGTGGCTACCACCGTTTCTGTTCCATGCATGCTAACTTTGATATCCTGACCTCTACCAGTATGGAAGTACATAGTAAGCTCTATCTATCATGTCTACAAGCCCGAGACAAAATGAAACCCATGAAAGCAAGTATTTAAAAACGCTCCGTTTCCCATTATGCCTTCCCGTTGAGGAATTTCTCTAGATCTTCAAATTCTCCGCTGTGTCTCATCATATCGTAAAACTGCCCTTTCGCCTCGTACAGTTCTTTGGGACTGCCCGCTCTGCACAGGTAAAGTAATGAGGAGTTAGCCAAATAGTTCTCTATCATAGAATGACCCGAGGTTACTGGACTTACTCTAGGACTGAGCCAGCGCTCATCACTACCACGCGATCATAGTCGATGATCGTCTTCAGCCGATGGGCAATGGTCACAAGCGTCCTGTCGCCTCCGTGCTCGTTCAGCTCTTTGCGCAATACCTCCTGTATGCCCTGGTCGGTTTCGTAGTCCATGCTCGCAGTTGCCTCGTCAAGAAGCATCAGCTTGCTCTTGCGCACGAGGGCTCTGCACAGCGAGAGAACCTGGCGCTGTCCGTGGGAGAAGTTCTCGCCTCTGGCTTTCACCACGGTGGACAGAGTAATGCCCGAGCCGTTCAGATCAGCACCAGCATCGCCCTCCGCGTCGCGCTGGACCTGGAACGACGCGATTCCGCTGCAGTAGTCGAGAGCCTTTTCGACCGTTTCCGTAGGCACTTTGTTCGTTGGGTCGAGATTGGAACGGACATCGCCGTTGAATAGCACTGCTTCCTGCGGGATGATGGTGAGAGATTCGCGGAGCTTCTTTCGCGGGAAACTTGTTATATCAACGCCGTCAAAGAATATCTGGCCGGATACGATATTGGTGAAACGAAGCAAAGATAGAACTAACTAACACACCAAATTAGGGACGCTCATGATGGATGGATGGAGACAAGTTCATGGTGTACTTACTGTACTTTTTCCCGATCCTGTCCGTCCGACTACAGCCACTCTTTCACCGGCTGCAAACTTGAGGTTGATGTTCTTTAGAATCTCAGGACCATCCTCGTCATATTTGATAGTGACATTGCGGAATTCAACTGTGCCACTTCGAGGCCAATTCTTAGGCAAAACCACGGACGGGTCGTCAGAATAGGCACCTTTGTCCTTATACTCATCCGGCTTTTCTTCAGGTTCAACATTGGCATATTCGCTAACACGATGATACTAAGAAAACAATTGTTAGCTACGTAGAACGTAGAGATACGTTCGGGAGGAGTGCCTACACTTTGGAGTTCAACCTCAACTTCATTCATTGCCCGCACTAGGATGACAATAAGCGTGTTCAAAGTCTAGAGTTCAATTGAGTTAGTAGAGCGAATAGATTTTCCTCCAGAGGCACTTACAGTGGCATTCGATAGAGAGAAACCGACAATACCAGCAGCAACGACACCAGCTTTAGACACAGCAATGGCGCCCGCGGCGACGGTCACCAAAGTCGTCATCATGTCGATCCTGAGCGCTATCCAACGATTACAGTTAAACTGAGCCTCCAAGGCCCTCTCAAGCACCCGTAACTTCTCAGCGAGCTGGTTTCCAAAAGTCTCCGGCATGCCGCTGCGGGCCCGGATGACCTGAAGTCCAGCAAGACTGTCCGCAAAATGCGCAAACACAGGCGATTGTGCTGATGAAACCAGTCGCTTCACAGCCACCGCTGTCCTGGTATAGATCTCTCCCGCGATAATGCCCACGACGCAGCACGCAGCAACCGGGAACATGAAGACCGGAAGGACGGCGCTGACGGCAAAGCTCTGAAAGCAGAGGCGAACGGCGTTCTCAATGGTCATGCGTAACATGCCTATTATAGCCGTGTCGAGGGAGGCCATGTCCCGCGAAAAGCGGTTAACAATGCGGCCGACAGGCGTCGTCTTAAACCAAGAAAGGGGCACGTTCATGATAGCCCTCATAAAATTATTGTGGAGTGTGCGAGCCGCGATCCAGCCTCCGCGTTCGTAGGTAATGTATGTCAATCCGTTGAAGAACGTGTCCCCAAAGGTCCAGGCGGCGTATATCCCGAGATAAAAGGCGACATCGTAGGAATCGTCCTTGTCATACGCGTCTACCCAGATTGCGAGCCATAGTGTGGTTCCCACGAATGATGCGTTGCTGAGTACACTCATCAAGATGGCAAGTAAAGCATGAAAGGGGCTGCCAAACAATCGCATGTAAGAGAAGACTAGGGCTCAGTTAGTGAAACGATAATGAAAGTGGTGAAGGTCTGCTCGAGGAAATCAACGATACTGACACTGTAGGCGTGCGGTTTGCCCCGTCTTTAATGCCTCCTGGGTGACTTCATCTTGGCGCTTAGCCGCAGCAGCAGCACTCTTAGTATGGCCATTTGCAGCCGTGCCGTTGAGGCCCGTCCCGTTCAGTTCGGCGGCATTTGTGGCAGCCATTTCCACAGTAACATCCATGTTACCTTGGTCAAGAAGGGCCTCATCTAGGCTTACCGTGTGACGAGTGATACCTATATTTTGCTGTAGATCTTTGATCTGGCCATTCTCCATGGCAATGGTGAGGTCTGCTTGGGGCGCGATCCAGGGGAGCTGAGTAACAAGTACTACGGTTCGTCCCCGCAGCAAATCGCCGCAAAATGCTTCTTTCCAGAGCATTGCTGATGTCTTTGCGTCTAGTGCAGAGAAGATATCGTCGAGAAGGATAACGGGGGCCTTTGAGTACAAGGCGCGAGCCAGAGCTACTCGTGATTTTTGACCACCCGATAGTGAAGCTCCATTTTCACCAACTTCGGTCTCGTCTCGTTCAGGGAACTCATCCATACTAGGACACTCGAGATTAGTAATTGCGATTTCGTCTGCAACCCTCAAGCAGCTTCAAAATTGCGGGATGTTTCTAAGACATGAACTCGGCCTGGAAAAGGGCTAATACTCTAACAATCGCCAGACTTATGAAGAGAAAAGACGAGAATCTTAGAATCACTTACTCGATGGCTAAACCACATGCTTCGATGACTCGATCATATCTAACTTGCTCAAACGGACTGTTGAACAGAATGTTTTCGCGGATCGTCTCGTTTTGAAGCCAAGGACTCTGGGAGGCATAGGCAACATCTTTCGGGCACGTAATAGAGCCCTTTTCGAGAAGAGTTTCCCCCAAGATTCCCATAAGCAAGGTCGACTTTCCGCTCCCGCTAGGACCTGTAACCACGTTCAAGCCGCCTTCGACGAAATCGATGGATATATCGTTCAAGAAGAAAGTGGCCTTCTTGTGACGCCGTAGTGAAGCGTTCGTAATTTTCAATGGCCCTTCAGGGTGACGTATCAAAGGCGTGACATTGTCGAAGTAACGATCTAACCGTCTAAGAGATACTAGAGTTGCAGTGAAATGTCTCGAATATTGCGATGCCATTGACAAATTGCGCCGTAGCGTTCTGACCAGGCTGATCGAGGTGAATGCAATCTCGGCAGTCAGTTTCTCCTTGCGTACGACAGTGTGAAGTCCGAACATGAGTAGCAACGCGAAGGTAGGAATGCACTCCGTGAGTTGACCTAGGCATATGTAACTAGAAAGGCCGATTAGTCTGCTCCTTAGGGTACGAGAAATAAGTCCGTCACTTACAGTACATTCAGCCCCCATATCTTCTTCTGTTCGCCTCGGCGAATCGCTTCAATTTTCTCAATGATCGCATCTTCCCAAGCAAAGTATTTGATGGCCCTAATAGAGGACAGGTATTCGGAAACAGCAGAGATGCGCGAGTCTTGTATCTGTTTCATTTCGCGCTGATAGCCCATCATTTTCCGCGAAATAAGCAACGGGATCGGCGTCAGAGCCAACATGGCAGCCGCGCCAACGAGAGCTGGCCAGCCCATCAGCTTGTACAATCCTATCAGAACGACTGCAGTGCCGCAGGGTACTCCAAACAGGATCATGACAATATCTCTGCCGTAACAGATGGCGTCAACATCGGCACTCATGAGGTTGGCGAGGCGACCCGCCGCGGTTGCAGCTTGCGGCCTCTTCGGCTTGTTCGCATCTTTTCCCGAAGCCTCGATCTCAGTGAAGACCTCATCGTCTAACTCCATGGATCCCATCGCCTTGTAGTAGAGTTCCTGAGTCAGTGCGGCTTTTACCCGCACAATCACGCGAGTTCCTACGAATATGTATCCCTGGAAGGCGATAGTACGAGAAAATGGGCCGATAGATAGCAGGATTAGCCAGATCCATGGCCTGACACTATCAGTCTCGGGACTGCCAATATACCCTAGTAGTTTATACATAGCGAAGGGGCTTAATAGCTCGACGGTAAAAGACAGGATGGAGAGTACAGCCATGGTGCTCAGTTCTGTTCTTAGATAGCGCAATATCGTCGAGAAACTCCGGCTGGACTTGGCGCGCGCCGCGAGGATCCTCGACAACAGAACGAATGGCTCATCGTACCATGGGAGCTTCGGAAGCTCTTCGATCGTCATCTGACGACGGAAGCCCCTAAGTAGAAGAGGAGTGAGCCACTCGTAAGTGGCATAATACCCGATCCAGCTGCACGTCTCTTCGGGAGACGGCTCTCGAGTTGGAATTTCTTTAGAAAGATCTAGGTCTATGGACGGGGGTATCCATTCCCTTGGTGTGCTTGCAGCCACGAGGACAGCAGCACTTAAGGTTGCTATGCTGCTTACCATGACGGGATTTGGACGCTGGTTGTACGTGACATCCACATACGGAACCAGCTCTCCTACGACGACGACAAGCCATGCAGTCACAAGGAGAAAGTTCACATGGTGCAATGCGACATGTCTCCACTCAAGATCGTTGAACAACCGCAGGAGACCTAAGAGAAATGCATAGGTGAGGAGAGCGACATTGGTCCATTTACCGCCTATCTGAACAGCAGCAACGGCCATCAAGGCCAACGTAGCGGCCCGGAGTATTTGGCTGCATATTTCATATGGCAACGAAACTGTAGACGCATTGGTCTCGGGCAAGGAAATCTTCGAGTATGATCTCTGGAGGAGGTACCTGACGAGGAGCAGGAATGAGGCAGCGATAATGGTCAGTTGCAGATAGCCACTCTGCGCAAACCGCGAGAGGTCGTGTACCCATTGGAGATCGGCGGAGCTGCGAGATGTCAGAGCGTGTCCATTTTCAGCAGATATACTCACTCATACAGACGAAGATTAAACTGTGAATTCCCAGGATAGCTCTGGAGGTGAAGAGGCGCACCCCAGTCGCTACTGGTTAAGAAGAGCGGATACATGAGGGACCATGCCAAGACGGAACGGAAAGCAGTTACAGAGATGTCTGCCTACACGAGTGTCACATCATAATGAAGAAAAGAGAGAGGAACAAGCGATTTGACAGAGCGGTGACGCGAGACGAGGACGAAGGCGGCACCAGAGGAATCCCTGCGGTCAGATGTGCAATAACGATAACAAAAAAACAGAACAGACACTACTGAGCCACCCCTGCCAAGTGCATCTTCTGGGAGGGCTCCGTATTGAACGCCCGTGACGACAGCTACAAATTACCTATACAAGGCTTGGAAATGGTACTTTGAGAAGCACTGTTCCCGCCCCGTTTCGTGTCGGCGATATGGCTAATTTGCCTCGGTTAACGACAATGTCCGCTCCGAGCCTCCTCTATCGGATACAAGCTGCCGTCGGGTCATTCTGTATTGGTAACTTCAGGCACGCCGTATTGTATTCATGACTCAGTTGGTTCCGCCATAACCACTCCGTATTTCGTTATTACCACCAACCTTGTCAAGAGAGGAAAGACGTTAATCATTGAGCGTGACGTTCCGTCCTACGTAAAATAGCTTACGGTCGTGAGAGCCTTCAATAACGGTACTGTTATATTGATTGCTAGCAGCACACTTCCATTCAGATACCACTGTCATCAAGAATAAGTTTATTAACAGACAAGCACCTCCGTGCGATAGAAAGTCGGCTCTACTTTGTCTATCGTTGTACTATAAATGGTCCTCACCCTCCCAGTTCTTGAAGACCTTATGGTAACTAAGCCAAATCTATTCTGACGCATGGCTAACTGATTTTCTACTGTCCTTGAAAAGATCGGTTCTGCCTTATACGCAGTATGATGTGAAGAGAGAAAAGGCATTTCGCTCTTGGACCCCTTCTATAACAAATGCCGCTCATTCTAAGAAGCGACGAAATCCATAACGCTTGAAAATACCCTGTAATGCAAGTCATGAATCCATCATCTGTAGTTTTTGTTCGCCTTTATGTTCTATGCCCAGTCGCTCAATTTCCATTAACGCCGTTTATACCATTCGTACCATTGGCAGCTGATAGAACGGCCTTTTCCAGCGCTTGCTGTATATCGTGGACTAAATCCTCGGGCTCCTCGATACCGTTGCTTATGCGCACGAGATCATCAAAGACGCCCACAGCCTCTCGCTGCTCCTTAGGTATACCGGCGTGCGTCATGGCACTTGGGACCTCAACCAAGCTCTCGATGCCACCTAAACTCTCAGCGAGAGTGTAGATCTTGGTGAGCTGGCAGAAACGTTCGGCGGCGACACGACCGCCCTTTATGCGAAAGGAAAGCATGCCGCCACCCATGCCATTCCGGTGCTGCCGTAACGCGATTGCGCGGTGCGGGTGCGAGTCCAGGCCAGGGTAATTGACGGCAATTACATGAGGGCTCGCTTCCAAGGCTTGTGCCACCGCCAACGCATTTGCGCTGGATTGGCGGGCGCGAAGATGGAGCGTCTTGAGTCCTCTGTGAGCCAGCCAGGAGTCGAATGGCGAAGGCACAGCACCACCAGCGTTTAATAAGAAGGCCAGCTTGTCGTGCAGCTCTTCGGAATTGCACGCGGCCACCCCCATAACCACATCGCTGTGGCCGTTGATGTACTTGGTGACACTGTGCACGACGATATCGGCGCCGTGATCCAGCGGGTTCTGTACGTAAGGGCTGAGGAACGTGTTGTCCACGACGACGGCGACACCCCGGGCGTGCGCGACAGTGGCGACGGCGCGGATGTCGACAAGCCTCAGCGTGGGATTGCTGGGCGACTCGATCCAGATCAGCTTCGTGTTGTCCCTTATGTGCTCTGCAATGTCAACCTCGATCTGCGGGGTAAATGTGACGGTAACGCCGTGCGCCTTCGCAACGCGCGTAAAGTATCGGTGAGTGCCGCCGTAGACATCGCTCACGCTGATCACATGCGACCCGGACGCCAAGCTTTGGAGGATGGTGGCCGTCGCAGCGCTGCCGCTCCCGAACGCAACAGCGTATTTGGCATGTTCCAGCGCCGCGACGGCCTTCTCGAAGTTGTCTCGGTTCGGGTTCGCGCTTCTGGAATACTCGTATATGCCTACGGGCTTACCGACGGCAGTCTGTGCGAAGGTCGTCGAGAGGGAGATGGGCTCAATGACAGCGCCAGTCGAAGGGTCGTGTGGCGATCCAGCATGCACGGCAAGAGTTCCGAAACCGTGCACTGGAGTCGGTGCCCGCGGAGGGGTCTCAATAGACGAGTCAATCGGAACAGTCATGATAAATGATTTGGGTCCAACCAGTGGGCAGCGCCGCAAATTTCGATGTTTGAGCTGAATTGTTCGCCGGAACTGGCCAAGCAGCGGATGTATATTGGCGAAAAAAAGACTTCGGGGACCAGAAAAGCCCGCGGAGGAAGTGGATTATATATTCGACACTCAATTAATAAGTAAGCGCCTGCCTAGGTAGGTAGGCATCCAATACGTAGGTAAATATTACGCGAGAATCGCCGGGGGGAGATCCAAGTTGAGAATGACCAAGCAGCCGGCGTGGAACAAAGACAATTAGAATCGACAGGAAGAAGAAAAATAGGTTTGTCATCAGCAGTCTAAAATTGACTCTTTCAAAGCCAACCGTGTCACCTAATCACGTCATCTCCAACTAAATGAGACCATTGTCAACGCCGTTCTTAGCAAAATTATTGTTTTGAACTAGAAAAGAAAGAACGTGCAAAAAAAGATGAAAGCTATTACTTCAATTTAGCAGACCGTTTATTCTAACACGCCGCCTAGTACTGTACCTACCTAACGGAGCCCGCGCCAGATCTTATCAGCTAGCTAGCGGACTACAAATTTCTCAACATTTACCACTACGATTGCATTCATGACAATTAATTAGTACTCTCGATATGCATTTCTTTCTCTTGTATTCTCCCTTTCTCATTCTTCTTTAATTATCCTTCGAATCTGTTAACTACGTTGACTGTTGTAGATATATTGATACAAGCGACTGCTTTTTTCAGCAACTTGCCCCTCGCTGCCCCTCCCTCAGATGCTTATCAATCCCCTCAGTTTCCGCGATACCCGCATCCCGGTTGCGCTAAATTAGCATGCCTTTAGGTAATTCCACATGCCGTTGATGCCCGTGAGTTTCCGCATCTAGCAGGTTGCATGTCCTTTTCGAGTAACATTCTGTACCTGATCTCCGGGTGAATGTAACCTTTCTATCAATAGCGTAGGTGTTAGCAATCGCATCGATTTGGCCCAAGATTACCCATGTTTCATACTCAAGCTAACTGATATTAAGCTAACAGGATCAGACATACCTGAATATAATTCGTTGTTGGGTATGGAAAATCATACTCATATACCATATATACCCCAGCGAGGATCACCGGGCTACACATCTCGTGCAATGACCCTGTACAGGTATGCTGTAGCTGAACATGTGGCACTGAATCATGTACTACGTAAATGATTTAACCTACAGCCAATGGCCCAACCCCTTTTTGATTCTTTTCTTCTTGTCATACTATCCTGTCAGATACAGTACCTACCTAGGTAGATACATCAGGCGAGCAAGTAGGCGGGTAGAATCATAAAGTGTACCTAATCCCCAGTCGTACATGTATTGCGCCCAGTTACACACATCCTTACGTTTCCACGCCCAACATCAAACGTTCACCGCAGGTGGAATACTAGCCGGAGGACTGACCTCCTTGACCGTTAATGGCTGACCCTTGTTCGGCGGGCCACGGAAATTGCCTGCACTGCAAGCGTCCTGGATCCCATTACACTTCTTCTCCCACTGTAACACTCTCGGAGTCAGTAAATGTTAATTTTTCCCCTGATATGCGAGATTTTCGTAGTCGTGGGTTTTTATGTCTGAAACTGAGATGGATACGAAAGCCTATGCTCCAAAAGGGGACTCCGAAATAAGAAGATGATCCTGTGATTGAACTTACCGCAACACAGCCAGCGTCTCCGGTCGGGGGCGCCGAATTATAGCATGATCCGGCCTGTTTCCAGCAGTTGTCCGAAGCTGCCCAGCAGCCGCTCTCATCTGTATAATCCGGGACTTCGACGCCAATCCAGTTGGCGTTCTTCACGATGTAGTGGGAGGGGACGACACCCTGCGTCTGCTTCGGCACTGACGGGCTGGTAGTATCGACGTCCCCGTTCTTCGGTGACGGGACCGCGAAGACTTTGGGTCCGGGGAGCGGGTACGGAAAAGAAGGCGTGTAGATGTTGAAGGTGAGGCCCGCTTCGCTGGCGTGCACGTGTCCGGGGATGCTCACGCTGCGATCGGCTGGCACGTCGAGAGCGGCCGTATTGCTGCTCTGCACGAAGACTTGCGCGCATCCGACGTAGAACTGCGGGTCGCCTTTGTTGGCCTCGTGGAGGGCGAGCAGCTCCGGACGGAAGATCCAGTAGCCTGCTGGCAAACCCTTGGGTATCTCGAAGGACAGTAGACCATTATTATCGATGAGCTTCTCGGTGCACCATTTCTTCGCGCTGGCATCGTATCCTTCGTGCCATAGCTTGATCCAGCCTGGCCCAGCGACGTCATCGTTGGCCACTTCGTCGACTTGCTTCGCGTACATGGCACAGGGTCCTTTGGTATCCTGTCTCAGCACGCTCTGTCTGTATGGAGTGACTGGAAGCACTGGCCTTACCCTTGTGTGAAATGTCTAGGGCACCGGCTTGTGCGGCGTTGGCCCATTCTCGAAACTGGAAAGTGAGCTTCCCGCCTGCTGGAGCGGGACAGGTAAAAGCGACTGGCTTCTGGCCATCGGCACCTGATACATGTATAAGCTTTGCCATTTTCAAAACAATTCGATCGTGACTACTTGCCGCAGGCCATGTCGTTGCTCCCGACGCCGTCTACAGGAGAAGTGCAGGTACTAGAATCCAGAGGCATCCGCACGCAAGTAGCCTCGCCTTGCCTGATGTCGTCGACAAACAATGTAGTGAGGACAGTATGGGCACTCGCAGTGGCCACAAGGCCGGCCACCATAGCCAAAGTGACAGAGATTTGCCGTTTCATTTTGGTAGTAGTAACGACGAAAGAAAGAGGGTGTATAGTAGCCGCGCTCGGAAGAGGGGCACGAAGCTTAGAGAATCACGCGTAGTGGAATGAAGGACCGGATAGTATAAAAGAAGGGAAAGCCTCACAGAAGCTGGTCAACGAACGGATGCATCCACGAGGAAGCAAGTAAACAAGTGTGGTTGTGGAGGGTCCTGTAGGATATCTAGTGATATGGCCCGCAATGACTATTCCTACTCGAAACAGGAACAATGAGAGTCGGGGGTCCCTTCTTATACAAAACAAGGCATCACGAGCCTGGAGGGGCGAAACGAGACACGGTAGAACAAGCAAATAGCTTACCCCATGTCAGTGACAAACACATGAGCTAGGTACATAGCAGCAACACAAGTAAAGGAGCAACTGTATCTCAGATATCCACTGCCCTTGCTCGCACTAGGACAGACCCGAGTATTCGACTTCCACTCTGTAGGGATAATCTTCATGATTCCCCCTTATTTTCAGACCTCGTACCACAAAACCGGGAGATTTTGTTTTGCGTTGGTGTAGCCTCGCACAACAGCAGCGATAAATATCCTAGTGCCTGGGGCACCCAATGAGCCAACTTTATTCGACGCCTCTCGAGAACAAAGAGACCAGGTATTCTCTCCAATAGGACGTTGCTGTCATGGGATGATGCGCTGGGTGTTCGGTTCTGCGAGTTCTATTGGTGAAGTCTGTAATAAGCCGCCAGTCTCTCCATGTCGACGATGAAAGACGACGCCCCTTGTTATCATGAAACGACTGAGCTATCACATATGTGACACTCCATCCAAGTTTTCATTACGAAAGACGCACACCATTGTAGCTCTTGCTAGGTAGCCTTCCGCTGACGTCCCTCAACTGGGCAGACCGTGGCTTGATTTTGGATCATGATATTCTATTCGACTAATATGATTAATCAATATACCACGCACGATGCTCATTACTATGTATATTCCCCGCTTCATTCTGATGAAACTTTTTCTTTTGATAACCTATCGATCACGATGCGTAGTGCAAAGTATGGCTTTAGACGGAATATAACGCTTTATCTGCCCTGCCGTAGTAAGATATCTTGGGTGCTAATATCTGTCACGTTCTGCACGTATCTATACCGCTCTCGAATCTCCATTGCTGAGAGAGCGATTTAGGCATATTTCCATTTCATACATCTCGGCCTAGCAATATGATGTACAGTGGCAGCTAGGGCTTCTATTGAGGAAATGAGGTGTAAACAGTTAGCAGAAATTCGACAGGCGCCGAGAAGGTTGTCATTAGACTAAGCTAGGCAGACCAAGACGCCATAGCAATAATGATTAATGAACGGCTTCAAACGTACAAGCGTGTTATACAAATCTGGGGATATACCTCGTTATTCTCAAGAGGCAGGTAGCTCAGGGCATCCAATATTCTACAAAATTATGCATCTGTACCCCGAGACGGTACCTTGCCTGAGCACCTTGTTAGACATGAAAATAAAGGCCAGGAATCGAACCAACATCATTGTTAGCATGGGTTCCGGGAAGCCACTGCGCTACCCCAGGTTTCGCAATAACCCGGTTTCCGGATGCAAGTATCCGAATTGAGTCGATACGGATTATTAGGGTGCATTGAAGGTGCATAGAGAGATAAACTTGAAGAGGGACGGGCGTATTAGATGCGCGGAGTAGAAGCCGTAGCTTTATGTCTTTTATACGTATGCAGGGGCCCGAACTCGAACGTGCGATTCTCCCTTTCTGAGCCCGCAGAGAACGAATAGGATGGATTTTATCGAGAAAAAATGACACATGAGAAGAACGCCCAGTGATATTGGTACCGTGATACAGACTGGCTCCGTTACATCAGATCGTAGCAGCGATTGAAAGTGAAGGACTGATGAAATGATTGATGATATGATGATAGATGAAGCGAGCATGCCGTTGCTCAGAAGAAGACTGCGCATCCACCTAGGGGGTAGCGCATACTTGATTGTCGACTCCAGATTAGTAGTGAGTGGACGCCACAGACTCGTCACACGAAAGTCTTGATAATTTAGAGAGAGCGGAGATAGATTTCAATTGCACCGTTGACCTAGAGCTATACACAGAGCCCTCGGCGAGGGACGCATGGCATGCACAGTCCCCATCAGAAGTCTTGTCCCCTGACTCCTCCTCGTTCTACCTATTATGATACATCCTTGCAAAGAGGAAGTTATCGTCCTTCTCGTGCCTTGATGCAGTTTTATCTTCACATGGATTCTTTTTAATATTGTACAGTCATGGCATTATGGTACATTGGGGGCGTCATGGTATTGTCGTGAATTCATTGATTGACGGTTACATTGGATTCATTAAATATCGCTTATTCGTTGATCTTGGCCAGAATCCTGGACGCATACATGTCAGTAAGACGCAAAAAAGACAAGATGGAACCTAGTTTCCGGATATGGCTAGGTATTGGTTCCGAAAAGAAGAGGTAGCAAAAACTCACTCGCTGTCGCGGAAGAGGTGGTATTCTTCCTCTCCAACCTTCACTGGGGAACCGCCGAACTGGAGTATTCGAGGTTAACGCTGTCCATATAGATCCTCCAGAATAACAGTGCCATCGTCGCGGACAGTAATCCGTGTAGTTCCTCCACACATCGCTCTGGCGCTTCCATAACCTCGGTTAAGCTTACCTGGGGAATTAGTACGCGGTCACCTTGAGCGACGCCCATGGGCACGCGCGAGCCATCTTTGCTCAGAGCACCAGGGCCAACGGCGAGAACCTTGGCTTCGTTGAGTTCCTTAACGCTAGACTCGGGCAGAAAGATACCGCCGGCAGTCTTAGCCTCAGCCTTAATGCGCTGGACCAGGACACGGTCCAGCAGAGGAACGAGGGACTTGATGGATCGGATAGAGGTGGCCTATACCGCAGACGAAAACACAGTCCATTAGTAAACATTCCACAATGGTGTGAAAGGGTGAGCATGGGGTGTTAAAGTTTGGCAAATGGGAGCGGGTACACAAGGGTTCGGAGCTTCGTAGGGTTGGTAGTATCTGTCTTCCAACTGGCAACGCTAGAGACCTAAAACTTACCATTGTAATTAAATATACAGAGAGGCAAGAGATATGGTTATTGTGGAAGAAAGATTGGTATTTTAAGCAGAAATGAAAAAGTTGAAGCTATCGCGAAGAATAGATGTCTTGGGAAAGCTTTAGAAAGCTTCGATGCGATGGGTCCAGACTCTTTTAAATGCCGTAGTTTTTCCGACCGGAGATGTGGAGCCACCCCGGTACATCTTGTCTAGAACCCGACCGAATCTCGCCATCAACAAATTGCTAGGCACACAGGTCATGACAGAGTAATAGAGGAACCTTTCTCATCACCCTAGCTAGATCATACGATATTTATAGTCCCAACAATCTAAATTAGTGGTACCTACATATATCGCTCGATGCTTACAATACGTCTATAAACAGTATCGAGAGTGACCAATAGATGGATACCATCTCTTATTCTATGCCTGTATAATAACCCTGTGGTTGATTTGCATCGCTTTGCGCTGTAGTTTAGAAGCGCATGAGCGCTATAATGCATACCAATCCCACCTGCAAAACGCCTCTCAATTAGATATACATAGCCATGCAACCATAGTCACGGACCCACGGACTTCCGAACGGACCAAAACTCCTGCCCTACCACTACTAGCGCTATTTGGACGGGGGAGGTGCGGGAGGTTCAAGGACGTGAGTGTGGTCCTCTGCCTTCTCAATCATCCCAGGGCCGACCTGTCTACATATAACCGTATCTGACACCCAAGGTTCGTCAAGAATCTCGGCCATGCCAGCTCGTTTCTTGGGATCGATCGTTAGCATGCGACCTATAATGTGTCTGGACTCCCTGGGCAGTAGACGCAGCAGCCGCCATGGCCCCTTGATCACTTCTTTGCGTTCAGTGTCTTTGTTATCACCCTGCGATGTAGTAGATAACTCGGTTTTGCTCTGCTTCGGGCTCTTCGGCGACTCCTCAGTAACGGATTCCCGCGCAGGAGCTTCAGCGGAATCCTGTGTAGGCCTCGACGGGAGAATCAGTTGCTTGGGGTCATGCCCGGGCGTAGGCGGCGACGCAAAAAGCCTGTAAGAGTTGTCGGTCATTCGTGGTATTTTCCACGGGAACCTTCGCAATGACATGCAGCAGAAAATAATAGCCAAAGACCAGATATCAACCGCCTGAGGATCGTACTTGCGTTCATCATACACCTCAGGGGCCAGATATGGATCGGAACCAACAATGCCTAATCCGTGTGTTAGTACATTTACTCATTTTAGTGGACATATGTTACTCACCACTAGCGAGGACTATCTCGCTCTCAAAAGGATACTTAAAGACATGTGCGCTGCCAAAATCGATAATTTTCATAATTCCATGTTCGCTGACGACGACATTGTCCAATTTAAGATCGCGGTGGGCGAGACCAGAACTGTGAAGGTAGGTCACACCGCTGAGGATTTGTAGGAAGCAGCAATTGATTTCAGCCTTGCTCATTTTCCCAGTCATCACTATAGCGAATAAGTCGTATGGGGCGTATTCCATGACTTCGTACCATTTTCCTTTTTCCTGGACAATATCCAATGTCTCGATAATGTTGCCATGATGGAGGGCTGATCCAAAGCAAAATTCAGCGGTCAACTTTTTAATATATTCTTTCTCGGTCTCGTAGGAATGGCGAGGTCGGAATTCCTTGACAGCAAACACTGTGTTATCTTCGCTTCTCTTCATAAGTTTGACGGAGCCACCTGCACCAGACCCAAGCACCCGACCTATTTTGCCGTACTTTGAGGAAAGACCGTGGTCATCAGCAAAGGGAAGGTGGTTGGAACGATTTCCTGAGCCTGACGATGGACCAGCTGGCGAGTGGAGAAGCTTCTTTTGCTTATGGCTTCCACCAACCTTGAAAAATCTCCTTAAATCAGACATTGAGCTCTGGTGATGGTGATGTACACTAGAATTGGTCCCGGGAGAGGAAAGATCACCAGACTTGTTTCTTGCACCAAGAAGACCGGAGTGACGTTTCTCGCTTTTGTCGGACTGGCGCAAGCTCGTAGAAGAGGCAGTCGGTGACTGTTTATTTTTCCTAGAGAAAACGAATCTTTGGTCTATGGTCCCAGTATTCTTGGTTTGCGCCGGCCGCTTACTCGCGGCATAGGGATCATTCGCATCACCTTGGGGAGTGAAGGGCCGGGTATAAAATTGGGAGGCTGCATTCCTCGAAGGACTCGATTCTCTGGACACCGGGAGTGATTGGCCCCCTTTATCCATACCAAACATCCCCTTTCGATGCGACCGAGCGCTACTCCGGTCGTCAACCGCCGTAGTTCTTTGGGAAAGATTGTCCGAAGATGCCGGCCGATGCGGCAGCTCTAGACGAGAGACCGGCCGTGATTCTTGACCGGAGTCCTGTGGAGTGACCTCATAAGACGGAAAGCCAGCATCGGAGCCACCAGCTCGTGAATTTCTGTTATGAGGCTGTTCAGCCGAGGTACCCGCAGGTGTTAACGGAGGCGTAAGGCCTGATCCATTGGGGCCGAAATGCGGCGACCGAGGCGCCATAGGACTATGACTATGTTGCGGAGTTGCGCTAGGTGTGGTTTCGTTGGAAGGTATCTAAGAACAATAAATAGTTAGCCCGCAAACAGATGATCTATAGGGTTGCTTCCAGTATCAATCGCCTCTTATTGTCGAATCATATCCCACAGAGCCCCATTGGCGAGCTCTGACAAATATCCCAGAAGCTAGCAAGTTTGCTATTGCGAAAGAGCAAAATTCTTATGTGAATACTGATTTGTATCAGATGAAAAACGTACTCTAGAGGGTGGAAGCGACATAGGCTGAAAATTATAAATCTGGGCGCGTTGCTCCTGAAGATGAGTGCCATGCAAACAATCAGTCAGAGCTTGAAGCTGCTCTGGGGTCGCAGAAGAATCAGTGCGCGACCTGTCTGCAGCAGACGGGCCGATCTCGTCAACATTGCTCGCGAACCGCACAGCATGCGCCCGCTCGGAGGGCGGGTTGAGGGCATCGTGCGAGGGGCCTAGAGGTCGCAAACGGTAGCAGAGTGTCAGTCGAAACGATCGAAGGTATTAGGTGGCAGCACGATGTGATGCTGCAAAGAAATGCAAGGTGGTGGGGTGTAGGACAAAGAGGCTAATGAGGGTGACGAGGGTGACGATGATATGAAATTTTCATACCGTGTGACGACTCGCCACGTTCAGGAGGCACCTGGTCGCCCGCGCCCCGTGTTGCCATACTGAATAACTGATACCAATAATATGAAGAGAGATATATCTCACACCAACGCCACCACAGGTCCTGGTACCCGCATCAGAGCACCGGCACTGCGAGATCTCTCTGATAATGGTGCGCCGGTGATATACCCGGACCGTATCGAGGGAGGGGCAGATGCAGCGGAAGCAGCACTCGTGTGCGCGGGCGAAGATCTGTCGAGTCTAGTCAGACTAAGGTCTGGGAGCCGGAGGAAGAAGAAGAACAAATCCAAGGCAGGCTCAAAAGAGCCCACTATGACGATTGGGGTGAAAAGTCAAAGTTCACAGTCTTGAGCCGAAAGTGCGAACGAGACTCGGGCAGTCTAGCGTACCTACAGAGTGCATGGTGGGGCAGCTTGCGCTAGGTAATAGTGCGGTTGAGCTAGGTACGTACCTACTCAGTTACCCGGGCGCCTTGCCTGCTGGCCTGTTCTTTTAGCTTGCAATAAGTACCACGTCGGCCCAAGACTATCAATTAATGCTCGTGATATTCAAGGCTTGTTGGTATTATATGTCCTGGCCCCGTTTGAAGCAAGCAACTTGAAATACTATGAAACGGCGAGACAAGTATGCCTACCCGACCTATTGGAAGTATATCACTCATTTTCTGTCTCGCCAAAGACGAAGAGTAAAGCAGCGGCCAATTCCCGGGACCTTCATATCAATGACAATCCCGGGCTGTCCCATCCTATTTCCCCGTTACTCACATTGAAACCAGAGGAAAAGCAATGCCTGCCTAAGGCATGGATTCAGATAGCTGACTTGGACGTCAATGCAACATGGCTATCGGCCAATACCCGACCTACCATATTGACTAACACTGGCACATGCCTCCCCGCCCTCCCTATTTCGGCCGATAGCTATCTGTATGCCTCTTGGCCTATATCGCCGAATGGGATGGTGGGGTTGACTCACCTTCCAAGCCCGCTGCCCGCGGATGGGCACTAGTCCTGCGCCGCTCGCCGTAGCTTCCGTCATACAATCGAGAGCCATCCGGCCTTTCCGGGGGTACAGTGAATAGTGAAGTAAAGTAAGTAAACAACTTAGGTACCGCTTAGATAGTTTGCAGCCCAGATTCCATCATTATCTCCCCCCACGGACTTAGGTTAGTTATATCAGTCTACTACAGTAAGACCAATTAATGCAAACAAGCTTCGGGGAAGCCAGCAGCCTCTACCTAGGTATTCTGCTCAGTACGTTTTATGAGAGCGTGCCAAGCATCATTGTCTACATGACAAGCCCTTTTTTATTTGAGAGCTGAAATCACTAATTAAACAATCACGCAAGGCCGCAATGCATTGCCCTACGTTAACAGTGAGTTAATCATTACAACATGAAATGATTCCGTTTTACCCATCTTAACTTCGCGATCCTGCCACTAAACTCACAAAAACGGAGCGGCCGGTTCGGTTCCAGCTAGGTCAATAAGCTTTTGACAGACTGGAAGTAAGAATGTTGTAGCAAGATGCAGTCCCCCATATTTTGAACCTGAGCCTTTTCTCTGACCTTTAAATGAGACTAGTCTCCCAAACATAGTAAGACTGTCGACTAATTCGCAAGGCGACGAGCTGTTCTGGCTATGAAGATCCAAGGCTTTCAGGGGTCTTGCCAGATCTACCGTGATGATCACTGATAAAAGTCGCGAATCTCTACTCTACTTGTCACCTATTGACCCCTCCAAATGGACTATCTACATGGTGATAGCAATTAAGAAAGCACGCGTCCCCTGCCAATGCCATCTCAGTACTGAAAGAACCGGCGTTGTCCCGAGGTTGACCCTCGTCCAAGTACCTGCCTTCGGTGAATAAATGCAGTCCCCGAAATCCCGAGATTATGGTCTCGTAGCTTCATTCTCTTGTATGACAATCCGCCTCTTGATGTCTATCACCCAGGGGAGTAGAACATTCTGTACTAAAGGCCATGTGGCTGTTGGGTGGCTAAGACAAGGACGGTACTATCTGGTTGTGACAAAGAAACTTATTCATGGTTTATTCTTCTTGGGAAATGGAGCAGTATTTCCAGTATAGCCTCTCGTACTCCAGACTCAGCAGAGGAACAGAATCGCTTCACATCATGTGATCTACGCTGAGATGTTTGCATCGAACACTTAATATACAATTCATTCCGACACAGCGTACAGGGTATATATACAGACCGTAGTGATGCCAGCTTGTCATCCACGTTAGAGCATTGTTCCCAGGCTTGTAGCGCCTAGTTACCAGTTCAAGGCCAATTCTGTAACTCAGTACTTATGGCACAACCGCTAAGCCGATGGACTTGGCTTGGTAAATGATTGACTTGCAAAGCCCTTCTAAGGACAGCCCAGACAATCGCAGTTCTGATTGCTTGATTTTGGCGATTTCGTAGACGTGCTTTAAGCTGACGGTGCCCACTGTTTCGTGACCCGGTTTGCTGGCTCCTTTCCGTTTGCCCTTCTTCCCTACAGGCAGATCTGCTGCGTTGCGTAGAAGCCATGAGGTCTGTGGTGTTCGAATGTCGAAGTGGAATGTTCTGTCGGCGCGTACGGTTACCCGGGTGGGCATTGGGGTGCCCGGTGTTATGTGTGCTGTTCGGGCATTGAACTCCTGGGCTAATGTGAGCTCGACTGATTCTTGCCTAACACGAAAATATGCGTGGCGGCTGTGCTCACTTTGCAGAAATCCATCGACTTGATACCCTTACTACCTAGTGCAGGGCCAACTGGTGGACTGGGGCTGGCCTGTCCGGCTCCCACGATCAGTTTGACGATCTGATCGGCGGCCGCTGACGCGCCCCTTTTAGACATCGCTCCAATTCTTTGGGTTTTTGTGTTTGGGGATTGGACTGAGAGCCGCGATATAAAGTATACAGCCTCGTGACAAGATGTCGACGAAGACGAAAATCAGAACCATCTCTGGGGAAATTACACTAGCCACAACGAGGATAGCAGCTTAGAAGGGTATCTAGATAATTCGTCGCATGCTTTATCGATAAACCGCGCCAACGGCGGGGCTTGCCTATCTGATTGAACACCCCGCTAAAAGCTACCCACCTAAGCTTTCTCGAGTCTCCATTCAGGATTCAGGGACCTGGCTTCGACCTAAACCTGTCTATGCATTCCGTTTCCCAACTCCCTACTCCTGCATAACCTGTCAGGCATACCCAGGTACTTACGACGTTATAGCCGATAAAACCTGAATTAAGCGTCCCAACATCCTGATTTTCCACACTCGAAGGTTTTGGCGATTCGCATCTCCCTTTTTATCAACCACTTTTATAGCGGTATTCGATTCTCCTTGTCAAGCAATCATGTTCAACTGGGCAAAGCAAACGTTAGCAAGAAGCCACACCTTATCTCGTTACTAATTTCTTAGCTAATGCCATAACCCAGTTTGGCGAACGTCGTAGGAACGGAAGAACCAATATATGGCCCATCGGCCATCAAGTCTGTTGCCGAAGATGCCAAGTCCACACCCTATACCGAAATAACCAGGGATGACCTGAAATGGGTCGCCCTGGATCAGACATCGGTAGAGACACAGGTGTTCTATTTCATGGCAGACAGTGGGCACGTTGGACTTGCTCAGATCATATACAGCAATGTAGCGTACGGCTACCCCATGCTACCTATCCGCTTTCATTAACGACTAACATAACATCTGTGAAGCGGCATCCGTACCACAGTTCAGTTCAACTCCAAGGTGTTCTACACGGACGGGTCGAAACCACACCTCTGGTGCTCCAACCCTTTGACCGACTACGATTTCAGCGAAGACAGGACCTCTTTTTACGCGAAAGACTGTGCAGTTGAGTTATCGGAGGACGGAAAGTCGTACACGATTAAATCGATGAACGATGAGCGATCTATCGTGAATCTCAAGGTGACGAGGACGAGCCCTGGCTTCGTGGCTGGAAAGGATGGCAAGACCTTGTATGGTACTGACTTATCCAACCCTTGGGGTTCTATGAGACACGCATTCTGGCCCAGATGTGAGGCTGAGGGTAGCATCGTGACACCGGACGGTCCTGTCGATTTCAAGGGGAAGGCTCTCTTCATCATGTGCCTCCAAGGCATGAAGCCTCACCATGCCGCTGCCCAGTGGAACTTCCTCGACTTTCAGGGTCCAAACTATTCCGCAATCCTTATGGAGTTCACGACTCCTCCTTCCTACGGGACTACAGTGGTAGATGTCGGCGGGATAGTCAAGGACGGCGAGATTATCACAGCCGGCGCTATCTGCCGCGCAACGCACACAAAGACGCAGCAAGATACAGCGAATGGCTGGGCTGAGCCGACAGAGGCAAAATTCGTTTGGTCTGGAACCACCAAGGACGGAAAGGCTGTCGAAGCCGTCATTGAAGGCCCGACAGAAAGGCAGGATTGTGTAGACGTCATGGCAGAGGTTCCTGGTTTCGTTAAGACGATTGTTGCTAATGCGGCAGGGACCAAACCATACATTTATCAGGTATGTTGTCCGCGGAGATACTTGGTGGCACTTTATGATTGCTGACATATCGGGTAACAGTTTGCTTCTCGTAATCCCGTCAAGCTGAAGTTGAAGATCGGAGACGAGGAGATCACAGAGGAAGGTCGCACATTCTCAGAAGCTACTTTCATATCTTCTATTGAAGAAACGAAGTGATTATAATCATGATGCTTGGGCTACAGCGTTACATAGACTCTCCTAATAACCATGTATGGATAGAATTCGTTGACCATGTCATCTGCTGTTGCGAGCCGGCTCTATTGCTGGTCATTCTGGAAAGGAGCGCACTCCATGCATGAAGATAACACTACGGCGTTCGGCAATCATTCATGGGACAGAATTATCACTCGTTGTGCCACAGAACCGTGGGTTTCTACCAAACATAAAACTACATAATACACCTATTAGAGCCCAGTTCTGATCTTTTAGGTAGTCAGTTTGAAGACAGGGTTGGAGGTGCAAGAAGAAATCGAGGGCATAGTATAATGATTCATCCGAGACTATTTTCTCCTATCTGCGCGTCATGTCTCAGATCCTGTGGTAGCATACGCACCGGGCGCGTGTTGTTATTTCCATGTATCCAAACGCGTTGTCTTACCAGGGCATCACGTATTGCGGCATATACCAATCAAAGGACGAAATTTGCCGCAGCAGCCAATCAAGGAGTGCTATACCCAAGCTCCCTTCTTTCGGAGTTGCCTTTGCAGCAATGTAACCGCGTGGGGAATCCGTCCGCCAGACCTTCGCCATCCGATCCCCATCCCATGATAGGAAAGTCGCAGCCAATGGGCCGGTTCAGCCTTAGCGTCTATCAGCGTGGAAATCTGCAAGGGTTGGCGCTGCCTGCCTAATTAGGTAGACGTGAAATGTGAGTGGTGAAGGGTTACAGGTACAGGTACAGGTACTTCACAGCATGGTCGTCGGGGGCGTAAGCTGACCACTCGCCGTTTTCCCCGGTTTGCGCGAGCGAAAAGGGCGCTTGGGGTAGCGCAGCTGGTTGGCTAATGCGCGGGCGCACCGTTGGCTTGGGAATGGTGGTGTGGGCTGGAAAGCAAGGGAGAGAAATAATATTCCGACGTCAGCGTCGCAGCGGCGTAGTGTGGTGTGCAGTAGCAGTATGGTGTGGTGTAAGCATCATGGGATGGCGTTGCATGTGCGGCTGTACGTCTGTGTATGCAGGGCACCTATTCTACTTGCCGAGCTTGCTACCTGGCGTTCAACATACTAATAGTTGGATCGACATTTATTCTCGAATTAGATACATGGACACCTTCGTCCTTCCTTCGCCCATCCACATAGAATGCCTGTACTCCTCGGAAAGATAAGCCGAAAATGACTATGTGGCTGCTGTGGCTCGGCTCCGGGGTAACACAGGATGAACTGCTCCAGTGCTCATACAAAATGGAGTCACCGGACGAAGCGCTGATAGCTCATGCGCATACCAACGTTCTATTCTTGGTCGTGTAACTGAAACGTTCATGCTGATCAACAGTGACACGGATGCAATATATGGAATTCTTTGAAATTCCATCGCTGCTTTGCCTCTAATAAGCACCCAGACCGATGCATCTCCTCCTGCTAGTCAGCGAGCTCGACTGTTTTGCGGCAAAATATCCGAAAGGCGACGCCACAGATTTGACTCCTGCCGGCAGCTGAAAGCCTCCAAACGGTGCTTACATGAGTACCTTTCGTCAGCCGCGGGGTGGCTGCCGTAGACGTCGTTTGAGGATAAACCGAGGCGGAGAGGCATCATTCCCTTAGAGGCGTTATGCGGCGAGGGGGAGCATAAGGCCATGGTGGTGTAAGTCTTAGCTGAGGCCACGCACGCGCTAAGAACAAGCCTTGTGCTTGTCAGACGAAGAAATCGCAAATCTCTAAACCTCCCTCACAATATGCCTAATCAGATCCGAGCTATGTCGCTTTTAGCTGTACCCCGAATCACACCTCGTAGATGGAGAGGAGCTATTTCTCCTATAATACAGGTTCAGTGCTTGACAGACCTCTGTCACGAGTCGTGTGGCACATTTGTACTTTAATAGGGGTACTGGGAATTCTGTATACTTTGGGTACACAGTCACGGTTTCAGATCTTGACTCCAGTGAACTCGGCCGTCGTCCTGCCGTAATCACAATCAGCCGAAAACCGTTCCTCGTGCCCTCCCATGTTCATCTTGGCGATGGTTCTCGCGGCCTCAGTCAGACTCTGGGTGGAAGGCCGAGGCTCGCGCGGTGATCCTTTTCTTCAGATTGGAACTGAATCTTTAGCACACAGAAACTTCTACGATGTCGAACTACCAACGGCCCTGGCACCGTGACTAATATCACAGCATTCCCGGCCCTTCAGAAGAAACCAACAGGAGGGAGCCGAGCTTGTATATAGTAGCTAAACTGTCAGAATTCATACTCTCGAAGTGAATATACAAAAGCAGAGGATCGTGAAGAGTTTGACTGCAGTGCTTAAGTGGTGGATCTTGGGCATCTCGTAGCGGAGTTTATCTTTGGAGAATGTGAAAGCGTCTGCTCCCATTCATATCCCGGAGACTTTGCCTTCATGGAAAATTTTGCTGAAGTGCCTCGTGAATACCTATACACCATCCTTGTACTCTAGTTGGTCAAAAGTGTCATAATCCCCTCTGATTGGCTTACGAGTCTGAACGGCCTCCCCAGGCCTGTACCTTAAGATGAGGTTGGCAATGCCGTGGTAAGTTCCTGCCTTTATCTTCTCACACCTCGGGCGCCTATCGATTCCGTAGGCAAGGCTATTATCGAGTGGCGGAGCTTGAATTGAGGTATCTTAATCGTAAAAGTAATTAATATTAGAAGAATACACAAACCGCTTCACCAATCTTGTCTATGAATCTTGATTAGTCAATCTTGAAGTGCTCCCCGAGAAAACCTTCGTGATAGGATTTTGCGTTCTCTGATAGACGGAATCGGTTACAACTGCATTGAGGTGCATTTTCTATCTATACCTACATATAGGTAGGTACTGAGAAAGGAAGGAAGGCGCAACCCCGTGATATAAATACACCATTTAACCAAGGCAGGCACTAAGGTACCATCCCGCCTGACCCCGCAGCCCGCTTTGCGGGGCTTTACTAACTTGTTCCTCGCCTATCAGAGTAGTTCCTTGCCACCTTAGTTACCCCAAAGCAACAACTCAGGCCTCCACCCGATTTTTATCTATCAACAAGAACTATCGCAAGCATCACTCACAAGAATAAGTCAACTTTCAAATCGCCAGCACCTACCACAGCGACCATCATGGCAGGAGGCAAAGTAGATCCCCGCGGCGCGAAAGGTGCGAAAGGCCTTGGCAAAGGTTTGGGTGGAAAGGGGGTAAGCCGCTCTGTTTCTCTCCTGCTGAACGAGCTACCTCAGCAGCAACCGTGAATTTGTCTCGCCGCTAACATGCGCTGCCACCGCGCGATAGGGAATTAAGCGTCATCGGTATGGCTCCAATATAGGGATTCATGTTGCGACGCTGTTTACTAAAATGTATATCCGACAGAAAGATCCTTCGTGACAATATTCTGGGAATTAGTGAGTGCGCTCCAATCAGCATCGAGAGGAGGGTTCACAATCGGGTTGTGTAAGAGTGCTAACCATTTTCACCCACACAGCCAAACCAGCCATCAGGTATGTAAACTTTCGTCCTCAGCAAGCAACTATGCGCGTTCGTCCTCTCTATCTCTTCGAGATCATCCGTGCCTTCACTATCTTTCCTGATGGAAACCTCGAGTCATGCCCAATTATTGGTCAGTATTGACGCCCTGAATAACAGACGTCTCGCCCGCCGTGGTGGTGTGAAGCGCATCTCGGCAGCGATTTATGAAGATGCTCGCAGTGCTTTAAGAGCTAGACTTACAGAGGTATTATTCCCGAACAAGTCTATTGTTAATATTGGGGGTACCATCTTTGCTAACTTGCTCATTCTTACACAGATTATTAAAGATTGTGTGACGTACACCGAGTACCGTCAGGCCAAAACAGTTACTATTAACGATGTGAGATCCCGCCACATTCTTTCCCTGTCACCTTTGATCCCCACTTTATCATTAATATACTTTCCTATCTTAAAATGATAATCATAGTTTCTATCTAGAATTCCTTTATAGTCTATAACTGACAAGAAGCTGACTAGGTACTGCACTCCTTGCGTCGCCAGGGCAGGCCCATTTACGGGTTCGACGATATCAAAACCGGCGGCCCTACACAAGCAAAAAGGGGCATCGCAACGTAGGAGTGCTCTTTAATCTCTAAACTTGTACATAATTTCTACTCGAACTATGTGGCAAGGGGTCCTCTGTTCGAGTTACGTTTACGTATAAGCACGTCTTGTCAAATGTTGGTGGAGACTTCGTAAATACGGTATATGATGGAAGACATACTCAGCCCACTTTGTTGAATCACGTCCCCAAAAGAGCACCAGCAGGGAGTGAGTTGGAGCTTACATATCCCTGTATGATGGTTATTTCCCGAGGTGGACCTGATTGATTGATACCCATAGCCTTTGTCATACATTTGCACGCACACATTCATCGTCCTTGGTGCGCCGCTCTTGTGCGAACATTTATCAATTATCCAAGAAACAATTTCTATTGTCCCCACCGGAATGACATAGTGGGATTTCTGGAAAGGTCATTATAAAGCGACCGTGATGCTCTGACCTGGACAGGTCTTGCGGTAAAAAGAGAGTAAGATGCGCAAATCTAAACTCGTCTCCCTGCAATAAACGAGAGAACCCGGGGTATTCTTCTAAAATCATGCCGCTCTACGCAAGCCCAAATGCAGCCGAATAAAAATCCCAGGCCCCGGAACGCCGCCGTCAAAAGACGGACAGGATAGGTAACTAGAAAACCCCAACGCAGCCTCTCTCTGGCTGTTCTTGCTCTCTGCACAAGATCTCTTCCACGCCATCCCTCGTTGTCGCTTAATATCCTTTAGGTACTAGTCCCTCCCTCTGTAGCCCTGCGACGTGAGGTGCTGTAGGCTTTTACTTTAATTTATTGTATCTTGTTTTTTTCTCCTTCTTTTCCACTTTACAATTTCCTCCTTCTCCTTGTACCTTCCCAGTCTGCAAGCACTTTCTCGAGACTCTTTGCCGCCTTGCGCTCGCTGCGCCTGAACGGCGAGTTGAACGGCTCGGGCAGAATCATCTTGCTATTCGCGTGCTCGGCAGCGAAGCCGACCTCGGCGTCGCGACCGCAGCGCTCGCGCGTGAGGCGCACGGCCTCGTGCAGGAGGTCCCGCCCGACGCCCTGGCCGCGGTACTTGAGCTTGACGGTCCAGGCGCGGATGACGCCGCGCCCGCCGCGGAGCAGCGAGGTCCGGGAGCGCCGTCTGTTGCCGCTGCCCGAGGCGTGCGCCGACGAGGGTGAGGGCTCGAGACGCAGCACCAGGGCCCCGATCAGCTGGTCGCCGAAGCGCACGCCGAGGATCAGGTCCTGCTCCGACGGGGACGCGTTCGGGGACGCGGTTGGGCTGAGCCACGACCACCGCAGCTCCTCGGCCGCTTGGATGTAACCCCCCGTGAAATACCGGATTCCGAGGAGGTACGTCATGATTACGCCGCATATCGTCAATAGCGAGGTCCCGATATCCTGTCGGTATACCCATGCGTATCGGTATGCGCCTGCCAGGGCGGCTACTAAGGGCGGAAGAAGGAAGGGGTGGAAGATTAGATGGGCTGAGGAGGTTTGCCGTTGCTGCGCAATGGAGTCGGCGATTAAGCGCATGGCCTCCTCTTTTTGAGTCTGCGATTCCAGGACGCCGTTTGTCAACGGAGGTAGATCGTCGGGCACAGCATTTGCGGGTGGCTCAGCCGCCTCCAGGGGCGAAGATAGCGGTGATGGCGACACTGTCGACGAAATAGGGTCCATGATAGGTTCCATTATAGGCGAGGATAACCCCGAGGAGCTGGCGACTAAATTGGCTCGCAAGAAAATGAAGAAGGCTGATCGCAATTCGAATTGTTAGTCGCGTGGTCATGAAGCCGTACAAGAAACTATCTTGAAGGCTGTTGGAGTACCAATTGATTGTAATCGAGAGGAGTTAAAGTGAAGAACGCCGGGAAAAGAGCACACCGAGGGCATTCTTTATAATGCTAACCAAAAGGAAATTCTAAAAGAAGGAAATTGCTAGTTCGCAAATATCAGTCAATAAAAAGAGAGGCTTACCGGTGCTGGTCTTTAGACCGGGCACTGCGCTCACCCGTTGTATCATGGTGTCATGGCGACAATATGCATTCAAGTCTAGTTCGCGTACCACGTGCGCCATGCCGGCATAATGACTGGTGAGCCAGCCAGTCTGGAGCGTCACGGTGTGCGCGCGTGGTCAAACAGTGCTGGGCCGGAGATGGGGTCGCAGTGCACCCGCGCAAAAAATCCTGACGCCGACGGTCGGGAATTAGATGAAAAATATTGTAGTATTGCAATTTGTACCCGACGTGCTGGAATTTCCCACACCAACACGAGAGCGAAGCGAGCCAGCCAGGACACCACGAAACAGCCGCAAAGGACCCTTAAAAAGAAGCGCCCACGCGCTAAAGGGGGGTATTATATAGTATAGAGGCGGGGGTGTGAAGACCTTTTCTGTCGATGCGATCAACGCTAAAAGGGGATTTGAGTAAGAGAGGGGGGTATATTGGATCAAGAATATAAGTAATGGGATTGGATTAAATAATAAAAAAAGACTTGATGAAGACGGGACGGGAGAGGAAAAAGGGAAGTGGTTAAGAAAAGATGACGATCGACGAGGAGGGTCCGTTGCCGTGGTTATATGTGCCGTGTTGAGAATGGCGTTGCCGCTGCTGAGACAATCCTGCATACGATGCAGAAGATAAACCCACGAATGCTGCTGCTGCTGCTGATAATGAACCTAGCTCTAGTGGCACAAGCCCAGCGATTTCATTGTTCCCCCCCGGGCTGCCGGGCGAGACGAAGACGACAGACGGGCGGACGAACGAGATGACGACAAGGAGGGAGAGATTTAGCTATCTGCTAGATAAGGGACGTGGGAGCGAATAGGATGCCAACGTTTGGGCGTCCCCCTCCAATGCGGCCGCCGCGATTTGCGTCTCGGTTTGCGTCTTGGTGGTGGAAAGCTCGTCACTGGGTTCTTGGAAATCTGTCGCGTGAGACGAGAGCTGGATTGACCGAATCAGACCGCCCTTGTTTCTTTTTTTAGTCGAGAGTCTCGAGCGTTCTGCGCTCGTGGTCTAGTCTCTAAATCACGGACGTAAGGGAGCTATGAGAGAACTATAAGAGAAGCCAAAGGCGCCTGAACAACACTAAGGAGAGATCAAGGAGAGAAACAGGTCGACGACGCTTTGCTTGGACTACGCTATGGTAGAGCCGGCCCTCAGTCTAACCCGGCGCCTATATATGAACATCCATCTCGGGCCAGTGTCTGGGATTTCTGGGCTGTTTGGACCAGTATACTACCTCTGTCTGGCATTGCCGAAGATGGTAGGAGACGGGGTCGGGGAAGAGACCTTGTTGACCTGGCTAACCTTGGCCCAGTAAAGTAATACTAGTCTATCGTCCGTCCGTCTTAGGAGCACGATGGCTTGTTCCAGTTGCGCCGTCGATCTCCCCATCTCCCCCCTAGACAGATGCCAGAACGGCCAGAATATATGAGTGTGGAGGGTCTGTAGAGGGTCCGTGGAGGGGCAGAGGCTGCAGAGGCTAGCAGCACACAGGATTTTCTTATCCTGGGCCTGTCGCAGAGCAGAAGATCATGCCTTGGACGCCGCTTGGCATCCCATCCCTCCGAGCGTTGTGCACCCTTCGCGGTCGCGGGGTTGGGAGGGTCCAGATCCTGCCGTGGGCAGCGTCATGAGCGTTGGCCAATTGGGCGGCCCCGTCGTATCAACTTGAAACAACTATTCCAACACATGACAGACGGCTTTGAAACACCAGCAACGTAAGAATATGCTCGTCAATGGTAAGGGGACCTTGGGCCTGGGGTGTCCTGCGCGGGTATTGGTCGGTTAGGGCGCGATAGTACGATAATCCCGTAATCCTCATCCGCATTTACCTATCTGCGCAGCTGCGTACGTGGACCATGTGCCCAAGGTGCACATGTGTGGCACTAGTATATATGCTATACTTGCTTTGTAAGTAACCTAACCCTTCTGTGCAGTAGCTTGATAATCTGTTACATGTCGGTTATGTCACCGTTTAATCAGATGCATCACTATTGTATAGCTTCATAGGCAAATTACAAACACGCTCAAAGGATAGCATACCTTATTACATAAATACCTAGGTAGGCAGCGTCGGTAGTAGTACGAGTAGTACTTACGCTTCTTCGATGTGCATTGGAGCCTCTAACTGCGGCAGCATCATACATATGTAAGTTGGATGTATGTGTTAACCATAAGTCCAACCGTTTTCTTTCGGATACCCTAGTACCGATTAACCACGACTTATCACCCTATGGCGCCACCACCCTCGTCGAAGTATTGATGGCGATTGATGAACTACTCTCCATCGAACTGTCTCACACTCGACCTAAGATTCTAGTAGTAGTTCCTACCCTACATATAACAAATGAAGATAATAGGTATGCTATATGCCTCGGTGATCCTACTACGTATGGAAGCGAGGGCATATTGACACTTTCGTTGGTTTATATATTTAGATTAAAAACAATAATAACGTTGGTTTATAAGGTCCCGCTGGTTGGCTACCGACAATAACGGGAACCAGTGCGCCGGGACACTTCGCTTCTGCATAACTTGAAACAACAGTTCTAATGTTCTAGCCCTATTGTCTGACAGTATTTGTGGAAGGAGTCTCTTTAGGAGGTTGTCTGATATATGATCCATTTGGGCCAGCATGTTCCTATTTCCAGAAAGTGACTAACCAACGACAACTCATGTATCGGCCATATCTGAGAATCTACCTTAGTCTTGCTTTGAAATAACAAGGTAGAGAGGTACGTCTATGAAGACGGCACTTTCTCTATTCCTACATTGAAGTAACTTGAAGGGCTCAAATCCCCAATACAATAACACAGGTATGTATACCACATAAGGCATCGGGTAGTTCATCCCACATCCCTTACATCCCACTTAGGTATTCCATCTCCTGTTTAGCTTATCGATAGCATGCAAGAGTACCAAAAGGCGATGCTCTAGCCGAGATGCCTTCCCCTTATCATCATGTTGTCTTCAGGTGGTATAGTTGGTTTGATGCTGCAGATGGAATGGTGTGCCGGTGAACTGACATGACATGGGGGCATCCATCTGGAGGGACAATGATAGTTGTATATATGCGTTAATCCCTCGAAGCATCCCACACCTGGGGAAAGTCCTACCAAGCCTCATGTATTCACGCCCGCGGGTGCGCCTGTACTGCTAGTACTACCAGTTAGGTACCTAAGGTAGGTAGTAGGAATGCACCACGGATTGCCTACCCAGCACTGCTGAATAGGTAAATTGTTCTGTGCATACTTACTTCTCATTGGCCTCGGCATGTCCTATTTCGTCCTTAAGCGAGCCCTTCTAGAAATGCGAAGTGAAGCATAGAGGCATTCCCAGGACAGTGGTTGGCCAAGTCAGTTACCGTACAGTACTACCTAACTAATTACATAGTAACCTACCTACTTTACTTATGCCAGGTTGGTAGTACCTACTACCTGCCCTAGTTCGCAACGACACCAGCCACACGATGGTATCATCGCCTGCGCAGTCCTATGTCGCCCTACGTAGTATGTCTCCCTCTCTACCAAACGCTTCTCTCGTGCAATCTATCGTTCCTCAACTCATACTTCTTTGCTCCATCATCAGTTTTGGTGGCGGGGGAATGTCCTCGATGACAAGTAGCCAGCAACAGTTTCATTCCGAATTATCCATCCTTGCTCGTGCTGACTTGAATACTTATACTACAATGTCGGCTGCCGCTCACCGAGCGCACTTGCGCGACGACCTGCTACAGTTAAAAATGCAGACACTCCCTCCGTGTCTATGGCTCGGGGTATCTTCACACTCTCTTGGTTCCGAGGTCGAGGTTGGGAGTTGTCCTAGTGACGAGCTCCGCAGAAGTGACTGCAATAAAGGGTAATCATGTCGACGATGATGGAGATGAAGAAGAAGAAGATGATGATGATGTTATTGAGTTTCACGTTCTGCATCATGCCGGCCAAGTCGTCGTCTTCCCCGGCCTGAGAGCAATGGAGTGCGCTTTGTCTTGACCCTCGCTGGCGTGCAATACGTCCAGAGCCGAACGACTCATTTCAGAACTGGACATCAATTTAACAGGACGTCGAATAGGTTCGAGTTCTGCGCCCTCGGTTTGGCTCGCGCCGGAGCCACCAGTACGGGCACTCTCGGTGCTGATTGGCCAAAGCCCGAGTCCTGCAGTCAGCACTCGTTGCTGCAACTCAGCTCGGCGACAAGGCGCAATGGGCCACCCCTTGTCTGCCTTGTTGCCTACCCCTGTCCGCGTACCTCACCGAGTGTTGTGGTGTCGTTTGGACCCCAAACCCACCAGCTTGCTCATCCTATGCATCATGGTGCGCCGCGAACGACTGTTGTAGGGCATTGCCGACCATAGCGCACGGGATCTTAACAGAGGGAGCCTGCTCACCAATGGCTGCGCTGGTCCCTAGCCTGCGGTCATTGCCGCGGGTCCTACGTGAATGTACAGGTACCATTCACCCATGTCCCAAAGTCCTACATCGTCATCCTCCATAGGGTCGATATCTACTCCAGATCTTTAAGATAAAGACATGGGTCGGTGGCGATCTAAATAACCCCGTAAGACTCTTTTCTCTCTCCAAGCCTAAGTCCCTGCTTTGGAAACTTTCCTTCAACATGCAGCCAGAAAAGAGTCTAGCCACCTCTCCCGAGTCGAGCCCCGTAGACGATGAGTCTATTGACCTGGACCCACGGCTGGGTCGGCCATCCACTGCGCACTCGACCGGACCTTCACACATGAGAAGACAGTCACAGGCAAGCTTGCGATCTGAATCCCACACTCATACTCCCGTCTCATGCGTGTAAGCTCGTCTATAAGCTGGTCTACGTTTTGAGAAGAATTTATTACAATGCTAACGGCTCCAGATGCCGGGGGAGTATGTCAGGAGACGACTGTGCTCGGCAGAGATTCATCGTATGGGCTGCTGTAAAACGGAATAGATCGGTCCGCATGGCAGCGAGCGAGCGATTGCGGTGTCCTCTTCTACGTTGCGGCGAAAGTTTTGATGGACATGAAGAAATGCTAAGACACCTAACGCAATGCAAGCATCTTTCTACGGGCGAGTATGTTTGCTATGAGTGCATGAAGGTTGAGCGCTTCAACGATAAGAAATGCACGTGCTGCTTCGGGCAGCCGACGAAGAGAAAACGTATCATCAACATGGCTAAGAACTTCTTCTCCAGCATTGGCAGCGCCAAGGTTCGACGGGAGTACCCTGGCCCATCAACGCACGATACTCAGTCCTGCCCTCCTAGTTATGACTCCCTCGTCATGGATGTGGATGAACAGTTGAGTCAATCGCAGAGGGAGGAGCCCGAATCACGAGCGGAAAGGGCCGGAGAAAGCGACCAGTCGGCACCCGAGCAACCTCAGCTGGAGTTAAACGGCACGGAACTCCTTGAATTGGACTCGACTCCATTACTTCCTACCGTAGAGCTCGACGCTGTTAATTACAACGCACATTTCACCGGTATGCCAGGTCCATCGAAACCGTGTGCCGGGACCAGAGAGACCCCTTTGTCTCCGACACCTACTTTCACGAAACCCCAACAGGCATCAGGCTTTCTACCCATGCTTCACTTGAATACAGGTACCTCGGGTAGTGGACGACGGCCATCTTTAGCTCTCAACACGCAACTTGATCAGTACAGAACAAAGCCGCACGCAGCGTACTTATCACCGAGCTCGTCACTTCGAACGAGTTCTAATGGCATATCTCCGATTACTCCCTGGAGTACAACCTCCAAGTCGTCAGCTATATGGTCTTCAACGTCTGGCCGAGATGCCGTGTTAGCTTCGCCAATAACACCGATCAGCGCCAATGCAAATTCGTCAACACCACAAGGAGACCGCATTCTTAGCACAGAGAAGGATATAGACATGCTTGCCTGTCCAGAAGACCCCTCTCATTATACGCCAGGAAATATTCCAGAATTACCTGTGGATAACCAGAGCCCGTCTGCGATATCCAGGCTACTATTAGACCCTCTGTTGTTTTCATGCAATCCACACGACGACTATTCATGGATTTCTTCCATGAACACAGAAATATCGCTCAATACTTCTGTCAACATGATGTTCACAGATCAGAGCACTAAGACAGCTATACCTCGAGACTTTCTTGGGTCACAGATTTCGGGTTCCGAAGCGAAAGCGCTAGTCGAGCAAGTGTGGGATGCTTTGAGCCAACATTTCTCTAACTCGTTAACAAAACTTAGCAGGCTCCAACATAATCCAATCGCTGATAATTTCAGAGCATACACACCAAGAATAGTAGCGTCAGAAGGTCTGGCGAGATTTAAGAAAATCTTGAGCCATAACTACTCCACAAGGCCGGACCCTCTCGAATATCTCTGCTTTGTTCATTTAATCTACTCTATTTCACTAGTTATGTACGAAGGCAATCTTATCGAACGGTCAAATAAGCTCTACGAGCAAGCCATAGCTTACGGTTCGCTTTTTGACGCAACACATCATGATCACTACTACCAGATTGTAAACACCATTTGGCAGCAGAATTGTCAAGAACCAACATCACGCGAGCGAACTCGAGATTCGGCGAACAGGCCAGCAGCAAACAAGGGGAAAGAACCGGATTATCAAGCCAGTTCTATACCTGTTGCGAACCCCGATCCTTTAGTCCTCACCGGCCAAAATTTCTTGGATGGTTCGTAATCTCGTGCTTTGGCGTAACACCACGGTTTAAATACCTAGACTAACAAGAAACAGAGCTCGAGAAGATCATGGTAAACGGCAACATTCAGCAACCTATCGAAGTCCTTAGTTCAGAGCTTTGGTCTTCCCATTCAGCTCCGAGTCAGCCCAACTTACAAGGGCACAACGCTCTCGCAATCGCATCCTCATTCCTCGTCCAAGACTTGTGTCGAAGGTATCGTGAATCGGAGAACTTCCTGCCGAAATTAACAGCGATCGGACAGAATGCTCGGGCAGGCTACTATCCCACGATTCGCAAGCTCGAACTTGAACTCATACAAACAGGAAAGGTGAGTAAATAATTCTTTTTTTTTGCAGGTTTCTTGAATGTGATGCATTCTACATCATTCAGATATTGTCTCCTAATTCAAGACGTGCCGGCCTTAGCACCCTAATCACCTTGCATGTTGATGCTAACTCTTTTCATGGAAGAACTATTTCGCATCTAACGATATCCTGGATCAATATATCATTCAAGTCCGGGACCTGTGTGATCAGATCTATTCTCAATCCGGAACTCGACCGCGGACAGAATATCATTTGCTCGGTGTTTCGCTCGTTGACAGTTTGATTCGAAGTGTCGCTCGTGAGCCTCAGCAACCTCAGCAAGGGCATTCTGAATACCCAATAATGCCGTATCAATATGATGACGAATTGTTTCGAGATCTCAAAACATTTGACTGGAACTACTCGATGATTCCTACCACGCAACAGCCCGAAGGAGTTCCCGATTTCAATACTCCGCTCGACCTAGGTGCCCTTCATCCTGTTCCCGGAGACACAAGCCACCTACCTATAAGGAGCGACGCTTCCGAGACCCCTAGTGACACTTATACAGTCTCGCCAGCCCCATTATCGGATGCAACGCCAGAAATCTCATCCTCAAAATCCTACAGGCCAACTCCATCAACACAGGCCCACGGAGAAGGAAGTGAGAGCTCGCGCCAGTCCACATTGCCTTCGTCTGGACAGAAAGTGGAGGCCAACGAGCGCTGTGAGATTTGTGGTTACAGGCCGAAAGGGGATCCCCAGTGGTTTAAAGGTAGCATGGCGAAACACAAAAAGATGCAGCACTCCACGAACCCGCCTATCATTTACAAGTGCCCGTTCCCGGGTTGCAATTCGGAATACAAAAATCGGCGGGACAACCTACGGCAGCACCAGATCGAAAAGAATCATTTTGTCGGGGATGAACGACAGATTAGGCGAAAAAGAAAGGACCGTTCTTAGACGGAAGAGACGTACACGTGTGAACAGTTCCTCGGATTAGGTTTACCTTCGAAACGACGTGCAGGTTCAGCGTCGCCACTTAGATTTAATTTGCGCTGCTGTGTCTCCTAGCGAGACCTCTTTGACTCTGTATTATCACAATGACGCCAAGCGTTGAGAATCTATCACGGATACAGAAAATGGGGATTCTTTTCGCTCTCATGCCGCTTGTATCTTCATTCCAAACCAGCTTCGATCATTACAGGTGTCATCGCATAGAGGGACAGTAGAAGGGAATTAGAGATACCAACCAATAGATGCGGCGAAATGGGCTCAGCATATGGATGAGATGACTATCGGTGTGCCTAAGATCGACTCTAGTACATAGACATAGACAATCAAGCAGTTGATACCATTCCAGCCCACACCACTTTCTGCAATATCCGTGGAACGGACAATTGGAGCCACCCAAATCGACTTCGTTGTACGAGTACATGAGAGAACTAGCAGGGTAGAGAACCAAGTCCCCACTCGTGATCACGACCAGACGCAGGGAAGGACGCAACATCTTTCTCCACTAATGGATCTCTCCCCCTTGCTTGGCCCATGTATCTGTTCTCCCCTCCTGCTGCTTAGCTCACCGCCTCATCCCGCTGTCTATTTCCAGCGAGAACTCGGGCTTAGACAACACAAACACGAAAGAAGTATCGCTATGACGCAAACACGCTGTCAAGGTGGGATCGAATTACGGGACCCGTGAGGAGAATCAAAAGGGCCGCGGCATAAAATGTTTTGCGGTACTACCTAAGCACGCTAGATCTCCGGAATAAGAAAAAGGTCCTTGCATACTACATATGCCAGTATAGGTATTAGTAAAACGTACCGTACGGGCTTAGACGGCATGTATCGTTACTACGTTCGCAAGTACCCCCTTACTCCACCGTAAAGAAAAGGAGACGCACGCAGATGGGGGAGGATTTGGCGCCGAGGATTCGGAGCTAAGGCGGTCTACTCCAGTCATCATCTGCTTGGAGTGATAGTTGGTTGGCCGAGGGTTGGCCAAGTGCATTTGTACAGTACAGTACGGTAGTGTGGTGTAGTGTAGCCTGAGGTGAGCAAGCAAGGCAAGCTACTCGTAGGGCTGGGTTTTTCTGAACCGGGGGGTTGCATCCAATGTCACGGTACCTACGAATTGGAATGGACAAGGGGAACAGGGGTTCGGAGCTGCAGTTAGGATAACCGCTTGGCGTTCCCTCGGAGGGGAAGGGCCAGCCCTACGGGGCAGAAGGGGGAAGGGATGGTGGGGTCTACAGCACAACAGTACCCACCCAGCATTACGCTGCGCTAAGGCAAGGTAAGGGATCAGCGTCGATGGCTGGCTGTCAGATTTTCGGAGGGGTAAATTATCTCATTTGGCGGCTCGTCGAATCGTTCGCGCTTCCTCACCTCCTTCCTCTTTTTCTTCCCTCCCTTTCCCCTGCTTGTATCCTTCTTTGGTTCGCCCGTTATCCAGCCGTCAATCACAGCATGTGAACCTTGCTTTCCGTTATCCGCAGAGCAAACAAACACGTGGTTTGACGTGGAACGTGGCGTATGGAATGTGATATTTTGGGCGGTATTTTTTTCCTTTCCTCGATACGCGAACCTTGCATGAGAGTTTTTTTTTTTCTCTTCTCCCCCTACTTACTAACCCTTGAATTGTTCTACCTTGTATACCTAATCTGGCATACCCAGTACCGGTATGGGACTTTGCAATTCCGAGTGGATTCTAGACTAGGTTAGGTAGTAGTGTCGCTACCGAAGCCGTATCTGTCATGCGTGCGTGCGCGAGCTGCGCGATCAGCGGTTGGCGCCGTTCCCCATTCTGCATCGCCTGCTACTGCATGTCTCGTGCAACGCAGTGCTCAGGTCTGGCGCCGGCTACGAGAGATGTTTACACTACAGTACACATACTAGATGGCTGTGTTGCATCGTCTGGGTTCATGCTTGGAGGCTAGGGCTGGGGAGGATCACAAGGGCGGAGCTACCACGGGCGTGGGAGGAGGCACAGCGAGCGACTAGGGGGATAGCTGGACTTCGGACAGCATCTGGTGGAGCCGACGACCGACAGACAAGTCGACCGTCTGGCTTCCGGGCATCTGGGAGGAGAGGATACGAGGACGTAGTGAACCCATCCCGTAGGTACGTCGGTATGGTGTAAGTGGCTTGTAGAAGTGCCCGAGCAGAAGAACCCCGGAGACTATTATTCTGTTCTCGAAGCTTTGGGGAACGGGACTTCAGAATCTCCACGTTCTCACCTCGCTCTCCGTGGGTATGTCAGTAACTCGGTAGCCGGCCCACATGCATGGGTACAACAACACATGGTACAATACATAGCTTGAAAAGGGAGGGGAAGACATGACGACGTCGGTTGGTAATTGGCCGTTCAATGCTCTGTATAACCTATCAACAATGCGCTGATCCCAGCTCGTAGTTCATCAAATCATCGACGTCCAACAGGGAGCTGAAGGGGAGATAGATACTGTAAATACTAGTATGTGCTCACGGATATGTATTCCGTCTAGGGAGAGAAGAGCAGGGCTGGATGCGTTGCTGAGGTTCTCCCCTTTCCCGTTTTCCAGAAGCTTATGAAACTTGACTAGGTATGGAACGTGCTGTCGATCCCCGACGCCGCGTCGTGAATAAGATTCACGCCAGAGCCGAGTAGATAAAATGCAATAAAATGGAATGGTACGAAACAAACCGAGTAATGAGACGCGACGAGAAACAGCTCGTAATCTTTTTAGGCGGTGGGAGACTCTGCTCGGCGAGCCCGGCTGCTACCCTGTTGGCTCGCGCGTCCTCACTCACCGCAGTTTATGTGCCTTTTCATTCGTTTCCCTCGTGCTTTTACGACCTCGCCTGGTATAGGCACGCATGTCAATATCAGGCTATTTATTATGGTGTATGTTACACTACACTAGGTACTGTAGATAGACAGGGAGATAGGCAGTCTAGGAGACCTCGTTCATCTGACTAGATAGGAAACATTCTAGATATTCCTATCAGCCGACGTGGGGTGGAATCGGACTGGATGTTTTAGCATGTCGTCACCTCACTTGCTTCCTGGAGGCATCTGTCTATCAACTGTGCAGCCTGCTCTGCTATGTCTCAAGATACCTCTCCTGGTGTGTTACACCAAGTCTGAAGAGGATATCGGTCGAAACATATGCATTACTCTAGGACGATCATTCTGACATCACATAAGACTGGCGACTTTAATAGGTAAGCGGTAAGCGTCAAGGTCGAATCGTAAGTTTTCTGTACGTGCTTCTGGCTTACCGCCGGGCTCATTCACCTTCTATGATGAAACATCCCATTTTCCTGTTAATGTTATATTGTCCACTGCTTATATATTTATAAGACTATGGGCATTAACGGCCCAATTGTAGATCCATCTGTGGCGGGTGTCAGCGTGAGCCACCATCATAGTTGATGTGACAATCCAGCCTGGGTTTACTAGTGGTTGAACGGTATCCTTTCCTCGCACCGAATTATGGGTGATGTTTTTATTAGCATGATCCAAAATTGACAAGATCTTACTATGTCTCAGAGCCCCAAACGTTAGACTTTGGCACAACCAAAATTGACCGGTCTGCTCGAGCTATTCTATGCTAATGACAATCACTTGCGCACTTTGCGAAGGGGGTCAGAGACTGCAATGCGGGCCGGATAGCAAGTCATGTATTGATAGTCAACATCTAATTACTCGTTTGGTGTCTCCCTTTCCATCAATATCTTTTCGTTCTGTCTGCTGGCGGCGGCTCAGATCCACTCCATGACACTTCCTTGCCATATATAGGGATCTGGGTGCTTGCGTATGAGGGGGTCTGGATTGTGTTAATCCTTAAGTCTTAAATTTGCTAGATCTTATATCACTTACTTCTGAAACCGCACTTGTACGCATAGTTGCAATCAATGACCCAATGCTCATATTGGACTAAGTCTGGTTTGGCACCATCTTTGAATGCAAAATAGTCGATCTATCGAAGAGTATTGGTGGTCAGTAAGTTGGCACTATGTGACAAAGAAATTCGACAGCGGAAGGAAAGAGGGCAACATATTTACCATCTTCACGATTTCCGCATAGTTTTTCAATTCATAATCCCAAAGTCTATCCATGCCAATGTTGCTCACTTTAATCATGACCTTTAAGCGGATCAACGAGTTCTTTCCGGACCATGCTCTTAACACGTTATCCAGGATCTGAAACCAAACGCGGCCGCTGAAATACCTTTCACCGTCACCAAGGGATAGCTTAATTTCTACGAACCGTACATTTTGGAGGGTGGTTCTACTGATTAGATAGGTGAGAGGCAGCGGTTTTGCGTTACCCATAATCCACGGTGGTATCCGGTCAATGATAAAAGGGCGTAACCTGAGGACGCTTAACGACTCGCGTGTGATCTGCTTGCAGAGGAGGAGTATGGTTGGTGTGGAAAGGACAATACTGAAACTGCATGATCTCACGCTGCTATTACGTGCTCTCAAAGAATCTACTTGCTCGTAATAGGCGTCGAAAAGCTCACGACAGGTGGGATAATCGATAGCATGCTGATAAATGGCATTGCGGACCTCGGCTGGAAAACTACCGAGGAAAGAGAAGCCGTGAAAATTGGAGGTTAGTGGACAGGTCAACGAGGTACTTGAGTTACAATAGGCTGGGAGGCAACTTAAGGCTGTACGGATCTCGTCATGCTGCGGCCGAAGCGGCATCAGCCTCGGAGGCGGGATGTCGGCAAGGAGCTTTGCTCGAGCAATCGGGTCTCTCGACGCTTTGTCAATACGCTGGCGACCCCGACGCTGCATGGTAGTCCAGCCAATGTAATTCTGATACGCCTCGTCTTCGTGCATAGCTGGTGTACGTCAAGCTAAGAGCCTAGAGAGGTCTGAATAGAACTAGGCTAGGACACGTCATAGGAAGACTGAGTTGTGGAAGAGGGGACGAAGGTGGTGAAACGATCGTTCAATGCGCCAAGCTCATCCCGAACACAAATGCGGTAGCTAACCCTGCGTTCCAAGTCAAACTTTAGATAGCCAGATAGCTGTATGACTATCACGGTTTGACCTCGTGTAGGAGTGGGTTTGATAGAATCGTAATGCATATGTGCGTGTGGAGTGTATCCAAGTAAGCTGGCTGTAGGTGGGTGCTTGAGCCGTTGGGATGCTGCAATCTGGATCTTCTCCTTGCGTAAACAGACACAGATTTTCTCCAAAAAAATTGGAAGGCCGTTTAGAAAACTGGAGGGGCAATTAGTAAGTTGCCAAACATCAAACAGACGGGCAAGCAAGCTCTACTTTAGCTAGCGAGATCGTGGACTCTAGGTAGGTTGTACTACACGGTAAGGGTGCCTATCGTAATCCGATGCCAAGAACTGGAGAACGGGGTGGTAAAGCAGAGCTGACGGTTGAAGAGACTGGCTGCCAACCTTCTGCTTTAGCTAGGCAGCAGCAACGAAGTAGATATTGAAGGTTGATAGATACCCAAGCCACAACGCTGGCGATAAGTAGTCAACGATCAAAACCGACTCACTCATAGCCTGGATTGAAGTAAGGTCGCTTACCTGACATACATCGGGCAGTGTACCATACTGAGTGTCAAGCAGGCGAAGCCGAAGTGCTGCAAGACTCGCTACGGAGGTTGAAGCCGGTCTAGGACGGGACAGGCGCCGGATGGTGTGATCAACGCGGTACGGTGCGCGATGCCCGTATCGCCAGTCAGATGTTTCTCTGTCCCTGTGCTCAGCCTTGCGTTCTCGATGGACAAGGCAGCGTGAGACAGCGCTCCTTAATGGATAGACAGCAGGTGAGTGACTGGTATAACTCCACGAAAGAGCCGAAAGCGATAATACTGCTGATGATGCAACCTCATGCACGCATCCATTGGAGGGTTTCTGCCTCCACTGTCTGTATGTTCTCCTGCTCTGCCTAAGCAAAGTAGCTTACCTCTTCGAGACCAATCAAAGCCACTCATCATTTGGTTCTAATGTGGCTGTCTGGCTGCAACCATCACCATGCTAGGCAGTGCGCATTGTTGTCGTATCCGTGCTCTGCAGCTGCAGTACTGTAGAATTGACAGACAAAAGAATGTTGTATTAGGTTAAGTCTAGCTAGCTAGTGGGGGGTGGAAGGGTATAGCACTGTAACTACTGTTTTGCGCACTTTACAGTAGCCCATCTGTCATTATAGACATATCATATTCCATGTCCAGGACCTAACGGCAGATGATGGCATGGACGCACAGCCCTGCAACCGCATACTGCGAGTACGCACGCAGGACCGCTAGATAGGCATTGCGTGCCGGGAGCAGTATACTGCCTGCTGCGTACTGCGTACTGCGTATACAAGCATTTGAAATAACCTACAAGGTAGCCAAGTAAGATACGTACCGGTATCTCTAAATGGTAGCATACCTGGGAAATAGTCTGGCCTGGATCTCAGTATGTGCTACACAGTGAGATCTTGGATCCTGGTGCTCACTGGGCGACCTCTACCACATATTGCAGTACACTGATTCCTGCGGCACGGCTTTGTCGGCTGAGCTTGTGATTGGCTTCTGGCAACACCTTGCGGGACTGCTATCAGTGTGCTGTAAGTACGAGGAGCGTACTATGTGCGTATGTGACCCTCCATATCCGGACATCGTGTACAAGCCTACAGTAGTTGTACTACTAGGTAGGTTTGTCTTCGTATGCCATGGTGCCTGTGAAGACGTACGTATATGTATCTACATACATACTGAAGTACAGATAAGTGCGTAGACGTATGTAGGCACAGCTACATGTAGATACTGAGGTGGGTCCTACCTATCCACGTTGTTGAAACCTAGGTAGGTCTAATAGACGCTGCAGATGGAAGTTTTGTGTGTAGCTAAATATATAGAATTATGTAACTATATCCCTAACTCGACGTTCATCTCTTGTAATCCGTATAAACGCAATCCAAATCCCCTTAGAAGAATGCCTCGGATATATTATTTTCGCATTGCGTTCCAATCAAGTTAAATTTGTCTTCTCCGGCTTTTGGGAATTTGAATTGGATTCTATAGAGAGCCGATAAAGCATTCGACGAGAGAAGATAAGCATATGGAGAAAAATCTGCCCGTGGTTTCTTGAACCTAACAACAAGCATAACCCAATCTCGTCACCTTAGGCTGTTTGGTGCCTTAACCAATTGAGATCTACCAAAGGCATTACAGCACACGAAAGCACATGGTACAGCGCACATATATTGCAGGTGTTACTAGGTAAGTCGAATCTGCAGTCCGATGTCTATACACACTGTTTGCCGTACCACCTCACTATAGATACTGTGCATCGTTAAATGCTAACGTTACGACCTATGTCGACCTACCACGATTACCTTTACTTACATGGTAGGTAATGAATTCTCTTTAATATGTTTTGCTCCTAGCTAAAAGACATGGAGGGTAGATAGTACCTTGTGCTTAAATATCTTAACCTTACCTAGGTAGGTAGTGCGTAGATATGCACAATACCACACAGGCTATTTGTATCCATAAGTACCTTTCATCAGCCGGCCTGACGTATGGTCAACTTTTCAATTTTCTAAGGTTGTTATTATTAGGGTGTACATGGATAGCCCACTACCTACATACTACCCAGGTAGGTGCCTATAGTACCTATATGGCCGCACCTACCGGGTTGCCCACTACGTGTATTGTCTTAAAGAGGTAAGTGGTATAACTGTACTGTAAGTGCTATCTGTAGGAGAGGTAGCATGTGAGCGCCCACTCGACAACTGGCAGTGAAGATAAAATCAACCAAAGCCTGCTTGACTTGGTTAGCTGGCAGACGGGATCGCCCTACCAACCAGGCTACCCGCCAAGCTACCTAGCCTTAGGTACTTACTGTAAGTACCTTACCGACTTAGCCAACCTTGTTGCCCACTCTTAGAGCCCAGGCGAGGGAATTCCCACCCGTCTTCTCTTTTCCCACACCCACACCCACACCAACAAGCCCAGAACCCCCCCTTGGAGCTCTGGTATTGCTCTAGTACTGTTGATCGATCGTGATATTTGCACACCCGCTAAACCACCACTCGCACCTTTCACATCTGCCCAACCACCAGGGTTTGACGGTTGACATCACGTCCATTGTCGAACCTCTGTTTCCACCACTGACTCGACCTCGCTGTTGTATCTATCTGCTTGTCGTGTCGTGTCGTGTGTTGGGGCCTGGCGTTGTGTTTCTTTTTTCCGCATCTCTGCCTGTCTAGCATTTTAGCTACATGTTCATGTTTGCATGGTGTCAGTTCTTTTTATTCTTCCTGTTCTCTGACTTCCTCTCGACTTCGTACACCACCGCTGCTGCTGGCGTCCTTCGCCGTCTCCGCTGCCGACGACCCGACGCATCCGACACCTTCTCTCCTCCGTGTCTTTCGCGTCATGTCGAGCCTCGGCCAGCCAGGCTCTAGTAACCATAGCCATGCCGGCCTCGCCTTTCCTCAGGTTAACGGACTTCGACGCAGCTACCATTCGTCCACACCGCCGAAGCCCTCCGCAACCCCTCCTTACCAGCAGCCGCAGCAGTACACATCGCAGCAACCGAGCCAGGCATACTCTCATCATTTGTTCTCCAATACCACGCAATCCCCCGTTCCCAATGTCGCGAGCGTCTCGAACTTGTCCAATGGCCCCTCCAGGCATACCCCGGTACAGGCAGCCCAGCATGCTCAAGCTGCAGTGCGGGCGGTCCAGCAGCATCAACAACACCAACGCGGCAACCAACAACGACAGATGCCGCCGCAGCCGGGCCCTTCGCCGTCGATGGCTTACCTTCAACAAGCGATGAATCAACAGCCTGTTCAGCAAGTCCCGCAACAAGTTCAAGTTCCACAGCAAGTCCCGGCATCCGTACAGCAGGTACCTCATGGTCAAGCTATACAGCAGCAGGTCCAACCGGTCCAACCAGTCCAATCGCAGCCTGCTCAGCAGGTTCAGCAGGCTCAACAGGTGCAGGTTCAGCAGAATGAGAGCAACTTGATACCCCAAAGCCAACCTCATCATCAAGCACATCCGCAGCCACGATCGCAGCCTCCGCAGCACTCACATCAACAAACGCATTCGCAAACGCACCACCCAACTCATCAACAGCCTGTGACGTTACAACCGCAGCCAAATCCTCAGCCACAAGCCCAATCACTGCCTCCCCCTCAACCCGAAGCCAACGTGACGTCGCAAGACCCTCACCAGGATGATGATATGGAGGTAGATAGTCCAGAGGAGTCTGGGGAAGGAGACGACCGCCTGACTCCCAAGCTGCTCGATGGCACACCCTTCGTACCTCGGTCTCCCATGGGTGCAATGATGTCGGCCCCCCCGGAAGGAGGTAGTTTTGCTAGCCTCGATGCTATTCATAGATACGTACTCGAGTACTGCACGTCGGTTGGGTACGCCGTTGTTATTGGGAGATCCAAGAAAACGGTCCCAGGCTTGAAGAAGGTTCTTTTCGTTTGTGACCGTGCCGGCAAACCTCCGAGCCGAGTGAGCCCGGAGCAAAGGAAACGCAAGACATCCTCTCGCAAATGTAACTGCCCGTTTGGGTTTTTTGCGATTGAACAAAGGACCCAATGGACCATTCGGTACCGGCCGGACCAGTCACACCTCCAGCATAATCACGGCCCGAGCGAGAGCCCCCTGCTACATCCTGCTGCAAGGAAATTGGATAGCAAGATGGTTGCTGCAGTGAAGAGTCTGAAAGAATCAGGTAATACTAACCCGAAAGACGCACAATGTAACCATGTAACCATATGTTGACAATAAACCATAGGTATTGGCGTTACCCAGACGCTCGAGATTCTCCAGGCACAGAACCCTCACGTGCCTTTGCTTCCGAGGGATATCTATAATGCCCGTGCCGCTATAAATCGTAACCCTCAAAAAGTCGAGGCGGGCATTGCGGAACAACGACCTGCAATCTACAGCAAACCCCCACCAACAGCTGAGGAGCGCATACGGTCTGACTTGAGAAAAGAACTGGCACGAGCGAGAGAAGAATTGACAAGGGTCAAAGAAGAAAGTCAAAAAGAAATTGAAGAGCTCAAGGACAGGATCCGAGAGAAGGATAAGATGATTACAAGATTCGAAATGTTTATTGACATATGCAACGAGCGTGTTATGGTACAAAGGGAGCGACTGAACGACACAAGCGGACCGAGTAACAACAATGGGGGTCCTACAGGGAACTGAGTTTGGTGGTCGATGAAGAAAATGCATTGATTAGAGCTGGGCAGGAAAATTGAGTCCAGGTGGAATGGGTATCGGTTCATCTGTAGCAGCAGCACAGGCGTTTTGGTAAGTTGATTATTCAAGACTTCATGATAGTGGCATATGTGAGCGGTTTGGCGTTGATATTACACGGGATATGGAAAGGTGTGGATTCGGTCTCAAAAGGTAAAGAAATGACGGATTGTACACGATTTTATGATCTTGGCCAGGACATAGGGAAAAGGTCGGAAAAATAGAATTAAAGCCTTGTGATCGGTTTGCAAGAGAGAAGCAAGCTTCGAGCTAGCGTGATCTCATGGGTGAGGTGAATACGTGTGTGCTCTACAAATCCTCCCTTGATGACTATCGAGAGTACTTACTTGTCTACATACCTGGGTACATTATGTAAGTAAAATAAAATCGCTTAGTTTCGTTCACTCCTGCGAGTGCTGAAAAACCATGCGAAGTTGGGAGAAGCCTAAATGTTGAAACTACTGCAGTAAAGGGGCTCTAAACCAGCCATGAGTTACAGTGGTGTATATCCTTCCAACCCCACCAAGTAGCCTATACTTAACCTAATACAACATTCTTTTGTCTGTCAATTCTCCATGATGAACTACCTACTGGTGCATGAATTATGTCGTACCCTAACCTTGGTGCATGTTTTAAAATCTGAAGTACTGCAGTGGGAGCTATGTACCTTAGGGAGAGGTACATATTGTTGTAGCCTGTAGGTGTGCAAATCTGCGGGTCTCAGTTACTGTAGGCTCCATCCAAACCCCTGCCATGAAAACATTGCGCCAATCAGAACGCGACACGGGAAGGAGCCCCCGCTAAAGATGCCACACCCCTGTCAGGTCGCGACAAGTTGCTGGCCATCGCGTTAGAACATTATTACACTGCTGGGCATCTTTACATTAATGTCAGAACTTCAACACATCACCGTTTCCATCCCTCCTGAGCGACCGTGCCGCCGACAACACCGGACATAAGCACGTTTTAACAAATACACTACGCTCTTTTCTTCTACTACCTATCTAATTACAACCCATCGTCCTTCATTTCTCGGCGTCTTGTGCTTTTTTGTCTTGATACCCCGGTTTGCTCTCCCTGATATCGCGAGATATGTCATCCGCCTTGTAAATCAGCGCAACAACGTCTTCGACCTACGTCTGCCGCCAGGATGGAAGCTGCAGTATCGCCTCTCAGTTCTGAAGGCGCCGGAGTCAACGGCGTCCCGCCGCCTCCCTTCAACATCATCGACCCCAAAGTCATAGTCGAGCACCTAGCCTCGGTTGTCAGTATTGCTCTCGGAGCTAATCGTGGAGAACTTGAGCGGCCTGGAAGCCTTCTTTCAAGCGAAAACTATTCCGACACTATTCATCGATGCAGCCGCTTTGCGACCGATGCCCAAGTAGCCTTATACATACAAAAAGATGCCGAACCCCTGGATAACATACCCGACGGGCCGGCCGATAACGGTGAGTGATCATCATAACAGTCCGAGGTCGTTGTTGCCATAAAAGCACTCTTTTACTGACTCTTGGACTATGTAGTGCACGTCTCGTACACGTATACGATCACTTCTGAGATATCCTCGTCCCCGACCACTATCGCCTATCTTGCACTGTTAAAGCGTCCTCAGGCTATTGACCCCTCGCTTCCCTTGACCTCACAGATTCAGATTCAGACGCTCCCGGGCACTGCTTCCCTGGCTAGTCTTGTTGCTGAGCAAGGCCCTTCTGCTTCTCCCTTTGAAATCCTTCACTCTATCGTTCATAATGCGCTGGCGCCTTATTTTGATGCCAACACGAAGGTTTCCCAGACTGTCAACGGCGTTAGAAACCGTGCAGACGTAGACGCAAAAACGGGTATTCCTGTTACTAAGAAGCGGATGACTGAACTTGAGTTGAGTTTGCTGCACCTCCAACAGAATGTCGAGATTCCAGAATTGTCACTCCCTTTCCACCCGATTGTGCAAACGGCTCTCGATGACGCCGCAGCTCGCGGCATACGGCCCTCTACTGACTTAATTCCGGCTCATCTCCTCGGCGACAGCACTTTTATGAACAACTTGCAATCGACCGTCAATAGTTGGATTAAATCTATACAGGCTATCACAAAGCTGACGCGGGATCCTGTGACGAGGACAGCAACACAGGAGATTAATTTCTGGTTGTCGATGGAATCTGCATTGGAGGGTATCGAAGCTCAACTGAGGAGTGAGGGCGTCATGCTGACCTTGGAGATTCTCAAGCATGCGAAGCGTTTCCAGGCAACCGTCAGTTTTACAGCCGATACCGGGTTAAAGGAAGCCATGGAGATGGTGCAAAAGTACAACCAGCTTATGCGGGATTTTCCACTTGATGAATTACTCTCCGCGACTTCGCTGCCCAAGATTCAAGATGCTGTTGCGCAGATTTTCAGTCATATGAACAAAAAGATGAGATTCAGCAATTACCCCATCGCGCGAACGCTGCATCTGGTTGAAGCCATCTCTGCCGATTTGGAAGACGTTATGCACCGACTTTTGCCTGGATCTGAACTAGTAGATTTAGAGTACAAAGATTTCAAGGGTCTAATGGCTACCGCCGATGAGATTTTCAAATCTTGGGATACGCAGATTAAGGAATTCACGAACATAGCTCGAGAAACCACCCGCCGAAGACAGGAGAAGTTCATACCCATAAAGGTCATGCCCAAGCATAGTGAGTTACAAGCGCGCCTGAAATATATCGACAATTTTAGGGACAATCATGAGCAACTTCAGAGGACTATCATCAATGTCCTGGGCCCAAGCTCAACAACGAATGTCCTCAATGAAGAAATCACAACAAATGGTATCGCACTCGTTGAGGAGATAGGTGACGTAGACGCAGTTGAAGAGGTCAAACAAGCGTGGGAGGCGCTGAAGAATGTCGATCTGCTCGATGTATCCCCCGAGGGGACACAAAGATGGGTGAAGGCAGAGAATATCTACAACGAACGCACGTCAAGAGTAGAAAACTCCATCATCGCTCGGTTGCGCGATCGGCTAGCGACGGCCAAAAATGCGAACGAGATGTTTCGTGTCTTTTCTCAGTTTAATGCTCTCTTCGTTAGACCTAAGATTCGAGGAGCTATCGCTGAATACCAAAACCAGCTTATAGACAATGTGAAGCAAGCTATAGCAGGTCTCCATGAGCGATTCAAGCAACAATATGGCCACTCCGAAGCGCACGCCATGGCGCAATTGCATGATTTGCCTCCAGTTTCGGGTGCAATCATCTGGGCTCGCCAGATTGAACGACAACTGGATGGGTACATGAAGAAAGTCGAAGATATCTTAGGATCAGACTGGGCTCTTCATAGCGAAGGACAAAAGCTTCAGACAGAAAGCGAGCTGTTTAGGAAGAAACTGAACACTCAGGCGATCTACAAGGCATGGGTTGAAGACGTGCAACGGAAGCAGATTTCCATCTCGGGTCGGCTTTTCAATATCAACAAGATCAGAGCTGCCAACAATGCCCTAGAACTATCAGTCAACTTCGACGCCCAAATAATCGCTCTATTTAAGGAGACTCGAAATCTCGGCTGGCAAAACTTTAATGTTCCCCATGCGGTGAACAACGTCGCGAAAGAGGCTAAGCGAGTCTATCCGTACGCCGTTAGTTTGATGGAGAGCGTAAGAACGTTTGCTCAGACAACACGACAAATCTCAGATATGTCAGAGGTTTCCATTCTCCTCAGTGGTTATCAGAACGAAGTTCACGTACTAATTGCCAAGGGGATTCCACTCAAATGGGAAACGTTTGTCAACACTTGGGAGTCGTATCAGAAGCCAACGCTGCTTCCAAATGGTACTCTCGAACATGCGGGTGGCCGAGGAACAGAGAGCAAGCACGTTCTGTTTGTTCGGGAGTTTGCTGCAGCCGCTTCTTTACTCCAGTCCAAAACTGTGACTCTGGTAAATATCCACGTAAATGTTCAGAAAGCCTTGACTGAGTTAGCCACTTGCCCGTATGAAGCATCGGAGTTCGAAGCGCGGTTGCAAACTATACAAGCTGCTGTGGACCAGCTAAATTTGGAGCAATACGTCAATCTAGGTTTCTGGGTCGAGCGGATGAACGAACGGATTAAACGAACGCTTCTCACTCGTCTACAGCACGCTATCTCCAGCTGGATCCAAGCATTTCAGGACGACACGCCTGTTAAGCAAATCGAAGCCCATCGTCGAAAACAGCTGGCCCCCTCGGGAGATCCACTCGATTCAGACGAGCCCAGGATGATGCCCTTGATCCATGAGATCACGATGCGTAATCAAGTCATATATTTAGATCCTCCCTTAGAACACGCAAGAGCTAGTTGGTTCGTGCAACTGCACGATTATATTGGCATCGTGTGCAACCTGCCGAAGATAAAGGCTTCAAGGTATCAAATGAGTCTGACACTGAGCACTGTTGTGCTTCAAGAAGCCCGTTTCAATGAACTGCCAAGCGACTGCACCGATATACTTGGCAGAGCCTATACATCCATTGAGACTAAGCTCCAGGGGATCAGTGAATATGTCGACAAGTGGCTCCAATTCCAGTCGCTCTGGGATTTGCAGTCCGAACAAGTCTACGAACTTTTGGGCGATGAGCTCTCGAAGTGGCTACAGCTATTGCAAGAGATTCGGAAGTCTCGTGCAACTTTCGACACATCAGAAGTCAGCCGCGCTTTTGGCCATATTACAATTGATTACGGGCAGGTCCAGGACAAGGTCAACGCGAAGTACGACCAGTGGCAACATGAGATCCTTCTTAAGTTTGCTGGGCGTCTTGGCACTCGCATGCGAGAAGTGCATGCCGAAATCGAGAAGGCTCGACGGGATTTAGAGACACAGAGCCTTGAAGCTACTTCGACGGCACAAGCAGTGCAGTTTATTACCATTGTGCAAGCTTGCAAGCGTCGAGTCAAGGCCTGGGCTCCAGAGGTCGAGACCTTTCGCCAGGGTCAGTCCACATTGGTTCGGAATAGATATAACTTTCCCAATGACTGGGTGGATGTCCAACAAGTCGACTCACAGTGGGACGCTCTCAATGAAATTCTTGCTAAGAAGGCCAAGCTGGTTCAAGATCAGACAGATGCCCTCAAGGCAAAGATTTTAGCTGAAGATCAGGTAGTGATGGAGAAGATCGCTGAAATTGGTGGTCAATGGAACAAGGAAAAGCCCGTGTCAGGCACGATCGCGCCCGATGTGGCGTCTGCCACACTCGCTTCCTTTGAGTCCCAAATCACGAAACTCCAGGCAGATTTTGAGATGGTTTCTAAAGCAAAAGAAGCCCTCGATCTCCCCCCTAGTCCCGAGTCATCTCTCGCCATGATTCTAGAAGAAGTCCACGACTTCAAGTCTGTATGGGCCGCGCTTTCCACTATCTGGAAGAGTCTTAACGAACTCCGGGAGACTCTTTGGAGTAGTGTCCAACCCAGGAAGATTCGTGGTTCTATTGATAGTCTTATTAAGATGACGAAGGAGATGCCTAGCAGAATGCGCCAATATGCCGCGTTTGAGCACATCCAGAACATTCTTCGCCAGCACTTGAAGGTGAACAGTCTTCTCGGTGACTTGAAGTCAGAGGCCATTCGAGATCGCCATTGGACGAAGATATGGAAAGACATAAAACCTGGGCGGCGCTATTCCCCTGTCTCGATGACCCTAGGAGACGTCTGGGACCTGAACTTGGTTGCTACCGAGGTCATTGTCCGAGACATTATCACACAAGCGCAAGGTGAAATGGCACTTGAAGAATTCCTGAAGCAGGTCAAAGAGACTTGGAACAACTACCAGCTTGATTTGGTTGCTTACCAAAATAAATGTCGTCTGATCCGCGGCTGGGATGACCTGTTTGCGAAGTGTAGTGAGAATTTGAACTCGTTACAAGCGATGAAACACTCGCCTTATTACAAAGAATTCGAAGAGGAAGCCTCCTCTTGGGAGGACAAACTAAACCGTGTGCATGTATTGTTCGACGTCTGGATCGATGTACAACGTCAATGGGTTTACCTAGAGGGTGTATTCACTGGTAATGCTGATATCAAACACTTACTGCCCATCGAATCCTCGAGATTTCAAAATATCAACAGCGAATTCATGACTGTGATGAAGAAAGTCTACAAACAACCGATGGTCATGGATGTGCTAAGCATCACGGGCGTGCAGAAATCATTAGAGCGTCTAGCTGACTTGCTGAATAAGATCCAAAAGGCACTTGGTGAATATCTCGAAAAGGAACGTGTCTCTTTCCCACGTTTCTATTTTGTTGGTGATGAGGACCTCCTAGAAATGATTGGCAACAGTAACGACACGTTGCGCATTGCTAAACACTTCAAGAAGATGTTTGCCGGTCTGACAGGTCTCGTTATGGACGAAGAATCTATTATTTCCGGTTTCACCTCCAAGGAAGGCGAGGTTGTCCGCCTGAAGAAAGAAATATCACTTGCCAAGGTACCGAAAATTAACGACTGGCTGGCTCTGCTTGAAAATGGCATGAAATATACTCTCGCCGAACTCTTAGCCGAAGCCGTTGAAGCATACACGCCGATTTTCGAGTCTGGTAGCATCGATCATGCAACAGTCAATGAATTTATGAATACATATCCGAGCCAAATCGTGGTGCTTGCCACACAAGTTGTGTGGACCACAGCAGTTGAGGCCACATTGGCTGCCGGGGGCAGTGGTCTTCAGTCTCTATTCGACCGGGAGGTTCAGATTCTTAGACTACTAGCAGAAACAGTCCTGGGTGATCTGGAAGTCATTCAGAGAAAGAAGTGTGAGGCCCTTATCACTGAGTGCGTTCATCAGCGTGATGTAATTGAGAAGCTCATTAGGCTGAATGCCACTTCAACGATTCACTATCTGTGGCTGTTGCAGATGCGGTATGTCTATATACCGGAGGGAGATTTCATGAATCGTCTGCATATCAAGATGGCTAACGCGAAGCTCAACTACGGTTTCGAGTACCTTGGTGTCCCTGACCGTCTTGTAAGAACACCCCTTACGGACCGCTGCTTTGGCACTCTTACCCAAGCCCTCGAGCAGAGACTTGGTGGTTCGCCGTATGGTCCAGCTGGTACTGGCAAGACGGAGTCGGTTAAAGCACTCGGTGTGCAGCTTGGTCGTTTCACTCTTGTATTCTGTTGTGATGACACCTTCGACTTTCAGGCCATGGGTCGCATCTTTTTGGGTATCTGCCAAGTGGGTGCGTGGGGTTGTTTCGATGAGTTCAACCGACTAGAAGAGAGGATTCTCTCTGCCGTATCACAGCAAATCCAGAACATTCAACTTGGCCTGAAGCAAGGTGCTGAAGATGACACGGCTCAAATTGAATTGGTCGGACGCCAGCTCCATGTCAATGCAAATACGGGCATTTTCATCACCATGAACCCCGGTTATGCTGGTCGCTCCAATCTACCTGACAATCTTAAAAAACTGTTCCGCAGCGTGGCCATGTCTAAGCCTGACAAGGAACTGATCGCAGAAGTTATGCTTTATTCTCAGGGTTTTAACCAAGCCAAGCAGTTATCGAAGCAGACTGTACCTTTCTTCGATCAATGTTCGGCCAAATTGTCCAAGCAAGCCCACTATGATTTTGGACTTCGCGCTCTGAAAAGTGTACTTGTGAGCTCAGGTGGTCTCAAGCGTGCCCGCCTTGTAGACAGCCAGACTGTCATTGGTAGAGAAGAAGTTGTAGAGCCTGAAATTATCGTTCAGAGCATCAGAGAAACCATCGCACCTAAACTAATTCGGAACGACGTCGATATCATGACCCATATAGAGGCAGACTGCTTCCCTGGTGTCCAGTACGTGCCAGCTAACCTAGCACAACTCGAGCAAGCTATCCGCCGCATTGCGTCAGAAAGACATCTTGTAGTCAATGACACTTGGATGACCAAGGTTCTCCAGCTCTATCAGATCCAAAATATCCACCACGGTGTCATGATGGTCGGCAGCTCTGGAACCGGCAAGTCTGCTGCTTGGAGGTTGCTGCTAGATGCGATGCAGCAAGTCGAAGGTGTCGAAGGCGTTTCTCACGTTATCGACTCCAAGGTCATGTCGAAGGAAGCACTTTATGGCAATCTTGACTCAACTACCAGAGAGTGGACCGATGGGTTATTCACAAGTATATTACGCAAGATCGTCGACAATCTTCGTGGAGAGGATTCCAAGCGACATTGGATCGTCTTCGATGGCGATGTTGATCCAGAGTGGGTTGAAAATTTGAACAGTGTATTAGACGACAACAAGCTTCTTACACTTCCCAACGGCGAACGCCTCAACTTGCCACCCAATGTCCGTATTATGTTCGAGGTAGAGACACTGAAGTATGCGACACTAGCTACTGTCAGTCGGTGTGGCATGGTGTGGTATAGCGAGGATACTGTCACGCCTAGTATGCTTGTTGCTCATTACCTTGACACCCTTAGATCTGTGCCCTTCGAAGATTTGGATGAGGACACTGCTGCAGCAGGCCAAAGTCCGGCTAAGACCCTGCAAATCCAGAGCCAGGTTGCTGATTTGTTGAATGCATACTTGACGACTGACGATTTTATCATCGATGCTCTCAAAGAAGCTGAGGCGTTCAACCACATCATGGAGTTCACTGTTGCTCGTGTCCTGACGACTCTGTTCTCACTGCTGAACAAGTCGGTTAGGGACATGATTGAATACAATGCGTCGCATGTCGATTTTCCCCTGGATCCTGAGCAAATCGAAGTCTACGTATCTAAAAAGCTTCTCCTCGCCCTGGTTTGGGCTTTGACGGGTGATTGTCCACTCAATGATCGCAAGACCTTCGGTGATAGTATTGGGGCTCTCGCAAGTTTTGGATCTCCTCCACTAGATGGGACCAGCTCTCTCATTGATTTCGATGTCTCTCTACCCCAAGCGGAGTGGACACCGTGGCAAAACCAGGTCCCAGCAATCGAAGTCAATACGCACTCAATTACTCAGACTGATGTGGTCATTCCTACCTTGGATACGGTACGCCACGAGGATGTGCTTTACTCGTGGCTTGCGGAACACAAGCCGCTTCTCTTGTGTGGACCTCCCGGTTCCGGCAAGACTATGACTCTCTTCAGCGCTCTTCGTAAGCTCCCTAATATGGAAGTCGTAGGCCTTAATTTCTCTAGTGCTACGACCCCAGATCTTTTGATCAAGACATTCGAACAATATTGCGAGTACAAGAAGACACTCAGTGGAGTTATGTTGTCGCCAACTCAAATTGGTCGCTGGCTTGTAATCTTCTGCGACGAGATCAATCTTCCAGCTCCAGACAAGTATGGCACTCAACGAGCTATCTCATTCCTTCGACAACTGGTTGAACACAATGGCTTCTGGCGTACATCTGACAAGGCATGGGTCACCCTCGATCGGATACAATTTGTGGGAGCTTGTAATCCTCCAACTGATGCCGGACGTACGCCCATGGGCGCTCGTTTCCTTCGCCATGCTCCACTTATCATGGTTGATTATCCTGGTGAACTATCTCTGCTCCAAATCTATGGTACTTTCAACTTGGCAGTCCTCAAGATAATCCCCACGTTACGAGGATACTCTGAGGCGCTTACACAAGCTATGGTTCGCTTCTATCTCGAATCCCAGCAGCGCTTTACGCCCAAAATTCAGCCCCATTACGTCTACAGTCCCCGTGAGCTAACACGGTGGGTTCGTGGTGTGTATGAAGCTATTCGTCCTCTTGAGACACTCTCTGTTGAAGGGCTTATTAGAATATGGGCCCACGAGGCTCTTCGACTTTTCCAAGACCGTCTGGTTGCCGAGGAAGAGCGACAGTGGACAGAGCAAGCCGTTCACAGAATTGCATTGGAATACTTCCCAACTATTGATGAACCTAAGGCGTTAGGTGGCCCCATTCTGTTCTCGAACTGGCTGTCGAAGAATTATGTCCCTGTAGATCGTGAGCAACTTCGTGATTTCGTTAAAGCTCGTCTCAAGACATTCTGCGAAGAGGAGGTCGATGTTCCTCTCATCCTCTTCAACGATGTGCTTGAGCACGTCTTGCGCATTGATCGTGTGTTCCGTCAACCTCAAGGGCACCTAATTTTGATTGGTGTTAGTGGAAGTGGAAAAACAACATTGTCGAGATTTGTTGCCTGGATGAACGGCCTCAAAGTTTTCCAAATCAAGGTGCATGGTAAATACTCAGCAGAAGATTTTGATGACGATCTCCGAGAGGTGCTACGCCGCTGCGGTTGCAAGGGTGAAAAGATCTGCTTTATCATGGACGAGTCGAATGTTCTGGACTCGGGCTTCCTGGAACGAATGAACACACTGCTCGCCAATGCTGAAGTCCCTGGTCTTTTTGAAGGAGACGACTTCGCTGCACTGATGACAGCTTGTAAAGAAGGCGCTCAACGACAAGGGCTGTTGTTGGATTCTCAAGAAGAGCTATACAAGTGGTTCACGCAGCAAATTGTCAAGAATCTGCACGTGGTGTTTACAATGAACCCCCCCGAAGACGGTCTGTCCTCAAAGGCGGCCACCAGCCCGGCCCTTTTCAACCGATGCGTGTTGAATTGGTTCGGAGACTGGTCCGATCAGGCACTCTTCCAAGTGGCCAACGAGTTAACACACTCCGTTGACTTGGACAAACCAAACTTTGTGGCTCCTGATAGCATTCCAGTTGCTTACCGCGGTCTCAATCTGCCACCCTCCCACAGAGAAATAATTATCAATTCCATGGTATACATCCATTACTCTTTGCAGCGATTCAATAACAAGCTTCAGAAACAACAAGGCAAGGTTACCTTCCTCACCCCGCGTCACTTTCTCGACTTCGTTGCACAGTACGTCAAGCTTTATAATGAGAAACGAGAAGATCTTGAGGAGCAGCAGCGCCACCTTAACGTTGGCCTGGACAAACTCAGAGATACGGTCGAGAAAGTTCGCGACCTCCGAGTCAGCCTTGCCGAGAAGAAAACGCAATTAGAGGCAAAAGACGCAGAGGCAAACGAGAAGCTTCAGCGTATGGTTGCCGATCAACGCGAAGCTGAGCAACGCAAGAATATTTCTCTACAGATCCAGGCAGACCTCGAAAAACAAGAGGCAGAGGTGGCATCCCGAAAAGAGGTTGTATTGAATGACCTCGCAAGAGCAGAACCAGCTGTCGAAGATGCAAAAGCTAGTGTTAGCAACATTAAGCGCCAACATTTGACAGAAGTTCGGTCTATGGGTTCGCCCCCTCAGGGTGTAAAACTTGCCATGGAGTCTGTTTGTACCTTACTAGGGCACAAGATAACCGACTGGAAGAGTATTCAGCCCATTGTTCGACGAGATGATTTCATTGCAAGCATTGTCAATTTCGACAACGAGAAGCAGATGACCAAGTCCATGAGGACAAAAATGCGATCAAGCTACTTGAACAATTCAGAGTTCACGTACGAGAAGGTCAACCGTGCCAGTAGAGCTTGTGGCCCTTTGGTTCAATGGGTAGAAGCACAAGTCAACTACTCCGAGATTCTCGACCGCGTCGGGCCATTGCGGGACGAAGTCGAGCAGCTTGAGGACCAAGCCCTTCAGACCAAGGCCGAGGCAAAGGCGGTGGAGAATACAATCACTAGTCTAGAAGAGAGCATTGCCACGTACAAGACAGAATACGCCGCTCTCATCAGTGAAACTCAGGCCATCAAAACTGAAATGTCTCGCGTACAATTCAAAGTCGATCGAAGTGTACGATTACTGGATAGTTTGTCCTCGGAGAGAACTCGATGGGAAGAAGGTAGCAAGTCGTTTGAAACTCAGATCAGCACCTTAGTCGGAGATGTTTTGGTCGCTGCTGCCTTCCTTGCTTACAGCGGTCTATATGACCAGACATTCCGCAAATCCATGATGGAAGACTGGCTACACCAACTTCATCTCTCGGGCGTGAGCTTCAAGCCGCATAACCCTATGACGGAATACTTATCTACCGCGGATGAGCGACTCTCTTGGCAAGAAAATACGCTCCCAGTGGATGATCTTTGTACGGAGAATGCGATTATTCTCAAGCGTTTCAATAGATACCCGCTCGTCATTGATCCCTCTGGCAGGGTTACCGAATTCCTACAGCGAGAATGCCAAGACCGCCGGTTGACCGTCACTAGCTTCTTAGATGATTCATTTACCAAGCAACTTGAAAGCGCGCTGCGATTTGGCAACCCGATTCTCATTCAGGATGCCGAGCACTTAGACCCCATCCTCAATCACGTACTCAATAAAGAGTACCAAAAGACCGGAGGTCGCGTGCTCATCCAGCTAGGCAAGCAACAGATTGATTTCTCTCCCGCGTTCAAAATATACCTATCCACACGCGATCCTTCTGCTACATTTCCACCAGACATTTGCAGTCGAACAACGTTCGTCAATTTCACCGTAACTCAGAGCAGTCTTCAGACCCAGTCCCTTAATGATGTTCTGAAGTCTGAGAGACCAGATGTTGACGAGAGAAGGTCCAATCTTATCAAACTTCAAGGTGAATTCAAGGTACATCTTCGGCAATTAGAAAAACGTCTCCTCCAAGCTCTAAACGAGTCGCGTGGCAACATCCTCGATGATGACAACGTCATTGAGACACTAGAAACCCTGAAGACTGAAGCTGGGGAAATTAGTGCCAAGATGAGCAATACTGAAGGCGTAATGGCCGAGGTGGACGAGATCACGCAGCAGTACAGCATAATTGCACGATCCTGCAGTGCTGTGTTCGCTGTTCTTGAGCAACTTCATTATCTTAACCACTTCTATCAGTTCTCCCTGCAATATTTCTTGAATATTTTCCATTCCGTGCTCCATGGCAACAAGAATCTTGCGAAAGAGACAAATCATAATGCTCGCAGAGATATTATCATTCGAGATCTTTTCGTGACTACTTTCAAGAGAACCGCAGTTGGTCTAATCCAGAAGGACCGGATTACTCTAGCCATGTTGCTTGCACAAGCGTCCCCATATAAAATGGACAAGGGACTCATCGATGTTATCCTGGATGATAGGATCGAAGGCAAGGACTTATCAACCGATGTCGGCGAGAGAGAGAGCACATTTGTTCAAGCGAGGAGACTCAATGTACTAAAAGACAAGCTTGACATAGTCTCAGCGGATGCTTGGGACAAATTTTTTTCCGAAGAGTTTGCAGAGAACTTCATTCCCCAAATCTGGCCAGCAGATAGCGAGTTATTCGATCAGGGACTGTTGTCACTCCTCTTAGTGAGGATGTTCCGTCTTGATCGATTTGTCCCCACCGCTGAACGCTTCGTTACGTCGGTATTTGGATCCGAACTATTCGACATTGTGGAAGATTTGAAGGGAACTGTCGAACAAGTGTCATCAACGCACCCAATTTCACTCGTTTCAAGTCCTGGTTTCGATGCCAGCTACAAAGTTGACAACCTGGTAGACCGGGTGCGTACCAGGTGCACCAACATCGCTATGGGGTCGAATGAAAGTATTGCTAGCGCTGATAAGGCCATCAGTAATGCAGCGCAAGTCGGAAACTGGGTTCTCATCAAGAACGTCCATCTTGCGCCCACCTGGCTCCAGTCTCTCGAAAAGCGCATGGAATCTCTCAATCCTCACTCTGATTTCAGATTGTTTCTGTCTATGGAATCCAGTCCTAAGATCCCTGTTAACTTGCTGCGTGCCTCTCGTGTCCTCATGTACGAGCAGCCAGCGGGTGTAAGAGCAAACATGAAGGATTCGATGTCTTCACTAGCGACTCGAGCGACCAAGAGTCCCGTTGAACGTACTAGACTATATTTGCTTCTCTCATTCTTGCACGCTGTGGTCCAAGAACGACTACGATACGCGCCCAATCTAGGATGGAAGGGCTTCTGGGAGTTTAACGATAGTGATGTAAGTTACCCAACTATCTTCTACATAGAGCCGCCTCTAACGATATGACCAGTATGAATGCTCTGCTTTCATTATCGACACATGGCTCGATTTTGTTGCGCAAAATCGCTCAAACATAGCACCGCAAAACATACCATGGGAAATGATCTGCTACCTAGTTCGCGAGACGTATGGTGGCAAGATCGACGATGAGGGCGATTTCCAACAACTGACATCTCTGGTAAACCAAATTTTGACACCGTCAGCCTATGAATTAGGGCACAAGCTAGTAGAAGGATCTGAGAAGGACGGGCAAGAGACGAGCTTAGTAGTCCCTTCAGGTACATCGCTGCAAGAATTTATGGACTGGATCCAAAAACTCCCAGAACGCGAACCACCGACGTATCTAGGTCTCCCGGCCAATGCGGAGAAGCTATTGCTCGTTGGACTGGGTCGAAGTTTGATCCAGAATCTGAAGAAGGTGACAGAGCTTCTGGATGAGGGTGAGCAGCTTATGACAGAGACTGGAGAGGCCGATTAAGGGAGACGAAGATTGTAGGATGAGGCAAGGCAAGCAGTTACGCCCAGCAGTTCAATTCTCTAATAGTATCTCGGCGAGGGTGTATATTGTTTTGCGCAGCTTGGGGGAGGGAATCTATGGCAGTGATACCCTTGTTGTATTGTTTTCGCTCACAATTTCCTTTGTTTCTAACAGTCGAGAGTACGGCAGGCGCAATAAACTTCGATATTACATATTACATATACGAAAGCAACTATGTGCTAGGTATTGATTGAACCAGTTGGAATTAGTGAAGTTATTATGTTGCTGCCGAGTTCTGGGGTTGTACTCGGTGTTCCCCGCCCATCCTGACCAATTAAGATCAGCCCGATGGTCAGAAAATCTTTTTGCCCTACGCCTAGATGCACACTAGTAAAGACTACATCGTCGACACTATACACAGATATTTGTTTTAGCGATTAGGTAGAACTCTCTACGTATCTACTATACTTGGCCATACCAGGTACCTTACATATGTAGGTATTTAGTTTTTGTTCATAGACTTGAGTCATCAATCCTCAATTATTATCTTAAATGGACAGATATTGTCCACCCAGTGCAGGAATGCTTGACTGTTACGTAGTACATTGATTTATTTCCATTTAAATGGGAAAACTCGACGCCTACATGTAAGTAGATATCGATGCACTACATCGAGTACGACCTGATGTAGGTACTCATGTACCTACATGTAGTCTAGCAACATTAAACTTAGCTATTACCTTGGTCTAGTCTAATTTGAGCCTAGCTCAATTTGGCCGCCTCTCTCTTACTCTGCACAGCACTGTTTGGTAAGTACCTACAACCTCGTACCTTGTAGTGTCCACTGCACTAGTGCAAATGCACGGCTCCTTGGGAGGGTCTTGTGGATCTCCCTGTCTCGGATACCCACATAGAACCCCCAAATAGACCAATGAGAGACAATGTAATAATAATCATGGTGAGATCAATCACACAACCGATTCCGGACTGATGCCAACCACGATTATCTATCTACATCTGCCAAGCCCCATGTTAGCAGTACCATGTTCATTTGCCAAACCTGGAGAGAATGAGACTAGACACGGGGAGTGGCACAACAAGCCAAGAAGAAACAACGCGACACCACATACATACGGAAGCAAGTGACTGACTGACTGTCCAGTCCCGATGCAAATCAGATATTTATGTGCCAATCCCAGCTGCCCTGGACGTATACTGTAGCATTTGTCTGACGAGCTGGCCAGGCCCAGGCCCGTGACGAGAAAGAAAGACAGCCTAAGCTACCTAGGTAGGCAGTAGTGACGACGGAGCGGTGACTCGCTGACGCCCGTCTCTCTACTTGTCATCAAGCCACACACATCCCACCATACCATCCTTACTTACTCCCACCATGCTATCACCCTAGATACACTACTATACCGCCACCGTCCCACCATTTATCAATCGACGACCGTCCCCCAGCATCGTCGTATGTTGATCGTTGATCGGTGATCCGGCCCTGCCTGTGTTTGGCCTTCATCTATCTCTGAGCCCCTTCTCCCGGCCATTGACCAGTACCTCCAAGACCAAGCCAGTTTCCCAAGGTAATCTTCTTCCGTCTCGAGGTAATACTACCGTCCTCTTCACTATCACCACCTACCACTCTCAAACTACCTCCGTTACGGTCTATGACACTGCCTGCCTGGTGGTGATACTAGCCGTGGTCCTCTTCCAATCCTCCCCCTTCCCTCAGTCCCCAGCATCTGCACGCATATTAAAAGGGGTCTTGGGAAGTGGATGTGGGCATATATCACGAGACAATGGCAAATCATTAGTCCAGCGATATTAGGCTCATGGTGCACATATATCACTGGCCTCACTCCTGCTAGGCTGCTTGACCTCTTCAACACCAGTCTTTCTATATCCTCTGAAAAAGCTTCTAGCGGTTGTTGCCTCCTATGTCCCACTTGAGCCATGGCACCCTAGGCGCATACCATAGTGCTCGGAATATCGAGAGAATCGAAGTTCTGGCATTATCATTCCCTTCGCGAATGTCAGTCTGAAGGACGTCTTTTACTCTCTGATGTTTGAAGTCTCGTCGCCGTCCACGCCTAGTTATCTCCGAGGCCGTCTAAATCCGAGCACCGTCCTTCCCAGATGCTCCTCGCTCATTTCACCCTCGTTCTTGCATCGTTGATAAGCTCTAAAGCTAACGATAGAAGCAGAGACTTGCACCCGTAACAGTTTCGTCAACTTTCTTATCATTTGTGCCGTGGCCACCGTTTCAAGATCGCTCCACGTACAAACCCAACTAGCAGGCGCCATGATGGAGCTCGCACCGCAGTCCGAGCCTCGGCTTACCAAAAACGATTCCTCGTCCACGAGAAGAGCTCTTCCTTCACGTCCCACCATATCCAGAGACCACAGTGGTCGACCCTCTGACCGTGTCGCCTTCAACAGCACGTCGCCCGCAGGCTCAACGAGCCCCGCAGCCCAAAGCACGGGCATATCTTCAGGCGCCCCGAGCCCATCGCTAAACGGATCTGAGAGAGTTTATTCTAAGAGCCCTTCTCCATTTGATGTCGCCCGGCAAGAGGTTCTCACGGTCACAAGCCCTTCCCCAGCTAGCCTTAACCAGGGTGGCCAGGTGTGTAGGTACGTACAGTTAACGCACTAGTGTCCTAGTGATGATAATTAATTGAGAGCAGTAATTGCGGCACCACGAGAACACCGCTCTGGAGACGCTCACCGCAAGGAGCTACAATATGCAACGCGTGCGGATTATACCTAAAAGCAAGGAATTCAGCTCGTCCGACTAACCTAAAACGTCCTCCTTCCATAGTTACAACGACGCAGACCAAAGTTGGAGATAAAACCACATCAACACCATGTTCACAGGGGAATGCGGGAAACATGCCAGGCGCTACTTATGTAGCTGCCGACCAGACTCCCTCGGGATCATGTCCGGGTGGTGGCGCATGTAACGGTACTGGTGGTGCCGAAGGCTGTAGTGGCTGTCCTGCCTACAACAACAGGATCGCAAAGAGCGCACAACTACAAAACCAACTTACCAACCCGAAGGTGGATAGCATGGCCGAAGACGGACCAACTCCCGTTGATATCAACGCACAGGAAAACAAAGGGCACACTCAGAATACCACGGTAGTGATAGCCTGCCAAAACTGTGGGACTACCATAACTCCTCTATGGCGCCGTGACGAAGCCGGCCATACGATCTGTAACGCATGCGGTAAGTCGAAATGAGCAAAGGATTTCGAATTCTTCACTAACCTTTCTAGGATTGTATTATAAGCTTCACGGTGTTCATCGGCCCGTGACAATGAAAAAGGCCGTAATCAAACGAAGGAAACGGGTGATACCAGCTCAAGACGACCTCTCAGCAGACGCAGAAGAAACAATGGTTATAGATTCGGTGGAGCAGCAAAGTCAGTATGCGGCATCCGAGAATGAGCGAGGTAGTTTGAATGAAGATGGTTCCGTGAATCTCGGACTACGGCGCAAGACCGATCAGCATCTCACACTCCTCCCTGAACCTATCCACACCGGCCAAGGATCCACGCCGATACCATCAACAGATCCCACGGCATACCACACATCTCAGACCCTGCAGCCCTTCGGTGGCCGCGACTCGATGAATGACGACAACAGGCTACCACCATTGGCGTCTATTATGAGCGACCGACAGTCATCTGTTTCGCCTGCTTCTTTTCTTGATCCGTCGAGTCGGAAACGGTCGTTCTCAGCAACAGATTCCGACGTGCCCCCCAGCGAGTTCTATCCCGAAAATACTAAGAGACTATCTTCAATCAAATCAATACTGAATCCCACCAGTGGTGCAACCCCGAATTACGGCTCATTGATGGACGATGCATCTGAAGCGCTGCGTCTGCGTTCACCCGCGAGTACACTTATGTCAGCCCCAAGCTTCAGCGGGTTCTCGATAACGTCAAGCATGCTTCCAAATATTCGTTCACGAGAGACGACGGTGGAAGCCGAAAAGTCTAGGGCAGATAGACGTGCAGCGCTGCAACACGAAGCAGAACGTATGCGCGAAATGCTTGCGGCCAAGGAAAGGGAGCTGGCGGCTCTCGAAGATTAAAACTCGGTTATCCCTTCAGCCCACCCAGGGCGGCGTTTTACACCCTTGTTTAATATCACGAATCTCATTGAGAGTATGGGACACATAAAATTACGGATGATAACGATTGTTCGCATGACATGTTTATGGAGGTAATCTCATTTTCATCCACGAGCAAAGGCATTGTCAGCCGGGACAGGCTATGCATATACCGGCGTATATGGACCTTGTTTTAAAATTATGGGAGGCTTCGAAACTTAGGACTGGTATCCAGATGCCCTAAAATTTACTTCGTGGGAAGCAGGAAAGAGGTTTTTTTTTGACTCTTCGATACTGCCAGGAACAGGCAGCTAAACTGTATCATCGGAATGAAGGCTGAATTGGTCTTTTAGCCAAAGGAGTGATGTGATACAGGTTCTCAGGCCGATGCACCGCGAGCGCTGAACTATTGTTGAGCGCATATACCCAGTATATCCTTTATAAATGTCAATTTCAATGAATGAAAAATTGTACGGATCATGGAGTTATCGTAGCCTTTATTAGTCCAACGATGGTTTGAAATTAGGCACCCTTACCTCCATTGTCTCCAACTTATTTAGGCATAAATCTTCCAACAGCTCCTCATATATAAGAAATGGGTAAGATATGATAGTGAGCTAAGTACTTAGCAAAGACTACGCATTCATACTTGATAGGTTCCTTTAGAGATCATTGAGATAGGCGCCGTCTCTGTAGTATATTCGGTGCAAAGTCTATTACGAAGAGGATGAGGGAGGAAGGAATGCCTGCCTTGATAATACGTTTTGCCCCCTTTTTGCAAGATTAATATACAATCTCACAATACCAACCAAAGCCCAGCCCCATTAAGGTATTTTCGATATCTTTGGGCTTTCGTAATTCTTGTCCCCCCATTTCAGTTCGAAAGTTGAAACGAAGAGTCTCATCTGTACCATGTAGTAATAGCTACTAAATCAAAGCCAGCGCATACACATCGATCCACAGTTGCAGTCGTCCGATGATGACGCCGACCAGGATGAGGAGATGATGGACGTGGACAACCAGATTTGATTTGCAACGGCAGGGACCCTACGTCACAGGAGGTAGCAGGCAGCTAGACTGTCCTAATGCGTGAGACGTTTTGTGCATATCTTGGGAAGGTGGCAGGCATAGTCAGGTAGGAAAGCAGTCATAGAGAAGTTACGCTTAAATGTCAGGAGCCTCCCACATAGAATTTCTTTCCCAAACTTCGTGCTCGGCTTGATTTGAAATGTCTTCCATCCTTTCTGCGTTCACCACACATCTTCCAGGATCTTATAAGGCCTGACTTGTCCTCCGTTGAGCGCCTCTGCCCGCGTCGACTGAGCATTAATCGCCTATTCCCCGCCCACGAAGCTATTGCCACATCTCTATTCAGAAAGTCGCCCCTTCTCTCTGTCTGGATTGTCCAGGATGCCGTCTTCCTCTGAGTACTCCTCGTCTGGCGAGGAGGCCGAAGGCTTCTTCGGTCTCTCGGGCCAGTGGCCTAATGCAGGAGCGAAAAGCATCGCCAAATTAGAGGAGAGAGCAGAGGAAGACCGTCGTGCCTCGAAAGAGTTTCAACAGAGTCTCAAACTAACGCTAGGAGATCCTGTTTCCAACTATCGCCTGCATCTATGGGTAAACAGGTTCCAGCGTTTCAGGTCGGCAACGCTCAAGGTCGAGTAAGTAAGCCATTTCTTTCTGCCCAAGCTCTGCCATAATCTTTTATAATAGCTATCTTGCTAATCATACTATTACGCATCTAATATAGTCGGAAAACTACACCGACTCCAGCTCAAGTAGAACGTTTTGTGTTGGTCGTCACCGACTACATGCAGTCGACGACTGAGAGAACTGCGATTTCGTACGCAACAGTCCAGAATTTTACTTATTTAATTGAGGAATGGGCCGTGTTTTATTTCGAGGACTTCAAGATCCAACGGCGAGACAGAGCACGCATCAGTAAGTTTTGCTTTTACTGTCAACGTTCTGTCTTGTGTCCGTCAGGAATCTATTAACTCGAGGCTACATGCTGAGCGTAAACATTTACAGGATCGCTTCTCCAAGGGCTCTTGAATGATGGAACTCTGACCAAAGAACCGGTCCGAGATAAGCATTGGGTAGTGACCGATGCGGTTCAGATAATGATTCAAACCCTGCTACAAGACGCCATAAAGAACGGCACGCCCTCCTGGGACATTGTTATTATGAGAGCTGTTGAGCTCCTTCTTCAAGCATCGTGCGGCTGCAGGGCTGGTGAGATTCGCCGTAGCGTGCTCTATACTGGCAGAGAATTTCTCGCGTGGAAGCACATCGTGATCTGGCAGACAACTAAAGATGGCCATGATATCCTTAAAGCTACGATCACGCTAGCTTTTGTCAAAGGAAACAAGTAAGTACTGCTGTCTACTCTTTTATGGATCATCCAGAAGTTAATAAACGTTAACTTGCGTTTGAGTAGAGATAGCTCTGCAAGAAATCGCGAGATCGTACTCAGCGAGCTGTCAGAGCCGTCTTTGAACTGCCTCTGTCCGGTTAAGCTTCTTCTGATCCACGCTTTGCGAACAGGCGCAGTACCTCAGACCTCATGGATCGAGCTAAAGAATTACATCAGCCGAAACAAGAAAAAAACCGTGAAATGGTTATATCCGGAGCGACCTGTGATATGCGGCGCCGCCGCTGGACCGTATACTCTGGATCCCGATAAACCAGCTGATGCGTCAAGAGCTATGGATGGAGGAATAACGCGCGATTACGTCGGCAGAAACTTGAATGACCCTGGGGAGCCCAGGGTCCTTGCAAGACTTCCAGGGGAAGGAAAACATCAACTCCATTTCACTGAGCTTCCTATCAATCAAAAGCGTTTAAAAGTTGAAGAGGTGACCCTCGAATGTGAGAGGCAGGGTGCAGATCCAAACAGAACTGCTGACCGTAAACGCATCGCAAAACTTATGCGTCGAAATCAAACTGAAGATTGGAGAACTCGCACAGGCGAAGAACTGGAAGCTGTACTATCGTCGGAGGATGATCCAGAGACAGCACCGGCTCTGGATGACCCAGGATCCTCTTCACATACCACGACAGAGCCTTTAGAAGCGGGCGATATTCCGGTCGACCCACAACTCCTAGAGATTGAGAAGCTATCTTCAACTTTGTCTATAAACGACTTGAAAGAATTACCGGACGTTCTGGCTGCCCAGATCCCTGACCCGTCAATGGAAGAAGGTGTTGGAGTAGCAGACATCCTGGATGCTCCTCCTGATGAGTTTGTGACGGTGCTATCTACGATCAATATATACAGGTGGTCAAAAACCATTGACGGGCTGCCGCCATGGGCCCAGTCAGGCGGAAGCCGGAACTCTCCGTCAAGGTTCCAATACCCGTGCACCAAGGAGAGCTGCAATCAACAATTTAACTTACCCCGGGTACGAGATGCTCACAGTCTTAATTGCGATAGAGCGGAGAGGCCCTTTCGCTGCGTGGAATGCGAGTCCAGGTTTCATAAGAAATCAGACCTTGATTGTCATGTTGCGACGGTTCACAAGTACACCTCGGCCGACCAACAAAGTGTTGGGTCGAAGGTTGCAACTATTCCGCCAAGAGACCAGTGAGCTTGAATGCACATGTGCAACGGCCCCGCAAAGAAGGAATCACAAAAGGTGGATTGGCTAAGCATTTCCCTACCCGAACAAAGTGAGAACAGAGAGGATCCTTTCGCCTCGAGTGGACATTGAGAGATCTTGCTAGATATGTAGTATGAATCATGGGACTGTCGTGACTGATCCAAGCAGATACTAGTATAGACCGGAGCTCGCCAGCAACGATTGGGACGCAATAGCTCAAGCATTGCCAGTACACAGCGTTATTTCTCGCTATCATGTCTTCAACCTCGGCTTTTACTTTTTCCTGGATCATAATAGATGGATCATCTACAAGGAGTAATGGAGGTGTCAGAAATCACTGAGGTGAGTACGGAGTATAATGTCAATTTAAAGAAAAAAAATTTTTGGTGTCGCTCACTGGCATTCTAGAAATGAACCTAGATAGCTTAAATCTGATTAATAGCTGTCTTCTTCCGAATAATGTTAGCTTGTCATTAATAATGGAATGTCGAATATCTGGAAATCACCCCTTGACACAGACTGCTAGGGCTGTATATAGCCTGGCCAGCCTTAGCCTACCTGACTTACCAACCCTGAGAATATTATCACCATATCAGACTGTCACCGACAAGCTAGGATACATTTCCCTGTAGCGGCCAAATTGTCGATCCAATTTCCTCCGTCCGGGCATTGATCTGGGAGAATATTTGTTCCTCTTCTTCCTTGCGCTTCGCTCTCAAAATTGATGATATATGATGGGAACCGTTGTGTAAAGCACACCGCTCGCAGAGCGAGACCTAGTAATTCGAACTCCCATATGTATAAATAGAACACACGCTTACGTACCCCATTAAGTCCTCGTTAAACCAGTACTGAGACAGTGCAGCGTCCCAAACGTTGAGTACAATAATAACAAGGTAACCTCACCGCGAGGTTTTGAGTTATACCGAGATATAGTATAGATTTACAGTTAAGAGCCGACACAATGGGAAGGTGAACCTGACTACTTAGCAGCCCTTCTCATCAAACCGCCTGGCTTTTCCTAGTACTCGGAAAGCAGATTCCTCTAAGTTGGTTGTTCGATTACCGACTGGCCTTCTTCCCTTGTCTCGTATCAGTATATCTTCGCTTCCAATTCTCAATACCTTATCGACCACACACCACCCATCCCCCCCGACAAACCCTTTCCTCCGGAATCAGGTCAGAACCCCTAGTTTACAGATGCGAATAATAACAGTGCCGTTACACAATACAAAACAGAATCGTAAGTGGGGGTAGAGATGGGCGCTTCTTATTCGCGAGGGTATTAAACCTGCTCAGCGCCCCAGCCCTGATCAGCCTCGCGCATATTGGCAGGTGGCTCGATCGAGGGCACGAATTCCAGAGCAGCGTACGCAATGCCTGTTAGTCCAATGATGGAGCCGGCAACGTAGCGAGTCCAGTGGTCGGAGAGCAGGATGGAGCCGATAAAGATGTAGACTGCGGCTTGTTAGTATGGTTCGACTCGCTAATAATAGTCAAGACAAGTATTATGTGTCTCGGGGCGACTGGTCGCAGGCGCGAGAGGATAAAATATCAAGATAGACATACAGATTCCACGGCCGATGAAGGAGAACATGAAAGATGCGTAACGCGACACTTGGGGCGGGATCTGGAATTCGAGGAGTCCGACGCAGGCGCCGAAGATAATGACGTACACGCCAATAACGATCGAATGGCTGATTCCACTATTGTTAGCCATATTCCCTCTTATTCTTCGTGTTCGGCAGCTTTGGCTGTGTGTCTGTGTGTGTGCATTCGGGATGTCGCGACGAGGATGGTAACCAAATGCGCGCGGTGCTGGCATAGAAGACTGCGTAAACGTACATGCTGGCGTTAAAGAATTGCGATATGCCGCCCAAGATCATAATCACACCCACGACGAGGTTGACGATTCGGCTGCGGTGCGAGCGATGTTAGCGCGAATGATCCATTCAGTAGAACCCCCTCGACCGTGAGGAATACGGTGCCGTCAGACGAGCGACACAGGATGACCTAGCTACTCATCGCATTCGGGGTTCGAGACGTACAAGGAGTCGGAAAAATCCATTTTGGTTCTGTTTTGTATAACCTTTGTCTTTTCGTTTAAAGTCGATTTATTGAGGTGGTTGTTGCGGCTGTCTGTCCTGTCTGTGTCGCCCGCGTGGTATAGATGAAATTTTGGTAATATGAACTCCCAGTCTGGATCGCGCAAGAGGTGTCTTCTGGTCGAAATAGATGGCTTTATACCCGGCCTATAGGTTACGCGTGTAGTACACGATGACGACGATGAAGATTGCGTGGTTGATTAGGCAGATACGTTTTGGGAGCTGGTTGCTCGTTGAAAGTGAGTGCATGAAAGAGACTAGCTGCAAATATCCATTCGAGCTTCTAGCAGAGCTCCCTAACCTGCGACAGGGGCTAGATGGGGCGCTTGTCGTCATCTCTGCATTTCTGACTTTTGGGACTGCCAAGCCAAGCTAGCTGCGAAGCCACATGGACTGCCAAGTGGCAGCACCTGCAATTTACACAGTACTAATTTAGATACGTCAGGTGGGCGCCGCCAGTAATCAAAAGCTCCCCTGTCGTGGTACAAGGTAAGTACCTAAGTATATTCCATCCTAGAAATCGCGAATAATTCACATCGTCTACTTTTCGCCCCTTCTCCTCTACCTACCCAAGCGAATGTACACATCACGGCTTTTCTAACCTCCACGCGCGACCCACGTAGACACAACCTCTTTTGTTCGATAATTATCGACAAGCCCTGTTCATTGACTGTGCTAGCACCCATCGCACAGTAACATCGTCATTACCCCTCGTTTCCTCTACACTACTTTATGCAACTAGAGCTTCCCAAGACCCCCGAACAGACTCAACCACGAAACACTTCCCAATCTCCTCACTCCTCCGATCAATATGGCCCCCAGCGCGATGATGCGAGTGGCTCGGTCCGCGGCCCTCGGCAACAGCGAGAGCGCAGCATGTCGCCGTCGCAGCAATCTGTTGGCGATGTCGGCGACGCCAGCTCGCTCGGCGCCTTCGGCCAAGGTGTCCACCCGGATAGCCTCGATGAGCGACTGCGTCGACTGAATGTCCGCGACCAGTCATCTACTGAGCGGCCTCCTCTCGCCGGCCAACGCATTGCTGAGTATGAAAATGCATTGACACCCTCTGTTCCTCGACAAGCCCTGGGCTTCAAGGTCATTAAGCGCGCCGACAACGCGACTGCTCGTGTCAATCTTGACGACTTCCCAAATGGTACGCGCTCGTTTTGTACGCCTTAGCAGTTGCTGCCATTCTAACCTGGACGATAGAAATCCTAACGCACATACTCTCACATCTGCATCCCGATTCGCACGCCTCCGTGGCCTTGGTATCTAAACGGTTCTACTCACTGATCACTACTCCTCATGCGTGGCGCATGGCTTTTCAGCGCTTCTTCCCTGGACAAGATGCTTTATTAGCTACGAATAAGGCACCAGGCGTCGCGTGGGGCGATGACGATGACGATACCGTACGATCTAAAGTCCGCGTTTTTGTCCGTCTGACTCCGCATGCCTCTTGGCGTAGCGAGTACCTTTTGAGAATCCGCCTTCTCCGCAGTCTTTCCAGAGGAAAGCCTGGAGCAAATTCGGGAGGAGTCGGCACATCCACGCGTACTGCCCATACCGGCAAGAAGGCCGCTGCAGTTTTGACCTACAACACCAAATTGCCTTCTATGGTGACTCACCTCCATGCCACGTTCAAACCCAATGGCAAGAAACCCCCACGAGTTATCCATGGCGGCGCCGACTTGGGCGTTGTTAGCGCAAGTGATCCCTCTGTTGGGAAGGTAGAGAAGTGGGGCCTAGATGACCCTTTTGTCTTTGCTCAATTGGACGAGGTGATGCCGCAGCTTATCCCTTATGGCATGGGGGAGGGTCCTGCCGCCATGCCCAATGTCATGGATGTAAGCCAGCCTTACGGTCTCGTGGGCGGCGAAGGCTTTCCAGGCGGCCGCGTCTTCTTCCGTCCAACTGGAGAGTATAGGGGGAAATATCTTGGCCAAGGAATTGGCTTGATTGAAGCCCATCCCGATATTCCTAAGATTCCAGAACTGTCAGAGGGTATATGTTCCGCATGGATTGCCAAGTCGTCTTCCGTGCCTACCGTTACCCAGTCTATGGTCGGTATCATGACTGGATCGTCTTTGGGGATTGTGACTGCATATGCTCTCGGCTATGAACCCTCTGGTCCACGATACACACCTGGCGAAATGAGCGCTCGCTGGGTGCTGAGTCCTGGTGTACCGATCATCGCACTCAAGGTTGATGATAGCTATAGTCAGAAAAGGAAGGCTATGAATCGTGTTTGGGCAGTGGCTCTCAATGCCCTGGGTGAAGTTTACTACTTAAACCAACCTCCAAGTCCTCCTTCAAGTAAGACTAAAGCTGACGACAGTACCAAGCTTGCTTGGCATACCGGTCGTTCGACTTATTGGCATCTTGTGGAAGCTACTCGGCGACAGGCGCGTCCCGATGACTCAGGAAGAAACGCAGTCCGAGGTAGCTATTCACCAAGGTCTCCTTCTAATGCTATGAGCTTGAAGAGAGAGCAAATGATTGCTGAGGCGCGAGAGATTGAAAAGTTTCTTCGTTATAAGCCTTCGCATTTTCGAAAAGTCTGCTATGGCTGGGACATGCGTCGAAGACTCGAGGTTGACTTTGCTAGTGACAACGAATCGGGTGCAGGAGAAAGCTTCTTTGTTATTGGTTGTGCGTTGAATGACGATGAAACATGGAATCTAAGACGCTTCACGCGAGATATCACAAGCCAACCTCCACTCGGCGTAGCAGCTCCGCAAGTTGAAGTGTCCTCGCCAGGAACAGCACCACACCGATCTATATTTGGCGGTAACAGCGTTGGATCTACTTCCCCAGGTAATTCCAGTTGTCTGCTCAAGCAAGTCTTGGCGTCTGGTAAACACTTGCCTTCGTCCTCGCCTAATAATACTGTCTCACAACGGTTAGACGACTGGGTCGAGACTACATTCTGCTCGAAGGAGATTGGCCATGTTGCGATCACCACAAGCGCGATTGATATGTCACTCATGGCCCTGGTTACATCATTCGAGGACCCTTTGAAGGATATCTCTACTTCCTCAGCTAGCGGTCCTGCGACCCCATCTGGACAATCGCCCTCAGATATTCCCGGTCGGAGAGCAAGGTTGATTGGGCTGGGTACCAACACGGGGAAGCTGGTACTCTGGAATATGCGAGCCGGGCGTACAGGTGACGGCATCTTCCCAATCCGAGTTATTCAGACAGAATCGCCCGAGGTTTCGTGCTTAGCTCTCTCGGCTCTCTACTTGGTCCATGGCGGCAGCGATGGGCTGGTTCAGGCCTGGGATCCCCTGGCTTCTACCTTGGATCCAATTCGTACACTGAATTCCCGTTCTCCCGGTCGCATGCCTCGCCATCTCCTCGCTCTCAATCCTACTTTTGGCGATGCGAGCTTCTACGCCGCCGGCGCCATTTATCTAGACCCGGACCCCACCGTCCTTCACGGGATTGTGGCTTTCGGTACCTTTGTGCGATATTGGGCCTACAGTTCCTCCAATCAAGCCACCGGTCGTAAAAGGAAACTACGGCATTCCGACGTTCACGGTCGCCTGACTGGGCGGCGTCACGGTGGCGGTGTCAAAGGTTACATTGCTGCCGAGGCTGAAGAACTCCGCGACGAGCAGCGTCACAAGGCACGAGAACAGGCTCGCCTTCGATCTCGCTTTGGGGTCGGTATGAACGACTTAAGTGAAGAGGAAGCTCTTCAGTACGCGGAAATGATGTCACAAGAGTCATTTTTGCAAGATGAGCAACGACGAACAAGTAACAGCGACACTGGCTCGACTGCGGATCTCGATACAACGTCCACAACTGGAAGCATGAATACCATCACCCCCGACCCCAGCGTCACCGATACAAGCCCACCTACTGGAAACACCAGCACTGCCATTGAAAGCATCAGCGAGAACGAGTACGAACTTCAAATCCAAACTGCCATTCGTCTATCCCTCTTGGAGGGCGTCAACGATCTTGGTCGCTCTCCCAAGGGCCATAATATTTCGAGTGAATTTGATGGTCCTATCACTTTCAAAGAAAGGAAGGCCAAGCGTTCGCCTTCCAGCTCACCATCATCGAGCCATACACCGATGGTGAAACAGGCCGAATCATCTTCGAGGGCGATGGTCATCCCTCCAGTCGCCGATGATGATTTAGAACTAGCGTTGCAACTAAGTCTCGCCGAGGAGGAGAGCAGGAAGGCGATGGCTGGTTTGGAGACCAGTGAAGAAGAATTCCCCCCGCTCGGTGGAGATGGCTGGGGAAAAGGGAAGGGGAAAGCGATGTGAATACTACTGTGGAGACGGGAAAGGTCACGATTTGTGGACGTTGATTTCATTTCTTGTACAGCTTGTTTATCTGATTCTAGCCTCAAGGCATAATTCTTTTACCTGGAGGAGATTCGCAACTCCATTTGAAGTTTAAGATGATTTAAAAAGAGACATATCTTTCCCTCACCTCCGAGAACAGCAGCAAGGGCTTGCTGGAGCTTGTCATGTGCGCTTGGCCATAATAACAGCCAGCCAGCCAATCTCCTCTTATTCCAAAAGTAAATCGCTCAACTGCGGCAAAAGTACGTATTGTGAAATTGTATATGCTTTAACAGACGTAGTGAGGCAGATGTTATACTTAGTATGTACTTAAGTATGCTATCTGTAGCCATAGAAACTCCGAAGCACGAAGATAAATTGCCTGTGATATAGTAAAAATTAATGTACCGATCATCCAACAACCGAGCCAATGGTGCACACGGCAGCAATAACAACTGGTCTGGTGGTCTAGTGGTATGATTCTCGCTTAGGGTACACCCTAAACTGAGACCATGGGATAATACCCGCTGGTCGGCATATGCGAGAGGTCCCGGGTTCAATCCCCGGCCAGACCCTTCATTGTAATATATTTTATCATTAATATCTGTGATATTCTTTTTTGCTCGTTTTCCTTTTCCCTTTTTTAGAGGTGTTTAATTTCTTTTCTTGTTTTAAGAGTCTTTGGTTTTATTTAATCAACTTTAAAAAGGTGAATTATATATAAACCTTGTATTAAATAATCAATGGTGTAAAGAGGCGGCAACTGGTGCTTATATATATACATTGAACCATAAGAGGACGTTTATGTCTTTTTGAATCTAACATGAGGTGAAAGAAAACGCTATAATCTATGAGACTAGAAGTACATAATCGTGTAGGCTTAGCTGACTGCTCTGTCTATAGATTATGCACTGGAAGATGAAGGACCTTTTAACTTGCACGATGATACTTGATCTCATACCTGACCGATGACCGTGGAAACCGGGAAAGTATGGAATAGTGGCACTCGAGGCCTCCCACACACCATCTGGATTCGCGTCAATGGCAATGGTAACTTGCGGATCCTTGTCATCCTTGATTTCATGGCCTAATAGAAGATCTTGCATTTGAAATTGACCAGACTTGTGAACCCAATCTATGGGACTCTCTCCCATGCCATCGATTGCATCTCTGTTTGCCGAAAAGTCCAAAAGTAGTTTCAGTAATTCGACATTCCCAAGAGTGGCCGCAGTATGTAGGGGCGTGACATTTAAGAAGTCGGCCTTGTTGATGTCGGCACCAGCCTCGAGGAGTAGTTTCACAACAGGTGTGTGCATACGATATACGGTACCATATAAAGCAGTGCCACCATATCGACGCATGCTGAACGCCAAGAGATTGCATATGGGCATTGGCTATCTTTTATACCGATTTATACATCTCGAACAATCGCATACGCTGGAGATCGCCCTGTGAGCTATTCCTAAAGCTAATTCCCTTCTTGGCACCCTTCTTTCAGAGCAAACACCCTATTCTAGGCTAAGAAAATATCCTAGAACTCCAGATTACCCATAAACCACACTCAGAATGACAACGACTGACCCAAGAGTTCTTCCTAGTGGGCCGCCTCAGGAATGGCAGAAGCGTAGGACACTATCATACAAGATGACTACCTAGCAGGACATTGGAGAGGATCGCTGCTCAGTAGTCTCCTATGGCACATTTTGACCGGCCCGGGGATGTCGAAAGTAGATGGGCTTCCGCAACTCGACCATCGGCTGAAGAAACATCTTGCTCCGTCTTGATTGTGGACTTCAGTCCTTGGTCCCGCCAACCTTCTCTACGCCAGGGCAGCACGAAATGACACAAAGCTAGTTCTTCTAGATGTGGGCGTTGAACTCACCGAGGTCAAGGCTCGCTATGGCGCGGCAAAGCACGGGTACATCACCGTTCAAGGGAAACTGAGAGAAGCCCTCTACTACAGAGCCTTTTCTGAGAAAGAAACAGTGTTTCGGCTCGAAAAATTACCATTCAAGAACATCGCTCGCAACCTGGTCATTACTAAACCGTTTCCAGACGCTATTAAGCCTGAGTTCTTGACATCGTCGCAACAAGCCAACCCTGGCCCGATACATGTCAATCTCCTCGAGGTAGGCCGTTGCGTAGCATCTGGAAAACGTGGACCGGTTGGTCTCATCCTTCGAAAGACATCGCGACCTATAGGTGCGGAACATCCGCTCTTCAAGCGACTAGGCATTTTTCAGATCGATGAAAAGGCCAGCAAGCGACGTCCCGCGCAGTTTACCCCAGAAGAGTGGGATTCTAGAACTGAATCGGAACTGCGTTGGTTTGACTCGTGCGGCCCTGAAACTTTAACTATTATATGAGGAGGGACTATTAACATGGACCCTCATCTTTTTATTAGAAGGGGTCGGTAGATTAGACTTAAATGAAACATCATTATAGTCTAGAGCCATTTCAAGCACGTTTAGACTGAGAATTACCTATATATCTAGTTACATATACAGATCACCTAGGTAGTTAAGATACCTATGTAGGTAGTTGGCAGGGTCCAATTAGGGCGGACTGGGCCGCAGCGATCGACGTACATCAGCATTTCGGGGTCTAAATGTCTTGTACGTGTTTGCAGCAGCAGTCGCTCAAATCACACGCGACTCTCCCGTTTAACGTACACATACTCAACAGCTTTCTAGGGTCTCCCGAAGGGTCCGTCATAACTAAGAGGCTCAGGATGGCTGTGCGGGGCCGTGGCTTGTCGTCTGGGATTTCTCTGTCGACGGTGCGTCTTTTCAGGGGTGTCAATTACCACTCCAACACCGCCCGTAAGCTCACCACCACCTTGACATTGGCTTCTGCTGCTTCTTCTTCTTCTTCTTCTTTGTTACCGCCGTCTAGAGTCCGCTTAACCACAGCACCTAATCCCCCGAGTATTGGCCACGATGAATCTCGATCTCCACAGCGTCCAATCACGCGGGGTGCAAGACCGAAAGCTGATCGGTAGGCGCATATTGCCTTAACCTATACCGTGATTAAAAGACAGCTGAACTGACACATGCTGTAGTTATTATACGACTGTGTTTGCCCTGTTTGAGGGGCTCTGGGAGGTACGTCCTGTGGCATTATCTAGAAGAGAGCATGGGCTGAGCTGGCTTGAAGGCCGGTGTGACGGCTTGCTTCGTCAATGTTGGCTCCGATCATCCATCCATAATCGAAGCTATCGTAAAAGGAAAAAGAGAGCGTCCTGGCAATTGGCCCAGAATTATCACCTGTCCGTCTGAAATTATCGCCATCTCCATGGCGGATGGTTATGCCCGCATCACAGGACGACCGCAGGCCGTCATCGTACACGTTGATGTTGGTACTCAAGCTCTCGGGCAGGGCATTCATAATGCAAGTGTCGGTCGTGTTCCAGTCTTTATATTCGCCGGCTTGTGCCCATATACTGAATCGGGCGAGCTTCTGGGCTCCCGGACAGAATACATGCACTGGTTGCAAGAAGCTCCCGACCAGAGGGCCATCGTGCGACAATACTGTAGGTACACGGGCGAGGTTCGCACTGGACTCAATATCAAACAGACTATCGGGCGCGCCCTGCAGTTTGCCAATTCTACACCCAAGGGACCAGTGTATATCGCTGGCGCACGAGAGGTACTCGGCGAGGAGATCGAGCCCTACTCGCTACAGCAAGAGAAGTGGACACCCATAGGACCCAGTGCGCTTCCGGCAGATGCTGTTCGTGGAGTCTGCACAGCCCTAGTGGACGCCGAACGCCCCCTTATTATTACAGGATATTCCGGACGAGATCGACGAACGCCAGAGCTACTCGTCGCCTTAGCGGACCTTGTCCCGGGGATACGTGTACACGATACGGGCGGTAGCGACGTGTGCTTCCCGTTTTCGCACGTAGCGTCCGAGGCTTCCCTTTTCAGCACCCACGAATGCACGAAAGACGCCGACATGATCCTTCTACTTGACTGCGACGTCCCCTGGATTCCCTCCCGAAACCCTCCCTCCAAGGTGGCTAAGATATATCACATAGACGTTGACCCTCTGAATCAACAGATTCCAGTATCTTTCTTCCCCGCACACGGACGCTGGAAAGCCGACAGTTACACAGCTCTCACACAACTGATTGACCATATAAAAAGCGACCGTTCGATTCATCTCGTTCTTCAGGATCCGAAATACGCGACTCGAAGAACCTCGCGCGCCTCTGCCCACGAAGATCGTCTAGCTGAGATTGCTTCACATGTTCGCCTAGACGATGAGGATCAACTTGATGCTCATAACATTGGTAGCCTTTTGAAAACCTCACTTCCAGATTCAACTACATTTGTCGTTGAAGCTGTCACGTCAGCGCAGATACTCTCTGATCAGTTGCAACCCGATCGCCCGGGGAGCTGGATCAATTGCGGCGGCACAGGCATAGGATGGAGCAACGGAGCGACACTGGGCGTCAAGATGGCGCTGACAGACATGGAAAAAGGCGACGGCCAAGAAGAGCCGAGCTTGGTTTGCCAAGTTGTCGGCGATGGAAGTTTCATGTGTGCCGCGCCATCCAGTGCGCTGTGGGTTGCTAGCAAATACGAGATCCCGGTTCTGACAGTTGTTCTAAACAATGGAGGTAAGTTCACTTCTCTACCGTCGGCATTTTATCCTTTGCCCATTGCCGAGTATATCCCTCATGTGCCAGTTACGGAGCGGAATTTCGTGATGACTCTACTACGCATTCCTAGTTACGTATTCATATATGACTAACTTTACTCTCCCTGGACGTAGGCTGGAAAGCACCCCGGAATTCTACGCAACTCGTCTACCCACAGGGTCTTAACACATCCGCATCTGACGATGAGATCAACATCTCTTTTCGTCCAACGCCTAATTATGCTGCTTTAGCTGAGGCAGCAGCTGGATCGGAAGTTGGCTGGGAAAACGTCCCCGACAAATCGGGGACGTGGATGCAGGGTCTACGCGTGAAAACTGTGAAAGAACTCAATGAAGCACTGAAGATCGCTAGTATTAGAGTTGCGAAAGAAGGGAAAGGTATGCTGATTGAGGCTTCAATGAGTTAGCCTGCCAGAAAATGTTACAGAGAGGACTTCGTAAGAACTAATACAAATACAATATAGGCGCGGTGAGAAAATGGTGGAGCCGGCAAGAGCCGATAAAATTACCAGTGCCCGGTGTGATTCATTCATTGTGACTAACCTCGACTTACCTGGGTTAGGTGGTATTTATAATAGTTGGAAACATAACGGTTTCAATATCACGAGAGCTCTCTCATAATTCATTACACTTTATCGTTATCTATCTCTTTGATCTATATATCAAACGAGTTACACTACGTTCGTGCGCTATACTTGTCCGCCCGTTTTTACGAAATGACTATGAACACCACCGAGATCTTGAATTCTGTGCCCCAGGCTCGACCTCCAGGAGAGCCTGGAGAGCTTCTCGTCGAGACGGTCTTCCCTAATGACACTCCGATTGTGTCGCTTCATCCTGAAGAAAGTCCGAAGGTCCGCACAAAGCTGCGCTTATACAGTATTCTAACCGCCCTCTATGTAACCTATCTCGTCTTATCTGTGTATTTGGAGTAGACCACGTTGCTCACAATACGCTGTAGCTCGCCCTGTTCTTGGCCGCTCTTGATACAACTATCGTCGTACAATCAATTCCAACAATATGCGCGGAGTTACACTCTGCCGCGGGCTATGTTTGGATTGGCGGCGCCTACCTGCTCGCCAATGCCGCTACGGGCCCAATCTGGGCGAAATGCAGTGATATTTGGGGCCGTAAGCCAATACTCCTTACGGCAATCGGTGTATTTGCAGCCGCCAGTATACTTGCGGCCCTGAGCACCAACCTGGCCACGCTAATTGCAGCTCGAGCGCTGCAAGGTGTAGCGAGCGGTGGCCTAATACAGATGTCGACGATTGTCATATCAGATCTATTTAGTGTGCGTGAGCGATCGCTATATCTGGGTTACACGGGGTTCGTGTGGGCTGTGGCTGGATCGGCTGGGCCCCTGATCGGAGGAGTTCTCACAGAGTCCGCTACCTGGCGTTGGTGTTTCTGGATTAATGTTCCTATTTGCGGCATCACATTTGCTCTATCACTTCTCTTCCTAAATGTGAATAACCCTCGCACAAAGCTAGGCAAAGGGCTAAGGGCCATTGATTGGGTCGGAACCTTTTCCATCCTTGCTATCACTGTTCTGATTCTCGTTGGACTGGATTTCGGCGGCGCGATATTTCCTTGGAACAGCCCGAAAGTCGTCAGCTTAATCGTGGTCGGAACGGCAGTCATCAGCTTCTTCCTTTTCACTGAGCAGCGTCTTGCCAAATACCCCCTTATGCCGCTGGGGGTGTTCAAGAGCTGGTCTAACAACGCAGTCTTCGTCATCGTCTTTTCGCACGGGGCGGTTCTAGTGGGCATAGAATACTATATGCCGCTTTACCTTCAAAGTGTACAGCAAGCCTCACCCATCCGGAGCGGCGTCCTACTACTACCATTGATAATCGGACAGTCTGTTGTCGAGATCATATCCGGCTACCTGATCCATCGAACAGGCCGCTACATAGAGTTTATGTGGGCTGGCTCACTGTTCATGACGCTAGGAACAGGGCTCTACATACTTTTGGGAACTGACACGACCGTTGCTATGATTGCTGGGTTGCAAATTGTGGGCGCTCTCGGCCCTGCCCTGCTCTTTCAAGCGCCTACGGCTGCAATCCAGAATAGCGTTAGTCAGGACGAGACATCGGCAGCCACCGCATCTTTGTTATTTTTACGGAACATTGGCACGTCGTTGTCTGTTGTCCTTGGAGGTGTGGTATTTCAAAACAGTATGGATGCTCGCCAACACTCCCTTTCTGCGTCTGGCCTTGATGACTCTGTGGTCAAAGCCCTATCAGGGAGCCAGGCAGCTGCAAACGTGGGCATCGTGAAGACGATTCAGGACGCGTCACAACGTCAAGTAGTCCTGGACGCCTTTGCTTGGAGCCTGCGAAACATGTTCATATTGTACGCAGCCTTTTCAGCTACTACCGTAGTAGCCAGTGTGTTCGTCAAACACCGGAGCTTGAACACGGAACATACAGAGACGAAGACAGGATTACAGAATTTGACAAAGGGGGGAAATTCGAAAGAATGATGGGAAGAATTAAAAGTAAACTAGATATCGAAGATAATATTTATGTGCACTTATTTCTCATCGTATCGGAAAGTTCATTCGAGTCAGTATAAGAATTCCCTGTCCTTCCTCTGGTGTCTTCCCTCGGTAACCCTAAGCTCCCATACCGCCGCCCGGAAGCTCTGTAAGCCCTATGACAATTGTTAGAGTTTGTCAGCGTGTTTTCTTGATTGTTTTGGCTTACATCCTTCAGTAGTCTCAGCCACTGTATTCTTAACGGCGCACGACTCACTGACAGAATCGGTCTGCGTTGTAAGCGATTTGCACGTGGCACCGAAGCAGCCGTTATCCATGGCGCTCTGAAGGGCGTCGTTCTTCCAGCCAAAGACATAATCGGCATGTTGGCCATATCCCGTGCTGCTAATTATTAGTGCTCATTATCAACTAAGAGGAGAACGGTTCGAATTACCTATCCCCGGTACTGAGCACGAAGGGCTGGCTTCCGTCCTCGGGCCACTCTGCCTTGTTGTTGAAGGCTGTCGTATCCCACATAATCTATCGAGCAAGAAGGATTGAGTCAATATGTGTAGCTGCTCAACAGTGGCTTAACTTACTTCCAGATGAACCTGTGGGATCTTGACGGGGTGTGTTGACGGGCACGTGCCAGTGACGGCGGCGAATGATGTAGGACCACCCGACGGATGGGCGACGTGATCCATGTGGTTGGGGCTGTCCAAGTTTTTCCCATCCCAGCAGCTATGCTATACCTCAGCCTATACTTCCCTACAGCTATCGAGAGAAAAACTTACAGCGGGAAAATGATGTTTGACCGGATGCCGCCAGGGCATGGCGTGGTAGGGAAATGCTCGGTATCCAGCTTAGGGTCGAAGCAAGGTGAGTAGACATTTCCCTGGAAGTTAGGTCCAGTGTAGCATCGGAAGCAACTCTGCATATTCTGTCCCAAGCCAGTCGAGTTGCGTCTCGTAGACTCGCCAGTAAGCATTCGGAACCCCTAACGAAGGCTGATTAGTATAGGATGACCTAATGCTGGTAACATTGGATGTATCATACCGGCTTGAAAGCAGTCGTTTGCTTCGCCCCAGGGGAAGTGTAGTAAACTGTGATGCCGCCATTGTTGCCGCTTACTGCCTGGTTCGGAATTTGAGGCACGCGCTTGTAAGTTCCATTGCGAGCCTTGAAGTACAAGTTTGCCGTCCAGTAGTTTGAGAAATCTTGGTTAAAGCTGCAGGTGGTGCATGTGGAATGGGTCGATATATCGTCTGTTGGCATAGACGCGCCAAAGGCATTCTATTGAAAAAAATAAGCACATGAAAGAAAACATGATCACATTTCCATGAGGCACTCACGCCTCCAACGACCTGGTGGACATGGGGAGATGGATTCACACCCGGGTTCACTAGGCTGTTGGGAATCAGTTATTCTGTCCGCCTGGGCTGTGAGCAGAGTCGTTTGAAAGACCTACGGATCGAGACGCTCAATAACTACCCTGGCAAGCAAAGGGAGTTAGTAAATACTGCTCGCGAGCAACAAGACTCGTAACCCCCCCGGAAGTGAACGCGACACAAACGGTAAATGAAAGTCTCGGGTCATTTGGGAAACACGAATAGCAGAATAACCCTCGAAATACGTACTGACTGCAGCCAAAACGCAGCATAGCAGAGCCACTTCCACCATAACCCTGTGGAACTGCTGCCACGAGGGCCGGGAAGGCGGTGAGCAAGCCAGACCAAAACATGACGCGTGTTTCGGGATGCGATTGAAAAATCTGAATTCAGTAGCGGAGGAGACAAGCGCGACAAGGTGTCGTCCTGTGTTCGCAGGATAGCCAACCTCTGGGAAGTTATACTACGACTTTATCAAGAAACGAACGCTGATCGCACAGCTCACCACCTAGAAATAAGGGAAATGATCTTCCTATAACCTCTCAATACCAGTAATGTGTCTCTCTGGGGGCGGCATATAAGCATCGCTATTTGGAGGCATAAACAGAAGTTAAGGGGAAGGGAGCTGGCCATCTCTTTCACGCGCCTTGCCCTCGCTTGCTGCCGACTCGATCAATTAAATGATGTCACAACTTAAATATGGTCGGTGCAAGATTGTAAGGTCTTGGCCTATGGGAAGCGTCGGCCATAGTGTTTTGCTGCCGCCCTATTCTACCGGATTTAATTAAATTGAGCTGTCGGCAGTTTGTGAGCTCGGATTAAACAATCTACATTAAGCAATATTTTTAGTAGCTATTACCTGAAGAATCAAGAATATCGCTGTATTATCTGGACGGGTTTCCAGGGACAGATCGCAGGAGGCGTCGCTAGGTATTGTACGGGAGCCTGCGCGTAGACGGGAGGTCACCTGTGTAAGGCCCCGCGAACTGCATCATGCCTTCGTGTTCGTATTCATTATATCATGGACATGAAGCCATATTGCAAAGCTTAAGGGTGAGTAATAAATGAAGCTATTCCCACCTCTGAGACATCGGTCAGACCTCCAAAATAGGTGCCTGAGGCCGTAGGAATGGCGTATATTCAGACCGATCGACTGCCAAGATGCCAAGGGAGTCTTCTGTATAGTCAAGGGTCTATGCACTCATAGCATACTATTATTATATTGAGTCATCCTCCGAGCCGTCTATTCAGCCCCTGATATTGAGCGCTAAGGTCTGAACTGAACTAAATTTGGTTGATTTTGTCTCAGTAACCACACCCATCTCTGAGGAACGGGGACTAAAACATACAGCTTCTCTATCAGGTACCTGATCTACCACGTATCGGCAATGGGCAAAAAACCTGACACAGACAAAAAGTACTGTTGTGTGGAGGGAGCCGAACCGAAGTCATACATGATTGAGACTTTGAGACCAAGTTTCGGCTTCCATTATCTGATGTCTCGGGTTTCAAGTGTTTACTCACTCGGCCCTCGCTTATAATAAGACATACTGGCGCTTTTTAGGAGCTGCGAAGTCTGAAAAATTTGTTAAAGAGAGTTCCAGCTCTACACCGAAAGCTTTCCAGAGCAGCCATACGAACACCCGGTACCGTGGAGATTCATCGTAGTGCGAGAATATCATCTAAATCATTGCTGTATTCAGAAGGAATGGAGGCGATCATGAACTTTATCCTATTTCACAGAATGGTGACGACTTCAATACTCCAAGACCAACTTGCAGGTTCATGGAGGCGTACACCGTAGACACTTTCCCATTGCCATTCTTACCCCTTATCACACCAAATTATTCTCATTTTTTGATCTTTCATTGGTATTTACCAGGACACAAGGCCGCTTTCAATATGAATTGAATTCAAGATTACCGGTGAGTTGCCAAGATAGGGGTTTATATGAGAAAAAGGGGCCTATTTCGATTTCATGTTGCGCCTGCTTTCACTAACTTGTTGGTCGCGGCCTGATATTGCGAACCCGAGCGTACTCTATAGCTGTACTCAGGATGGGACTCGGGGTGTAGATCTAAATCATTTGCGCTGCTTCAATTAGGGCTATAACAAGGTCCGCTCTGTGTATTAGCAACAGACTAGTGTTAGAGATGACTTGACAATATAAACTATATCTCAAGATAGTCCAGCACCAAACTCCTGACACATAACACGTGTTCACCTACTTACACTATTATACAAGAAAACGTGCTATTCCTAAGATACGTGTCGGGCTACTCGGCAGGACGTTCGCGATCGCACAAAGAAGTCTTTTGTATATACAAGAGTCTAGACCACGAAAAGGTAAAGTACGGGGTTTCTAACAGTATGTCAGGGGTCAAGTGACACTGTCTCGCCAGCAGAGCTCACACAACAGCTCTAGAACAAAGAGTTCGATCGCCTAAGAGTTTGACCGCTACAGGCTCGCTCAGAAATGATCTTGGCTGAAGAAGCATTCATCAGTAACTCACGCTCAAACGTTGCTGTCTTTCTCTAGTCACACAATAAAGCCGTTATGCACTTCCACTACTTAACCGTATATCCAGTCGGCCAATCCCAGTGCGGTGGAATTCAACGTAGTAGGCTAGATTTAAAAGAGTAGGTGATTATACGATTTTCGAGATAGCTCTGATGCAAGCAAGAAGGCCTAAAATAGTGCTGTCAGTTTTCCCAGGTGTAGCGTAGTGTAAGTTTTTGCCTCAAGTGATTCGGGCGATTAATTTAATATCTTGGCTCCTTCAGCCGTGGCCACTTCCTCTATCTCTGATCTATACCTACACGGGCTGGCATACATGCCGCTCCATGTTCTAGAAGCCTGTTCTAACTCGTTTATAACATATCTCTACTGCACGCTTTACCCTCGAGGCAGCGGGAGCCCAGATAGCCTCATACTACGAGCTTACATGTTTGTTTCTAGGTCTGTTCGTCCTTTCTCTACTATTCTACTAGCTCATCGGGACTCGCCAGCTCGGATAGAGGGTGTTTTCCCTATCCTCGAAACAGACTACCTGTATGAAGGCTAGCCTCGCCCTCCGTCCCGCCATGGCCGCTTGTCAGCTGCGGAAACAGTGTGTCAACATCAGCAAGCTAAGCAGAAACGCGGACCCGAGACTCGATGGAAGTAAATGTGCGCTCTCAAGCCTTTTGGTCACACGGCGTATAGAGTGTCTCACACTGCTACCCAGGACAGATCAATATCTTCAGAGAAATCGAGGCGTGTCTCAGAAACTCGATGCCACATGACAATGTACATATCTAATATGGTATCGTTTGCATTTATAACAAGCGTGCCGCTGTTTAGGGCAATCAGTTCGCCTTGGGGTTCCACTTAGAAAATATACCATGTAAATGCCCAATAAAGGTTAAGATATGTATCCACTGAGAGGAGAATGAGCATCAATGACGACAACCCGCGCGTCTTCCTATTCTGCGAGCACCCGTGGGCTGGAGTTAGGAAGGCTGGTACACTCATAGACGCCTTTATACGTATGTGTTACCTTCCCCCGCAGTCTTAGCTGGACTTTGTCCTCCTTAATTATTCTGAATACAACGGTCAATATTCAGCTACTACCAACACTAGTACGATTCCATGTATCTCCACCGTCAAAGACACGATCTTCTGACACGATGTAACACGATGTAACCATGTCAGCACAATTGATGGACGGATCGTCTAGTCGTGCACTGCTGAGAGGACCAGTGTGCGCTACGGTCGCGTTAAAAAGCATGCATGGTCGCACATGGCATTCCTATTCGAATGTAAGAATAACACCTCTTGGAAACCAATATGTTCAGCTCCGGGCTGGTGGGAGTCTCTTCTGTCGTATTGTTGTAGGACTACCAGTATTTGTGTACAGCATGCATGTAACATAGCTCGAGGAGCTGCGATTGGTGGCAAAATTTTGGACTAAGGAATCCAGTATGGGTTCTGTCGTAATTGAGGTGAAAGCACCGGTAGTGGTAAGTAATAATATTTGACATCGGCCCCGAAAGTTAGTTCTGCCTGGCCTAACCGCCTTCTCGAACAGATACCGCAGTTTTGTTATTACTGGATGGGGCTAGGTAGGTAAGCACTGTATCTGGTACACTAGCGTACCTAATTAACAGTTGAGCCAGCTATAACCGCACCAATTGCAGCTCGCGAAGACCGAGAGCCCCGTCGAATTAACTTCAAGTTACAGCACGCGACCCAGTTGCCCGGTTACGTATGGCCCAATTATCGCGGCGGGATGCTACTGTTGTACTTACATACTGCGTAGTACAGTACCAACGTACAGTACATTCCACCTCGGCGCTTCGAGTACTCGGTAGGGAAAGAAAAGACTTGTCGAGCACGTGGTTATTCCTGTCATCAACTAGCTGGCCAATTGATTAACCCTCATCAGCAGGCTCTACTAGTAACAAACTGGCAAGAACTTCTTGCCACCTCGTGACTATCGGATCGGTTCCTGGATTTTGGTTCTTTTGTCGTTGTTGCAGCACGGAAGCAAGATTAAGATTGTACGGCACTGGCAGTTACAGTGCTATACCTTCTACACCCCACTAGATAGCCTAGACTTAACCTAATACAACATTCTTTTGCCTGTCAATTCTGTATTTTCCGGGACAGCTTTCCTGGGCACCGTGTAATGCCGTTCCAACGTCCATAAGGAGCGCTGCTAGTACTTCACTACCGCCCCTTGTCTTTGCCTGTCATCCCCCTTTTTGACTTAGCTTACCCCATCTTTTCTAGCCACATCGCCAAGACGAGGCGCCACCAGCAAAGCTTACCTGACGCCCTACCTGATGCTTGTTGCACTGGCGCGAGGAAGGATCCGACTCTTGTCTAATTGAGGTCTAGGGCGCCGACCAGGGTACGTTCAGTCGGCAATTCGGTCTAAACTAATACGAAGGCGTTCGAGGCCAGTCACTGGCGAGACTGGCTACCTAGGGAGTCGACCTGGCGTAAGAAACTAGTCTGGGGACTCCAGTCTGGGGCCCATCTGGGGAACAACAGTCCGGGGATGGGGGATGGGGGATGGGGATGGTATGCCCTCTCTCTCCACGCTCACCGAGTTAGTCCCCCCAGGGCCCCAGCTCAGAAGAGCCCAAGGTATGAGCCGGTCCAATCTCATGCCGTCTTCTCCAATGGTTTTACCCAAGGTCAGGCAATGTCGTAATGTCACGGACATGTCTCTACATTCTTAGTGCCCTCGCTGGCATGTTTGGTGTTGTTCGAGAAGAGATGGTGTGCTGTGCCTTGCTTGAACGTCTGGGAGATCCGTCAGCACCGAACAGGGCCACCGGCGCTCAAGAGCGGGAAACAGTACTAAATGCTACCTAGTCTCCCAGCCTTGAGCCAGGGAGGTTCCCCGCATTCGGCCCTTCACACGGGGTTCTCCTCCTATGGGCACCACGAATCAATCTCACGTGTTGGGCACTTAGCTCACCAAGCTCAAAGACGGGATCCTGGTAATACGCGCCACATCGTAGTACTCAAAGGCCGACAGATCCATCCAGACCACCCGTCAGAAGGCCTGCAGATGTGATAAAAGAGGCCAACCCTCCCGCACCTTTCTCATCTTTTCCCCAGGTCACATTGTGAGTGATTCAAGATGTCGTCAACCAACGCCGGCGATAAAGAGACCGGCTTTCAGAATGGCCGCGACTCGGACGTCAAGGCCGAGAAGGGCGTCTCTCAACACGAACATGCATTCGACCTTGACGAGAAGGCCAAAATCGCCGATTACAAGGCGGATGCCGTCGAGGCAGAGAACGCCGAGCATAACATGACCGTGCTGGAGGCCGTAAAAGCGTATCCTATGGCTACCTTTTGGGCTTTTGTCATGTCTTCCACTATTGTAAGCTGCATTTACTCCTCTCCGCTGGCCAATAACAGCCATTAACAACATTCCTAGATTATGGAGTCCTACGATGTCTTCCTCTGCAACAACTTCGTAGCCCTGCCTGCTTTCAGGAGAACATATGGTATACAAGTCGCTGGAACTGACGACTACTACATCACAACCGCATGGCAATCTGCGCTTCAAGTATCTGGACAGCTCGGTGCCCTCATCGGAGTGTTCCTCGCTGGCCCCATCACCAGCCGTATCGGATACCGCTGGGCCACTTTCGGTGCCCTCATGTTCTTGAACGCCTTCATCTTCGTGTTCTACTTTGCCAACTCGCTACCCGTTATTTTCGTGTCACAGCTCCTCGAGGGCTTGCCTTGGGGTATTTTCATTGCCAACGCGCCAGCGTACTGTAGCGAGATTGTGCCCATAAAGTTGCGAGCACCTGCCACCCAGATGTTGCAGATGTTCTGGGCTATCGGTAGTATCATCGTTGGTGCCGTCACCTACGTTTACAACCCTGTCCTTGACGAGTCAGCCTACAAGTACGTGTTTACCTGTGATCGTTAGAAGCGCGTCTTTGTCTTGCTGACCAGTAAAACCCCAGGATTCCGATTGCGCTTCAATGGCTTTTCCCGACCCCGCTCGCTATCTTGATCTTTTGTGCGCCCGAGTCGCCCTGGTGGTTGGTTCGAAAAGGGCGGCTCCAAGAGGCCGCCCACTCGGTCGGGCGCCTTGGTCGCAGATCCAGATTAAATACTTCCGAGTCCGTTGCTATGATGCGTCGTGTCATCGAGCTCGAGAAGTCCGAAAAGGAGCCCAGCTATATTGAGTTGTTTAAGGGTGTTGACCTCTACCGTACCCTCATTGTGTGCGGTGTTTACGCGGCACAAAATCTTACGGGTAACCTCATTGCCAACCAGGCCGTTTTCTTTTTCGAGCGTAAGTCACCCTCCAGCGCGATTTCATTTGTGGAAGTCATGTATGAGCTAATCAATGCGCAGAGGCTGGCGTGTCTATAAACACTGCGTTTGCCCTGGGTCTTATTACCTCAGGTCTGCAAACCGTCTTCGTCATGCTGTCTTGGATTCTCACCTCGTACCTTGGCCGACGTACCATCTACCTCTGGGGCTCGGCTTTCAATGTTGTCCTCCTCATTGCCCTCGGTATCGCAGCTTCTGTTGGCATGTCTGTTGCAGCCTCGAACGCGCAAGCGAGCTTGGGCCTCATCATTTCCGTCCTATTTACCTTGGGACCTGCGCCCGCCTCGTGGGTCATCATTGGTGAAACCTCGTCTATCCGCCTTAGACCTCTAACGACTGGTATCGGACGCGCTTCGTACTACATCGTTGAGATTCCTCTCATCTTCCTCTCAAGTTTCCTCCTTAACCCAACGGTAGGAACCTTCTCTTTCCGAATTTCACAGGTACAATTGCTGACATATTACTGCAGGGCGGTAACCTCGGTGGCAAGTGCGGCTACGTTTGGGGTGGCACTGGTCTGTTCTGCTGGGTCGTGGCATACTTCTGGCTACCTGAGATGAGGGGCAGGTCGTATCGTGAGATTGACATCTTGTTCAAGCGTAAAGTTCAGGCTCGCAAGTGGAAGAAGACTGAGGTCGATGCACAAGACGATGAGTAGATAGATGTAGGATTAAGGAGGCAGAGGCAGAATGTGACCGATTGTCAATTAGTGAGCGAGGAGCGAGGTAGATGGTGTAATTACAATCTATATACCTACTTAAGTACTCCCTAGGGTGAGTAGCTTTAGCTCCCATCTAATCGAGAATGGCTACCGTCGCTTGACTTCGGCTGATAGTTAACGAGTCGCTGTGTCTATATACACAGCAGTACTAAATTGATGTTGTGCTTGTGTCCATGCTATCTTTTAACATTTCCTATTTACCATTTTTGTGGTGGCTTCTCCAGATCGGAGGTAGTGTCAGCCAGATGAGCTCTCTCTTTACGGGAGCATGGATATCTCTGAACACAGATAGTCTCTTCTGTTGGTGGATCTGAGAAGTCTGGAAGTGTTATTTATCTTGTTATTCCTATCAAGGATGTCTCACTTTTGTGTTTATGATGTAAAAGACGCAGTGCCACACGTTAACCGACTTTCGAGATGTTAATGCTAGGGGTACCATTCTACTGCCTAAAGGGTTTGTGATTGACATTCTGGAGATCCCCATATCTATGCGTGTTAGATATGTATATATATTATATTTATATCTATACGTATACGCATACGTATCATGTTATCATGCTAATATAGTACGCGGTTTACGTATTGGCTGAATAAACTTTTGGAACATCTTGATTACTCTTATGGACGCGGCACAGCATTTCATATGAGTACCGCTGTATATTTAGCCCCCACCATACCGCCAGGAGGTCATATCAAAGGATCCTGGTCCTTAAATAGGCTTCTTAAGTCAGCCCTGGCAATGCAGTTCACTCTCATCACGATACGCCAATGTCCTGGTCATCAAGGCAGAAGGCAACCAGTTACTAAAGAGAGTGAACTACGTAGCTACGCACCAATACAGGGTCGGTAAATAGAAAATATATATTTATGGGAGCAATATAATCCGCGTTTCGATATTTTTTTTGATCAATAAATTCCATCCCAGGCGGCAGAGATCCCACTGCCCTAGCGCTGGCAGAGCCAAGAACATTTCGCACATGCGTGTGGACGGAATAAACTACATCAGCCTTTAGGAAGTTATTGAAAGATGAGAGACGTCATACCTGACTAGGTACTGTTAATCGGTAGGAGTGATGCTATAATATACTCGGCTCAGGCATAAAAAATGCAAGAATGGCAGCCTACCTTGGTGCAGAGGATGAAGTTTCCAAGGCAGTAATATGCGAAGCTTACCTACCTCATAGATCTTATTATTATATACACATGCAGTCACGATTTGGGGGAAAGTATTGTTGTAAGTCGCAGCAGATCTCACGTCGGGTAGGCACTTTCAATCCAATATGCAAAAATACGGCGAAAAATACAATCACTCGCCGGACGAGTAGAACTTTCGATAGAGGTATGGTTCGATTTCCAACCGGATTGAGGCTGTACGTACTCCTTGACCGACTGTGTCACACTTTGGGATTACGCATAGCCCAGTGAGGCGTCCCAGTGCCATGGAAAGTCAGAGCCGGGTGCGCGTCAGTTGTACCACCCAGGTAATTGTGTAGCAGTCGAAAGATGCAGCCTGAAGAAAGGCAGTCGCGTCGGTGTGCATAAGTAGGCTTCTAGCAAGCGTCCTCAGGCCGTGGAAACACAAGTCTCTTTCAAAATTATGAACAAAATATACCCCCTCGGATAACACCATCTTCCATCCTTCCTAAGTTTTCTCCTCGGCCTTGCCATTACATCAACGACCATTCTCAGCCCCTTCAGCAATCTTTTCAAGCAGCAACTGCCCTATCTCGACATACAAGGCACCCGACAACATATTCGAGCCATATAACTCCTAAGGCTATAACTCCTACGCCGCGACAACATCTACCATGCCGCAAGTTTCCTCACACAGTACCTCCCACACCCCGGCACGCGCAGCTGCCTCCATGGCCATAACGCATCCAGCACTGGTCTGACCACAAGTCCAGGAGCACAGGCAACTCCGGAAAGCTACACCCGCAAGACCTCCTCCTACTACGACACAACGTCGAACCTCGTCCTCTGACTCGATCCTCTCAAAATCTACCGGCTACTCTTATGAAAAAGACGCTCGCACGTCCGAGTCGAAGTTCCTCTTCCAAAAGATGAAAGAGTTCTTCTGGTAGGCTGCGTGCCTGGAATGATCCGGGGCTACACAGTGCCGTGAGTATGAATGCGCAAATACATAGTTGAAGATCGTTCTAACGTGTGTTGAAAGAACGATTCAGCGACGGAGATGGAGTCGTATGATATTCAACGTTGATATCATGATGTATACGTGATTCGAACCGGCGACTCGAGCAACACATCATAAAAGAACGGGATTATCAGGCTAGCACGTGTACACTTGAGGGATAAAAGGAGCGAAGCAAGAACCAAGACGCAGGTGTCTTTTAGGCAGCCAGGAGTATAAGTCAACGAAGTATTAATCAAGATTTCTATAGTTTAGACACGCCTGGTCGGTCGTAAAGCCCAATTGGCGTGAAATCGTCACAGGAGAACTTACCCTCTGGCATGACGCATCACGGCATTTCTATTGGTTGTCAATTTCCTCTGAATCTACCTAAGCTTTGAAACCCCTTGTTGCCCAGAATCACATTTGTGACGTTACTAGGCAGGCGCGCGTGAGTGTTGAGCGTCACCAGGAAACATAAGGTCCTACTTGTGCTCCATGAAGCCGAGATCCTGGATTAGAACAGTATCGCTTTGAACTCGGTATAATTCGGTGAAATGAATCGTAAGCTACCTTCCGGCCATGGTGTTGCTTGATTAGACAACTATTCGGCAACCATACTGGGCTGTGCCGCCGGGTGCGCCATGTTGCAGTAATAAGATTCGGAATTAATATCTCCTGCCCTTAGGAGCTTCAAACACTCATTGAGCATTTACTGGCAGGTTGCAGTTGATACATCGGACCCTAACACGGGTGACGGGGGGCAGGCATCTACAGCGAGTCAAGCCCGGCGACGCCAAGGCCCGGGAGGCTTCCGAACGGATCATCGATGTCCGGTTTTATCACTGAGTCGCGGCCGAATGAGGGGCACTGGAAGCCACTGATGGTCCTTCCATATTATTGAACTTGCTACACCCATGATGATCTCGTCTTGTAATCTCGCCCCTAACAACATGTCATTTAACATTAGATAGTGGAAGGGGCGAGAGAGTAGGGGGTATGGGTAAGGGATGCAGGTACATAGCGCGTGGCTGTGCACTGCGCCACAACCTCCTTCTGACGACACTTCCCTAGATCGTAATTGTCTAATGCGGCTACGGGCGGCCACAGCACACGTGGCTCAGCGCCTTCCCACTATCTCCCTTGACTAGGCATCAGGTTAGGTAAGTGGACTCGAGCTTGAAATACACCTGCTCCTCCTAACTTCCCGACTGTACACGACAGTATATCTTTGGTCTTGACTTGGAAACAGTCACACCAACTCTACTGCATTGTTTAGCCATCATTTTCTACCGACCGACTCGCCGTTTCACGTCTCCAATCAGCCCTCCACACGAACCGAATTCCATCGTCAGCTGCTTTTAATAAGCAACCTTCGGACGCATCTACTCCAGCTCCCACTCGATCGGTACCTGGTAGTCCGATAGGACGTAGCTCCGATTGCACATCGTGCGCCGTGGTCGCTCCCGCTCCCGACAGATCAAGTTAGGCGTGCCGAGATGCCTCCTCCGCCGCCACCACCGCCGCCTCCCCCTCCGGGTATGGGCATGGGCATGGGAGGACCACCGCCGCCGCCTCCTCCACCTCCCGGCGGGCTATCCTCGCGACCTGCCCCCGGCGCCGGCCGCGTGAGCAATGACTCCAAAAAACCCCGGCCCCCTTGTTCTTTGCTAACCGTAAAGTAGGGCGCCCTGCTCGGCGATATTCAGAAGGGAAGAGCATTAAAGAAGGCTGTCACGAACGATCGATCGGCTCCCGCGGTTGCGGGCTCATCAGGGGGAGGGGGAGGGGGACCACCCGTTGGAGGAGCGCCTCCCATTCCAGTGTTGCCGGGAGCTGGAGGTTTGGCCCCTCCCGTCCCGGGGAACCAGGCGAGGAGCAATAGTGACCAAGGGAACCGAGATGCTGGGGGGATGATGGACCAACCACCCCAGCTTGCTGGTTTATTGGCGGGCGGTATACCCAAGCTGAAGAAGCGAGCCGGTGGTATCGACACAGGTGGTAAGAAAAGACTTATTATATTCATGCCAAGTTCTTACTCGGCCATGCATATCTGACATCTGTCCGCAGCAAGCCAAGATGCCTCATACTTAGGAGATTCCGAGCCAGCGTCGGCGCCCAAGGTCCCTTCAGCACCTCGTCCACCCGTTGGAACCGCACCTGCGGTACCGGGGCGCGCACCTCCAACAGACGGACCAGTCGCTGGGTTAGGTCCTGCAATAGCACAGCTTCGAAAGACATCCGGTACCACGCCAAGACCTCTGTCATCGGTGTCAACGATATCGTCGAAAGGTCCACCCCCTCCGATTGGCAAGAAACCACCTCCACGACCTGGTACCAAGAAGCCTTCGACCGTAGCAGCGGTAGCGCCCTCACAGCCTGCAGCACCGCCGCACCCTCCACCACTACCCGGTGCGCCTGCTCCTCCCCCTCCTCCCCCATCATCGGCCCCGGCACCACCACCGCCTGCTCCCCGGCCATCTCCCCTGTCTTCCGCGCCGGCTCCTCCACCTCCACCTCCGCCTCCTCCCTCTACGGCTCCAGCGCCTCCGCCGCCGCCGGCAGCAGCCACACGACCCCCTATCGCGGCCTCGCGCTCACAGCCCCCACCACCTCCGCCACCTGCCCCACTACCGAGCAATGCATCGACACCAAATATTGCATTACAAGCAGCAATGCGTGCAAGTGAGCGGTCGTCTCCGGCGGCATCAGCAGTGGCACCGCCGGCCCCCCCGCCGCCACCGCCTCCAACTTCAGCACCTGCTCCCCCCTCATCAGCCCCTCCTCCACCTACCGCGCCCTTAGAACTACCTTCAGAAACAGTTCGGCCGCGCGCAAGCTCCAATCTGCGTTCTACGATGCTGGACCCAAGTTCCTACACCCTGGCTCCTATTAATGGCTCAGGGACGAAGAGTCCAAGTCCCACGGGCAGCGCAGTTACGAGTCCACGCGCAACAGGCACTGGAGAGCGGTACTTCGTCCAGGATAATCGATGGAAGTTTGTCGATGAGAGTATGCTACCTAAGCCTAGGCCGTTCCAGGGTGGGGGGCCCAAGAGGTATCGCGCTGGTCGCGGCAGCAGTGTTCCTTTGGACTTGAGCGCGCTCTAGGGAAAGGCACGCTCATATTCACTCAGATCGAAGCTTCTCAGGCACAAGAGTGGTTCTCGCCAAGCTCAGCAACATGGTAGTCCTTCCAGCGGAGCATCGTCATCGTAGACAAAGAGAATGGCAAGAATAGGGGCTAGGGGAAAACGAACGCCCTCAAACGCTCTAATACATGGGAGCAATTCCTGCTATGAGAACGCCGTGCGTTCAACGAAAGGGTCCAAACACAGTATTGTTGTAAAGTAGACTTGATAGTAGCTCTTCAGACTGGGCATGAAGGAGAATTTCATGTCGCCTTGCACATATCCAACCGTTAACGAATCACGAACAAAAGCATTAACCCGTTGTCTCTTATCTTACAACTGTGAGGGCATTGAATGCACGAGTAGAATTGCAACTTAACAGCTTCACATCTTCCAAGGCCAGTTAGTGATTGCTATCTTTTTTTTTTATAATGAAGCCATCACGAAAAGCATAGTGTGTAGAAATGAAAATTTGATGTTGCATGTCAAATTTTCATTTCTACATAGTGCAGTACTAAGCAAGTAACGCGCCAATCGAAACTCATACGCACTATCGTAGAACCGTTCATGTCTCGAGTGATCTCGGGACGTGCTCGTGCTTGCCTGTATCGCGAAAATCGCCCAGCCGCAAACAATAAACCATCGGAGAAACTCGCCAGATTTTGGGTATATCATAGAGGAAAGAAGAGAAGAGAGAGCATGTGACCAGTCTACCGTCCCACGTAGGGGAGGCCTTTACGCTAGAAGCGCCGGTATGTGCGCAGTCAACCTCTATATCTGAGATGAGTGCGTAACAAAGGCATCGAGATGAGGCCACCAGATCCAGCCTTCATGCCTTTATCTCCCGGACTATCGCACAGAAGAGGCCGAGAAGTGAGAAGGGAGAGGTGTAGATGAAAATGTGAGGGAAAGCAACCCATATTATTATCTTCGCAATCTGCGAGAGAGTATACCCTAAGAAGGGGGGTGCGTTTTTTGTTGATATGGCGGATATGTCGTGTTCGACCTAAGAAGGAAGAGTGCGGTGGTACATATATGAGAGAGGATTTTTCAACCAAGCTTAGTAGCTGATAAGCAGTGACCCAATGATGCTACCAGAACTTTTGCGGGTATTGGCCCTTCATGGGCTTTCCCACTGGAGCAACACGGCGCAGCAGCTCATTCTGGTGATTGTCATTCCAGAAACCCACACCATCCATATTCTCCACTATTTTGGCTGCCTTTCGAACGAGCTCCTCGACGGCTCTGGTCTTGAGAAGTTCTTCTGTCGTCCATGTAACTTCATCGCCAAATTCTAGCTTTTTGTTCTGCTCGAACGCGTTCGAAAAGGTGTCCGACTTCAAAGAGACTTCGTACCAAACTAGCGGGAAATCATTGCCTTCGTTGTCTTTGCAACGGGTAAAGTTGAATTGAATGCGTCCCTCAATCTCGGAGGAGCTCAGAAGTCCCATCTCCCAGACTTCACTAATATAGAGCTGTTGGACGTCCTTGTTGGGGCTGATTTGCGTCGGCCATGTGTTTGTCGGCCAGACTTCTTTAATGCAGCAAGCTTTGTTACGTGTCCTGACAACGAGGATTTCAACGTTGTGGCTCTTGTTGAAAGACACCTCTAGTTCTGGGAGTCGATCCCTACCTGGCCTAGATATACAGTTAGTCGAGATTTTGGAAGGACGAGACCCTGGACTAAGACATACATGACTCTCAGCGAATTCGCAAGATCATCGGCAAAGAGTTGACAAGTATCATCCAAATCCTGCGATGCCGAAAGTACGAGCCGAAAATCCCAGATTCGCTTGGTGCAGTGAACCATGAAGTAGTTCTCTTCTGGCCTGAATTGTTTAACTTTGTGAGAAAAGTCCGTCGTGTCGATCTCAACGATGAAATTTAGCTCTGCGCCTTCTAGTATTTTTCGACAGATGAACTCGAATGTGGATGACCGCCCATTAGCCGGACGCTTCCACATTCGATCGCCGCTATCGTCGCTCATGCGAGCAATATGATTGGCATCCGCACCTAAACCAGTTAGGACCCGGGTAAAATGAAATCTCTCGCTTGCCGTATGCCTCTTGTTCAGGTCAGTTCGGATGCGGTTGAGTAAGTAGTGCTTCTCATCGTCGTCCTCTCCTGGTTCCTGAATGCGGGACTTCTTGACATTCAGAAAATAGAATCGCCCCAAGTCTATCCTAAGATCGACGGTACCTGACCACATTCTCAACGGTGCCATGAGAATTTCTAATGACTTGTTAATTGACAGCATCATATTTGGGTCGAATTCAGGAAAGATGTTGTTCTGAACCGTGCGAGAGCCTGCTTTCTGATTCATGGTCGTATGGAAAGACCGAGAGCGGCACTCATCGTTCTGGGCAAGCCGAGGTTTGCTCGCCTCGATGTGCAATGATGCTTGTAAACCGAATCTAACACTTTGGTCTTCTTCATGTTTAAGTGTCAGTCGATGTTGCTTCCAAAGGGCCTCGAAGGGGCAGGGCTTGTTGGATTGAGGCTGCCCGGTAGCCGTAGCTGGTGTGAGATCATCACCTAAAAGATCCCGTAACTCCGTAGGATGTCCGACTACTTCACCAACTTCTAAGGCGTCTGAGTCAGGCAGCTTAACATGACATTTCACTCCCAAGTCTGGAACAGGCTCGAGGTCCTCAATCAGCAAATCCGGACCCGTTCGGTCCTTGGCGGCGTTAGGCTTCGAGCTACTCGTAATGGTAGGTTGCTGGCTCTGGAGAAGGTTCACACTGCTTTCTTTACTGCATAGACCTTCACCAATCGTAGAGCTCTGATTGGATTTGGTGGGCGCATGTGTGTCTGCTCTATTGTGTTCATCGCATGCAGTTTTGTTCGATGCTTCAGGAACCGGAAGAGCTGATTGGCAGCTTGAACTTGGCTTGTTAAGATCTAGGACCGGAAGATTGGAGACCCATTTTTCAATACCAGGCCGGGTCGTTTGTTGACGAGGCGTTCGCTTCGGTCCCGGCTTGGCCTTCGAAGCATCTAAGGACCTGAACACTGCATCTTTAGCTGGGTATCTCCAGTTAGCTAGTGTAAAGGCACCAAATTCATGCTTGGCGTCTTCTTCCTTGACAATCGGCAGGAGGTTATCAGACAACGTCACTGCTTCTTTCCAAGGTTCATTATTTGGATTCAATCGTATGAGCACGCTTTTGTGGAAAATTGTAGGGTAGCGCTGGTTAGGATGAGGCCAATCGAACCGGTCCAAAATATAGCTTGTTAGAAGCTTGTCGTTTCCATCCGCCACGTATCTGTATTCGCCTTTTGCGCACCTGTCACCTTCATTATGGAGGAAAACCTCGACAACTTGCGTCATATCTCTCGGTATCAAGGACTAGATTATCAATTAGAAAAATACCGCTGCGTTGTCATTCATTTTCAACTAACAAAGAACCTGGCCAGTGTGTCTAGTTTCCGCTTGGCTATGGTCATTCTCTCGGCTTCGGATGCTCCGACGTAGACCGTGCGTCCATCTGAGCTAGCGACCAGTACAACACCAGTTACTCGCTGTACTTTAGAGAGGGCACTTTCTGGAAGCATTATATTTGTTGTGACGCCCTTTTTGAACCAGCTGTCATTGACCTTCCAGGTGTCTCTGACGTTGCACATAGCAATATCCCGTGGAAAAGAGTACTTCTCGGGAACCTCAATCTTTTCTGGCCGCTTGTTGAGCCGCCAGTCTTCAAGGTTTGCCACAACGACACTCGTTTTCTGCAGCTTCGTAAGATATCACTGAAGAGTATTATGCACACGGTTGTATGAGAACTAACCAGTCCCTTTTCGGTTTCTTTCTGGATCAGCTGATCCAGAGTATCCCTCACCAAGGTCACAATCTTCACTTCATTGTACGAGAAGCACTTGATTCTGAATCCATAGATATCACGGTCATATTTGATCTCGAAGTTCTAGGAAGAGTTAACAAAGAGGCCAAACTTTCCCGGTGATGCAGAACAAAAGATTACCTCTTCGCGCTTGTACAGGACTTCGTAGAAGTTCTTGACACCCTCTGTCTTGAGGGCCCAATTGGAGCTCAATACAAACTCCATTGGTTCTGCGTCGTGTAGACGCGCAGCGTCTGTTCGAGACATATCTTCGGTCGGGGCCCTCGCGGACCATTCAGGGACCGCACGCTCCAGGTTATCAGCAGCCGATTGCATAACGGGACAGTTCCTGTTAGCCATGGTCAGCTGAGCTCAGTGATAGTAGCCTCGTTCAGTAGAGTTACAAATTCCTGGGCGTAGGTGACATATGTTAAAGAGTTCTTGACATTGGCGACAGAGCAGTGGGTAAGATGTAGCAAAAGATGAATGAATAGAGTGGGAATAGGAGTGAAAATACCAATCTTGAAGTAAACAAATACTCAGAGCTGATGATCAGCTTGATGTACAGTATCAAGAATGGTAGATACACATTTCCCAGACAAGACTTGCACTCCACTGCAAATAACTAGAAACACACAGTTCCAAGATGTTCGGCGGGACAACTCATGGAATACAAACAATATAACACAAGTGTTGTACAGTACAGCAGACAAGCAGTCCAAATCTACTTGTGAATGCTGTGCAGGAGAGGGGTCGACAGTGAAGCGAATGTGCCCAAAAGAAGGTATAGGAGATATGGTTGAGAGGGAAAAAGTGGTGGAAGAGGAGAAGATATACCTGGAGAGAAGCGAAGAGAGATAAAGATGAAGGGCGAGGGGAAGGTCAATCAGAAGGGGGCACTTGTGGCACAGGCAACTAGACGTCTGCAGTGCGGCCAGATGCTGTTTAGCGCAGGAAAGCACGCGAGTTTGGGGTGACGCAAGGCACAAGCGTGAAGCAAACACAGACGTACATGTTGACAGAAAGGTATACGCAGGTACTTACAGCAGTCAATCAAGCAATGTCTTGCTGCGCAGGCACTTTTTGTTTGTCTTTGATGTACCTTAGTCTGAGGTGTGACGCGCGCAAGCGGATACCTCACCCTGACTGCGCGCAAAGATGAAGCTGAGAACCTTTAATAAGGACGCTAGGTCACTGTCCAGTGAACTATATCTCCTGTGTGAGTAGCAGAGTGAACTGTATTCGCAGCAGCTGGTGGGTTTTTGTACGATCTGCAGAGGCGGCTGGCTGATGTGGAGGAGCAGAAAGAGTGGTGGTACCCAGGTATCCTGAGGCTGTGGTGATAAGAAAAAGTCTTGAGCGGACTGCCCGGATAAGTGACCGAATAAGTGAACGTCTAGGCAGTATCGGACACGCCCGAGCATCCAGCTATAACACCAAAGCTCACTGTACATCAGCTAAGAAAGACTGATATATACCCAGGTACCTAGGTAGGCACTGAGAGAGCTTTCAGGGGCCTGAGAACGTCTTGATTCTTGCCTCACTTCTTGGACTGGCACATTGTCGATCTAGCAGATGGATATTGGAAGTAGAAGTAGAAGACCAACCGCCTACTATATATCGATACACATGCATCTAGGTAGGCACCAAGGTACACAGCAGGGTAAGGTGTGGGCAGCTGTGTGAGCAAACAGTACTTTGGGTAGGTAGGTCGGCTGTTTGTGGCACACTTCAAACTTGGAACCATTGAGAAGTAGCGTCGAGTAGTAAGAGAGGAGCCTGCCGGCCACCACTTCTGTGTGCCTGTGAATGCCAGGTGTAGGTAGCTGTCACCGAACAAAACTGCAGCTCTTGTCGATACCCAGTCAGTCTAAGTTGTTAAGTTGGGCCGATCCTGCCCTCCTATATTGCGCAGAACGTCGGGTCGTCTCGCTTTTATTCTGGACCACAAACCCAATCTGTGTTACATGTACTTATACCAGCCCGCTGGCCCCGTTGCACCTCATTTGCAAGGCAGACCTAAATCTCGAGGCTGCGCCTCTAATATATTACTCATGTGCATACATGCAGTCACTTTAGATGTTCAGCGCGACTCGATAATTACACAGGACATACTGCACTCGTTGATCCTAATAAACCCAGCAAGAGAAGCACAGTCGTGAGGCAGATTAAAATCAGTATTTCTTGGTAGAGGAATGCTAGTTTCAAACGTAAATAAGTACATTGTGTCCTTGTATACCTAACTTAAGCCAAGGTGCTGAAAGAAAGCATGTAAGTGAACCTAGTTGGCTTATAATTCTATGGTAATAACCTCGGAGGCATAGGGGCCACAAAGAGTGACAGGCATGCAGATAAATTTCATTATACATTCACTTATTCCGAAAATCTCAAGTTGTGTGAATTTTGAGGATCGGCTTTAAAACCCGATTGATCTTCAAGTGTATACTAGAACAGCAGTTACCTGCTTGTGATATTGCTTCACTGAAGCCAGACCTTTGTTAAAGAAAAGAGCTCTTACAGGAAGGAAAGTAAGCTTAAATGATTAAATAGAACCATTTCCCTCTAGTAAATACTTTATTATATAATCGACGTTAGTACGATTCTGTATATATGCTACTCTGTCTTGCACCGGTAGCAAAAGCAGGTATTACACAAGCAAGTCATTTCACTCATCACACCGGTCTCTCAACTACTACGAATGCTGCGCAGGAAACATTACTTTACGCAGAGGAGAAGGGAAAGGAGACCCCTTTACCCCTTGTCTTTCACCTTTCCCCCCTCCTATCGTCAAAATAACCAGCACCAAATAACAACTTGTCCTAACACACCCAACCGATTCCACGTCGTCATGAAGTTTCGGAATCAAAGGCCAACCTACGGAAAGCGCCAGGTCATAAGACCGCAGGGGTCGGCTAGGCTGAATGGAAACGGTAACATTGTGAGCCGTGCGGAGAGATGGATGCATGCATAGACGCTTCGTTGGATGACTGACAGCAGATTCATAATCAAGACGATAGGTATAGCAAAAGCGAATCGTCCGGACTCGCGGCTGTGAGAAAACTCAATCTAGTGGCCGCGGCTCTAGAGCGATGACTAGTAAGGTAATATTACAAGTCGCAAGTGCTCCCAATACTAAAACTTCCACCCAAATTCCACGTAACATGCCTTGCCACTACTCGTTGCGGAATGAGTAATCGTTCGAGATAGCCTAGGTCCTTTTGAATTAGGCAATACGAGGTCTAGATTAGGGATTCTAGTCTCATATATGACACGATGCTAACCGTACAGCATAAATAAGAGGTCCTTTATAGTATGCACACAAAGTAATTAGAAAGCAGATAGATTTGAAATAATAATAAAACATAGATTCTCTCGAATTGAAGTTCGGAGTGAATGGGTATATGCAACATTGAACGGGCAGAAAATTGTTGAATCAGTGAATGGGAAGTGTGCGTGTTCGTACAATTTTGGTCATAGATTTGCCCCAATCCCCTAGTCGCCTGTTCGAACCAATGGGCCTCTAACCCTTCGCACACAGCCTTATAAGGCTAGCAAGGGCAATGTCTAGTGTCATTAGGTTCGTTTAACCCCTTGAACGCCTTTCGCCATACCGAATGTCTTGTACCAAATTATCCAGGTTGATTAAGGGGAATAGGAATCGCCAAACCATTCTATCCGGCCAAGCCATGCAGTCCCAGTAGATCAAGTCGTGTCCCAAGAGTTTATGTGTAGTAATTGTGATGTAGTTGTGAGGGAAGTCCCAGATTTATCGAACATTCTATGACGATAAAATGCGTGTTAAGCCCACTTTGAAGCGAGACAAGAGGGCCATCAGTGCGATGTTCTACGTTGATAAGGGTTGATCGAGGAAATGCCCTCTTCATTCGGCGCCCTTTACGTTCCGCTTGACGTTGAGCGCCCACTTCAGTTGACCCAGCACTCGTTTTGACTCTTCTATCGTCATCAGCTGTTCTTCCTCTCTCTTGCGTGCGTTCTCCTTGATAGCTTGCAGGGCCGCTTCCTGTTCGCGTTTATAGGCTTCGAATTTTTCGCTAATTTCGTCTCTCTGCCTCCTCAGGTCTCGGATATTGACGTCTTGCTGATCGCACAGATCTCGCAGAACGCTGATCTTTTCATCATCCTTCAGTCTCTCATCGACTAAAGATTTGATTCGTCCGTCCATGGTTTTCATAGCACGTTTGACCTCTTCGCCTTGGTCTTTCCAATGTGATGAAATGGCGTTGTACCGGCCCTCCATCAAAGCGGCGTGTGAGTTGGCCTCTTCGACTTGAACTTTGGCGTCCCGGCGAGTGCTTTCCATTTCTTCTCGCCATATTCGTTCCTTCTCTTGAGCATCTGCGGCGCGCTTCTTCTCCAACTCGACCGAGCTTTGCAAATGTTCCACTTGACGTTCTTTCCGACTTAAGAGGGTTTTCGTAACATTGGCTTCTAGGAGTCGTGACTCATAATCGGATATCATTCGCTCCATCTTATCTTCAATTAGCTTTGCGGCTTGTTTCGATTCTTCGGCCTTGAGCCGCTCAATCTTCAAGTCACGCTTTAGAACTTCATTGTCGGATACCAACTTGTTTATCACCCGACCAGTCTTGCCAAGGCCGGCTTTTCCAACGGCCCCGTCCCATTGTGGCGACCCCTCGCGGGCAAAGGCACGTTCTTCGCCCATAGATGAATTCGGTACCTGGAGGGATAACGAACCGTCTGTTCCGTTTTCCCTGCCCCTTAAGGTCGCATCGCTGGACGACATCTGTGAGCCTCTGCTGTGAAATCTCACCAAAGAAGGGTTTGAGAGCTTGGATCTCAAATTCGGCACAGTCGGTGGTGGAGTTTGTTGTGTCTGGGAAATATATGAGACCCCGGTAATGTTGCTGTTTACTGAGCTGGCGAAGCCGCTGTTGCGTGCAGACGGGGATTCGGAAGAGGAAGTATCTGAGGAGGCGTCGAAGCTCCGGACAGTTCGTATGGTGGATGTGGTGTAATGGTTACTTGGAGGGTCGTGAGATGCGCCGTTGGAGCGTATGGTATTCATAGCGCCGTTCGAAGTAGGCGTAAGCTTTGGTTTCGGAGTTTGATCTAGAGTAGCATATAGATAGGTGGGTGCTGTTGCGCAGAGAAAAGAGTCAGCTACAATATCGGCCAATTCTTCGCTGGATTAGGCCGTGAATTTGGTTATGTGCGGAAGCGCAGAATGAATAAAGTGTAGAAGCTTCAGGTGCTGGGGTTAACCAAGTGATGCGCTTACTAGTGTCGGGCTTTTTGGGAGCGTTGGAAGCGGCGGGAGCAGAAGTGGCATTAGTTGAAGTGCGGGTTGAGCGTACTTCCTGTAGTCGACTGGGCATTTCTGAGCAATATCTGTCGGCGGCCAGATGGTGGCTCGAAGCGTGGGTGATGTGAGCGCACTCTGGATAGACGGAGACGAAGAGTCCAGGTGAGCTTGATAGCGGCTTGGATCGATGGATACCGTTACACGGATTTCGATACAGGATTCAAGGCAGTGAGTGGTAACAGCAACAGTGAGACGGGGAAGACAAGCTAACATGTAATCTAGATGGCGGAAGCTATGGGTGGGTAGATCAAGTGCATTGGAATGTAGTTGACTCGCATAGCCAGAGGTTCAAATGACGGGACTGACTGACGATTTCGAGAAATGTTTCTTTTTCTTGTTCTACGTAAACACAAATTGCATTAAGGTGTTGCCGCGATAACAAATGTGAGCCGGCACGGGCAGGCCCCATGTTCTGGTACCTCTACGCAGATGGGATGCCCTGACAAGGTTGGGGTCTCCCGGCAATGTTGTGGTGGTGCTGAGGCAGTACCGGGCGGATGTTGTTGTTGTTGATGTTGACGGTCACGAATTTACACGACCGCTAATGAGCTGCACTGAATCCCTGATACCTATGGTTTGTAGCTTTTCTAGCATGTAGAGACCTGATCACGGCACTAACTAGATGGAGTCTACTGCACTTACCTCTAAATTTACATGAGATGCTAGGAAGGTGAGTAAGTACCTGAGCTCCGCCTGATGGGTACAGTGGGTACGTGCCTGATGCTTTAGAGTTACTAGGTACTTGCATGTGCTTACCTGAGGCTGCCTGAAAAGTGCCAGTCAAACTCAAAAACGATAGGTATGAATCTCGTTCACCAGCGTCTCTGTTTACGCTGCGAGAAAACCATACAGCAATCCCGACCTTTTCCCTATTAGTAGACTCGCAGCATATTTCATCTCTTGGCATGCCAGTGTGTCACCGCCGGTCGTTTTCTATTCCGAGTGCTGTAGTGCCCGTAAGGGGACTAGTGTAGGTTAAGTATGTAGGTCGGCGGTGGTCAGCGTTCGCGCATTGAAACGCGCGAACCGCAATCTCCCATGGACGCCTCTTAAATTCATCGAAGAATCCATTTGTCCATCCGTCATCCGTCCGTCCATGGTGGCCAATGTGAGACGTGTCGTAAAACTAAGAATCATCAGCAACGTTTCCATGTTTCTCCAACCTGATCAATGTGAGCCAGTGGATGGTGGCTGTGCGCAGGCAGGTCAATCTGCCTCTTGAAGGACGACTATTGCTAACCATGAGTTCGGGTGGTGGTATTTATCTTTAGTTTTTGAAACCCTTACGACTATGATCTCATCGCCGTAGTTTCGTCTGCGTGCTGCTCCAGGCGGTTCTGCGTTTACTAGTAGTTGTGGAGGGTGGAGAAATTGTCCGATTGATGCTTTGACGTCCGGCTTGGTCTAATTCGCGACAATGCAACCCCCTTAACCCCTGGCTTGACGGCAAGGGAGGCGGGATGAACCTTGAATCGACAAACCTCGTTGCCCCGGTATGGGTTCGCATATTCAGTGCGTCACGTAGTAGCAGTACGCTTTGTCTTATGCAGACTGTAGGCGTGTGAGCTGTAGGTTGGAGCAATTTACGCCCAAACTACTACGTGTGAGAAGCAGGTTGCTAATCCCAAACTAAACACTTAAAGTTAATAAAGTCTACAACAAGACTTAACTTACGCAGCACTTCTACTAATGAAGTTTAAATGACAAACCACGAAACTCATAAACAGGTTAAATTTATTTACGCCCACTATCTAGGGTGAAGAGGTTCAAAGTGGGTGACTAGTTCTGACTGATCCCTCATGGAAAGCACCCTTCGCGAACCCATCCTCATTGCTTTTCATGTAGAGACCTTTAACGGGTGTCAAAGAGTATACAGGTAACCTTTTCCAAACGCCATGCCCTAGACTATAGCTGTTGTCAAAGTTATGCCTAGATTAAGAGCTTCTCTTTTGGACCCAGCCGCTCTCTGCCGTCCCAAACCGAAAACATTATTGTACACTATCAAAGCTACCATGCTCGTTCTGCTTATTGGGCGGATTATGTTCTTCGGGTATCATGTCGCAACAACTGTGCCGTTGGTTCCTACAGGGGCACTAACTGCGCCTTGTTGCGCAGCCTCTACGAAGCCAGGGCGCCATCTCTGCAGGTATTTAGCAGCCGTGGGTCGTGCATCTTCGTATGCGGTCCAAATATCTTGAATTGTGTCGAGGGCAATATTCCTGACTGGTGGACGGAACATTACGAGATAAATCAAACTTGTGAGGGCGAGATTCACGAGACTCGGATCTCGACAGAGAGTGTTAACTTTTGCGAGCATTGAAACCGTGAGCTCGGGCAATTCGCTCAGGAAGCGTGTCAAGACTTTATCCTGTGAATGAAGGTATGGGAGAAAGGCATCGATGAGACGAAGCGTCCACTTTTCGTAGTTGGCCGGAACGCCGTGGAGCTGACTAGTGGAAGATGCAAACCGCTGCTGCACACGTTCTTTATACCATTCTTCGCTCAGCCACGTAACCGCGACATCGATGCGTTTTCTGAAGTCCTCAAGCACATAAGCATAGAGCATCTCCCGGATACTGTCACTCATGTTGACAGTAGGTAGCGAAACAGCGCTGTCTTCCTCTTTGACGGATATTTCATCGAGACCAGCGGTCGCACGAGTAGCTAGACGGGTTATGACCGTTATCCAAGAGTCGCGATCATAGGAACTAGCAGCTAGCCTGTTCAAACCCGCTTTAGACTTCTTTGTAGTGGGGTCTTCGAGAGTCTTCATGGTACCAAAGACGCGTGCAATAGCACCTTGACCGACCCTCGCAGCTTGTTCTGGGTCTAATATGGGAGGAGGAGGAAGTTTGAAGGCGGGCAATGTCAATGCACTCAATACGGGTGCCTGTAAATCACGCCTTTCATCGGAAGGTGAAGAGTCCAGTTTATTCATAAGTTGTTCGGTATCCTCCGCAGCATAGTAGTCTGGTTCGTAATCATCGTCGTCTTCTTCTACATCTAGAGGCGCCGTTTCAGGGTTGATAGGTTGTTGGTGAGCTGCATGGAAAGCAGCCAAACGAGTTCGAACTCCCTGTACATAACATTAGTGGGAGCTCAGAAGATATCGCTGAGTTTTGGCTCTTACATCGATGGCCCGTTGGAGTATGTCGGCGTCGAGTTGGGCAACGGTTCGAACGCTAATCTTGGCGGCGAGCGGTGCCGGAATAGTATCGCTCACGTTGAATTTCCTCACACCGTCGTTGTTGGTGAAAGTGAATACGTCCGCCAAAGTATTCTCCCCAGGCTTCAGTGGAGTGATTTCGATCTGAGGTTGACTAGATAACGTTGCAGTGCGTTGACGCTTCGCTTCTACAGCACTAGCTTGGTCGACTATAGCGCGCTTCCGAACATTTTCGTCGAATATCTCAGCGCGTGACCGCGCAAGACGCTCAACATATTGCTGCATACGACCAGCCAATGGATTGTGGACATCCCTGTTGGGTTATGTTAGCACTAGAAATTAATGGCGGGAATAGAAGAACTGACCGTCTATATAAATGCGTGAGCAGCATCCGAGTTGTTTTTTCCATTGACTTCACTAAAACCTTGGTCTTGGGTGTTAAAGGAGCTGTTGTTGCCAGTCTTAACGGGTTAAAGTTGAAAAGTGTAGATATGATGCGACTAGATGTCTTCGGCCGTTGGCGGATGAGAATAGATAAAGTATTTAAGGTGGCGTCAACGAGCAAAGGATCACTGAAGACGTGACGCAGATTGTCAGCAATATTGTTCGCTGTTGAGTTGAGAGGCGAAGTAACAGTTCTGACCTGGTATCATCTTCCAAGATGCTCAACATTCGGTCCAGTAACCCGGAGGCCTCAGCTTCTAGCTGGTCACCATCGAGTATGTCGTGATTAGGCGGCACCATATTGCGAGAGATATCAAGGGGGTCACCGCGCTGCGAAATAAAAAAAAAGGATCAGCGATGGCTGAGCACCAAAGCAAGGACAAGTCTCATACTCTTGGCTCAGGGTTGACACTCGAGGTCTGTGCCAACACCACCCTCTGCACAAATTTGATGCAACATATTCGGACTGTAATAGGAGCAGTGTCCCAGATGTCTCTTATCCTCGTCTTGATAGCAGTCATTTTCTCCCATGATGTAGCGTCGTACGAGTTGTTTATTCTAACGAAGGTTCCGAGGTCAGCGATGGGCCCCTCTAGACAAGACGGTGGCAGGCAAGTGCCAGCAAGTGAATAAAAATTGTTGGAGAGGACAGTCAAAGCAAAGAGCTGCTGCACGCAAAGTCACAGACTAAGGTGGCGGCAAAGGTCTACAGACAAGGCTACAATATCGAGATGACAAGGGGTACCTACATCCACCGCATAGCCAGCGGGTATATGCTAGCTGCAGCCTGTATGACACCTCGCAAGACCAAAACATCCTGATTTGGATCCTCTACCAGCGATCTCAACGTGTCGAGAACGGCAAGAGACAAAGTCTCTTTATTGCTGAGCGGAACAGCAGGAGTAGCAAAGGCTTCAGCGAGGAACTCGGAACCCCATCTTCGAAATTCGACTTGGGAGGAGGGGCCAATAATAGGCAGAGTAGCCTGAATGACCTGTGGATAATATGAAACATCCTTTAGGACCAGCTTGCGAGCGCCCTCCAGTTGGCGTATCTGGTCGGCCACAGACAACTGAGGAGCGGCCGCCATGTTGACAGCATGCGCGTGGGACTATCTCAAGCTACGCTAGACAACCAACCTGAGGGAAACGCGCGAGGCTTTGGAGGGAACTACGGATGGCAACAGGTGGTATACCCAAGATACGTCAAGCTGAGACTGCGGTCTTTGCTAGTGTAGGGGGAGTTGAAGATCAGAGGAAGATGAGGAAGAGGAATCAGAGGAATCAACGAAGGGGACAATGCGCCGACGGTGGTTAGATGAGCGTGGGGGCCGATCAGTCGAGGTCAGCGCAATTGATGCTGGCATGGATGGAGCTCAGGCGCGCTGGGCAATGAGGGCGATTGCGGGCTGCTTTACGGTGTGCGGCAATGCGAACAGCGAGAGGTTGTCGTGATGAGGCTGGGCAATTGTGCTGGTCCCTGCTTGGTGATGTCAGTTGGGGAGCGTCTCTCAATTCACTGCGACTCTGGTAGCAAAGCGCTGCGTCGCATGCACGCGTCTGCAGCATACTAGGTACGCCATCAAGACTCACCAGTTCGCCCGCAATCTCTACTGCTGCCGCAGACGCATCAAAACATACAGAGGCTCGGGGTGGTGTGGTATGGCTGCGCCAGGAAGCATCACCATTGGGAGTTGTTGGACAAGAACGTGAGAGCTGTTGTAAAAGATTCGACGGTGATGGCTCGCTATGGGATGTTCTGAGGTGGAACGCGAAGACAATGAAAGCTGCAGTCTATGTAGCGCTTAGGTATCTTTTTGGGCATGTAATGTACCTTGCTCACTTTTCTGTAATGCTAGTAGCAGGCTGCGTCGCCTTGAGACAGGTGGGCTGGTACCCGTCTGCTTAGTTCAAATAACCTGCTAGGTGGGCCAGGAAGTACTTGGGTGCAGTGGATACTGGATACAGGAAGAGAAGACAAGCACTGTAAAGATCACCTTACCTACCTATATCCCTGCCCGAAGAAACCCCGGTGGGTCGCGCCTAAGATGTAGCGTTCCCATTCCATATCCCGATTGGTACGTACCTCTCTACTATGTGGGAGGCTCTGAAAGTTAGACATGTCTTGGAGTACAGATCGATCCGTAGACAAATCAATCTAGAGTCTACAACTTCGAGCAACTATCTAACAAGGCAGGACTACGTTCAAAATGCCATCAGGGCAAGTCACAGCCTCGTTTCTTTTGCGTCTGTCTCGATGTCCATGACAAGAAGCTAACACAGGCATCTCATGCTTAGATTCGGCAGCTCTTCCTATTACGACCGCCAGTTCCGACAATCGCCTGCGCTGATTCGAGCCCGGAAACCCTATCTCGTCAAAAATGCTGTCGTCGGTTCTGCTGTCGCTGCCTTTGCGCTAGGTGTTTGTAAGCATCTGCTAACCGTCATACGCTGCGCGTACACGCAGTGGATAGCACGGCACTGAATACTAATGCGCGGTGCCATGTAATCAGACATTTACACCATTCGAGCCATTGGCCAAGATGAATTTGAGGACGTCAAGGTACCCGATGCGCCTGTGCAATCTTCGCAAAAATGATGCCGCTCGTAAAATAGGCATGATATTGCAAAAGCGATGTGGCGCTGTACGCAACATCTGGCACCTCACTGTATAACATTGTACAGAGGTTCGAAATGATATTGATAAATCGTTGGTGAATCAAAAGCAGTTGGATGGTATCACGGGCTCGAACTGAGCCCTCTAGCGAGTTTGCGCTCCCTTCGAAATCCGACAGGGAGTTTGTGTATCTACAGAATCAGCGATCAATATCGCGTTGTACCATAAACAAGCGAGCCCGCCTTGTATCCGTATTAGACAACAAAATACGCCCCAAGTTTACTCCGGACGTAACCCCTCCCTTGAGCAATTCAATCCCTCAACGCCTATAATCCACCACAGCCATGACGCTTGATACAAAACAGCAATGCACCTGGTATCATATGAAATAAGATGGCCATCTCCGCTATTTATTCAATGCAAAATGCGTCCCTTGAGCTAAACATGCTTCGCGAGTGTTGGGCCCTATGAGCTCACCGCCGTAGCCCCAGGGTAGTTGCGAGGATGACTGTTCTCGCTCGTGTTAGGAGTCACCGCTCCCCTACCCAGAGCCCTTGTCTGTTCCAGTAAACTTGCCGCGCGAGTGACCTCAGGCGACGTGGTTGAGTGCCTAGGTGTGCTTTTTGACGGTTTGGCATGACCGTTGAAAGGTTGAGAATCCGATGATATTGCGAACGGATTCGGCTGGTTCGAGACACGCCGAGGCTCAGCCGAAGCGCCTGATAAAGCAGTGAGCGCATGAGGATCGTGTTGACTTGCGTGTTGGTTCGCGTGTTGGCGCTGTAAAAGATGCGCGTTCGATGGATGGTTTGGGTTGGCCCAGGGGGTTTGCTCAAGAAACTGCGCTCCAGCAGGTCCCAGGGCTTCCCCGAGCGGTACACCTCCGTAATCAGCGTACATTGGCCGGTGCACTGTGTGTCGCGGCGCATGATTTCTACTTCTCTGCTCCGTATGCATTAGTGGTCCGTAGACTATCAAATTTCTCAGGTGCTGATCACTTACATTGATAGCGTCAAAATCGTCGTCCAGTTCTTGAGAGCTAGCACCTTGTATGTCGGGAGCGGCCGGCATACCCTCGTATTTTGCAATACCGGCAAGAATGGACACCTCTCTATTATAGGCAAGGGCATCCCGTATGCGTTGGGTCGGACTCTTAGGAAATCGAATGCCATATTCAGGGACATTATTGGCATTCTTTCGCCGTTCATGCTGTATATCGTACCAATGCTGGCCAAGCTCTGCCAGTATCCTCTCCCGCGATTCTCTTACAGCTTGGAAAAATTGAGAGTGGATCTGAGCCCGTCGTGCGACAGCCCATCTCTCGGACGCTTCTATTTTAAGCTCCAGTTCGCGATCTGCTATGCGCAGTTTCTCGTCTCTCCGAGCATCGACGCAACGCATCATAGCAAGGTAATCTGGGTGTGTTGGATTGTCGGATCGTAGCATCGCTTCTTCTCTATTCAACTGTTCTAATCGTTCCTCATAAAGCCTAACGAATCGTTAGCATTTGAAAACCGACGGGGTATCAAGGGCTGAGTCTGACTTTTCTCTGAAGGTCGCAAAACGTTTCTCAATTCCACTAAGTTGCTCAAAAGCAGCCCTTTTCCTTTCAACTATGGCGGTGGAGTCAGTGTCTCTGTCCAGGGAAGTTGCCAGTGACCTTGCCATACGTTCTTCTTCGTTTTTCGCCGCTGCTTCTGCCTCTTCATCCACATCGGCCTCTATGTGTTCGTTTTCGCCGGTATGCGCTTCTTCTTCCTCGGGGACTGTGCCATCTAATGATTCCCCAGGAAGCGTGTCTACCTCAGCTGCTTCATCGGCGCCCTTAAGCCTCTTCGAGCTACTTCGAGTCTGCTTTCTAACACTAGGATGATGTTCTGGCTGGGCTTGTTGGGCAGGTCCTTCTGGTTCTGGTTCGTCATCACCAGCGGTTGTATCGATGGCTTCGTCAGCAGAGTGCTCCCCGCTATTCGTATTTAGAGATGGATCATCCTCGTCCCTCATCGTTGCGTCGCCGTCAACTGCTACTTGATCTGGGTCGGGAAGAGAAGCGGCGCGTTTTCGTGGGTGGATGTGGGCCTCGGTAGCTTGAGTTGGCAAAGACCGCTTACGCTTCCTGCTTTCGGCTTCCTGAGTTGCAGCTGCTTCTGCTAAAATGTCTAACGTCGGCGAGGGCAATTTATCTGGCAGCTTTGTCGGTTGTATGGGAGGACTGGAGGCCATTGAGACATCGTCGTCGGACAAGGGAGTATCTGGATGATCGCTGTCTCGGCTGGCTGCTTTGGCTTCTTGCCGCAGCTTGCTTGGCGTGCGTTCATAGACCGTTGCGTCCGCTGAATGGTCGAGGACGACATCTTTGTGACGCGTGGTCTGCTTGGGGGTGTCATAGAGGCGTTCCGTCTCCGCCTCAGTGTCGTTTGCGTCCGACTGGTTGTCGGGAAAGCTCAAGTCGTCACGTTCGTTGTTTGTTAGATTTTCCCCGTCATGAAGATCGTCAGGATCGTCATCTTTGTCCTCGACATCGCTGAGTGGACTGGATCCATCGTCATCTGAGAGTGGTTCGATTTGCGGGGGAGGGATCGAGAGCGGCGGAGGCGCCGTGTCGCCTGTTGCCATTGCGGAGTTGAAATATATTTAGACGTCGGATTTCGCACAAATCGCTGAAATGCAATGCCTGGAGTGTCAAAGTAGCTTCATGGAAATGCTGGGCGGGAGCGCGGTGTGGAAGGCGTCCCGTGGTGGTTGAGTTTTTAGAGAGCTTTGAAAGACGAAGAAGCTCAAGGGAAGACGAAGACGAGGTCAAGGGCTTGGTCTTTTTGAGCATGAGACGCTGATGCAGTCGATACAATTTGTAAGATAGCTTTGCGAAACTAATATATTCAAGGCTGGTGGTGTCGGCTGCTACAAAGACGCGCGCAGGGTGCATGAAGGTGAGCAGAGGAGAAGGAGAGAGACCGGACTTATCAGTTGCGCTCGCTGAGGGAGAAGAAGACCTAACCAAAATCCAGCGCTGGCTGCGCGCGCCCCAATGATCCCAAGTCGCTACCTGGTTACGGCATTTGGCGGCCGAGAGTAGGAGGGCAGCTATCGATAAGCACCCAGACCAGCAGGTACGTACACAATAGGTAAGCATTTATCCGATGACAAGCAGGTACAGAAACCTTCCTTTCCTGTATTAGGTTAAGCCAAGTACGATAAGCAAGAAAAAGTACTTGATAGCTTGTACTCGATCGCATGCTCCAGCTTTTTTTACGCATAGTTGAACTACTTCCTAATTGTACACAGGTAGGCTACGCGCTGTTAATAGAGAGCCGACGCCCGAGACCGAGAAGCAATGGCGAAGACGTAAGGACAACAAAATGCCAATATACTTGTATTATAGACTGTTCAATTGACTTTCCTCGCAGAAAATCTGGTCTAGCAGCTCCAAGCACAGCGCTGGACCCCACTCTGAATGCTCTTTTCGCAAGCAGTGTATGTTCACTTCATTCATGCCATACGACGCTTCTTGGACTAACCGTTCCGTAGCTTGGCCCAGTGGTGGCGCCTTCGAGAGACCGTTATGTAGAGTTGCTACCGAAGAAAGAGCGACTTTCAACAGAGAAAACGGCAAACGGAATTTCCGCTACTGAGGCAAGCGAAGCGGAAGAGGAAGAAGATGACGAAGTTCTAAGCGAGCTGGAAGACGATGAAAGCGATGTTGGCGATGTGGGCGAGGATGAGATAGATGATGAAGATACGGGGTCGGACGAGGACGAAGAATCGGCGTCTGGAACAGAAACTCCTACCGAACCATCAAAAGCTCCACGCCAAGAGCGTAAGAGGAAACGAAGAGATGAGCACGATGACCTCGAGGGAGCTTACATGCGGAAACTGGCCGAAGAGGAGGAGAAAGAAAGCAGAACAGAGAAGCGTCGCAAGGGGGAAGCTGGCCAGGCTGTCAAGAGCTCTGCGTCTCGCGAATCCGAAGACGCAGAAGTCGAAGAAACCCCCGAGGACGAAGCTCCTCTAGTTCACGAATTTCTTCAGAAACCAGATGAACATATCGATATTGAACTAGATAAGGCGAATCGTACCTTATTCTTGGGGAATGTATCAATCGAAGCTGTCACCTCGTCCAAGGCCAAAAAGCTCCTCACATCTCATCTCGAAGCACCTCTATCAGAGCTTGATTCTTCCACAGGCCAGCCACACAAAGTTGAATCTATTCGGTTCCGCTCAACTCCCTTTTCCACTGGCGCAAAACCCAAACGCGCAGCTTACATCACTAAATCGGTCATGTCCGCTACCACAAAGTCCACGAATGCCTATGTGGTTTATTCAACACCACTAGCCTGTAGAGCTGCTCTCAAGGCTCTTAATGGGTCGGTGATTTTAGATCGGCATTTGAGGGTAGATAGTGTAGCTCATCCGTCTGCAATCGCCCATCGAAGGTGTGTCTTCGTTGGAAACCTAGGTTTCGTGGACGATGAGACAGTGGTTAACACAAACGCCGATGGGGAAACTGTCACCAAGAAAAGGCACAAGGTTCCCGCTGACACAGAAGAAGGACTATGGAGAATATTCGGAGAGCACGCGGGCAAAGTTGAAAGTGTTCGTGTGCCTCGTGACGACAAGACTCGTGTTGGAAAGGGCTTTGCATACGTTCAATTCTACGATGGCAACGATGTCGAGTCGGCTTTGCTTTTGAACGGCAAGAAATTTCCACCCATGCTGCCGCGAGAACTACGAGTATCCCGAGCTAAGGACCCACGCAAGACAGCCCTAGCTCTGGAACGTACCACAAAGAGCGGGCTCAAATCTCATAAGGGCGCAGATGGCAAGGGCAAGAATACGAAGTATACACCAAAAATAACTCCAGAGCAACAATCTCAGGCAGGCCGTGCAGGGAGATTATTTGGTCGCTCTGCCGCAGTTAAGCAGCAACGCGAACTCAAAGGTGACCGCCGGAAACCGCGGGCAAGGAATGATCAGCCACAAGAGAATAACGATGGAATCAAGCCGCCAGAGCAGTTTATTTTCGAAGGCCGCAGAGCCAGTGCGAGAGACGGTAAACCAAAAGATCTGAAGTTCGGTAAAACAAAAGGGAAGAAAGGTTCAGTCAAAACTAAGGCCAAGGGCCGAGGAGCTCGCAGAGCAGCTGAGTGGAGGAAAAGCAAAACGTCATAGGCTGAATCCTCACAGTTAACTTTAATCACTTGTGACCGACAATGAATACCATTCCAGATCACATGTCCCTTCAAAGTTCAAACTCATGCTATTGTGGATTTGTATCTGTCAATTCATATACCGCCTTGTTACACACATATATGTTACTACTAGGTACCAATGTAGCAGGAACATCGACTTTTTTTCATATGGTATCTCTCCCTGTAAATCTGGACCGAAGCTACACAAGACCGCAACTTAACCAGGCCATCCACATATCCACCACCGCTTAGCATTCTCCCAACTCACCACAAAGCCCCTTTCTTCCACACCGATCACATTATAGCATAAACACCCCAACAAACCCGACTGCCCCGGCGACAAGACTAACGAGCATGACATTGCCGGCATCTCTGGCCGCCGCACTCTGGCCAACGGTAGCAGTGCCGCTGCCACTTGACACCACGCCACTGCTCTGACTCGCAAGCGAACCAGTCTGGGTAGCCAAACCCTGAGACGACACCGCCACCACTCTTGCTGCTGACGACGAGGACAACGCGGTTTCCGAAGCGCCGCTAGACCCGGTGGCCGTAGCCAGCGTATCCGACAACACCGCCGAGCCGGGAAGAGGCTGCAGACTACCTCCCGTGGCCTCGGCCCCGGGGAGCTGCTGCAGCGATTCCGAAGACGCGCTTCCTGAATCTACCCCTGCTCCTGCTCCTGCTCCTGCTCCTGCTCCTGCTCCTACTCCGACGCTGCTGCTGTTGCTGAAGGAGACCCCCACCGAAGATGTGGCCGTGGCGAATGTGGTAGGCAGCGCGACGAGCGAGCCAGAAGTAACGGCCGCGGAGCCCGGGAGGGATTGCAGGAGCGCGGAACTCGTTTCGACGCCTGTCGCACTGGCTTCTAGGCCCGCCGATATCGCCGTGGCAGAGGCGTTGAGGAACGCCGTGGTAGACGCCGCGAGGGACGTCACTTCGGATACCAGTTGCGCCGCTGAGGTCGCGGAGGTAGAGACCTCCGCTCCCGCCCCGATAGTCTGGAACCCACCGAGGGAAGCTGTCGCCGCCGCGGTTTCCGTGGCTGCGAGCGAGGAAGTGACAGCGGACGCGATGGAGGACACGAGCGCCGAGGTAGAAGCAGCTTCTGTGGCTCCAGCTCCGATGGTTTCGAAGCCCGCGATGGAAGACGTGGCTACGGCCGCAGGACTCGTCGCTATCGTGTCCAGAGCGGCGGTGCTGCTTGCTCCAGCGATCGTGCTTAGCTCAGTCGCTGTGCTTAAGCCCGGCAGGGGAACCAGTTCCGCAGCTGGGGTCGTCTCGGCTCCGGCCGCGGGATTGAGGAGTGGGATGGCTGTGCTTGAGGCCAGTACCACAGTGGATTGCTTTTGTGATCTTCGTGTTAGCTTAGATCCTCTGGACGAGTCTGGAACGAACTACTACTCACCTCTGATGCCACTTCTCCCAGCGCGGCGGACGTCTCAAGGACAGCGGATGTCTCAACAGCAGCAGACGTCTCGACGACAGCAGAAGTCGCTACAACAGCGGCAGAACTCTGGATCGGTGACGCCGTAGTTGCTCCGGGAAGCGGCTGCAATTCGCCCGTCGTAACCTGCGCACCCGGCAGAGCTGCAAGGGCTGCTGTGGCACTTGCAGCAGCGCCTTGCTGTGTCTCTCCACCGGCATTTGCCCCTATTCCCGAGGACTCGTCCTGGCTTGCATTGTTACCTGCATCTTGCTGCTGGCTCCCCAGAGACGAGCCATTGGCTAGCTGTTGGAGAGCGTGTATTTCTGCGTTCCTAGCGGGCGCAGCATATACACTGCTTGCAAATAGCAGCGCCAGTGCGGTGGCGACGTTTGCCTGCTTCATGTTGATAGGTGCGTATGCCTGTCTTATTGCTTGGTTCGGTAGAGAAGAGCTCGCTTCACGGCTGCGGTATCGAAGTTATCGTAGTTCATCGACAGACGGGATACCCAGAACGCGATACGGCAAGATTTATTAAGTTTACGAGTGAGTGAATAGGGAGTATAAGCAGAAGCAGAGAACGTGGGTATTTTTGACTGCTCAGCAGTTGTAAACGCTGACCGGCAGACCAGTATAAAAGAAGGATAATGTTGTCTTAGAGAAGAATATACTCAATAAAAAGAATAAGAGCGACTCGCGCGAAAGAAAGGGAATGTGAAGAAAAGAAGATGCCCAGCAGTCGAAGAGAGAGAAAGGAAGCCAGCCCACGCTGAGGCGGAAGAAATGTTGAGTGACAGGTCAGAATCCGGGGAGACTGAAAGACGGCAGATATAGCCTGATATGCCTAGGCCGCGATCAAGTTTTATGAAATCCTGCGTTTCTAGGCACATCACTATTGATACATACCGCCTTTACTACGGCTGCCGGTGGTGGGTGATGCTCTGTCTCGCCCTCATCATTACCCCGTGATCTGCGGCGAGCGAAGTTTGGAGCTTCAATCATCGTTCCATTCGGGGGCCAGATGCTTGGCATTTAAGGCGGCTCGCTTGAAGCCTGGTTGCTTGTTCTATAGATTCGCAACGGCATGTCACAGCCATCTGGACGAAGTTAGGAGGGGTATACTATGAGCTCTATGCTGCTGCTGATGCAGATTTCAAGTTGGGATGATCTACACTTGACAGGAAAGGATCGATGTATCATAAACATGAGTTTCTCAACACGAAAAATATACTCACCAACACGCGACATGCACGACGAGCAGAATTCTGATAAATAAGCCCAATGGTAAGAAGTAAAATAACTATATTACCAAAAGTACTGCAGAACAAATTAAGCTACTTAGGGAATCAACATAGTACACAGTCTTCAAGTGTTAATAAGTTTCTATAAAATTGACCTAAGACAACGGGGAATAAACACTCAGGAAATGCAGGGCATGGGTCCTAGGGTACCATTTCAAAATGCAGGCCTACAGGTAGCAATGCGGCTAAAGTCCAGCCGAGGGGGGCTTGTTCTCATTCTTAGAGGACACACAGACTGCGGTGACCGCGATTGATGGCTGAGGCTCTAACGGGATCCCGACAGATGTGAAACTTGACCTCCGCATCCCTTGACGGCTGCGTCTCATATTCTTTCCCGCCAGATTTGGGGGAGCCTTGGCATGGACGCTGTAACAGCCACTTAGAGCATCTTCTCTGTATTAATATTTCATGCATATCTAATATCTACTTTTGTACAGTATTCTGTCCCCAGCGTCAAATTCGGCATTCTTCGTAGCAGCATCTTCACGCCGGTTGTATTTCTGTTTACTTCGCTTGTGTAGGGTTTGCACAATACCTATCTTGACTCTTTCGACAAATGATGCTCAAGAAAATAACGTTCATGCTTAATGCTATTCTTGATATTTTCGCGGTTCCTCAAAGGGCCACTCATAACCAAATAGATTGTTGTAACGCGAGTTAATTGTAAAACTCAGCTGTAGACTTCTAAAGCTAAGCTAGAGGTCTTGTTCTCGTGACCATTGCCCAGCCAGTGATTTGTTCTTCATCAACACCTGCGTGTACAATTTCCAGAGATCTACACCATCGTAAGACATAGCCTTTGGATAAACTGATTTCAAAGTCGACTACAACCGTGACCGAAACGCCAAAACCGACCGAAACCTGACAGTTCAAGCTTACAAACCTGAGTAACACCTACATATTACTGTCGGCGGGTGTACCCCCACCCCCCTGAGTATCTACGCCGTGAAAAGCGTCGCCAAACGCCGAGTCTTCCATGTTCAAATCTAAGCCCTCACTCATCCCACCAGGTGTGCCACTAAATCCAGCCAAGGCATCACCTGCTGAGTTGAGGTCTTCTAACGAACTGAAGTCGTTGTGATCGCCATTGAATCCGGCTGATGGTGTCCCGACAGCTGACGGCTGCTTACTGGAAAGGCCCATGGCCTTAGGAGGCTCGTTCGAACCAGTGTCTGTGTTCCCGTCTGGACTGACCCCCCCTTTCGGCACTACAACCCAGTCACCGGTGCCCGAACCCTGATCAGGAACAGCCCCAGTCGCAAGATCAGTTCCATCCATTTTGATATCAGCATTTGGATTTGGGGAAATGCCCCGCTGGTGGTGTGGGTGAGGCGAGGGCACATTGAGATTTGCGGGCGTAGTAGCATTTGAGGGGACGGCAGACATTGGTGCCTGGGGGGTTGAATTAGCTGAGGCGCTGGTATGCATTTGATCGAGAAGTCCTGCGGCTGTTCCACCCATGTCGATGTCAGAATCACCCATCATGAATCCGCTCTGTTGAGAACCCGCATGTGAAGGTTGACGTGACATGGCATTGCTTCCGTTTGCGCTAGCTGGTCCGCCACCTACTGAAGCTTGTAGAATATTGGTTTGGATGGCAGATTCAGGTGTAGGTTCCTGATAACCGCCCTGGTTAATCCTTCTTAAGTCATGGATGACCTCTGCTCGACGATTGAGATGGGCTTCTACTTGCGAAACAATCTCATCAACCTTTTTATGATGCTTTGGGGGCCAGCGGCTTGTGTCATCCTCAGCATCTTCTTTAACATCAAGGCGCAATGACTCTGCGCTGGAATCGTCGACGGCCGTTCGAAGTTCCTTTTCAGACGCAGTGATTAGCGAATTCTGCTTGAACTTCGCCATTTGTCTGGCATGGTCGGCTTTCATTTTTTCAATCTCAGCTTTGGTGGACTCAATCTTTTGATTCACTCGTTTTTGAAATTCAGCAGTCTTTTCAGGATCTAGATGCGTTGTCGCAGGCTTTGCCGGTGCCTGTGAGATGCTGTTGGCATCCTGTGCTTCAAATATGCCTTCTGTTATACTGGCAAGTTCACCCTTAAGACCCAGGCCCAAGTCTGCAAATCCTATTTGGCCCATACGGTAAGCCGAGGACAGGATCTCTTCCATCCATTCATGGTTCTGCTTATACCGACTGACGCTCACATCCCGCGGCGTCAGCAAGTCAAAGAGATCACCGCGAGATGTGTCTTCATCGTCTTCGAAGTCAGGTTGTCCCATTGCCGCCATGGGATTCAACGGACCGCGTGCAGGCTGATTAGTCCGCGGGCGCTTCGAAGGTGGACCACCAGCCGCAGGAGGATGTGGGGGGTACGCTATATTTTGAGGAACGCCACGGTTTGCAGCATACATAGGCTGTCTCGGCGCATCTTTGGGCCATGCAATTTGTGGCCAGTTCAACCTGTCGCTCAACATAAATTCCTTGCGCTGGATTTGACCACATCGCTGGAGATAGGCACGGGTGTCCATGATGGACTGTGTCCGACGGTCGCCGGGGATTGCCTGAGACGGTATGCGTTCATTGTTGTCTATGGGGCCGTAATGGACGATCCAGAGACACGGGTCGACCTGAGGAGCAGTGGGATTGGGCGCGTTAGGGGGGATTAAGCGAAACCGACGCCGAGAGTGCGTCGCAAAGGGCTCGCCAGGAGCATAGCCGGCTTTGTGGTAGTACATCTCGAGAATCTAGGAGTCGTTAGCGGTCGGAGGTGGTGCACTCGGGCGGCACTCAATGACATACGACGCCGTTTCCAACCTCATGCGTATAGTATCCCTCTTGAGGTGGCCATATGATCCCATCGCTGGCGAAATGAGTGCCCATCAGCTGCAGAGGCTGCCAAGCGAGGAAGATTTGACCAGTGCTGGGCTTGTCAATGTATGTCCAGAAAAAGGCAGCCGAGTCGCGTGCGATCTTGGGAGCCTCCATCAACCAATTGGTGACCTCATTGGGCTGGACATGGGCTTTGTAAGTGTATCGATAGGTCGCCAGGAGGTGTACATGAGGGAGAAGCTCCCTGTGCACCGCATAGCTCGGATCGTCCATCGCAGACATGCTGTGCTATCTGCTCTTGTTGCGACCCAGACAGAAGGGCGGTTATGAGTGACCGGTCAAATTGGACGAATGCGCACGCGCGCGTGTCAGCTTTATGCTATTTATCACCAGGATTCCCGAGCTTCGGATCTCGACTCGGCGCGATCTGGTTGCGCCAATAGCAACAGCGTGGCGATGCTGTTGGTTGACGAGGCTGCACTAACTGGAAATTGAAATTCTATGGTCGCGGGAGGACGCGCGCTGCTGAGCTTCGGGTTAAAGCTTCAGGTCCAACTCTGTTTTGGACGTTGTGGCGCGACAATGTGGCTGGCCTGGGGATTGTGGCAGGTGCTTATACAGTTCCCTGCCTTACTCACATTCGCAGTACTTACTTACTAAGGGTAATATACTGGAAGAGATATGCTTTCATTCTTTTCTTCTCGAGTTGTATACCTCTATTGGCATAGTACATTCTTTCACTTCGTAAAGGGTTGGTCTTGGTTTTCTTGTGCTCAAGCGTTATACTCATATCTAACCGACATCAATCAGACACAAAGTGCAAATAACACTGTCAGGGTCCACAGAAACCCAACGTCAGACTCTCCACCAACAGCTCAGGTCACAGAGCAGAGTAAGCGTAGATTTGATCATTATGCAGTTTAGTATTTCCCATCCCATCTATTTAAAAAGAATAAAAAACCTTTGCCAATGCATACCATTTCGTCGATGCATTTTATTTGTCTTCAGACCCATGAAAATCTTTAGTCCCTAGTCTTCCGCACCTTATGCTTGGTATGTCGAGGCAGATACGTTGCCTCCACGACCAGTCCAGTTAACATGAATATCCTTACCCTCTGGGTACTTCTCGCTAGCGTGCTCGGGCTTGATTCTGAAGGTGTGAGCACCGAAGTAGTCACGCTGGGCCTGGAGCAGGTTGGCAGGCAGATCCTTGGTGCGGTAGCCGTCGAACCATGACAGCGCTGTAGCGAAAGCCGGAGTGGGAATACCTAACAGCACAGCCTTGGAAACAACATCTCTCCATCCTGGCTGCGCCTTGTGGATAGCCTCGTTGAAGAAGTCGTCAAACAACAAGTTCTTAAGATCCGGGTTCTTTCGGTACGCTGAGGTAATATCCTTCAAGAAAACCGAGCGAATGATGCAACCACCTCTCCACATCAGAGCAATCGAGGGCTTGTTCAGCTTCCACTTGTATTCTTTAGCGGCCTGTCAAAATCTCGTTAGTCAATATGTTGCAAAATGGCGCATGGTATGAGTCTCTGACCTCTTGCATTAGCATGAAACCTTGGGCATAGGAAACGATTTTAGAAGCGTATAGGGCCTGCTCAAGGTTGTCGAGGAATTGTTCCTTGTTGCCTTCGAAGGTCTGAGTATTGCCAACGAACTTAAGCTTCTCCGACGCCTCAATACGTTCTTCCTTAATCGATGACAAGCAACGGGCAAACACAGCCTCGGCAATGAGAGTAACGGGCATGCCGAGATCGAAAGCATTGACAGCAGTCCACTTTCCGGTACCCTTCTGGCCGGCCTTGTCCAGAATCTTCTCGACCAAAGGAGTGCCATCATCGTCGTTGAAGTACATGATGTCACGAGTAATTTCAATAAGGAAGGAGTCGAGAACACCCTTGTTCCACTTGGCGAGAATATCACCAATCTCCTTGTTTGTCATTCCAAGACCGCGCTTCATGATATCATAAGCCTAGAATATTCCGGTCAACTTCTCTCGTAGAATCTGTTTTATTACGTTTATCACTTACCTCGCAGATAAGCTGCATGTCACCATATTCGATACCATTGTGCACCATCTTGACGTAGTGGCCAGCACCCTCATCACCAACCCACTCGCAGCAGGCCTCCCCAGAACTCTTGGCGGAAATGCTCTGGAAGATGTCCTTGATGTGGGGCCAAGCCTCCTCATTGCCACCGGGCATAATCGAAGGTCCATATCGGGCACCCTCCTCACCGCCGGAAACACCGGAACCGACAAAACGAATGCCCTTCTCGGTGAGATACTTCGTCCGGCGGTTAGAGTCGGGGAAGTGGGAGTTACCACCATCGATAATGATGTCACCCTTTTCTAGGAGAGGAAGGAGAGTCTCGATCCAGTCGTCCACAGCTTTGCCGGCCTGGACGAGCAGCATGACACGACGAGGCTTCTTAAGCTTGGAAACGAATTCCTCTGTAGAATGAGCACCGACGATGGACTTGCCCTTAGCTTCGTTTTCCAGGAAGCGGTCGACCTTGGAAACGGTTCGGTTGAAGGCGACGATCGTGAAGCCATGATCAGCCATGTTCAGAATCAAGTTCTGGCCCCTAGAAGCAAGTCAAGCAGGTTAGGTTGCGGGATGACGAGACGGAATTTGGGATTCGGCAGAGGAATGGAACATACATGACAGCCAGGCCGATGAGGCCGAGATCACCACTTTGGAAGAGTTAGCATGGTACCGGAAAGGACCTAGAGGCGGCATTGCGCAATGAGGGAAAGAAGCTCGCCTTGCACCACTGAAGGAGCTGGTGATGTTGGCCAGACGAGCCCTACAGGACCCATGCCGTTTCAGTGATACGCGTCGAGGAAAGAGAAGCAGAAAGCATTGCAAGAGGGGAGCCGGAATAGTCGGGTGGGTAGTAAGGGGTCATCTCAAAATGTTTACAACTACAACCATCACAGCCACGGTCGTCATCCGCTTGTTCTACTTCCGAATGTGTGGTTGGACGCGGATTGCTTGATGTTATGAAGGGGTAAGGACATGGGCCAAGGCCAAGACTTACACGGCGCCAGACATGGTTGCGATTTTGCTGACAATCTAGTTTGCTCAATGGATAAGGGAGGATGAGGAACTACGGCGATGGATAGCTGCCTGCAGATAGAGAGAGGTGAGGTTCGTTTTGGCGGGAGAAATTATGGAGGGGAAGGTGAGAGAAGATGATGGTGGTGATGGGGGGCAGAGGATGCTTTTCTATGATGGAGGGGTAAAAAATTGGGAACAGGGCCGAACTGCTAATCAATGGTAGGACGGCAACGAGGGTAGCGTCGACCGTGGAGACACGCAATAATTACCTACCTACCTACCCTACCTACTTGCAAGGGATAGGTACTCGACAGGACTACCTGGTAGGCATGTACTGTAAGCAGTGGGATAAAGTGCCTGGTGACCTCATGTAGACACGGGTAAGTACTACATGCGTGCGATCAGGTAAGCAACAGGCGTTTAACCTAGCACTGACGCCTGCCACTTCTTGCCCTGTCGAGGCAATGCGCATGGCCGTCGAGGGGGGTAATGGCGGGGTTACCTACGCCGTTGTACATGGGTGTAACCGGGCTTACTCAGATCCACTATTGAGCTGTTTTAAGCTGCTTCAATTTGTATGTATAAGTGGGTAGTAGAGAGAACCTAAATCGACATAGAAGGGGTAGTAGATTCCATGTATCTCTCTAACTCTGCTGGTTACAAGCAACACACGAACTGCTGTAAACTCCTGTACATGAGGCGAAACCACATAGAGTGGTGCTGTCGCGCAATATGTCGCCGCCCCATCTAGATCTATGCACCGCTTCTTAACAACCTGTCAAGTTCTAGTGCATGAAGCAGGGGGCCCTGAGGCTGTCACAGCCCTATACTTGCGCAGCTTGAGTGGTTTTAGTTTTGAAGCTGGAATAGGCTAGATGAGGCTGGCTGTTAGGGTGTTACAATACCGGCAGAACGTATTACTGATAATGTATACCCGTGTAACTTTTTCCTCGTGGTGGGAAATATTGTAAAGAAGCTGAGACGATACAGATGTGGTCGAGCTCCTCTTCGTGTCACCTACGTTTCATAGCTCTATACATATGAATATATCTTGCCCTACAAAAACAATGCAGCTCAAACTGCATACGGCCCATTGAGAGGTGCACAGTAAACGAGTTGTTATGGTCTCCTAGTACCTTGCGACTACATCACCCACTCTGATTATCAATGTACCCCTGGCAGCGGGTTGATTGGGTAGCCTTCCTAAGTCTGTTCCTCCGGCCGGGCGTTCAAATAGTGTAACATGGCTGGCATACGAGCCATGCGTGTAGAATTTATCACTCATCCCTAGACTTTAGCTAGATTCGGAAGTGTAAACACTCGCCCAGTAGTGACATGTGTAAGCATCTGTCATTGCCGTCATCAACAAGTCCACTGATGGAACTGCAGTAGTAAAATAAGTAATTTGGCGATGTCGGATATGTATTGCCAAGTTCGATGAACGTGGAGTTGGCCCTCGGGATTTACGGATATAGGTGACCAAGACTCTCCAACCGCACTCAGAACTAACCGCCGAAAATGTCGCACAGCGAGCATGATTAGTCTTCCAGCAGGGTCTCAGGTTTCCGAAGAGATGCCATGCAAAAAATAGCGTTAGCCTGGAACAAATCTGAAGCAGACGCTCATCGCCAACCAACCAACTGAGGAGGATTGAAATTGTCTCAATAAGAAAGACGATTGAATTTTAGTACATCAGTAGCATGGCAGCTCACACACTCTGTAATAGGCCGAAAGATAGCTCTAGAGAGGCCCGGATTTCCGCGGAAAGGGCCGACAACTGATGAAAGCAAGTGGCCTTGATCGTACCGGGCGTCTCAATGGTAACATTCAATAAAAGATCTCATAACATTGCGGACTCGACTGCCATATGAAAGAAAATGAGTCAACTTACCAATCGTGTTGACCCAGAAATACTTGGTGGGAGAAGTCAAGTTTGGCCCTCACTGTTCATTTACTTGTCCAACCCCCCACTTCGTTTCCATCCCACCTTGCCCCCACTCTACCTGTGCCAAGACGTACCTACCTCAACATCAGGTGCAGACCTGCCATTATCAAGCCACAAAACTGAAAGCAGGTGTGGCTCGGCCGCATGTACCTACTAGTCTTATCTGATAAGCGCCGCTTCTAGCTCATTTTATCAGCCTCAGCCTTTTTTCGTCATCATACCAACTTGAACTACCTAAGCAGCGCTTTCACACCCAACATCAACATCTCAACAATCACCAACTATTGATCACAACCTCCGTCGCCACCACACTCTTCAACGCGATTACACACGTCTGAGATAATAGCAAGAGTCCAGGGCTTAGCGAGCTCCAATTCAGAGGTACGTGTAGCCCAAAAACCACACACAATTGCGTTGGGCGCACAGCAAAGTTCATCATGTCCTATCCGGGTCCTCCAGGCTCGTCGACGTCCCTCCCGCCGCGTCCTCCCCCATCGAAGGTGTCCGGCTTCAAACCCGCATTCCGAACCGCCGCTCCGCCCACTACCTATGCAGCCTCCAGCGCACCAACGTATGCAGGCGCGCCTGCAAACGCGCCTCACTATGGAGCCGTCGCCCCGCCTTCCAACTACCCGCCGTATGGCAGCCAAGGTGCGCCGATGAGCAGCGGTGCGTCTTACCCGCAACAAAACGCATATTCCTATCCTCAACAAGCGTCCTATCAGCAGAGTTACTATGGCGCGCAGCCCGCACCCACTTCTGCTGCTGCTGCTGCCGCCTCATACGCCACTCCACCCCAGATACGAAATCCCTTCCCAGCACCTAGCCAGACAAGAAGCGATGACTATGATCCAGATATGGCGGCGCAAATCGCGCAATGGCAGAGCGCATATGTGAGGGACCCAAAAGATGCTGGAGCCGCTACCGGAGCGCCGGGTCGGCCTGGCCTCGTCGCGAACAGCGCAGCTGCGTACTCGGTAGAAGCGGCTAATCGCGCATCCGAAGCAGCTAATGCTGCAGCCATGGCAGGCGATAAGAAGAAAACTGTTGTACGCTCAGGGGGCGGGCAGAAGTGGACGGACGACTCACTTCTGGAATGGGACCCGTCACATTTGCGCCTCTTCGTCGGTAATCTCGCGGGCGAGACAACAGACGAAAGCTTGTTCAAAGCATTTTCGCGGTGGAAGTCGTTGCAAAAGGCACGTGTTATCCGTGACAAGGTGACTAGCAAGTCAAAAGGTTACGGGTTTGTATCGTTCAGCGACCCGGATGAATTCTTCGCTGCGGCCAAGGAGATGAACGGCAAGTATATCCAGAGTCACCCCGTCGTCGTTCGCAAGAGTACCACAGAGATCAAGCCTCAAACTGTGAAAGACAAGCATCATGGTGGCAAATGGAATAAAAATAAAAACAAGAACAAGAATCGCAGTGGTAACGGTAGTGGTGCTGGTGGACGTGAAGGCAGCTTTGAACCACATTTGGGGCCGACGGGAGGTGGTGTCACGAAACCTGGAGCGAAGACGAAAGACGGACTGAGGTTGCTCGGATGAGTCTCGTTCTGTTGTCGCGAATTTAACTAAGCATGCTAGTCTCCCCTACGTTCTATAGTCACTGGGACTAGGTATGAACGTATAACAGCCCTATCAGCATTGCGAGGCACTGTATAGAGAGCTATGAGAGGAGATAATATACCTGTACAAATCATGCTATTCCTGGATGGAGCTGATTGGCACAAGAAGAGCTTCTACACTCATCTGAGCCTGTCGCGCGTTTACAGTTCGCAGGGGTCAAAGCGCTTAGCCTATAATATCGCTGCCTGTTAGCGTTCGGAGGAGAATGTACGTATACATTTGAACGGCCCTCCAATAATGTGAACTCCAGGCCATAGTAATGTGTTAAGAGAACAAAGATTGAAAATATTTCTTCGTTAAAGAGGTCTCGTATTGTATTCTTCCTACCTAGCCCTAGGATAGACTCGTGTCCTGTGCAATCTTCTGCAATTACACTTTTGTTTTCCCGTATTCTGTTCAGAACGATGATTATTAGATGAGAAGAGTAGTAGAATCATATATAGGTGTATATAAGCTGATGAATGGTGACATGAGATCTACTCTATGTACATATTCTTGAGCTTATCATATGAATCTCTGGTGATGTGATTATACAACTGTTCTGTGCAGTAACTTTCTAGCTCGGAGGCCCATTTATGTCGCCTGCTTGGTGATCCCATCTCTCTTTTGCCTTTGTACAGTGAGCTATCAGTTGATGCTATAGTCTTTTCTGTTCCAACCACTTCTGCGGGTCGGACCAGTTGTGGTCCGGAGACTACCAGTTCCGGAGCTGACTTTCGTTATTTTCACTCCTGGAAGCAATATTTCCACAAACTTGAACATGGCTTGGTGTTTTTAACAAGCCGGGTATTTCCTATTGATAAGAGACAGGGCCCATAGGCGCTTCCGTTATCTAATGCCCCTTAACTCTAGATGCATCGATATTGACCCATTTGTAGTCGATATTTGCCCATATATACGCACGCCATATTTCCTCTGAAAATGCCCTGTATAACCACATGCGATGAAAATGAAATATGTGATGTTCATTTCGAACCTCAATCGTCACGCTGACGGTCTATGCGGGTCTGCCCATCATCTGCCTGCGGCCTTGACGATTTGGGTCTGGGTAGCAGGTCGCCGTCGATGGTGATGTGGTTCCCCTCGATATCGCTATCCTCTCCGTGTAATAATACAGCGTCTTCATCATCCGACTCGAACCCCCGCTCTGTGGATGAGTCTGACTGTTCCTGCTGATAGCCCTTCTTATGAGCGTCCACCTGCGCCTCTTGTCGCATCTTATTCAACTTGATGTAATTGTACGCAACAATAGCGACGAGAGTGACCAAAAGCCCAGAGATATTTATAGGTGTGAGCTTGTCATCGAATACCAAAGCTGCCACGATGATTGTGACGACCTCTTTGAAAATACCGGCAATTGAGAGCGTGACGACACTACTTCGCTGCAGCAGAGCGAATTCACTGGCCGTCATGAGAAAGGCAATGGTTCCGGGAAACAAAAGGAGCAATGGTGTCTTCAAGGCACCCCATTCTGTGCTCAACGTCTGAAGTCCATCCCAGAAATTCGAAAAGCCTTCTACAGGCACGGCTATGAAGAGCAACGTCGCAAACATAATCGGTGTCAGAAAGAAGATGCTTGAAAAGGGATTCGAGGTAGCGGGATGCCTTAGTAACAGGATTTGCGTCAAACCCCAGCGGAAGCCTGAGAAGAAGGCTGAGGAGATAATTAGGATAAAACCACCGAGATGAAATTCAACCTCGCCCGCAACCATCATGATCACGCCTGCGGTCATTGTCGCAATGATTGCCACTAGTCGCCATGTGGGTGTTTCTAAACGAAATAGGAAGGCGAAAAGTAAAACGAAGGCCAGGGCCGACGATTTACACATGGCTATACGCGCATTAGCTTTTGTACCTTTATTCCAGCAACTAGGGAGACCTACTATAGAAGGTGAGGGTTATAAATTTCAACGATGTATTCCCTAGCCCGATGTCAAGGCCTGTGGCTGCACCACACGGCCCGATCCTTGTAAAATAGAAAATCTTGGTCATGATGGGCCGCTCTGGCTCGGATTCGTGCCGCGACCGGCCTAGGTCGGAGCTGTGCGGCGCATTGTTGGGTCGTAGCGACGGTATCAAGTACAACACTAAGCTGGCAAGAGAAAACTGCACTAGCATGTGCATTGAGGTTGTAAATAGAGGAAAAGGAAAGTTTAGCTGGCCGGAATCAAACATCCACTTGTTATACTGATCAAGCTGCGTGTCAGCACCACGTACGAGACCACTTTAACTGTAGACGGCGATGAACGTACCAGAGAAATAGATAATGAAAACATATACCAGAGTCCTATCAAGACAGCATTGACGGCTAACCTCCTGATGACGCTCTGATCCGCCAGTTTGCGCTCCTCGTCGGTGAGGTTATCGCGTACAATCCTCTGGTCCAGCCTTGTACTCCGCCGTCGCTTAGCTCGTTTTCGACGCTTGTCTTTGCTAGTCAACCCAGTCTCCTCGTCGTCGTGCAGGTCCTCGTCCGAAAGAGAGTCGTCATCGTCCCGGGCATTCGACCTCGAACTATAGAGCGCCGAGTCCTCCTCTGATATCTTGGGCTCCACGTCGCCTGTATTCTTTATGCTCGTGGCACGTGGCCTCCCCGTTCTGCCGTTGGGAAGCAGAGACGCGTTTGGACTGGCGCTCAGCGTGCTGCGACGGCGGCGGTGGCCCATAGGCGCTATTGCATCCATCTCGATATCTTCGGGACGGCGTAGGGCGGACGCGGCAGACGAGGGACCACCATCGGAAGACCAATCGATCTGGAAACTGGTGGTGGCGGAAGAAGCGGAAGGAGGGTTGGACAGGTCGTTACTGGTCGCCGCGGGAGGGACGAGGACGCTGCTCACAGACAGAGAGTCTGACGCTGGACGACGGGATAGAGAGCGGCCATTGGAAACTTGACGTTGATGATGGCTTTGACGCTGGGGCACTAACGGCGACGGCTGGCTGGGCAAAAGGGGAGGAGGCATGGTTTATTATTATCAATACGGATAGGATGGAATTCTGCACACACGCTGTGCCGGTTCGGTAAGGGAGAAAAAGGATCATTTACAAGCTATTGTATTGCCATTACAAAGTATGGTTAGGTACTGTAGTGTACAACAGCGGTCACGAGAGACCAGAAGCAAGCAAGCATGGTGAGTCTGACGCTCCAATAATGACCCGGGGCTGAGACGGGATATGGGGACTGAGATGGAGAAAGCGATACTGATACGGGGAAAAAAAGTCTTGGGAGTCAGTTCAAATGGATCAGACTGCAGTAGCCTAGAAGACCTTTCTAATAATAATAATAATAAATAGTAATTATGTACGACTACTACCTCCCAGAGCAGAGTCCAATTGGGGGAGTAATCAAGGTCAAATACAAGTGGTTACCACACTGCAGTAGATATTGCTCTTTGATGCTGATCTGTTTACACAACAGCTATCTAAGCAGGGCAGGTAGGTAGGACAAATCGGCTTCGGAAGTAAAGCAGAAGGAGCCCACATCCCTTTCCCACCGTGCTTCAGTACAGTAGAGCGCAGTAGTAGAGAGTCTATAGGGGATACTAGTGCCTAAAACAGCCTAGGCAGGACCCAGCTCATGCGCTGTCGCAGATGAAAAGCGGGTCGTTCCTATAAGCAAACCCCTGTCCACCCGCCTCGGGATTCAGCTCTTTGAGGCCTCTCGTTGAGTCGACGGGACCGTTTAGCCAGGGCCGTGACTTTCAGAGTTCTGCCAGGGGTTCGAGCGGTCTCCCGCCCCGGGGGCCCCAGCTTTGATGCCGTGAGTGCCGACAACTCCCTAGGGAGCCGTAACTATTCATACCTACCCACGCGACCAGGTGTTCAAGTAGTTACTGAGAGATGTAAGCTCGAGATTTTCTTGAAAGGAAAAAAATCACATGAAAAGAACAAAGCCAAAGGAAAAAAGAATGTAAAAAAAGGGGGCCTGAGTTGAAAAACCGTAGAACTCCTTAGCTAGAAAGCACAGCTACTCCCCATGAGTCCCGATGATCAGATCGATCGAACAATGCCTCAGTTAAACACGATCAGTGAGGGAATGATGCAAGAATGAGTATACAAGTTAAGTCATGACCTCATTGTGATAATCTAGCTAACTAGCTGCCTTCGTAGGCTTGAATTATGAGACAGACCTAGCAACCAAATCCTGTCTGTTTTGGCGGCATAATCCGGCTGCCAAACTCAAGCGGCGTCTACAATCTAGGATAGCATACATCATCTTTCTGTGTCTTGGTCTCCACCATAGCGGGCCAAAGTCGACTGATAAATAAATTATAACCACAATATATTAGCATTCGCACGAGTCCAATACCTTTGTGAAATGAACCTAGCTGGACCTTGATGTCTCCTACTAAGCCTCTCAAGAGACTTAGGTTAACTCAAGCAATTTCGATGCCATCCCGAGAACCAAACCTCTTTCATCTAGTATCCCCCCACCGCTAAACCGCATGCTAGCATTTCGTCAAGTCCCGATTCACAAACTCCATCCTCCTTATACTAACTCCCCAGCGTCCTCTCTTTAATTGGTCTCCTTCAGCTGTACCGGCGCGCCTTCGAACTCACCAATGGCTCCTCGGCATCCCGTTACCTGACCCGTCACCTCGTAATCAACTAGCACTGCCTCCATCTCAACTCACATAGTATTACCCAGAAGTCTCATCTTGAATTTTCACGGGAATCAGCATCCAATACTTCACTTAAAAAAGCTTGTTTTAGGAATTCAATAGCTATGTCCTTATTCAATGTGTTGTTGTTCTCTAGTACGCCCGCCATCCAGAGTTCTCGATTCTATTCTCAATTCAAGTCTCGCTACCGTAAACCTCTTTCTATTTATTAAACCCATGGTATGTAAAAGTCCGCTCGTTACGGCAAAATCTGCATTTCCTCTTTCCTATCCGGCGCGAATTCGTCTTTGTATCGGTCCCAAAGTTTCTCCAGCTCCGCTACATACAGGCCGTGTAGCCTGTTGATCTCCTCGGGATCTACTGAGGAAGACTGGCGCACTTTGATGGGAGCTCCGACCACGATGTTAAGTGGCCGCCTGTATGGCATGAGGCCCACGTCATAATTGAAGATGCCCCGCCCATGTAAGAAAGGTAAGGTAAATTTCCACACCTTAAGGACAAACATTTGTATCCTGTGCATGAAGGGATGTTCTCGGGGTTGCAGCTGGTCGTATAGGTCATTCTCGCCAAAAGCCAGAACAGGCACAAGGTCGGCGCCGCAGCGGACGGCCAGCTTAATGAAGCCCTTGCGCTCTCTCAGTATCAAGCGTATCATCCTCGGTTGTGCCTCCAAGGATTCTCGGGCTCCTCCGACGACAACAGTGACACCGCGACCCATGCCTTGACCATCCAGGCCGCTTTTGCTGAGAATGTTGACTATGGACTCTTTCGAAACCGATCGCACGCCCATACTCAGTATATATTCACGATAGAAAGGAATTCGAAAGTTAGAGTCCAATGTCAATAGACTGTTGGTGATTCCTGGAAATTTCTCGGAAAACCCAAGTGCATCGGTGGCAAAGGCTGCCCACGCTCCGTGAGAGATTATACCATGCGGGTGATATCCAAATATGTACTTGCGCGTCGCAGGTAACTCGTGCGTCTTATGCAGTCGAGCTGGGAAATAGTCGGCAAAGAAATGCCAAATGTAGCTCTTGCGAAACCGCTCAGACCTGTACTTGAGGGAGCCGTCTGTCGCTGCTTTAGAGCTGAGCACGTGTAGTAGATAAATCAGGAGTAGAGGCCAGGCAAATGGGTTGGCGCAGAATGCGAAGAAAAGAGATACCGTTGCGACTATACTCAATGAATGGATTAAAACAACTAGAGTCTGGCCGCGCCGTTTGAAAGGTACGTTCCAAGGCGCCCATCTTATACCGCCGTTGGGACTTCGAGGCGGGGGTCGGTGGATCTCTTCGATGCCCATATCGTCGAGGTCGGGGTATGAGTCGTCATCGTCCTGATCCTTGTGGTCATCATCGCCATGGGTTTGACTGTTATCGAACTCCCTATGGCCGTTTACCGTGGAGCCATTTGTTTTTGATGATGGTCGGTCCCCACCAGATTCTCCATCATCTGTATTCCGTGGTGAAACGTCATCAATTTTGACATATGAGTTTTCTCTTGAACCAGGTGGCTGATTGCTGGGTTTCCCTGGGTCTAGGCTCGTCGGAGCTGCCTTCCTATCTTCTTGATCGGCCATCTTTGAGTCGGCGGAGGTATGAGGCAGGGGTTTACGTCTGAACGACAGCTGTGAAGAACTGCCCTTGGAGCCTGAGGCCCTAGGGATCTGAGATGGCGTGTCTACAACAGACTGATTGATTCGAGAAGTGGCCGCCGCGCCGATGGACTTAGGCGGAACACTCTCTGGGAAGCTGAGTTGTCTGTCTTCCGATGCCTGTGGTGTAGCAGTTCCCTTGCTCCTTGATGCCTTATTGGCGGATGGATGAGTGTCAGAAATGAGACTATCGTAGCTTTCCTGGCTACCCTGCTGGGTCGTTAGAATGGCTTCACCTTAGTCAAAGCTTTGTGTTTTGTTTTGAAAGCTCTCACACTAGAACAGCCACGCCGGTGACAATTTACGATATTATTTCCACGCTCACCAATGCTGCCCGCTGCTGGGCTTGATGCACTGGCTTGGCTGCTCTTCCTAGAAACTGAAGAGAGGTCAGCTTTTGGAACGGAGACATGGCGTTGATTCCACCCCGGCCGTGGAAGCTTGGTATTTCGAGGCGTGCCTGAGAGATCCCGTCGTCCGCGCGGCGTCCCGTTATCCGCCATAGTAAATGATTGAAGCTGCTGGCAAGAGATAAGTGTATACAAGAGAAAGCGAACGTACCCAAGTAAAACCTGCGCGGGGAGGTCCCGTTCCTTGTGGGCTGTTTAAGTTCAGCAGGGGAAGTGTGTTCTGCCATCTACCGCCCGGGTTGCGCCCGAAATTTAGGTTAATATTGCAGGCAGCCTCGGAAGGCAATCGAGGCCATGAAATGAGATGCAATGGCAGTGGTTATGTGCGCATGCAGATGACCCCCCTTTATGTAGGGAAAGAGATAGAGCGTCTATTGGAACTGAATCTGCCTGCGCAGCGAGGGGTTTGGAACTGAGATACCCTCGAGTTAGGATGACGAACTATCTAAACAACAAAGAATCAAGAGCAAAGCAACTAATGGGGGATCGTAGGTGGGGAAGGTAACGATTGTACAAATACACAGGCAAATATAGAACGGCTTAAGGATGGAAATAAAGCAGAGAGCGACGTTTACAAGGTCCTAAGATGAAAAAGGTAGCACTCATCTGACATCGGAATAATGACGTTGCAATGCAGCGCGCAAAATAATCTATCTGTATTAACCCAACACGGGTATTCGAGTGGCTGGGAGCTCCTTACTATTTTAGGGGTTAGACCCACTGGTAAGGCGGCGAGGGCCGCTAGACCCCGAAAGCAGAGCCCCCCGAAAACGTGGGACACACGAAAATGAAACCTCGGCTTTGCTAACAGGCCTTGGCCGCCGACATGTGCGTGCCCAGATCCTCGAATACATGAGTACCTGTATTCCGATACACATTGGCAGTTGCTACCTAGGTAAGTTATATCTATAAATTCATGCCCATTTTTTCTACTTTTATGGTAATAAGAATGCTGGATTACGCTCTCGTACAGCAACCCTCACGAAATCTTCAATGTTTTGAGTGTCTATATACCCATATTGCAGTTATATAATCCCGTGGTTGTGAATTGTCAATATGACGACAAATAGTGGCCCAAGTTACGCCGCCTCAGATGCGCAAATCAAGAGGAATGATCCAATGTCTCATTGCTTTAGCTGCAACTTAGCATTCCATCCAACGATGCACCGGATGAGATCCCAATCACCACGCTGACCGACCCAATCGGTAATGACGATGCCCGTCGCTGCATCACCCACCTTCAACCCAGCTGGTCCCTTACCGGAGCGGCCGTGGCGCGAGCATAGATACTCGATGATCGCCGGGTTGGCCTTAGCCGCAATCTTTTCGGGCCAGCAGTTTGCGTTGAAGAAATTGCTTGCACTGAGGAAGTTGATGAAGAAGGGTGTTATCGGGGCGTCCTTACGGTAGCCCTCTTGGCCAGGAAGGTGACAGACACCCTCGGCAGCGCGCTCGAGGTGTTTGCGTGCAAGCTCGATCTTCTTTTGGATGTTCGTGCTCTGGTCAATCTCGTAGAAGTCCTGCACACGTGCGATCCCGCTCCCCACGCGTCCGTCCTCGCAATTGTCGGGCCATACGCTGCCGTCTAGGCCCCAGCCACGGCCGCTCCATTCGTGGTTCAGGCTCTCGTCGTTGACGTGCCGCCGCAAGAGAATGATCCTCCCTCGAACCTCGCCTAGTTTGGGGAGCCGCGGCTCTGTGTACCACCGCTTTTCACTGTAGAACCTCTCTTTGAGCAATTTAGACAGCTTCTGATCCGTTCCCCGCCCTGTACCTTCACGCTTTACGCTCATTATGATTGCCTCTGAAGGATTGGCATCTAGAAAGGAGTAGACGGTGTCAACCAGATCCTTGAAGTATTTGTTGCCCGTCAATGAGATGGGAAATGCGCTGTGCACGAGCGTGAGGTCCGAATCATCTTGGCTCACGTTGACCCTGACGTCGAGAAAGCGAACGCCATTTTCTAGCTGCTCACGGACGCCGACGGCCTGACATCGCACAGACGGCAACGCAACATGACACGTTGGACTGTTGTGTGTACCAGGTATAGACAGTGCGGTCAAAGGATATTCGTCCCGAATCTCTCGCATCCAACCGGAGAGGTGAGCGGAGCTGAAAATGGCGAGACATCCGCCGGCCTGGATGTAGACTACAGTATACTCATTGGGTCCCCCATCTAAGTTCTTCATCGTCGTGCTTTTTCGCGAGGGGCTCGGTACGTCGACCTGATACAGGTGACCTTGCGACTCAAAGGTCAGGCGAAGAACCTCACGCCCGGGATCCGCAGCCCGGAGGTCCGTGGTACGGGTCTCGAAGGGTTTAAGCGCGATAGAGACATCCTGACGGTCCCTGGGATCGCCCTTGATTTGAACATCGGCTGACACGCGCTCCGACGATGAGTTGAAAAGGCCGCCAATTTTGTTCGTCAAGTTAGAGGCAAGGCTTTTTACGTCATCCACGCTGGCAGTCGAAGTGGGCTGCCCCTCAAAGCGCTCGACGACCTTGAGCTCTAGGGGGTTCGCTGTGAGGTTGCGGAGAGTCAGGTCGGCCATTGCAATTGGGGTGCCGTGAGGTTCGGCGTCGGACCTATCACAGGTAAAGCAGCAACAACTCCATTTAAACATGATAGTTAGCCAACCCAAGTATTTATATGGACATACCCAATTCTATCGGGAAAAGGCCAGCTCAATTATATATGTAGGCCATGCCAATCATAGACGCGTATTCAGCCAAGATTGTTGTAGGAGGGCCACTAAAGTATACCTAGCGCCTAAGTGTCGGGTGGCTTAAGCCTCCGGTGCAGTAAACAGGTAATCGAGGACCCTTGCGCCCCGTCATTTAAAAGACACCTAGGTGCATAAAACATAAGTATACTTCTTCAAGCTATGAAAGAAAGATTCCTCAATAGCCCTCCTACTGAGAGTAGTCGGATATTTTTATAATTCAAGTTTATGGATCCCCAATCACAGTTGTGCGTTCCAATGTTCTTACTCATTCCAGTTCCACCGCCTAGATTTCACCCCACTGTCACTCGGATCCCGGAAACGCTGATAGCAGGCCGGTGGCACTGGGTAAGCTTCACTGTGATTTGCTGGCTTAACTCTAGACACAGATCACGAGAGCCGACAGTACAATGCCGCCTGACTAACATCTTAAGCTGGCGAGTCAGCCGCCGCATCATTTCATCCTCATGATATATACCAAGACTTTGAGCTTGTTATGGTCCCATGTATTCAGGTTAATGTCGCGATGGTTTAATCACGCCTCGAAATATACAGCTAGGATACAGGTCGTGCTACCCAAAGGAGATGAGCCAAGGTGGTAGCCCAGCAGCTACACCATAGCATTGAAATCGCTAGGGGGGTGAGAGTCATGCAGAGGGTCGCGTGGCGGCGTTGTGCTGCTTGATTTTAGAGTTAATGAGAGAAAATGGCAACCTGATATACTGAGAGCGTGGTGTGGAAAGCTTATGATCGTCTGCGTTTGAGGTTAAGAGAAGGCACTTGTGATTATACCTTTTTAGCAAACTTGATAATCTGTTGTCCCCTTCGATTGACAAGTCCATAAAGCAAACGTAGTATTCTATCCATATTAGCTACGTCCTGGTTATTGTTCAGTAGAACGTCCGTATCTCATTCCGAGACACTTACACCAATAAGTCCCTGCAACTGGCTCGAGCATCACTGTGCCCACGAGCACGGCGGCCGTTCTGAAATGGGGCTTTCGACCAGCCGGTTAAGCTATTACTTCAAGATGCCATACGGTGGTAGGCCTGGACGCTGAACGGAGCCGCATTACGATGAGTCAGCAGACACATGCAAACCATCGACATTATTGCGCACGTAGGAACTTCCACCGTCTCGTATGCCATCCGAAATCAATCAAGTTATTGGAGGACAGAAAATTGCTTAACAGATGATTAGGGCCCCTCTATAGGCAGGTTTTCTGCCTGATATACGCTTGCAATGCGGGCGCCATTGGTATGGTAGCTGTGAGCAGCGGGTAATGGAAGCGAAGTTGCAATTATATAGCAACCTCAACGTACTCGGAAATGGGCATCGCATGATACAGATGCGCGATTAGCTGCCGTCTAAGCCGCCGAACCACCATCGAGAACTCAAGCCTTGTGTGAGCGAAGGGATCGAAATCATCCGGGATTTTTCACAGCTCAGCCATTTCTGGCTTGTTAAACCAAGTTTATTCGGTTTAATTCTGTTCTATCAAAACTTCATATAAAGCTCAATTGATGACCAGTGCTCCCTTCATAGCTGGGAGCTGTAGCTTTACATTAATTATTTGCTTAAACTATTGTCTTTATATCAAGTATCATGTGACCAAGTTACAACGCGAGATTTCCAATAAAATATTAATTATCTAGACATCTTGTTCTGAAGTTTAACCCCTGAAAAAAAAAACGCAACTATTCGCTGATTAGCGTTGGCAAAGATTTATAGGCGACTGCACTCTGGTAGTTCGTTTATATCCAGCTCATCTTTAGCGAACCGCAAAAGAAAAAAGACACCGAACTTCCCTCCACATATCCCAGAGCCCTAAAGTTATCATCAATAACTAACTCGATTTCGGACTGTACATAATCACTGTAGACGGCCAATGGAGACAGTGCCCAGTTGAATTCATGCCTTTGGCGTTCCTTCCCTTAATCAAATCTCATGAAATTGTGCTTGAGTTAGTGTGCAACCGTACTCCCCTTTCCACTCTGAGAGCCAGGCCAATGAGTCACAACTTGCTCGCCTGATATTTTGTGCTGCTGGCTATGGCTACTTCACCGTTTTGAATGTGACCAAATCTCGCATCCTGGTAATGCTCCAGCGCCGGGTAAGGCCTAACGAGTCTGTTGAGCCGGTAGCTCATATTTTTCTTCACCCTGGAGCTCTGGTGACCTACCAGCCGATATGTCACCAACTGGTCGTTGTTTGACCCGCAGTTTCGACCGTCTTCGCCGCAAAACAAAGAACGTTAAAACTGTGAAAGCTGCCAACACTCCGAGTGAGACCCCGGCACCGATGCCAACCTTAGCAGAAATGGATAAGCCTGGATGTGGATCTATAGAGTTACCCGGAGTTCCACTGCTCGATGATTGACCAGTGCTGGTATTGTTGGCAGGAAGGTTAGTCGTTCGATCTGAACTGTGCCAATTTAGTTGGAACATGGGTGCAAACAGAACGATACTGGTGAGTGTAACTTCAGTCTGTATAGCTCCAGGGCCAATATAATACTCCGTAGGCACCGCAAATGAGGTATGCGTTGCCCCACCATTGGTGCATATTTGTGCGAGAAAACTCGTAGATGTAGCCGTGAAGATGCAAGTCTGGGCGGTTGAGTTCCAGCCGCATAGAAAGTTACTATCACAGGAGCAAACATCAGTCAGATCACAAGCTTAAACTCTGGCCATCAGGCGACAGGGGAGTTATATAGATAATGCTAACCTTGGGCAGCAACCAACCGCGGTTTCTCCAGCTGCCAAAGGAAACTGAGGTTGCCAGTTGTATGACCCTCCCATTGTTGTTGAGCAGGCGCTGTAATATCCCTTAGGACATTCAAGGCCGGGCGAATAGAAGCCCCACCCACTCAAATATGGACTGGGTGTATATGTGTCCGGCCCCCCTGGCGGAGATGTAGAGTAAGGGGGCCAACATTCAGTGTTGTCTTTTGGGGCCCAGTAGGAAGTATCATGACATTCAATCGAGAAAGTTCCCGAGACAGACGTTACTGGTGAGCAAACCGGCTCTGAAAAGTAGCTGCATACACGGCCCGAAGCAGCTGTACATGCTTCCGCAGAGTAACAACTCCAGAAATTAGAGAAGACCGGCTCTCGGCATGAAGCTGGTTGTGACCATGCGCTGGTGAGCGGTCCAAGGTTATATCTTTGCGCCATAACTGTATCCGAGATCAAATTTAGACCGCCGAGGGTGACCCTTGAGAATATGTTCCATGGCTGCTCGTGCCCATGCGCTTTCAATGCAACATATTCCCCACCCGTAGCCTTATCATCCGCTGCCGGTCAAGGAATAGTCTTCGGACCGACAATATGTCGCTGCTCATTGGTACAGCGGTTGAGACGTTGTACAGCATTTCAGGGTTCTATGAGTCGAGTGTCAAGACATGTATCGGTTCTTGTTGTCGTCCAAAGCCAAACACTTTCTTCCTCTGGTCCTTGGCTATATATACACATGTCTATTTTGCAGGGGTGGTCATCATAACACAGCATCACCAGACTAATGATGTGGCTAGCTATTTAGTGTTTTCCCATTTACAGCCCAATCCCCGCAGCCTTTGAAAACGACACTGGTGGAACAAGTCCAATACTCGAACGGTGCCTAAAACCCCGGCCAATAATTAGGTCGAGTCTTGGGTTCCTGGCTCAGAGCCATCGGGACATGTTCCCACGATGGGTATTTTGCTTTAAAAAGTAACACAAGAAAAAGAGTTAATGGTCAGGATGGAAGTTATGGCAGGTAAGCTTTGCTACAACGGCGGCTGAATGCACACGGAGCAGTCTAGGTATGCCATTGACCTAAATAATAATAGTAGAGATATCGAGCGGGCTATTGCGATAGAAGTACTAGTAGTCATTCAGATCTCAAGTTCGAAAGCTGTAGGGCTAAGAACGCGGGGTTGGGTCATTGGCGCCTCGACGGAAGTCAGCCTTAGATTCAGCCCGGGTCCTGTTCAATAATCGCCCATCTAGGTTCACACACCTCCTACTTCTGTCCAGAGCAACTCGTAACCCTCAATAATCGACAAGTACGAAGACATAAACTAAAACTAATGCTCGACGAGGATGAATCCCCTAGACAGATATCCCGAAGCTACAGACGGTCCGATACCGTTCGAGCGCTGTCGACATTGCGCCGGTGTGTTTGAGTATAAACTTGAAGAGTCGTCAGTCAACATCCTGCTTGGTGTCCCTCGTGACACAGAGTATTGCGCGCTCTCATACGTCTGGGGTGACGTCCGACGATACACGCTCCTCTGCCGCGGTTGCAATCGAGCCACCATCGCTCCGCTCGCCAGCATCGATAAGTTCCGTAGTCTGGCCCGGCTGGGTCTAGCATCACTTAGCAAAGCTACTAGCCTCCCAAAAAGCGGTAATATCTGGCTCGACGCTATATCCATCGATCAGACCAGCGAAGATGACATTGGTCGATGCATCAGCGCCATGGGCGAGATATACGAACGTGCACTCACTGTCGCCGTATTGCTTCCGTCTGAGGACAGTGAAGCGTTTCATCACTTTCGCTCCCTGGCCTCAAATGCCGTGGTCGTCGTACAGAATAGAAATGCATTTAGCCGGAACGATGAAGTACAGCCAACGAGCGGCCGTGATCTGTCTCGCGCATGTCGGAACTTTTGGTCCCTACTTGCGTCCTTGGAAACGCAGGTCTCAAAGTGGTCGTACTGGAAGCGTGCATGGACCTTCCAGGAATGGGCGCTGGCGACTGACATCTGCATTGGAATCGAGAATCGTGAACCCGAAGAGGCTTACGGCAGTATTCCTAACATCAAGTCTCTCGTTTGGGGTGTAGGATACGTGCTGGCCGCCTACAAGCTGAAGTGGCACCAGTACGCAAACATCGATCAAGGATTCAGTCGCGCCGAGGTCGCCACTCGCTTCGAGGTCATGAAGAGAATCTTCCCAAATGCGGACGTCATCAGGCAGTACGACGAGGCACCAACTGAGCAAGACCAGATGTTTGCTGCTATGTTCACAAGTATGGTGCCGCCGAATTCCGTGCTCGGGCTGATAGACGCGCCCAGATCCGAACAAGCCAATATGAAGGCCAGACTACAAACATCACTAAATTCATTCAACGTCAGCAGCCGACAGACGTCGTTCGAGGCTGACCTAGTGTGCTGTTGGTCTTCCATGTGCAATATCGAGTTCGATTATAAGAAGGATGACACGTTCGAGGCTGCGCTGCAAAAAGTGCTCAAAGTGCTACGATCCCGGGGCATCAAGATCTACAACTTCAACAGCAACACGACAGGTGCATCTGGCGAGGTCGACGTGCTGTTCCTCGCATACGCATCCGAGCACCGCCAGTGCAACTCGATGCAGCACTCGCGAATCCCCGGTGCTCCCATATTCACTGGCTTTACCGACACGGTTGAGCACATTAAGGCCAGGCTTTCCAGAGCCGGGGGCGAGGTACGACTCGATGGTGAACCTGTGCTGCTCCGAAGAGTCATCCGCGCCGAGATAAGGAGGGAAATGCGGCTCGACGCAACCACAGCAGAGGAGCTCGTGGAGATTATGGCACCCGCGTTTATTGGAAGTGTAGACCTGGGCAGATGAAGCGATACCCTTGATCGTGTCAAAGAGCAGTTCAAGAATACTAGCTCTGCGGTACTTTCGCGTTACGCCCTCATTCTCGCTACACTTGATCAAGCATACGATGCACACTCAGCCGCTCCTGTCTATGCGTGGTGCATCTGCTCAGCCGACTATCTTGGCTCTGAGCTGTACGTCGCTAGAGAAGCCCTCAATGGTACGCTAGTTGTTGCAACGCCGCGCGGGTCGCATGCCCACATCGTTGGGTATCTCGCAATGACAAGCCAGCAAAGCGGAACACGATTATTGGAGACGGACGAGGCCGGGAAGATGGACCTCACATTCAAAGTCAGAGAAGTGCCTGGTATAGGTTTAACTGCAAGAGGCGGATTTAACGCGATTCCCACCTCGAGGTTAACAGCGCAATTTGAGCTTCAGGATAAGACTGTTGCCGCCCTTTGAGGCTTGACGTACTATATGCAAAAGGCGGGCTTCTTCCTATCACAGCGGCTGAATATGAAACACTGCTCAATAATCGCATGGATCCTTTGACTATACAGAAGACTACTACAGCCTTTTAAAAGCCAGTCAGTCTGTAAATACAGCATTCTTATCGGTCTTAAGTCCTTGCTTTCGGCTTTTAGCTAATGTCTCAGTTGGAATAGTTTCATTTATTTCTCATCCGAAGACGGCTTCATACTTATAGTGTGAAATCATGAATATCAAGGGCTGTTGCAATTCAAGGAGTTTGGCATAGGTGGCCTCCCGCCTGTACATATGACACTTTCGTATTGAAGCAGAAGTCAATGAAAAGGGGCTGGCTTAGTCACTAATTAGCTAGGTCAGCACACCTAGGGACATAAGCAAGGAGCACTACTAGGTGTTGGGCCAGTAGACACAGGACAGTCACAAAGATTATTAAAAGATTATATCCAATTAGGTTTTCTTTTATCCCGGAATCGCCTAAAAGCCTGACTATCTGATTGTCTTAGGAAGCGACGGTTCGGCCTATCTGCTTGCGATGAGAGCCTCTTGTGGACAGTTCCCCACTGAGCCCCTTTTAGAATAAATGTAGCTCTAGCAAAGTTGTCTCTGAGCAGGGATACTGTCAGTTCTAGGTAGGAATATACTTCTACACAGACTGACAAGCGACTACGAGCCCGGGGTCGACCGTTGACCTCCTTTCAAAGTGACTGCAACATGACGTAAGTACGTGACTTTGTGGTCAAGTATCCAGGGACATATTGCAGCAAGTAGTTAGTGATTGCAACGGTGATTATCTGTTGTTTTGACATGATTATATACATGACAATTGTAAATGTATCGCTGTTTCCCTCCAACGTCTAGCCTCCCATCGGCTAAGTCAGTCGTTCATAGTTAGGCAGCAAAGTTTTATCGGTTTCCTGCATAGCACTACCCATAAACCTCTGGATATAGTTGAGAATCCCATTCCAGAGAATAAATGCGAAAATGTTGTTACGCAGCCATATTCCCCAAGCCGTTTGTGGGGCCATGAATGTCGTGACAAACCGTGGCTGCTGCCCCAATTCGTCGATGAGCGGTCTCATGCGTTGCTCATAACCTCGAAGTCCGGCCGCAATATCATTGCCATGCTCGCTGATCTCGCCAGCTAGGACATAAGCTCCGGCCATCGCAAGGCTTGTACCTACACCGGTGATACCACTAGCATATCCCGCATCGCCGACCATCACGAATCGCCCTTTGTGTAAATGAGGAGCCTTGACTTGACAGATTTCGCCGGCATAGAGATCATCGGCTTCCATCAATCCCTCCAGCATCTGTGGAACCTTCCAACCAACATTTTCGTATCTCCGAGCGAGGAATTGTTTGAATGCCTGCTCACCCTGCTTCAAGGCGTCGCGGAATTGCAACATGGCCTCACGGTCGCTAGTTGGGTAAGCCGACACCATAAAAACTCGGTTACCTCCTACATCGGGCGCCACGCCAATCATACGGCCACCTGGGGCATTGTATGCCAGCCCAATTCTCTGCCCCTCTAGGAAATCTTGCGACATACGGTAGTATGCTCCCCAGCAATTTGTCGAGACCATATAATCCCGGACGCCGCATCCGAGGCCAATGGCGCGTGTCCGTGATGTCGTGCCATCACAAGCCACGACCAAATCATAACTCGAACGGGGCAACCCATTAGCGAATTCGACTGTGATGGGTCCTCCATCAGACGGTTGTTGCATCGCCGTGACTTGCTCGCCAAACACATATTTAACGTTTTCATTGTCTTTGGTTAAGTCGAAGAGGATCTTCGACAAGTCGCCTCGCAAAATCTCGTACTCTGAGATTAGAGTTTGTTGATCGGGATTGCCTGTAGGTTTTAGGATTCCGTATGGCCTGCCATCACTGCGGACCAGGCCCATGCCATCGATTTCGTATTTTTTGGCTCGCACAGCAGCCTCCATCCCTGGTATTTTCCGCATAACCTCAACACCAATCGTGCGGATGTCTACATTCTGTCCACCAGTTCGCAGAGACGGGAACCGTTCGATGACCGTGACCGTTGCTCCTGCTTCGGCGAGCCAATACGCTGTCATTGGACCCGCTATGGATGCGCCAACGACGAGGACGTTCATTCCAGGCATGATGTTCAAAGAGACCAGCCGTAGAGAGAGAGAATCGATTACATGATGCAGTCTGAGTGGCTGTGGTCCGGCGACCACAGATTTTTATATATAGATCGACTTCACTAATATCTTGATGCTCTCAGCTGGCTTAACATTGTGGCTTCTCTAGAAACCTGACGATAGGAGAATCAATGACATTGAAGCGGCCATCGAACGGGTTGCGCAGTGGGTCGCAGGCTTTGTACGGGCCCGAGAAGTCCATGTTACGCTAGCCCTGCCCGACTATTAGCGCATGAGAATAGTAGACCTTGGTCAATGGTCTACATGAGCATTGTTTTCTATATCAAGATAATAATTAAGCCCTCGCACGAAGCTTTCGGAATCCGAAATCGCCGAGAAAATGGAACGCATGCGCATCTTGTCCAGCCGAGAAGGCTCGAAGTGAGGTTTAGTTACAAAGTTCAAATCTATAATATTTTTGCTGTTGAAGCCCGGGGGACGGACCGAGAGCGGCATAACAAAGTGCCATCAAGCCGGCCCATCGTTCTTACCTGTACAAAAAATCGATAGACACTGGAACGGTTGAAACAGCCGTTAATCCTAGTAATACGTACATATAATATTTCTGCTTTAAATCTTGCATATGATCATGCACCTGGTAGTTAGCACACAGGATGGCGGTAATTAGCCCTAGCAGACCCAATGGCATTTTATTCTTGCTAGACGGCCACGGTTTACGAGCGCCCCTGTACTAATGGCGTAGAGTACGGATATCATAGTAGCAGCCAGCAGTGGTGTGATTGATCATGAATCTTGAGAGAAGCTCAACTCCTTGCTTTTAACAAAGTGGTTGAATATAATTTAGTTGAAGGACATTATTAAAGCGCCCTCAGCACGTTTACTTCCATTGCCAACAGGGCCAAATAGGGGCAAACAGAAACAAGCAACAGGCTGACATATATTCAACACCACTGAACATAATCACTGACCGGGGAAAGGCTAGTCGATATCAAGAGACATAGGATGGAAAGAGTATGGTGCAGGCCATGGTACATGTATAGACAAATTAACATAGGACATGCAGTATCATTAGTAGCTATAATAGCCTCTACTACATATAGGGCCGAGAGCGTGCCAGTGAACTATATGAGGAGAACATAGGTCATCTTTCAAAGTCTAAAATGAAGCTCGGAACATTGATCATGTTAGAGACAGTTCCTAAAGGACAAGACGTGAGGACCACTTACATAGTTTCCACGCCCCTCGAAGGGGACGACGTTGGAAGCTACGACATCGACCACGTTAATCTTGCCTCTTCCAATTTCCTGGGACGCGCCGCCAGCGATAAGCGTGGCGCTATTATGGGCACAATCAACCATACCACTACCCAACATGGATAGTGATTGATGACCAAAGCGTGACTCTTTGACCTTGACAAACGACGACAAAATCGAGAGCAATAGGCCTTGGGATGGTCAAACAAGGAGATGATGCTACGATAACTGGGTGTCAATTTTCGGCTGTGAGCTGCAACTGTCTAACAATGGGTAGCAGCAAGGGAGTTGGCTTTATCGGCTTGAAGAGTATTGGATCCTACGGAGGTCTTAATTAGAACAAAGCCTGTATCCGCTGGAGGGCCAGAGATGGCACGGCGTTGCTCTGGCCCCCTTTTGTCTACCTCGAGACTTTTAAATGTATTGTGTATGCCACGTTCGAACAATGGAGAGTTAGCCTTTGCAATGTATAGCAGAAACGGGACAGAAGGTAGCTAAGATGATACTCATGAAGGTGACGGCCGCATAGAACCTAATTACATGACTCCGCTTTGTCCTTTGTAATACGAAATCATAATCAGAATGCTTATTGAAGGGGACCTTTCTAAATCTCTTCGTGGTTTTGGTTACGCTCTATTAGCTTAAGTAAGACGTACCAAGCATGGTACCCCGAGGAGGCTCTTCTCGGAAAGGATGCTAGCATTATTGATGCACAAGGTAATATCGGCGAGATAGCTCTTCTGGACACCATCGTATGTGAAGTCCAAAAAGGAATATGTCCACTCAGCGTCGCATGGCTACTGGAGGGTCTCTCAGCCGTTCCTCGAGAACGACGCTGGTTTTGAAGCCCGAACCGGCGACGCTCGGGTGTTACCGTGATGATGAGCAGTGACAGGCGGGCTTAACCCGACCTTTTTACACGCGCAGAAGCCTAACTTCCATGCCCTGTGGAAGAGGTCTCCACAGGTTTGTATCGCGCAGCATAAGATGGTCACAAGGTCGTTGCATGGTTACGACTTGGAAGCGGCCCTAATATCGAAGTTTAAGGCTGTACATGGGAAGGTCGCAGGCCGCTTTACAGAACAGAGTTTAATGAACAGGAGGTCATGAGACTGCACATCAGGTAGAGTACTGCTGTTGAAGCCGAGGGCTAAGGCGGTCTGGTACTCAAAAGAAAGACGAGAGAGAGAAAGAGAGAGTAGATGAGACCAAGAGGAGATATTCAGCTGCTAGCTAATGTGCAAAATTGATGCGTGCCATTGATCCTTGAATATTGGAACTGACGGATTAGGTAAATCGTTGACAGTTCGAAATCCCGTTGTGGTGCCTTCCCCTCTTCTTTCAGTTTCAGCTTGATACCTGTGCTCACATGGTTTCCACTTTGAGGTTCCTCAACCCCAATTCGTACGGATTAATATGCTTCGTTAGCTGCATGCCATGGCCTGCATGTATTGCAACATAAAAAATGGTAGGCATATGCAAAAGAGTCCTCTCCCATAAAGCGACAACGAAAGTTTCAATAGATTTCAGCTGTTATTCAACAGCTTGATCGCCCTCATGATTACCAATTTCGCATTCCTTAGCCTGTCGTGTCCTGGAGGGTTAAATTTTATCGTGAACTAACACGACAAACGTACAACTCATAGCCCGAGTGCCACCGTTCAGATGTAGTCGGCGACTAGATATGTCGGAGCGAGGATAGGTTGGCCGCGCTAGTAGACCGACGATCCAACGGTCCATATTCCAGCTCTCTAGGTGTGGAGATCACTGCTTGATGGACTTGCGTGCTGGCGATGTAGGTGAGCTTGATCGGTTGTTTTCAAAGCTGAGGAATGAAAAGGGAGGACTATCGTGAACATCTGTGAAGTATAAAAAGAAGCCAAGTGTCTCTGCGGATGCTTCATTGTATCGAGTTCTTCAACAGCAAGCTCCCCTCACACAAGAGAAATAGCACCAAACTCACTGACAACATGAAGAACGCCTTTCTCTTTTCACTTTTCCCCATTTCTGGGCTCGCCAGTGCGGTCACTCCAGCCTCAGAGGTTCAAGTTTTGCAACAGCGGGCTTGTGTACCTTTCACATCGGCCCTGACGCTTCAACCGCTCTGCTGCGATGAGTCCACGCATTCTCTCTTCTGGACCAACAGGCTCCTAGGCCTCGGCATCTGCTGTCTCCTCGGCAAGATCCTCGATGGGTTCTCCTGCGCTGCGCCCCCGCCTCCTCCCAGCGCGGGTGTCTGCTCAGGCGAATCCGTGTGCCCCAACAAGAGCGGCTCTGATCTCGGGATCAAGTACGGCCACTGCTACGTGCTGCAAGCATTGAGCGGCTTGTACCTCGGCCACGATTACGACGCGAAGTATGAGGTTCAAGGCGAGAATCCCGGTGTTGTGTTCCGCGTCTGCGGCGACACGACTGCTTGCAACACTACCATCGACGCTGTTGTCGGTGCAAACGATACTTGGTGGATGCAGGACCAGATGGGCGATCCAGCGTCAACCGGGTTTGGCTGGCTTGGTGGCAGTGGCGACTTGACAGTCCAGGACAGCGCAGACACAGCACTGGTTGTCGGAGGTTCATCCATCTGCTATGGTGGCAAGTGTGCTGTCTGTATCTCATTCCCACCCGGTGGTGCTCACGCACCTTGTCCGTTGAGCCCGGGACAGTCTCACTTAGGTGTCTCTCCTAACCCGAATAACTGTCAGTCGTTCTTCTGGCAGGAAGTCGGCTGTCGGTCTGAGAAGTAATTGAGCACTCGAGGAGGAAGCTCAGGATAATTATGTGACCAGCCGACCTGCTGGCGGTGGCCCGAACGACACAAGAGAATGGCGTGACTCTGACAGGAGCGAGTGATAGTGCAAGTTAATGTTCCGGTTATGTTGGAGATAATCTAATGTGAAGTCTGATAGGACGACGAAGCTACTGCTAGTAGTATTTCTTGTTTGCTGCCGTTTCGTACAGCTGGCCTTCTAGTAACATTAACATTGGGGCTTCATCCTTCAACGTACTTGGGTTTTAGTGCTTATCATGAATTATCACCTTCACCGTTTCTGGTTCTTATTCAAAGGGTCATGTTAAAATAAAAATACCATCTTGGTCGCTGTATCAAGGTAGTCTTCGATGGTAAGACGAGTGATAGAAGGGGACCTTGCCCCTGACGAGAACCTTGGAAGCACCTAACCCCACTAGCCACAGCTGGGGAAGTGGCTAAAAGGGGCTAAACCCCTACAGGTAACGGCGCACCAGGGTCAACACAGTGTCGCAAACCCGGCATTCACGGACGCTCACATCCAAGTTGAAGCTCTGTTGTAAAATATGTGAATCATTTGCCACGTCTAATCATGAAGCATCACCTCATGAGCAGAGCAATTCGTGTGAGTAGCCATGGATTTTATACTAGGCAGGTTCGGTTACAATCTACTGTTACGCAAAGGCTCAGTATAACAGCTTCTCCTAAAGCAACTCAGGTGAGTCGCGTCCAGCTATGAGAAAAAGAGTCGTATTAACACACCGCAGACACAAGTTCTGAACGAGCTTAGCAAACACGTTTCCGAACCAACAAATAAGTCTCGCAATGAAGCCCTGGGGACCAATGGCGTTGCTATCCTGGCATCCAAGGACTTCACTAGTTGGATAGAAGATGACTGTTTCATGTCTGTATTTCTTGAAACTTTATTCAAGCCAATGAACATTGCGCAAGCCGACCGCCCGAGCTTGCACGTGTTATCTGGTATAACGGATGGCCTTAGCCCGCATAGAATGTTTAGCGAACCTCGCTCGGGGTTTTCAGTCTTATGTGGCTCAGTCGACAGTATCCTTCCTGGGCTCTGGGCCAAACAGGGCTTCGCTGGCACTAGTCAGGACACGGCTTCCTGTGTATCATTTGTGACAAACCCCCTTGACGGAAATACCGGTGCACTGGAGGTCACCTTACCTCTAGCAAACACCGTATTTCAGAACGGAAAGCGGTCGACGCTACATGCTAGCAGATGGGATGTTAGCAACGAAGGGTCCGTGGCCCTCCGCACGAGAGATCAGAAAATAAGGCAACAGATAGCAGCAATAGGAGACTCTGTAAATCATACATGGCCCATGATACCTCTGCTGCCTTTAACACCGCCTAGAAGGATCGTCGCTGGCTTGGGGAATATCGTTCGCCAGGTTGAAATAGATGGTTCTGCAACTCCAGCATCGAAGGAACTCGAGGCCATTATACCTAATATATTTGAACAAAGAGCCCAGCTGGAACCTACTTCTCCGCCAAGGCCAATCGGTGTTTGGTGCTGGGTCATCCCTCCCCATGTTATGGAGACTAGGAAATTCGACACTCTGAACCTCTTCAAGGCGGGCGCCTCTCAAACAGAGGAAGACATACTTCTGGGCTCGAGAGAAACATTCTCAAACCTTCTATCATCCGGATGTCGCTTACACAAGATATGTAAGAAGGAACCGTTCTCATCTGTTGGCGCAGCTAATCATTTCATAGTGAGCGGAGGTGGTGGCTGGGGGTTGAAGCAAGGTTTGCTGTCTCTCGACCCAGAGACAAATTTCTCTCTGCCTGGTCAAGACGACGACATGGAGATGTTTATCAAGTCGTTCAAGGAGCGAAATAGCGCTGAACCAACAAGTGGTCTCGCAACACCGGGATCATATCTCCTTTTCTGCGTCGAACCTCAAATCACGGATGCAGAAGCTCTATCGACTCAACGACTTGCACCGACGAAAGACTGGCATTTTGGGGTTGCACCGAATGTTGACTACAATCCAAATCCTAGCAATTCGCTTGACTCGGTCGAGGTCATCGATGGCCATTTTGGAATTAGCTCTGCGACCGGCCTTTACCTCCGAGCTATTCCTGAATTTGTCGGGTTTGCTAACAACAATGGCAGCGAAGACGCCACCCAAGACTCATTTACCACAAAAGTCGATGTTCCACGAGCCCACTTTCGCGTCTAATAGTATTCGACAGCATTGCCCAGTTTGAGCAGAGTGCAGAGACAAGGCCTGGGCTGGTGCTGGGGCTGAGAAGACCATTCCATGCATGAAAGTAGGTACTGAATACCACCAGCAAAGACCTGTCGGATGCTTAATATTTTGCCCGAATGGTATCATCATTCCAGCAGCGGAAAAATTGTATATTGGAATGTATGGCATGTAATATATAAGGGTTCTACAACATTAGAGGGCAATTATGCATTGGATACTGGATGGAACACATACTGTTAATGGACCAGAAAAGCAGAGTTAATTTAGGTACTGTACCTAGATACGTTTAGGTAGGTGGGTTAGGTAAGCACATATTAATGGCTCCGGGGGCTTACAGTGGTTGTAGCTGTCTGAATCAGCACCTGTCAACAGACTACACTGTATGGAGACAGTCCTAATCAGACGGCGCGCGTCAGAAGCTCTGACTCTAAGTAGCTGCTACCAAGAACAAACTGCAACTCTGACTATTCCTCCTTCTCAACGTCAAACATTCAACATCGCTATTTTCTCTCTTCAGCACAACTTAACAAAATGGACCGAAGTCTTGACGAGATTGTTGCAGAATCTCAGGTACGCAACAGCCTGCATTCTTCTATACCTGAAATGTTGCAGCGATGAGATTATTCTCGCCTTATGATGATGATGTTAGTACTAATCGAGTACCAAATGCAGGCAAGGAAGCGCGGCAGTCGACCTCGACGTGGCGGTGGCGGAGGCGGAGCTGGCGGCCGGCAACCGCGAGAACGCGACTCGTATCCTCGCGATGGCGTTAGAAAGGTTCGTCGTGACTACCTATATGCTATACTATGTAGGATCCTGTATACTCCCACTACCCGTGTCTCTCGCAATGTCTCACTCACAGTTCGGCACGTATAGGTGGATTTCTCCTTTCCCTCATAGATCGATGCTACCTCCCTGCTCGAGCTTCCCCCGTCGAAGCTATCAACAGCAGCCGGATGCCTCGGCCTGCGATCGGTGGTGGTAAACGCATCGTGTAATATCAGCTAACCAAGGTTCTCGTCCCACGAGACAGTCAACCAGAGATGATAGGAGAGGCGTAGACTCGTATGTTATCCTGAGCATGCATGGATCACTATCACGCTTGACGAGGCTAATAGCTAGCAGGGATTGGGTCCACGATAAATTCGAGGGCTTTCACTGTAAGTCCGAGTTAACCTCCATACCATTTGGGGCACAACTAACTGGTATATAGCCCGAGACCACGGCCGTAACTCCCGCCGAAGACGTTCTCCCGAGCCAGCGCAGTTAGTACAGGCGGTCAATGACACCACCACACCCCATTCCCGCTAACAGCCCTGGTAGAGACGGTCGCGGTACCAAGATCAAGGTTGAGAACTTGCATTACGACCTTTCAGAGTCTGATCTCGAGGTAGAAGCGAACCAACCCAAAATTGAATAGACTCTTTATACTCACCCATCAGTAGGGTCTTTTCAGTAGGATCGGCCCTGTCACGAAACTCGAACTTCTGTACGACCGTGCTGGACGCTCAGAGGGCGTTGCATTCGTGACGTACGAGAGCCGTGAGGACGCATTAGACGCAATTCATGAATTCAATGGAGCAAATGCTAAAGGTAAGCAACCCATTCACTCATCGCTTGCAATATGTGAATTAACGAGTTTCTTGAAGGCCAACCCATTCGCCTAACCCTTCAGGCTTCAGCGCCGAGACGCAACCCCTTTGATAGCGCCAGCAGACCACTCGCTGAACGTATCACTCGACCGCGATCACTATCACCCAATGATCGAGGGATCGACCGCTATGTCCCTGAAGGCGGAAGGCGTTCTCATAGTCCCAGGCCTCGGCGTCGCGGCCGACGAGCGGGAGTGCGACGCGAGAATGGAGGAGAGAACACAGGACGTTCTGCGGGACGAGATGGCCGACCTAAAAAGACCCAGGAAGAATTAGATGCTGAGATGGAGGACTACTTCGAGAACCGTGGTGGAAACGCTTCTGGGCAAGCTGCAACAACGACTGGTGCAAATGAGGGCCAGGCCCAAGCTCACGCGATAGACGACATCGACATGATCGAGTAAGCTATTTAATGGGGTAAAATTAGAGATATGTTGAACTAAACTGGAAATGCATCATTCTTCTTTGGGCGCGTGTTATGGCCCTATACTTTTGTTCGAGCTGGCTTATAGAGTGTAGACATTGTCTGGCTGTAATCACAAATTGCAAGTGCCACTATACTCATTATTTTTCCATGTGAACCCCTAACTACATTGCCCTTTTAGATTGTCTCCCCGCTGTACACCAGTTTGTGGTAATTGAGAGTTGTGAGCTTGGCGTTAGTGATGAGTGAACGTATTATCTTGCAACTGTTAAAGCGCTGCTCCTGATCCATTGATCTGAGCGAACTTCATTTTCATTCTAACCTACTGGCCTAAAGAAATTGTCCCTAACCATTCTATATGGAGTTATGTTATGGATTTCGATCTTGTTTTCACTCATGGCTATTTCAGTGCTGGTCATGTTCTGTTATCTTCTCTAGTTGGTGATCATTCACGAATAAACCTAATTTTCGAACTTGCCAGCCCTAGCTGGACATCGTCTTTATCAAGACTATATGTGAAGTCTATGAGAACATGTCGTACGCGTATACAAATCCGCCCGTGAGCCAAACCCCCAGCCAAGACTACGTAATAATCAGTCTCGATCGCAGTTGTCAAATCGGGCTGTGTATTTGTTTATGTCATCCCTCCATCTAGCCGGGAATGGGGAAAAACGGCCCCTATCCAGAGCCTCGCTATTAAGCAAGATCTAAACCTCTAGCCGTTCTTTTTCTTCTTGTTTTCCAGGCCCTCTGCCATCGCTGCAGCCATATCATGTACATTCATGCCTCTTTTCCTCTTACCAACCTTCTCCTTGCCGAGCACAGTATCTTCTGCAACCGCCCGATAGACGTCAGCGACGCCCCGGAATAACTCCTGCGGAAAGCCGCCCTCCTTGTCAAAAGTCAAGGCGATCTCCTCCATCTCCCTCACCCAACGGTACGCCTTAGGCGCCATGCCAATAACCCCGCGTTGTGCGGCGGCCCAATGCCCCGGGACGAGCCCTTGCAGCTCGCTCTGCAGCTTATCAAGCACACCCAGGCGCTTGGCCGTCGTGAAGGACTGAATAGCAAGCGATGTGAACCCCTTCGTCAAGCTCGCAAAGCACATCTTCAAGCCCGAGGCAACGCCGATGTCATCCGAGATGTGCCGCACGTTGAGCGTAGCCGCGAGCTTCTCTCCATACCCGGGGATAGCGGAGATCTTGTGCGGTCCCGAAACCGGTACACTAGGGACGCTCCATTCCACTGCTGCTGCTTCTGCTGACCCGCCACTGGGCTTCGGAGCGGGCGGACCCCCGATGATGGCGCCGTCGATGAAGCGCACCTGACCCCGCGTCTGCTCGAAGAGCGCCGCGATGGTCTTGGTTGTAGACGGCGCCACGGCGTTCAGGTCCGCGAAATACAGAGGCTCGCTCCGCCGGAAGGGCCCCGTGACGGCGTCGACAATGCGCTGCGCCGTCACCGCAGCGTCTTTCGGCGGTACCACCGAGAGGATCACATCGCAGGCCTCGGTGAGATGCTCGTCTGATTTGAAGATCTCGACCTGCGCGCTCTTTGCGCGCTCTATCGTGTCGTCACTGCGTTTCGAGGACGGCTCGTCAGCAATGATATCCGCTCATTTATTTGAAATAGTATTTAATACACGAGTGAATGAAATGCTATTCAAGAGCGAACCTTCGGCCTTTACAGTTCGTCGCTACCGCAAATCCGTTGGCGATCAGTAGCTTCGCGATACCCATTCCCACTGCCAGCAATACATAGAGTCAGTAAGTAACGACCCATCTATTCTAAGCAACATTTTCAAATATGCTGTTAGCTTATGAAAGGCTTGATTGATGTTTCTTTTAGCCCGCGATGTGAGAACTTCCACATGGTACTCATATCGATAAACATCGTCAAACCAAGAACACGATAACATTGAGAGCAACTACTCACTATCTCCGATGGAGATGACGCCGATCTTGGCTAAAGGAGACGCCATGTTTATTTTATCTTAGCCCTCTTGAGAAAAAAATGCTCTAGTATTTTCGTGTTGAGGTGCTAGTTGGAATGAATCTTGTTATCAAAAGCTTGATCATATTCATGTCTTAGACTTATGTATGCTAAATGCCTTTAACGCCGCTGGATAGAGGCTATCGCCGAGGTTGGATTCGGACTCCAGCTCTTGCTCTCCCCCCTGTGAATCTCACCTACGTGGGCCGTAGCAGGTCCCTCTATCAGCTAGTATCCACCCGCTTACATTACCCGGATACATATATTGTCAGGACGGCTGTATCAAGTGTCCAATGACGCTATCTTCGAAGGAGCTGGCACTCGCAGGCGTCGTCATCAACAACGCTATATAGCCAATGCGTGCCGATGAACCGGGTTCTCTTATAAGCAATAAACCAGTGTAGCGTCCCGAATTGGAGGTCTTAGTAAGGGGAGGGATGGGATTAGCCTTAGGAGCTTTTTACCGATCAGCCTTTTGCAATACACTGCTGCGCATCCCTGGAGATTTTGACTTATTGATAAGCCAAGCCCTTAGCAGGTCCAATGCGGCTCTACTAGGATACCAGGAGGGGGCTTATACTGAGTTGGGGATTCAATTGCTAAAAGCGCTATTTCATCTCTTGGCAATGTATTTTACCTAGGCAGGTATATCGAGACGGGTACAGATGCGCTTGCGTATGCAAGTCCTATGCTCAAGCACCTGTGCAGCTCATTACCGTCAGCCCGGCACAGCTGTAGCATGTCTCTATCTGGACCCCGGATTTCATCAAGAGGTGCTTTCTTAAAAGCGATACTCGTACACATCCAACCAATTGAACCGCGCCAAGTTCTAGCATCTAGATAAGTGGACTATCCCGGTGACAGAATTGAACGGTTCCGCCTCTAAATTTATTGACTTACCGATGTCGATACGCTATTTGGATAGACGGGGTGGGGAACATGATCGTGGACCATGATCGTGGGCGCCAGGATGCTGCCCCTAATGCTACCTAGCGATTTAGTGTAAGGAGCACGTTGAATAAATATGTCTCATGATCAATTAACCGAAGCATAGATTTTTACTATATAGTACTGAGAACATATCTGGATATATATATACGAGTGGGCGAAAGGGAACTATAGAAATGCCCAGATAGGCAGTCGTTTGATTCGCCAGACTTATACGAGTTCGGGTTATTCCTTAGATGGCGTACGTACAAAGCTCAAGCTCTGTTTAAGCTTCGGCCCAACTGAGAAGACCGGCGGCGGCACATTGGACCCGAAGGAGCAGCAAGAAACACCAACAAGATACAAGATCACGTCACGTTATATTGGACAGGAATTCGTGAGCTCAATTACCTAGGTATTTCCGGCATCGCAACATACATACTACATGTGTACATTACATATGTACGTATCTTGTATAATATACATACATATGTACCCTGCACTCGGGTCGTCTTGGGGATGTAGCGTAGGTAGGTAGTGAAAATAAGCTACATTAGGCAACAGCTTATTAAGATGTTACCAGGATAGTCACAATATGTATGCCTCCATAAGAAAATGCAACGTAAACCTGTACGGCTGACGTCTCCTGACGTGCCTCACCCTCTCCCTCATTAGGTCATACTCAGTCGGTACATATGTACTAAGTAGGTAGGCATTTAGCTACCAGCCTACCTAAACGCCTAGTATGGCTGCCCATAAGCCGTTACTTCCGATCTGAGACTACACGTGCGTGGTAATGCATGTGCTTGCCTGCGCTGGATGAAAAGTCTCCGAACAAAAATTGGCGGGACTGTGCCGGCGGCATGATTTATAGCGACAACCCCTGGAACGTGCCCGGGACAACCCACCCCCGTGAATCCCGTCCTCCTGTTAGCTAGGCTGAGGGTATGGAGCTCTACATCGACTCAGGACCTAGTCTCTCCAGGGGCCCGCATTGTAGCGAATTCCGTATCATGGGCCCCGTCCTCGAATACAAGAATCATTGACGTCCCCCTCCTGTCATCATGTAGCCGATCAACCCCATTGCCCTTCCTAATCAAGCCCATGTCTCATCTCAACTTCCCATCTGAATGTCTTCGAAGCCTGAGACAGCCCATGTGTCTTGAAACTGGTGCTGCTGCTGACTGACGCCATCTATACGGAATATTTTTGTTTTCCTACCTACCTGGTTACATGAGGCAGAGTCCGCGCACCACTTTGAATCACTTCAGAAAACAAGTTCTTTACTAGAAGATAAATCCCAAAACAAATATCGCCGCTATCTTCTTGCATTTCTTACGCGCACTGACCGTTTATTGCCAATGGCAGTGTTCCCCTATCCTACGCGGGGCATCTTCGCATCCTCCGCCGCAGGATCCTACCTCCTCACCTTATATCAGCCGCAGTGGTGGAAACTTCACTTTACTGGCGGCTTCATCTGCGCCTGGCTGTTGCAATCATTCGCATGGCTTCTCTGGGTGGTGATTCTATATCCCAAGTTCTTTTCCCCGCTCAGATCATTGCCGGAACCGCCAGGAGGTTCGTGGTGGAACGGCCATTGGTCAAGGATTCACAATGAGCCGAGGGGAATTCCTATGAGAGATTGGTAAGATGACTCACGGTTAACTGCTCGTTCGTGCATTTAACTTCACGAGACTGACTTGCGAGACAGGATCGCCACTGTTCCCAATGATGGGATTATGAGATATCTTGGATTTGCTAATGGCGAACGAGTGCTCGTCACCGGCCCTAAGGCCTTATCGGAAGTACTAGTCACCAAGAGCTATTACTTTCCCAAGCCCGCGGCGTTGCGTTACAACATCTCTCGTCTCCTCGGGGACGGTATCCTCCTTGCCGAAGGCGATGAGCATAAATTTCAACGAAAGAATCTCATGCCAGCCTTCGCATTTCGCCACATAAAAGACCTGTATCCCGTGTTTTGGAGCAAAACCCGTGAAGTGGTGCAAGCCATGACCAAGGAGGTACTGGCCGACGCTGCAAGTCAGCTTGACTCTCCAGACCCCGAGAAAGCCCGCAGATCCGCAGTGCTCGAAGTCGGTAATTGGGCTTCTCGGGTTACCCTCGACATCATCGGGGTCGCCGGTATGGGCCATGACTTCAATGCCATTCAGGACCAAAATTCGGAGCTCAATCGGACATACCGGCAACTGTTCACGCCCACGAGGCAAGCGATCATTCTTAACTTCCTAAGTCAGATGTTACCAGGGTGGCTCCTCGGTAACCTACCAGTGCAACGTAACGACGATGTGAAAGCAGCGTCGCAGTATATTCGCTCAGTATGCGCAAATCTAATTCAAGAGAAAAGGCAGAAAATCGCTGCGAAGGGACATACAGACCATGACATTCTCTCTGTAGCTATAGAGTCCGGTGGTTTCACGGACGAGGCCCTGGCTGATCAACTCATGACGTTCCTTGCCGCAGGCCATGAGACGACAGCGTCCTCAATGACCTGGGCAATATACATGCTGTCGAGATATCCCAAGATACAAGAACGCCTTCGAGAAGAAATCAGAGAGAGACTACCTTCCATCGACTCAGACACGGAGATTACGAGTCTCGATATCGATCACATGCCATACCTAAATGCTGTATGCAACGAGGTTCTACGGTATTACTCCCCGGTGCCCATTACAATTCGCGAGACCGGTCAAGACACAGATATCTTAGGCCACAAGATACCAAAAGGCGTTAGGGTCCTGCTTGTACCGTGGGCGACGAACTTTGACAAAACGCTTTGGGGCCCGGATGCCCATGAGTTTAGCCCCGATAGATGGATGCCAACAAGTGGCGACGATAAGAGGGCCGCGAGCGGCGGGGCCACAAGCAACTTCGCGTTTATGACATTCTTGCACGGGCCTAGGAGCTGCATCGGGCAGGCCTTCGCCAAGGCGGAATTCGCTTGCATCCTGGCCGGCTGGGTTGGCCGCTTCCAGTTTGAGCTCAAGAATAAGGAAGAAATGGACGAGAAGAAGGTTGAGATAAAGGGAGGTATCACTGCCCGGCCCTCCAAGGGAATGCACGTGCATGCAACCATTATTGATGGTTGGTAAGATTCTAATCGGGAAGTAATGGAGTGTATACAGATATACAGATATATATCAACCACTCAACCACTGTACACAACCTATAATTCAATGCCTGGTCCTCGACGCGCGCGTACTCTCATGTCCGTGATTCAAATCCCCATCTTTGCCTCCGCTATGGGGTCAAGCCATTGACACCGATCCTCAAGAAGTACGGGTCTTCGTCAATCCGCTTCCTGAGCTCTCCATCCTTGAGCTGGTCTACATCCCACGAGGCCCAAGTGAAGCGACCATGCAGGAACTTAGCCTCGGGCGAGGCAGCCCAAACTGCATAGTGGCCAGGCAAATCAACTATGAATTTCAAGATTAGCCGCTGTTGCTCTCGCTTTGATTTAAGACAGGGTGAAGAGGGATTTGGGGCACACAGAACATACTATGGTCCCAAGGAAGTGCGTCCTCGGTCCAGCCGCTCGACTTAGCTGCATCAGTGTAGAGAGCGCCCGGGTGATAGCTGACGATCTGCATCTTCTCGGGTGGCGTATCCTTGGCGATCAGCTGCATCGTCAATTGACCCGCGTTCTTCGTCAGCCCGTACCCCACGGCGTTGGCCGCAATGCGGAAGAAATCATGGATCGCGGCCGTGGAGACGTGGACGAGGTTCTGCGATAGTAGAAGTCAGCATACATTCGTAACAATGAGCCACAGCTGTTTCGAACGAGGATTTCTCTAGAAAGGAAATGGAGAGCAGGAAGGAAAGAAAAGCAAAGATATGGAGGTCAGCTCAAATTAGGGAGGCATTCGCCTACCTTGATGTCAGAAGCGCCTTTACCCTCTTGCTTGTAGAAGCGTTCCACCATCTGCATCTGCGCGCGCACGTTGGCGTCGAAAATCTTCCACACCTCGCTAGTTCCGACCTCGAGAAGCGGCTTCTTGGGCGCGAACATGGCAACATTGAGCACGAGGACATCGACGACGACGCCGTCGTCCCGCAGCCGCGCCCACAGCGCGTCGACGGCCGCCGGATCGTTCATATCGCACGGCACTCCCACGACTTCCCCCTTATACCCAGCGGCCGCGCCCTCGGCAGCAAGTCTTTGCGCCGCTTCCGCCAGGACCTCTTTGCGGCGACTTAGGATGATCACCTTCGCTGCTGAGGCGCGGAGGAAGGCTTGCGCGATCCCGTATCCAATGCCGGAGTTTCCTCCTGTGATCAGCACTGTTCGCCCTGCCTGGCTCAACTCCGGGCGCGACGGGTCGATGCTGGCATAAGTGTTCTTGTGGACTCGGTCCGTGAGATTTGCGTATTTACCCCACATTTTGTCTTTGGTTTTCTGTTTTCTATAGGTCTTGTTTGAAGCTTGGATGTAAAGTTGGAAGTGTGCGATGTGAACTGAAGGTCAGCACCTCGACGTGAGACATTGTGTCCTTTTATAAACAATCATTCTCGTACTTTCTCATCTATATCTACTTAGGACCCATTCAGAGTATTATCCACCACCTTGAAAGCCACGGCTTGAAGAGATGACTGGGACATACATACTCGACAGGGGCGCTTCGAACAACACTTCACATGCTCAGGCCTGTCTTGATGACCAATTCCAATACGGCAAAGATGAGTTTCACTATGACATTTCGTGACGGAAACCCAAGTACTGTGGGAACAAGACCCGGAACACCGTCGACATACTCAAATTCTCCTGCTACTCCACCATACTATTCGTTCGGTGTTTACGAAGCTTTTCCGGCCAAGTACGTGATGCGACGAGCTGAAGCGGTCGTCAGCGGAGTAAAGCGGACATATGTGGGCTCTTGGCATGCAGCTTTGGGAGTTCGACGGGATGAGGAATGGATCACACCAATGGCTAAACACCCGCGCGGGTTTTTAAAGGGACCCGTGTGTCTTCCGCCGCGTGGTACAAAACTGCTGGCGTCAGATTATGGCGGCGGATGTACTCCATAATTCTGCGCCGAGCCGTCAAGTAACTGATTTTAACATCCCTACCCCCACTGTAAGTCATATCCACTTTTGTCCGACTACTTTCCGCTACACGAAGCATCTAATCCTGATACACTATCCAGACTTAGGTAGGCAGTCAGGATGAGCCATCTGGATAGTCCCTGATCTTGGTCATGGCTTTGTGCCTTCTGCTTCCGCTCCCGCTCCCGCCCGTCACTCACCCACCATAACCTCAGTAGTGCCGCTCTGATGGATACTAGTATAGAGATAGACGGATATCCCGAACATGGATACGATACCAGCTGATATGACCTCGCTTACAGGCACGGCACGCCCTACTGCTTGGCGAAGGGCATGCGTGGCTTGCACCCGGGCGAAGCGCCAGTGTACTAAGCAAGTACCGACTTGTCGACGATGTCTAGAGAAGGGGTTGCACTGCGTCTATCTTCCACCGCGGCGGCCAGAATCGTTTGGTACGGCAGGGGCTGATGGGCCACCACTGCGCCCCAACAACACCGCTATACATCTCGACGGAAGTCTGTTCGCTCCGTCAGCGGACGTCACTGGTCCCTTGGATGTGCCAGGAGACTCTGCGTCCAATTTCTTCCAAATGACAGAAACCGACTTGGAAACTCTTGGACTACCAACCGGTGTTGGTCCCTCGAGAGGCTCACCGCACAGTACGGTCTCTTATGACGCTCAAGTCAGTCTCCGAGGTGCCTGGTTCTTAGCCCCCGAGACTTGGACCGCGGAATTCACTGAGCCGCCTCCTACGACGCTGCGGGAGACCGAAAGGTCGCTGAAGCAGTATATTGAGCAAGTGCAATCATGGATGCGGCAATGGGTGACGAACGGCCACAGTCCCCTTCACCACCGTGAGCTCTACTCGTTCCACATGCCGCGACACACCCAAGACGCGTACACGGCGATGGCCATGTATATGGGCAAGACCCGAGAAAACGAGGTGATGACACGGCAAATTCTAGAAGACCGCGTTTCGCAGCTATTGCAGGACCAGGCTGTCGCGACGTCTCTAGACATCAATGGTAGCGGCAGCGGGCTGAGCATCGTCGACCACTTGAGCCGTGTACAGTCCCTGGTGTGCTACCAGCTCATCCGCCTCTTCGATGGCGACATCCGCATGCGCGGGCAAGCCGAGGCCTTGATACCGACCTTGTTCCTGTGGAATAAGCAGATGCTTGAGACCGTGAAGGAGAACCTGGGTCGTCCCGAGCTCTTCGCATCCTCGCCCTTTGATGCAAATCTATCCCCCGAAACCTCTAACATCACAGGAAGCAATACCGTTTTCTCTCAGAAGGCCATATGGCGAGCCTGGATCGTCGCCGAGAGTGTGCGGCGCACCTGGCAAGCCGCGAACATCGTGCAGGAGGTCTACCAGTTCTTCAAGCGCGGCTGGTCGGAGTGTCCGGGCCGTCTGCCCAGCACGATGCGCAAAGCGCTGTGGGATTCGCCTTCGGCGTATTCGTGGACGAGGGAGCTCAGCGGAGGGAAGAACCCGCTGCTTGTGTCTTTGGTTACGCTTGAGGAGATGTTGCCGCAGATCTCTCCGGCGGAGGTTGATGATTTTAATATTGCGGGTATTGGACTCTATGGCATGGATAGGATGGAGCAGTGGCTGGAAGAGAAGGGGCATTATAGGCCACAACTTTTGTCAGGTTTAGAGAGCATGGCGTACGGAGATTGAATAGAATAGGGGGGCTAGGTGTGTTTGGACAAGTTGCATCTCTGCATGGAGTGACTCTGGATCTTGTCGTGCGACAAGTACCTAAAAGTGACAACTAATTGGTACATACTCTAGAATTGTGTTTCCCATACTACATAGTCTACTTTATTAGCATCTGACCGTAGACGCTCGTCTTGTTATGCCAGCTCGACGATTTAGATCCTGGGCAGTACCCGACCCCTGTCGTTAGGATAAGCTTAGGAATTAGCAAAGGTTACACCATGCTAACTCAGCTAGGCCTAGTACGACACCCACGAAATATATAACTCTTTACATCAGTTGCATAGGGCATGACAGGTACAAAGCAGGAGAACAGTGGTAACTGCAGGTAGCCCGTAGAACATTTATTAATCTTTTCTTTTCTTAGGTCCAGCATGAATCGCAACAGCATCCAGTGGCACTCGAATATTCATAACGCCACTCAAGTTGGCTCATTGCCACCTGGGCACCGATAATTAACATTCATAGAAGGGGAGGAAAAGAAGAAAGAGGGGGAAACAACTTCCAGGTAGAGCCCGTTGTCGTTCATGTGTTAGGTGTCGCAGCCAGGTCTATTCGGCTTAGGAAAAGCGCCGGAAGCTTCTAGTTGCTGCCATTCAATTGAACAACTGAAATGCGGCGAGTCAAGCCAAGCAAAATATTGCCAACAACTTTGTAATAGCATGCACATTACAAGAGAGGAATCATCGAGGGTTATGGCGGTTAATCCGGAGAGCTAGTTACCTATTGAGTTTCCATCCTAGTAGTGAAACCAGAACGCGGCTCTAAGGACAAGATGTCTGCGAAATAATGTGCTTCCACATATAGCGTAGCCGAACCATTGGAACACGCTTTTGTACGATTGGGGAAGACATAGTGTGTCACATCTCTGTGCAACTCTGTAGAGAAGGGCTATATCGATGTCCCTGAAGCAATGGCCCTACCTAGGTAATATAACGCAAACCAGACTAGCAAAGCATGAATGGACGCGTAGCTTACGGGGCGTCTCAGTATTATGATAGACAGTCTTGTTCTCAAGTAATCTGACGTCTTCGCCTACTGCAGTACTGGATAATACCGAAAATTGACTGGCTCCTGTATATTAAGTGCAAGCTCATTGGCGAGGCCACAAACCACCGTCGCAGTGGGTGGCGGTCCCAAGTGCCCAACGCGACAAGAGTTTATGCCTGACGTAGTATTCGACGCGGAGTCCTTGTGTATTAAAGAATATACTTATTCAGGCAAGCCCTAGTGAGATATTCGTCAACCAGGTCCCAAGTCTTCCAGTCCTTGATCTTTCACGCACGAAGAAATAAACATAATGGCGTCCACTTATCTCCCAGCTTCTGACAGTCCGCTCCTGTCCATTCCTTTGGAGGTTCGCCGGCATATTTACGGGTTCTGTATCCCACAACATCTGACCTTTGACTGTTCCGATGACATGTATTATCAGAATCGCCCCATCGGATGGATGCCGCTTCGGCAATCGAATCAGAGTTGCGACAGATACGCTAGCGATGAGGAGAACTTGATCGATGAGGACTTTGTCGAGGAACTTCGGTGCCTCCACAGCGATTTGAAAGGGAAGGAGAAATTGTCGCCTTTGGAAGAAATAGAAGAAGTCAGTGTTGAGAATGTTCTGACAGAGGGAGATAAATCGGATCAAAGCATGCAGGATGAATTCGGGCTCCTTGGACTCGACAGTCTTCACTTCCATCCACCATCTTCGCATACGAGTTCGCTGCCTGCGCTTCTTCTCCTCTGTCGCCAGATCACCGATGAAGTCGAAACGATGTTGTACGAGGGGAACACCTTCATGATTGACATTCGTTGTCAGGGGCAAGACTACCTCAAGAGACAGTTCACGGAGAGGAATCGAGAGCGAATGCGGAACATAATCTTGGTTCTACGGCCGATAGAGACTCCCTATGATCCCGAGGCCCTCATGGATCCGGAAATCTGGGATAGCGTTCTCGGTAACCTTGTTACACTTGGTGTCATCATCGAGCAGCCCGAGCCGCCTCTACTTGAATGGCTTGAAGATAGCGAGAAGGAGATTACCGTGAACTTCCTGGCTTTCCTCCGAGATAGGAAAAGAGAGGCCGTCGGCAAGTGGATGACTTGGCTTCTGCCCATCTTTGAGTACCTTGTCCAGGCGGTGCCCAAGCAAACCGAGATTGTGGTGGACGTTACTGAGGAGGAAGACACGGTGCAGGCTTTGGAGTTTTTCCAGAAGGGGCCTTTTCGGTTCCAAAGACTTCCAGCCCCTGACTCTATCTTGAACAAGGTAGATTTCGCATGGGAGTCTGGGTCTAGGGAATCATGCTATCAGGAAGTTGACGATAGTCCGACAAGCTGCAAGGATATCATCAACGACAGCGACTACGACTATTACTACTCTGACTGAGGCAGAAAAGTATGGAAGGGTCGCGTCGGGGTCTTGTTCCAGGTATTTAGAGCAGCATCTCGGATGCCTCGAAAGTGAGGGGCTTCCATTACGTGATAGATAGCTTTTTGAATACATCAACAGTTGGGATTACTGACGCAGATCCAAAGAGTGTACTGATTGCCATCGGGTGAGGATGAGTTGCTGAAAACGACATCTGGATCGCCGGCGAAAGAGTTTCGAGATAATATGAAAGACAAGATACCTGAAAGCTAACAAGTACCAAGGCTGTCAAACAACTGAGTAAAAGATACTCATGGATTTAAAGAGCCTCAATAACTAGTGAATTCTTTATTGCTCTCTGAAGAATTCGAGGATAGTACTGTCTGTGATCTTCTTAGGTAGGTATTAGTCATAACTAACAGGGTAAGCCACAAGATTCTATGGCTAGGCGTGTAACAATATCAACCTTGCGAGAAAGGATAAGCGATGTCCCCTTTGAATGTAATGCGGAGAGATACAAACTCTTCGTGCAACAATATCACAATTGAGTTACTAATCATTATAGGGTATAATGATAATCACAGGGATACTTAACCTAATATCTATAGTTTAGTATTTAGTTCTATATGGATACTTTGTCCGAACCTTTGGAAACGGAATCATTACATTCAAGTCCAAGAGTTTACCTCCCATATAGAGGCTTTAAACTCTTACACTGAAGCACCCCTATATTGTATGTCTTACAAAAGGAGAAGTCTCAGTTTACAATAAGTTTCAATATATTGCTATGATCAGTCTAGGATCAGAGGATCAAAGCAATGCTAAGGTCTCCTAGGTCCTTCTTTCCTGTGCCAAACATGCAGCTGGAATAAAGAAAATGGATTCCTTAGAGCAATTCGATTATGATGGCTGAAAGCTGAATGTGCCAGGCAGCCATTACTCCCACGAATATCGCCAAGTTTTCACCATATATAATTGATGCTATCTCCATTGGTTGGGGGTCGTATCATTGCAAGAACTTCCATTCTTATTATCACAATAACCACTCAATTGTTCAACACTCAGTCTCATCATGCCGACCGTCGACGGTGTCCCACGATTCTGGTTGCCGCCGGAGCTGCGTCTTATGGTCTGGGGATTCGCCAGTCGCAGTGGTCCGATGCGACTGTCTCTGGTCAAAATTTATCACTCGAACAACAACGACAGCCCCCATATTTGTTTCGAGCTCCCGTCTAAGTGGTATAAGCACGTATCAACCCATCAAAAACAGCGCATGACCATTCTTCACGTGAACCGCGAGGCTCGGTTCGAGGCCCTAAAATATCTAGACTTGATATCGACGCACGATTTCCCCTTGTTTGTAAGCCCTCGGGAACATAACAAGTTCCATGATACTGTGGTCTCAGAACGGCCGCGGCCACGCATTTTGGCAGTAGAGTGGTACAACGATCTCATACATTTACCCTGGTGCCCGAGTCTTAAAGTTTTACCCGCAGTTCCGTTCGACAAGATCACTCGACTGGCAGTGAACCCGAACGGAATCTATCACCCGATAGTCTTCCACACGTTTGCGAGGCACAGGTCTCTATGGGCCAAGAAACTACTCGAAACTTTCCCTGCTCTGAAACACTTGACAATCGTCTTGGATGTCTTCGATGGAGTTGGCGTTATACTGGAGAACTACGACTACATATCCTGCCTGAAAGATATTGCCAAGAACGAGTACTACTTTTCGCCTTCGCCCCGGAAAACATTAGATGAATGGCTGCTCCGCGTTTATTCCAGAGGTTCGATGGACCCGAAGGCTCTAGAAGGACAACGCATCCAATCTTGGCCCAGCACATCTCGGCGATACGGCTCTCACAGAGTACCGGCTGTTGACGTGGAGGTGATCCGCGAGAAAATCGCGGAGTTGAAACCTGAAGTAGAGGTCGAAGACGTCGTTGATACGACGACTATTTATCTGTGGGAATGAGTTTATTCGACAACAATGGGACCGTTTGGATCATACTTGATGTTTGGTGGTTTACTGTATCTCGCATGTCGGACGGTGTGGATGATAGAATTTAGATCTTCCCTTGAGAGCTTCATGGAGGTATCTTGGGACATGGTTATTGGCTTTATCAGGGTCAGCTCATGGAAGGTGGACATTATGGCTCAGGTGAGCCGAAGGAGAGATACTACAAATAATGACACCCAGTATCGATGTACCACATCAAGGAAATCTCTGCATACAGTCGAGACTCGTTTGTGAAGTTGATTTTAGGAACCTGCAATTATTAGCAGGCGAAGTGTTCCCGTAAGTTTTGACAGGTCTGATCTATACTTATGCAGCGACTATTCATTGATCGATATTTCAAAATGTCGCACTGCTGTGTTATAAAGCGGGTTCGCGAAAGCTCAGTGATGTAACAAGTTCTGGTATTATTTACTCTACATCGCTCTCGTACACTTTCTGCGCCCTTTTCCCAGAGATACGTGCTAAAACATCGGGTCACTGATCAACAAATCGAGATAGCAACCCATCTCGCGTAGTTTATTGGACTTCTTGCTTATATTTACTATTGTTTATCGTTATTTTAGTTAATCATGACATATCATAAAGATAGAAAAACGCCAATAAAGAAACCGAATACTCGTCAAAGGTGCCGCAGAATCTTCGCTGATTCAAGCGGCTATAGGCCAAGCACTGAAACATGGTCGACAGTTCCTATTCAGGTCAGAATCATTGCATGGATTGCAGGACTCACAGTAATACAATGCCATAGCAAGACATGCAGGCATAGACGATAGGGGCCGGAGCACCACTTTCGTCCGCGAAGCCGTAAGAGTCGTTGCCCACACGGTCGAGACAAAAGGGGCAGGCCGGCCGACCGAACGTGGCATTAATAAATTTTCGCATGCTCCGCGCCTTTTCACGCATCTCAAGGAAGTGGTGTAAGCGGTGCGCAGTGCAAAGGCGTCTATCTAGCAACTTAGTAGCACAACTGCATCCCGTTAGTCGGAGGGTGTTTCCCATACTGGTGGATTTCGTGTCGCCCCTGTGGGCGTTAAAGGCGTTTTCCGGAAAGCCCCAGACTCTGAAGCTCTTGCCTTCGTAGGTGTCTGGCTTAAGCGCGGCTCTGGAGCAGGGCCCACAAGCATATGCTCTCATTGCCATGATAATCTCAACTACCGCTGGTTCGAATTTTGCCCTGCTGCTGTTATTGCAATCATTACACACCGCGAAAGGGGCCTCGCCATCGTGAGTTAAATCCTCACAAAAATCGTATGTGAGATGATTGCATATGTCGCCCTCACTCAGCTCCATACAACTCATAACGCGTAGGTTGTCAATATCATCTGGAAGGCTTTCTGCTGGTACGGTTAAAAGTGCTGGTTGACCTTGAGGATTCGGATGGACGGGTGACGGTATTTCGAGAAGAGCAGGCTCAGCACGCTCGGGGTCGCCTTCAGGGCGGTTTAAATGCGCGGCAGTGAATGGTTCAATTCCGTTCGTGTCATACAGCGTTACAAGTGGCGGGACGAAATCCGCCATATGTGTCGGGCTCTTAGAAATATTAAAAACGATCCTGGCCCCTTGTCCAAGATACGCAGTCTCATTTGGGTCTGTACCCGGCGGAACCGTTACCATGCTACTCTGAAGCTGTTTTGAAGCCGGTGGCGTGGACTCAGACAACTGTTTTACTGGGGCGGGGAACTTTTCTTGGGGGGCGGGAGACTACTCTGGGAAGAAAGGAGTGTTGAGGAGTGACTTCTGTAGGCTAGGAATAGCAGTTCCTTGGGCATCGAAAATATATCCTGGAGAGAAATAAGAGAGAATTCTCGGAGAAGCAGGAATAATTCCTGGAGAAGAAGCGTTTTCGTGAGAAGGAGGACGGGGAGTAAGTGGTTCGCCTTGGATCGGAAGGTTTAGAACCCGCAACTGAAAGCTCGGCCGTGGTATATCCGGAATAGGCCCTAAGTACCCTGGCGGAAGGGGTAGCGGCCCGCCTAGTAACCATCGAGCATATTTAATATGGTAGTCGGGCGGATGCTCATACCGCTCTGGGAACTGCTGATCTGGGGAAACGTTGACACCAGTCGGACCGCCGAGCATCTGGGGGAGATACACATAGAGCTCAGTTCCATAAGCTGTATACCTGTCGAAGTTTCCCATCATGTCTCCGTGATTATTACATGCGTCTAGAGTATTGCGATCGATACAAGCCGAGCAGGGCCTTGCTCTATCACACTTGCTTCCCGCGATTTCGCATCCTTGGCAGCGTCGCCAGATTCCCTTATGAGGTCTCTTCCCATCAGGATGAGCTGGGAGCGCAACATCATCGACAACACACTATCTCAGGGTTAGTCATAAAGTAGTCACAAAGAGGTTGTTGGCGTGATTGAGGCAAAAGGGAACAGAGGGAACAAAGACACAATACTTACCACTAAGCCAAAACGAGCACACTTCGCTAGAGTTAGTAATAGTTTCTAAAATGATATAAGGGGTTAGGAGGGTTAACTTACGCGCCAGCATCCATGATGCTCACCAGTTACAGGGTTGGCTGCCCATTGACACCCTCGCGCAATCTTACTGCCGCGTGGGTATGCCCGGCATAAATTACATCTTTTCTTGATATTTCTTTTGTAGCCCGGCACGTCGTTATGCTCTTCAATGTTAGATGGTATGATGTCGCTTGGAATAGGTTCGAAGGCAGGCTGAGCGACAGTCGAGAGCGGACGGAGCTGATTCTTTTCTATGCCCGGAGTAACTAGACAAAACACACCGTGCGATACGCAATCAGAGCAATAAAGGTTGCTATTGTCAGCGATATTGCAAATACGACGGTGAATGAAACATAGGTCGCAACGAAACTGGTCAGGGTAGAAGTATTGGCGCCAGGTTGCGAATTCCAATTTTCTCTCTTCGCCTTGAAAATATGCTGCTACGATGTTGGCATTGTAATGTGGTCTAAAAGGATCAAACTCGTGCGAAAATCCATGAGTGTGAATGTGAGACATATTAGCCTGTCGTGAAAGCTGGCTACTTTGAATCGAACTTGTTGGCTAGATAGACTATGTCTTAATGTTGACTGCGGGTTGAGGTTAGTAAATGTTATGTGGATGGTCCTGGGCAGGGACAAAAAGAGTTCCTTGATTAAGGCATGATATAATAATTATATGTTTCAGAAACAAACTTCCTGTTGCATTGGAAAACACATTCATTAACTGTTACCATGGCTTTATTGTTGGGGCCGTCTTGTCATTTTTATACCAGTATGCAGATTGCTAACAGTGTATTGATCAGTTCCCATTAGCAAACACAGGGCTAGATTCACTCACCTTCAAACCGCACAAGACGCACTGTGAAGTTAGTGACGCCAGATGCCATTGAATTCCGATACAGTTGGCGTGCACACATCACAGAACGAAGACAACACAAAAGTGAAGGGAGCAGAAAGAGGAAGTTGACTTGAATACCAACCCATGGCCTTTGAAGGTGAATCTATGACTGAAGAAACACTAGAAGACTGCGACTCAAATAAGTGAAGAACATTACAAAAGGTATGAAAAGACCGTATGGGAGATATCCATGATCTGGTTTTGATCTCTCGTTAACTGGAACAGCTCCCAACAAAACATTCTGTTGCCCGTCCCAGGCCGAACTGGTTAATCTTGGTGACGACAACGGTAACAACGGCGACGACCGCACAATCCCTTTACCATCTATGATCCCTTGATCATTCCTAGTGCTTCTTTCTGCCGGATGCTGGTGATTGCTCATTCCGTAAAACTTGGCAGAAATATCCGTCCGACTCCTTTTATATCATGCAGGGGCGTCCCGACATAGGCTTATATACGTCGTCAAAGCTGCCCAAGCCATCCATCGTAGTGGGTTAAGATAGAAGTGACACAGAACTGGCGCCCATGTAGACCACCGTCTGGTCATGGTTAAGGTTGCTCTGCGTTCTTTTTTTCGGTGATGTCGAGTGACACTATAGGATGACACATTTCGAGCAGCAGCCTGCCTCTGCCTCGCCATCGGAAATTTCCATCTTAACAGGACCGTTGGGGCCACCACTCCGACCATTGTTTGCTGACATACCACCTAGGTTGCGGTCATAGCTTCGAATCTCACGCACAACATCGAAGAAGGCCGCCTCTACATTGATTCTAGACTTTGCAGAGGTCTCGATATACGGGCACCGGAACTCCGCGGCGCTCCTCTCAGCCTCTGGGGGAAATTTGTTAGTTTAACTAGCGGCACGTCGCGGGAAGGCACTTATAATTACTCTCTCTTGTGACTACGCGTTCGTGCTCAAGATCACACTTATTGCCCACCAATACGACGGGGAAGTGGTCGCCCTCCTGCTTGCCCTTGACTCTGAGGATCTGCCTATGCAGAGCGTGGATCTCGTCCAGAGACTCTTGGGAAGTTATCGAGAATACGAGCATAAATCCTTCTCCATTGACCATATACTGTTCTCTCATAGCAGCGTACTCTTCCTGTCCGGCGGTATCAAGAACATCGAGGAGGGCTAGCTCATCGTCGATGATACATTGCTTTCGGTAAGAATCTAGCAGAGCCGACGCATTAGAAGTTAGGCCAATGCGATGGAGTGACGCAGCGAATGACCCGTAACCTACCCTCGATAGTGGGATCATACTCGTCGATGAAATGGTCCTGTGTCATCTGAATGGTCAAGCAGGACTTGCCGACACCACCTCCACCGACAACGACCACCTTGTACTCTCGCAGGAACTATAGAGACAGGACGTAAGCGACAACGCATGGCCCAATAGACATAGACTGCCAATTGATTTGCACGAGGCGGAGAGCCCGCGATGCCCGACATACCTTGGACGCCATTGTGTAGTACTGGAATAAAGACTTCTTCCAGCCAGGATCTCGAGGGCGGGCGTTCGGTCTGGGAGACGTCGACGGCAGACAGTATCCTCGTTTGACAGCACGGCGGAGCAGGAGCAAAAAAAAGGCGCAGGGAGGCGTGCGTTGCTCGAGCGGGAAGCGTTGCGCACCGGTGTAGGGCGAGGCGAGGCGTTGTGTGCGTTGCGTTGCAGAGACGAGGCTCGACAGGAGGAACAAGAACAGCGTTTTTGTTGTTGTTGTAACTTTGTCCCAGGCTTGGGTCGCTGGCTGCTGCTGTGGTTCAGGGATCAATTAGTGTAGATTAGGCCGGTAAGTCAAGGATACCGAGTTAGGTACTGAGGTATGCTAGCAGGTACCTATGTGGGTATGACTACGCTGCACTAGGTAGGCACACTACAGGCCTGGCTCTTGGACGATTGAAAAGGTCCCGCCGGAGAGATTCGACAGCGTAGTGTACAGTACGTAGCACGACCAAAAGGGGAGGGGGGAATTGAGATTGGGACGACTATGAACCGTTACGGAACCAGGAGAAGGAAAAGAATAGAAGGAGAGGATGAAGAAGCTAAGAAAGGGAGTAGGCGAATTGAATTCCGAAAGAAGGATGGCGCCGTAGATAGCGCGCAGAAGAGAACTTGTACTACTAGAGGGTTATAAAAGGGACTGAGGGAAGGTACTACCTAGATAGGAAAAAGTACATGCCTGCTACCTCCTCACAAAAACTCGACGATAACTGGCAGCAACTGGCGACACACCCTTCGGGGCCTGCTCCAGGTGTCAGATACTGTAAAGGGGGTGGAGGCGCGAGGTGCAAGGGGCATAGGGGGGGAAGGAACCAGGAATGCCCTGCGGCAACCAACCTGTTTGTGTTTGTTGCATGCTGGTACATTGGTACTTGGTCGAGTAATACCTAACACTTTGCCTGCCTACCTGCATGTAGTGCGGTATATCCTGGCATCAATTAGCTAAGTGCAAATATATGTAGCGCCGAGCTCAACTGTATTAGAGCACTTTATCGACGTAGAGATATTTGCTGCACCTTTACCCGCTGCTCTGATTTTAGCGCTTAAATGGGCTGCGTAATGATGGCAACGCGCTGTAACTGAGCACGATCAGCGACACTAGAGCAAATACGGCACCTTTCTAGTTAGCTCTTCCCACCTCGTGCTATTTTGGCGCTAGACTCAGAGAAAGTACTGCTATGTAATAGGTATTTGCGATTGCTCAAGGCATACATGGAGTGTAGTAAGTACGTACCAATGCAACCTCAGTTCCCCAAACGCATCACATGTATCCGAGAGAGGACCGCAGATGGTTCCCAGTCTCGCCGTCGGAATCCTTCGAGAACAACTGTAACGACCTGACACAAAATAGGCACACAGGTGCTACGGTACCGGCACGCTCCAGAGCGCAGACAGGCCATATACAAGTACGGGCTCGGTGCGGCGTTCAACAGCTTCAGACCAGCGCAGCCAATGAGGTGCCATGGTCGGTGTGCTGAGTTGCGTATCTCGGAATCCGTCAACAAAAAAGCAGATGCAAATCATCACAGGTGCTTTAGCGAACACAATATATCGTACGCTCTGCATGTAGCCCCAGACGCAGAAATAGACAGATATAGATAAATGATGATGCACCAGCTCCTGTCACACGACGTAAAGCGAGCGAGGCATCTGTCTATCGTACGTTATACTTGGGCAACGACTTTTTGTATTCCCAGGCGCAATTATCGATGCTTAATATACCTATGCTCATGTGAATGCTCTCTCTTTCCGTGGAGCAAATAAACCGTCCTGCTCCTGCACCATCCTAAGTCACGCGAGGCATCACGTAAGCAGAATGAGATCTATCATCACTTATGTAGGTAATAGTTGGTTCAAGGACACACAAATGTAACAGCCACGGCATCTAGATATTCGATTTGGTGTTGTAGTATCACTAGAAATGCATCGCCTGAGTCACCATCCATCACTAATATTCTTCATCAACTTGTCCCGCATTGAAGCAGACTAGCAGAGCAGCCTGTAGGGCGGTAAATGTAACTAAGCGCCTAGCTCTTATTACATAACCTCCCCCAGAAGTCTATTGAATGTCACCTAACTTCCAAGTTTCTAGCCTAGGGTACACTACCCAGATATCAGTACTTACTGCAATAGACCACCGTTGATAGTAAAATTGTCCAACACCATACCACTCGTAGGGAACTCGAGGACTGTTTCCAGACGGAGATGACGATGATGATGATGATGAAAATATAATAAGTCTCACTACCACTCCGTTTTCAATGTAACTGTAAACAGCCATCCAAGAGAACCCAGCAATCCAAAGAGCGGCCGGAATTGCCGTCTGGCTGCATCGTGACATTCTGAAGATCACCCTTTGTTCCACTCTCTCAAGGGTCTGATTATCGATTACGGCTTAGTGTGAAGTGTAACTCCATCAATCAATCCACCCATAGACAGCTCTGTAGTTCCATTGTGAGCAGTAGGCGTGGGGGACAAAGACTTGCTCTGGCAAAAAGTCCGCCAGTACCTAACTTGACCAGCTTTCAAAGTCACGACAGAAATCTAGATTCCAGATTCCAGATTCTAGAATCTACAACTCGACCTACCTACCCACCCACCTACTTGCCTGCCGTATCAAGTGGGTAGCAAACAAAAAAAGCGACCGAAAAGACATGTATACCACGCAGGCGAACGAAATGAGCCTCATTTCCTAATCACCAAGAAGCTACCGGATTAGTCTAGCTCGCCCACTCGAACCGTCCAATTGCCCGAGTTACTCTTTTGGCACCAAACCGAAGACTAACAATTGGAGTGCATTACATACACTAAGTCCGCGCCGACTAGATTAGCTAGGAGCATAGTAGTGTAGTATCTAGTGCAAGACCAGAGAGAGAGGAAACTTCCCCCTGAGTGACAGACAGAGCCTAGTGCATAGCGCGATATCTATCTGTGGTTGTGTCTACGCTATTGTAGCGTTCGCCTTAGTGTACGCTGGGGCAAAGTGGGCCAATCGTTGATTTGCGTTTCCTTCTCGAACAATTCTTCAAGCTGATTGGCTTTTTTAGTTTTCTTCTAGAAGTCGAATTACCTAAACAGAAACCTACCAAGTCCGCAGATTGGAGCAAGGAAAGGGGGCAGGCTACCTAGGTAAGAATGTAAGCTACTACTGTACTATGTATATAATAGTATAGATATAAATACAATGAGAAGTTCCCTAGGTATGCAGTGCAAGCTGCAGCAAACCTTCGAGTTTGGAGGAATGGGGCCGGGGAACATGCATGCGATGTACTGTACAGTAGTATCTGCTACCAGCGGTGGTGGGATGTAGGCTGCTAAGTACTGTAGTGTGTGGATGGATGGATGGATGGACGGATGATGGATTGGGGGTGATGATGCGTGGTGATGCGTGGTGATGCGTGGTGATGAGAGTGGGCACCGGGGCGGCGCTTGGCGAGAAAACGCTTGGGTCAGCCATCGACAGCACGCGCCGGGGTAGGCGCCAGGGGTTCGAACGCCGAAAATACCAAAGATGGACGGACGTCCAACCGAGTTGACTGGTGTCACCAAAACGTGAAACAAAGGCAATCAACCAATGCTACTCTGACGACTACCTATTTCGGCTGAACGAGAATTCCCCCCTAAGTAGATAGTGTACATCAGGACCCGTTCTCATTCATATCTATTAATGGGACACGAAAACCTAGTCGCAAAGGGTAGGCTGCTCCGTTCATCCGATGTGTAGAACTAACAAACACCGTGAACCTGGTATATGCGGCGTTACGGCCAAAGCTACGGCTGCTCGGGTTCATCATCCTCTCCCTCGATAGTAATACGCTTTCCCTGAACGTTGGTCGAGACCTCTGGCACCAAGCTTTCCAGATAGTCACGATCGCGACCAACGAGAGTGATGGAATTATGCTTCTTTCCCCAACGAGGATAACTTCCAACCTTGACTCCTTTCGGAGCCACTTTCGCAGCAAGATCTGTTAGATATCCGGCAACAGAGCTTTCGGGCAGCGGTGTCGAGATGATAACGCGACATATTCCTTTACCCTCGGGATCCACGAGCCGGTCAACGATAAATGGCTTCAGGCCTTCTAGCAAGCTCTCGACTAGAGATAGCTGGTTAAGTGGCGGTTTTGCAGATCTTGATATGAGTTGGAGACTTACATAATCTCGGGACCCCTGGAAGAATATGAATGTTGCCGTTAACGACAGAGACAGGCACCCACAGCTCATCTCGAGGAAACAGCACTTGACTTTCCAAGTCCCTGGATTCATCGATAGGTAGCTCTACCATTCGTAGCCGTGCAGTCTTGGCTGGCGAATCAACGTCCCAGCTGAAGTCCGGCTGCAACTTGTTCGGCTTGCTAAGTTTCTTCATTCGCTCATACGCCTCGGCGTGGAGCTTGAGCGGTAAGCCAAATGCCTTGGCTATGGACTGATAGGTAATGTCGTCATGTCTTATTTGCTGTGAGTCCCTGAAATAACAAGGCCTGTAGGATAAGGGAGTTACTCACGTCGGACCTATCCCTCCGCTAATTATATACAAATTAGCTGAGAACTTCTCTTGCAAGAGTCCCGGAGATTTTGCATGAAGTCGTACCTGGTAACCACGAAGTCGTACCGATTACTCATCCTCTGTACAGCCTCGATGATTTCGCTCTCGTCATCTTCGATCGTTTCGATTCTCTTCAGGTTCTGTCAAGCGCCCGCTGGATCAGACAAGGTTTCGCTTTCCCCATAGTTCTCAAGAGCTATCCGAATAGCATATAATATCTTACCATACCAAGAGAGAAGCACCATTTGGCCATATAAGCCGAGTTGGTCTGTAACCTCCGTGTCAATGCAAAGCCAAGAGCAGCCACAGTGAGTCGTCTTACATCAACAGTCTATAGATAAAGGTCAGCATATCGTTCAGTGGCGATTGGTGAGAACGTGACCAACTTTGCCACCTAGGACTTCATCGCCAATTATCAGACAAGCAGCAGTGTGGATAGTTCGAGAATTGCTCCCATCCGCCAAAGCCGAGGCCATAATTCTGGACGCAGTATAGTTTACGCTAGATCGCGAGGTTGTGGTAGTAGGTATGTAGCCAATATTAGGCCGAGGTCTAGTAAAATGGCGTGCGAGCTGAGAGAGTCGGGGAGTCATATGGGACAGACGATGTCTAGTTGATACAGGTGTGAAATTATTAAGTACCTGTGCAAGATAGACTCAAGGTTGAGGCAACATGAAACTGATCATGTAGGTTGTCATTACCAGCCAGATACCCCCACATCAGACGCGGGAGCTGGAGGGCCTAGATGCGGAAGATCCTCGGTAGCCTTTCCCGGGCAGGTACAACCCACCTTGCTAGGCGCTTTCCTCCCAAGAAAATGCCTCCTAAGAGACCAAGCTCCTGAGGTAGGTACCTATGATTGTTATAACAGTACTTAACTGCAGTCGTATAGATTTCTTGATCTGAGTCTACAATAAATGGAAAAAATTCCATGTATCAATCACAATTCAATGGGACTTTAATGATGTACTGTCTAGCTGTATGTGTGATCAATTACCGAGAGCAGTCACGAGGAGACGAGCAAGAAAGTTTGCACTTGTCTGGATGTGCAGCAGCATGCAATTGCCGCCCAATAAGTAGAATCTTGTATTTGTCAGTTTGCGCAGTGCCTGTGGCAGCTGCAAAATCCAAACATGTGTCTCGACCTATTTCCAAGAACAGACAGCTGTGACCTAGTAATCAGGCCATAATAGAAATTTCTTTGCGAACCAGACGGTTGAGGTCTGCTCCATTTTGCCCGTTTTGTGTGTAAAACCACTCCTCAAAATTCAAGTCCCGGGGTATCGTTGAGATGTAGATGCAGCCTTGTTTAACCTGTCCCTCTGGGCCACGAGGGTTTTGTTTCCAGGTAGGTGATGAGCCCACTTTCCCGAAACCTTTTGTTGAAAAAATCCCAAACGCCTCTAGTACATGCTTGTTGAATCAGTTAAACCCCTTCAGCCAAATACTGCCAAGCCATATGCTTGTTGAAAATGCCTTGATCCGAAAATGCGCCAAATCATTCAATCGTTATGGAATATCAATTCGATGCTGTAACGCCATTTGTCTCCTTGTGGGTGCCATTGGTGTGTGGAACTGAAGCAGATACTGGAACGTCAAGGTCCTTGACTTCTAGCCCGGCAAACAGCTCGAACACCGTTTTCGTGTCGTGGAAATCGTTGTTCACTAAAGTCAGTTAGAACGGCGAGACCTGGCATACACCACTACAGATGATCACATACCGATGTTGATCAAGTACCACTGATCCATGATCCCCTCAATGAGGGCACGGCTAGGACTGCTCGCGTCATGACAACGCGCCCAATCATATCCAAGTCGATAGGCCTCATCTTTCCACGCGAGGAAACTTACGCTCTCTACAATCGTAGGTTGAACTATCTCCTTACCTGGGAAAACTCCCCAGGTAACGGCGTTTGGCCCTTCTGAAGGCGCATTCGTCGTGAACTTTCCTGCATGGTTTACGGCGTAATAGGACATAGTCTCGTTGCTTTCGATCCTGCGAATCACCTCATCGTACAAATCTGGATGCACAAAGAGCTCCAGGTAGGCCTTCTGATAAACAAAACCGTTTGGAGGCCCCCACCCGTAGATTGGATCTGTCGATTTGACACCGTCTATGGCAGGCTGGGAATTGATAGTAATAAACCCACGCTTGTTCAGATTGATGAGGTCGTCCTTGATCGAAACCGCCTCACCCGAGAGCGGCGCCTCACTCCATGGCAAAGAATCTAGATCCTTCTCTAGATACCGCGCAAAGAGATTCCCAATATCAGCGATGGACTTTGGTTCGCCCCATTTCTTTCGGTTGGACTCGTTCGATCCCGTCAGGCCAATTCCATACGCGTCGAGTTCGCCAAAGGCAGGGGAGCGAGAATCACCCCATCTACCGTTGGGGAATTCGTCCCATTCCTGTGTTCTAGAAATGTAGGATTTGTTACGATTCCTCCAGAATATGGGACGAACATCTTCCTCACGGCGGCCAAAGCCAAGCGACTGCTTCCAGGGAAGAGGTTGCTGTCGGGGGCGCTGTGAGGATGGTAGCCAATCTAGCTCCTCCAAAACCATGCGAGTAGCTTGGGCTAGGTTCATAGTGTAAAAGTGAAGGTGGACAATACCGGCGGACATTATCTGACGGCACAGCTCTGCCACAAGTACCTTCCCGACCTCTCGAACAGCGGAATCATCATTTTTGATGGGCTCCAAGGTCGCCATCCATTTCTCAGGAATTTTGCAGTTCATGTGGTTTGCGCGTCGAAGGAAGCTCGCGTAGGTGGCGATGGGCATGATACCGGGAATAATAGGAACAGTGATTCCCCTCTCCCGCACCTTTCCAACCCATCGGATGAAATTATCGGCATCGTAGAACATCTGCGTAACAATGAAGGTGGCGCCCATATCAACTTTCTCCTTTAAGTGATCCAGTAACGACTCCTCATCCTTGTTATCGTCGCAGCCCTCCGGATAACCAGCAACGCCAATTGAAAAATGATTCCCATACTTCCTGCGAATATGGGCCACGAGGTCTCTCGCGTATTGAAAGCCACCATCGGTAGCCTCCCACTTTTCCTTCTCTCTGGGAGGATCGCCGCGGAGTGCTAGGATGTTGGTACAGCCTGCCTTGTATGCCTTCTGCAAGGCATCGTTGACTTTTTCCTCGCCCATATCGGTGCAGGTCAGGTGCATGCAGGTTTCAAGGCCAAAAAATGTTTGGGCTTGTAGCACCATATCACAGGTAAGCTCGGCAATCCGTCCGCCAGCTCCCCATGTTATGTCGACAAACTTGGGCCCAAAGTCGTACATGCGCTCCATTCGGTCGTAAAGGTTCTGGACACCCTGTGCGGTCTTGGGAGGGAAATATTCGAAGGAGAAGGACGGCTGGCCGGTCCTTTCGGCATCTGCAATCATGTCGTTGATGTGCATATTGGCGATGATTGCAGGTGTGTATTCGAGGTCAAAAGCCGCAGAGTTCCCAAAAGATTAAGAGACTGGGAGAGGACACCAGCTTGTGAAAAGTCAGCGACATCTCTCTTGGATACATAGGGATTTTCCTCAGAGTATTTCCCGAGGGCAACGCCAAATCAAGTACAGGACCAAGTCGCACGGCATGGAGTGCATAAAAACACCCAAACGGCCATGAGCGGGCTTCGTGTTAATGCTGCCCAATGTTAGGGGCAAGAGGGCAAAAGAGAGGGTCTCACCAGGCGGTTTCGCGCATGGGCAAAAAAAGAAAAAGAAGGCCGCGCCAGATGGAACTCGGAAGAGCGTGGAAGTGACTGCCCCAACTGTGCCCTCCAAAACAATGTGCTGGTGCTAGCACACCGAATAAGGATACTATCGTGAAACAAGGGGAGAGGCAGGGAAAGACGAGAGAGGGCGGAATGGCGGAAAAGGACAAGAAGATGCAGAGGAGGAGGAAACGAAGCCAGGACCTGTATACTGCCTGCAGTCAGACATGATCTGCTCTGCAACAATCCATCACCGCAGAGGATGAAGAAAGAGGCGGCGTCGGATGGGCATCCACAGCTCCGACCATGGAGCTTCAGTCATTGGCCAGCCGGAGACTACCTAAGTGAGGTAAGTAGAGGCAGGTACCGGTTGGTGAGAAATACTGATGCTTATAACATTCGGATACTTTGTTATTAGATTCACCGATTCCGCATTGCCCCATCCAGTGCCCTGCATCGCCTAGCTTACACTATGTCGGTAGGCGTGTTAGCGCACCGTCTGACTTACTGTAGAACGCTACATACAAGTAACTGTGTAAACCGTTACCAAAAAGGCACTTGAGGTAGCTCGCTAACAAAATCCAGCTGGTCAGTTTACTGTAGCACCCACTTCGTTTCTTCGGATTCAATTCAACTCGATTGGCGCTTTTTGGTCTTGGAGCTACCCTCCAATATCGATATTGTCTTTGCGCCCATCCAATACCTGGTACCCGGGTTAATAAAACGCTAAGAAGGGTATAACAGTATGGTCTATGGAGACCCCTCATTTACCCCTCCATCATATTACTATCACCACAACACGTACAGGCTTCGGCCAGGGCAAGGTCTAAAATTTATCAGCTGCCTAAGGTAGGTACCTAGACGTCCTTAGGTGTGCAGGTTAGTGGGCTCGGTACTCCTACTTAGGTATAAAGGTACCTAGGTAGGTATATCGATAGCGTACCACCTGTTGCTGCAGGCAGGCAGAGCCAACCAAGGCAATGAGTGGCACTTGACAGGCACAGGCAGGGATTGGCCGGCCGGCCGGCGCCGATTGGCACAACGAACCCCCCTCCGTCACCCTACATTTCGTTTCGTTGCAGTAATCCGTCGCCGACGCCACGCCTTGCGAGAGGATGACCATGTCAGCAGTTCGCTGTGGGTTCGCCAAATCAGGGTACACTGGAACATGCTCGCTGAGCGAGTCGAAGGCAACGGTATCGTCTAATGCACAGAGCCGACCATTTGATTCAAAGCCCCTACGCATGACGTAAAAGCGCATCACACATCATTGGCTTGTAATCTTATGGATATAGTCCCGAGTCTTCTTTAAATCAAAGCGGAAACGGGCTGTTGCTACAAGCATAGCGCGCATTTGGGAGCCAGGGTCCCTACACGTAATATACTTAGGTACTAGTACACCGAGTTGCTGCCTCCGAACTGCTTACTGGCCCCCGGACATCCTTCCGACAGCCGCCGGGCCATCCATCAGGCGGTCTAAGTTGAACCGGACGACTCAGACATGTATCACGATATAACGCTGTCTCAGTATCAAGAAATATAGTGCACATAGGACTAAGATATCAAGAGGGCTAGACTGGAGTTACTCACTACGATCGAACCTAGTGGCTAACTGCCTAGGCTATTCAACGCTTTAATTTATAGTTTGCGAGCATACTTTTGTGCGGCAAGGAGTGAAATTTCAATTGTCTCCTCTTCCAGTTTCGTGAATAGTGATCGACGGTGGTCCTCCAAACCCAGGATATACCATATCTTCCTCCGAGGACGGTCTAATACTTGTGTATTAGAGCCAAGTCGAGGTAGATAATAATAGTCAGACATGACTGACATATTGCTCGAGAGTTTCTCTTTATGCTTTAGCCAAGGACAGTTGCTGACTTGGCACAAAGGAGATTATGATAAACCCGTCCAACGCTGTTGCTTATTGTATAATGCAATCACAGTCAACGATGGAATATCCCGAACACTCAGTCCAAACCCACGAGGAGGTCCCGTTGACCATTCGCATCAATTCATCTGAAAATAGCGATTTTCAACACTCCATCTGCAAGTTTGTCCTTGACGATTTCCTCCTCGACGCCGTCCACCTTTGCGGACCCAGTTTGATTACCACTCGTGTCTTTCTTAGGCGATTGAGCGTGGCTACCCGTTTCTGGGGCGTACCATTCAGCAGGCCACTGATCCCTAGGCTGGGGAGCATCGGGGAGACCGGTCATATCAGGCTGTTGAGACTGTTGGCTCTGGACAGTTTCATGTGACTCCTTTTCGCTTGTTTCTCGTTGCTTCCGATGGGTTTGGTGCGGCCTTGCACAGCATACAAACGGTAGGCAGAAAATCGCTTGTAGAGGACCAATGATCAGACAGTCTACTTACAGTCGCAGGCAGTTGCAAGCAAGCGTGTCAGGCTTAGAGAACTTGTTAGGGGTTAACATCTTCGTCTAGTGAAAGTTCGATGGATTGGTTTTAGTAGCGGATTGACCTTTATCTTTTTGCTGAAGTCTTTCAGGGATTCTACTGGCCGCACCCGTGATCATATCAATAGTCGTGAAGATACCAACTATCTAGACGTGAGACCTCGTGCTGGTATGATGATGACGTAGCAGGATAGTGGCATAGTCATCCTAGAAGACACAAATTCTAGTCACATCTCTCATGATGATGTGACCTCAATGCCTTATTGTAGCATAATGTTATTCGTCGGACGTCCCTATGCGGCTACGTAAAATCTCACCACTGAGTTTCACTACTTAGAGAATCGTTTTCTTCCCGTTCTCTGCGGGGAGTACATTCAATAGGTTAGCGGCTAGACATCAGAATTTGGGGTCCAAATTTTGCCAAGGGGAGAGAAAATGTAATTCGTGGTTTCGTCCTCTGCGTAACTGGATGATCGAATTCTGCCATCACGGTTTGAATGACACAACGAGTATGACGACGACTCAGTGGTACAAAAAGCTAAGGTTGAATGGTTTGTCCGAGAAGGTTCGCGCTCTGGCATTATCGACTTATCGTAATTGAGAGGAGTAATAGGGTTGAATATATAATCGGTTCTTATGCCAGATGAGTGGCTAGACAAAGGCTGAGTCCGTTCCCGAAAGGGGGAGACTCTCCTGCTCCGTGGGCGGATATCGATTAATGAATTGCCACCTACCGCCGTTATGGGTAATCAATATCAAGCATGAAAGTGATGCTTAACTTTTCATACATAACGTGGGAGCGCCTCGTAATGTCCGCCAGTAATTGCTCTGATCGACAACTTTTCTGTCGAAAACGAACCACCATCGTTCGAAGAGCGTTTGCCCAACTTCCCACGAGGTCGGCTCGCAAGGGTCGTCGCCCCAAATTCGAGCCCCTTCAGCGCCATCTTCGAGGTCATATGCCAATTGGGCAATTGCCACTGCAAAGTTCAGCGTTAGTGACTGCGTTGATCAACTATTCCGGGAATGCAGAAAGCTCCCAATGCATAACGATAGTCTTGAAGGAATAGCTACATCAGAGACGGGTGGTGTCAACAACGACTTACAAGGACCAGCAAGTGCGGGTGGACGGGCCGCCTCCGGTAAGCCCATGAGCAAAATAATGCGATCACGAACACTTGGCCATGGTAGCAAATCTATAACAGGATGATGCGGTATAGATGACTGGGACAAAGTTGGCCTCCACACTAAGGGCAATTCCTGAGTTGTTTGTGCAGTGTGTGTCCCATCGGTGAAGGGTGAATCAGCTCCGAGATCCCATATTTTTGTGGTATTACATCGCAATCGCATGGCGATACGCATTAGGCCTCTCAGCAAGGTTAACTCGTTGACCGGAAGGTAGTAAGAATCGGGAAAAGAAATATCCGTGGTCTCGGACGCAGAAGGACTACTGGATGAACAACTCATAAGAGCCCGGGGGTCCATAGTGTCGAGGAAATCGAACGAAGGAGCTTCCGCCCCTATGGCTGATGTTACCGTCGGGAAAGTCAATAAGTTGGGATCTGCTCTGTTTGAATCAGACTGTTCTGCTTCTGGGAGAAGATTGGGCCCCGACGCCTCAAAAGACGAAAGTGGCCATCTTATCTGCGCGGCCACATCGGAGAGAGACTCAAGGCTTGTAGTTGCAGAATCAGGATCCTGCAGAACACCTAGATATGTTGAAATTGATGAGCCCTGCTCCAGACCAGCAGTTTCAGATACCAAAGCTTCTTCTCTCATAGGCGACACAGGCCCATCATCATCCTGGTGGGATCGAGGAGCGAGCGCATCATTTTTAGCCGAGCCAAGGGCTTTCTCTCGTCGTTTACGCTCCCCTCGAATGAAAGTTAGAGAATGTTCGATAGATGACAAAGCACAAGATACTTACGATATCGGCGCTGTGCCAGGACGTTCAGAACTCGTTTACGTTCAGCGGCATCGTCGTTGATGTTGGGAACGGCGAGTGCCGGTGGCTCCTTATGAACTCGTTGCCTAGTCTTTGGCTTTCGATAACTTACATCTGGGTTAGAGTTATCGTCAACGGTCATTGTTGTGACCCCGGCTTGGCGTGCCCGACAATTTGGTTTCATGCGGGACCCCGAGAAGCAGCTCAATGCACAAGGGTTCTCGATTCGATCGATCTTTCGTAATGGTTAATCGTTATTTCTAAGCAGGAAACAGAACGGGATCAAGCGCGCCTCCCACCAAAAGGGATTCTCATTAACTTATGTAGCTATTTGAATGATAGAGTTACCACAGTTAGGATGGCATAACGCCTTGGCATAACGTCTTGGCTACTGGATACAAGTGGGGGGCTACAGAGCTACACCAGTCTACGGACAGGACACAACCTCAGATTAATTGCTGACCTGTACAGTTATAGTACGGTTACTCGCTACGTCAACAAGTCAGTGCGCACCGATTGTGTATTGCAACAACATGCGCATAGGTACTCCAAGGTTAGTGCTTATATACTTGAGTACATATATTTGCTGCCATCTACAGTAGACGTTCCGCTGTAAGCATATAATAAAAGGAAGATAGCACTAGGTGATGCTGCCCATATCAAGGTATTGTATTCTACACTAGAATATATTCTACATAGTGTAGATGGGCCAATCTACTACAGATTGTAGACTAGGTTTGACCCGTATGCTAGTATTCTCATACACTCTTTATCCTCATTAAATCCTATTTTCTCATCCTCATGCAATGCAGCTTTCATGTTCAAGTCCTATAGCTCTCGCTCATTGTTATGCTACAATAGCTACTAAATTTCAATTTATTGAAGTATTCCGTTGCAATAACAGCGACATCGTAACTCATTGTTGTATGCTTATGCGCACATACCTATACCTATCGCGCTCTAGGGTGAATGAATATTAAGGATATTCCTTGTTATCTAGAGGCAGCTCGTCGATCTAGAGTACCGACTAAACAAGTCAGTACATATTAAATGTGGTCGCATCTCTTGACGGTGGCTTTGCTCTCCACTCACTCCTACTGGAGAGCACCCGCTGTGTTGTTGCATTCGTTACCAAGACCAAACTAGGCACACCGCATCATTTGTATCATGAATTCGGCGTTGCTACCAGACGTTATTCGTCAAAGCATAGAAAAATTATCAAAAAGGCATGAGCCTGTTGGAGTAATATGAGTCCTAGATTCATAGTTCTGTAAGATTCTGGGGTTGGGTCTATTGGCCGTCGTCTTTCTGGCGAATCATAGCCCGCGTCGTAGCAAAAATAGCAAGTCTTGGCACCTCAAAACTACCATCTTGCCTAGGTTAGATAGCTGCTAAACTGAAACAGAAAGTCGAATCCTTACAGCTGCAATCATACCGTGGCAACAATATCACCTGCTGATGCCAGCAAGTAGTACCCCGGTCCTAAGCACATGCCTGTCGAGCCTCAAACATGCCGTCTGCAGGTACTCCGTATATTGTGCTTCATGAGGAGACCCCATTCAGCCCAGCGGTGCAGTGTACGTAGAGTGGAAGTCCTAGACTACCTATAATAGTCATGTTGGCCTTGGTGCTTATACTTTGGGGTCTCTGATCCTTTCTGGCTTTGGACGGCCTCTTTTTGATTTTCTTCTCTTGTAAATAATAATATCATCGCGACAGGTAACAGCTGAAGTCACAATAGCCTGACTGTGATTTAACATCCCACACATCCAACTGAGGCACACTTACATCATTAAGAACCTGCTTCAAAGCGTCCCGTATAGTAAAACAGCTGATGGCCCAGAAAGTGAGTGGCCTTCTATAGATCGGAATTGTTAAGTATGTTACTGATACACCCAAAGTGGCAGGAAGCTCCAGAGGTGGCACCTCAAAGCAGCCTGCCTGAGGTGTATTACCCAGCACCAGCGTTAGTCGCTCAATATCACAACCACACAGAGAGCGCTGCTTCGATACCGCTCAATCCTTTCAACTCGTTCAAAGACAACGTCACATTCATAGAATCACCAAAGAGCGCTTATCCCGGCACGAACTCGATTCAAAATTACGATAACCAATCAACACGAGGCGACTTCCCACCGACAGAACATCCGAGGAGGAGAACATTTAGGGCCGTTTTTGGTTGTTCGACTCTAGTTCTCGTTCTATCCGCACTTGTTGCAGCTCTATCGATCGCTGTAATAGGGTTAGCAGCTGGAACTGCCACCCAAGCAGATAGAGCCAACAAGGCAGAGGCAAAGCTAGCGACTCTGTCTGTCATCGATCGCGGGTGCGGCAAGGACCCAGATTCGGTAGCCGGGACCCAATATACTTCTGCTTGTAAGCCTAAGAGAAGTCTATAGGCACCTCATTGAAGGTTGCTGATGCAAGTAACAGTTTTCCAAAGGCCGACTTTTAAGATATTCTGCAATAGCGATGCGCCAAACTCCCCCCTCGAATCATTCTTCGTTGGTAACTTCGACGACTGTATGGATGCTTGCGCATCCTACTCATCGTATACGTCCGGGAACTTTCCCGATGTCGACAGCTCGAGCAACTTCACCTGCTCCGCCGTCAGCTTCATTCCCGATTGGACGAACCGGACCACTGCGCAAGGGGCGAATGCCCCCGGGAATTGCTATCTAAAGCCGGGGCCTCAGAACACAACGGCTCTGACGCATCCTAATGCTGATGGACCCAAGGTCCATGCCGCCATTATACCAACTTCTTGAGCAGCAGACATGTTCACAATTTATTAAAAGCTAGTGATGCCGCCATACATTTAGCGGGCCTTCGTCGACCTTTGTTGTGTGTGTATATATAATCAGGGCGGAATGGAATACATGTTCAAGCGATACGATTTACGATGGGTTGAAGTTAGGCATGGTCCAGAGAACGTCAATGCGCATTTATGCAGTCCTCTAACAGTTTCCCCAATTTTCCTGCTGTCGAGCTGTTTTTATTTAGATACGTGGTGCCAGCGCCGCTGATTGGGGAAACTGAAAGGTGGTAGATAATGTTGCAACTAATTTATCGATATGTCGAATATCGTTACCCTCAAGGTTGTTCGATCGGGCGCGGCTATTTAGTATAACACTTTTACCAACATAGAGACATTTCCAATTATTCAGTACTTAGTCCTTGGTCCCTGGCCACTGCATTTCGTCGCAATAGTGAACACCTGTACCTCGCGCAAAACAGGGAGCGAGCGACTCGGGTTGCAGCCGTAAGTGATAATGACGGTCCCGAGACCGCGCTCAGAAACAACGGCAACGGCCGCTAATTGGCTGATAATTCTTTGATAGGGCTAGCCAGGGCGAAAGGATTCAAGGTGATTTGTCTCAGGTTTTTAAACGAGTGTTACCATTCAAGCCAAGGCCCGAAGCCCCGAATAGGTAACCTCTTCTCCAAGACACGTGCTGCACCCCTGGCGACCCTTTCCGGATTGACTGTCGAGCTGTTTGGGAAGTGTATAATATTCCTTACTCTATGCAAACAGGTCTCGGTGAAAAAGCATATGATGGCTTTGCTCGGTTCCGGATGCCCACGTCACGCTGATTACCTCGGGGCCGCGTAATATCCCATGCGAAGTTATCATAGCCACGATAAAAATACTCGTCGTCAGCTTAGAATGTAGTACGTACGTTGTATTAACAATAAGACCTTTTGGCGGACTGGCCCCTTTCCCGAAATCCGAACCGTGATAAGAGCTTATAGTCAAGTAGAAAAGAAAAATGAAGCCGCTACAAGCGTTATGGCTCAAGCGCGGGGTAGGTTATCGCTTGTCTCAAGAAGCGACTTTACCTAGGACTTCTATTATCAGGTGACGCTATCCAAGGGACAGTTGTAACACGTCGCGTAACTGTTTGAGTACGTTGCTATCAATTCTGTCTCTTGATCCCATAGGACTAGTTTTACCAGTCCACAGCTTTTCTACTACTCATTCATGATAACATGACCAGTCCTGCATAGACACCAAGACACATATCCTGCTCTTAGAGGATGAATTTGGTGCGAGTTACAGAGCTGCCTAAGAATACCAGAAGCTGGTAGGACTATAAGCATGGTGTTCCCGACAGAGTGGTCGGGTTCAAATCTTGGTCGCGTAGGGCAGCATATGTTGCATCACGAAGAAATTGGGTTTGCTAGTCGTCAGTAAGGGTGACCCGATAACGACGACCGTGTACTGGGGTTTCCAGAAGTCTTACGGTTCTTACCTAAACGTATAATTTGGTCCCGGTCGATCTGGTTACGGAGCACCAAGAGTCCGGGGTTGACATTCTATTAGCCGTAAGCAAGCCCGGCGACTGTGGGTGATCGCGAAATGCGGCTGCTGCGAAGCCGAGCCCTATGGGGCCGAAAGATGCGGATCGAGAGCGGAGAGGTGAAGGCAAACAAGTGCCTCATTCCCGTGTTGTCGGCTATGTAAATCACATTCATGCCGAACAATAATCAGCTTTGGCAAGGACCCTGATAAAGTATTTGGCTGCACGTAATACAATTATGCAAACTTGTTTTATCAGAATTCTTGATCGCTGTCTCTTTCTGCATTGTCGAGTCACGTTTTCCTACCGAATGAACTCCGGCGACCGTTGGAAAACTATCTTACGGATCGTCACCGGCGCGGAGAGACGTCATGTAACATGTCGGTGATGCTTTGTTGTTTACTGCAGTATGCTCGCAGTCGGGAATAGTCGCCAGCAGTCTCCCAATCCCTGAACAGGAACAGGGTTGCTCGCCCACTCCGAACTACGGCCACTAGCACCGTAATATGGACCTGATAGACTCTTAGCAAGATCTAACACTTTAGTAAGAAATCAAGTACAGAAAATATTAGCTACTGCTAAGACAGAAACTCGGCTCACTTGGCATAAGCGGGAGTGCCCCATCTCTCCAGCGCCCTGCGTGTCAATCCAAGGGCGCACGACTCCACAAATGCTCACACCCCACGATGACGGTGGGCAGATCCCTGCGTCTCTCTTGATTGAGATGCGTCTCTTATTACCAAATATGAGTTGAGGGTATGACTCTTTCGAGAGGAGCCGTCTCCTGCGTAGACACAGCGGTACTACTGCAGCGTAGTTACGCCGTCTGAATCAGTCATCTATACTAGCGATTTACCTCCTTGCACAGCTGCCAAGGCCATCATCGAATGCTGACCGCTATCTATACTAGTTGCCTTGCCTATCGCTGGATGAACCACTTACACTAGAAGTCCATGGTTCGTCTCCATCCACCCTTGGACATCTAGCCTTTTAAAAACAGCGAAACTAGCCCCTTACTCATCGGCTCGTTCTCTTCGACTTTCATGATTATTATTATTATATGCTTGTATGCAGACTCGTCCGATTGCGCCCCGATCTGGTGAGTCGCGTGTCCACAGGACGCCCTTCGTGTTCATTCTTGATCGTGGTGGGCTGCCCAGCCGGTGCAAGCTTCTAATAAGGCAGCCGTAACTGCCCACAAGTCCTTGTGCCCTTTGAATGACAACAATCCCGGAAGACCTGAATGAGGATTGTGATATCATGGATTTTGTAAATTGGGATGCCGCAGCGGCGAGTACAGGCTTCGACTTGCCGACGACTGCCGAGGGCGCGGAGAATCCTACTGATGTAGTCCCGGCTCTAGCCCCGGACCTATCAGAGGAAATGGGGCTCGTCTTTGGCGATGTCGATGGGGACGATTGGTCCTACTGGGCACTTCAACATTATGAATCTACCCAGCTGCAACAGGAAGTTGATATCCCAACATACCCGGATCCGGACTCCGGAGAGATATCTCCCGGGACCGCTCAGTTTTCGTGGGAGACGCCGGAGGCTCCTTGTACTAACTGTGCCCGATGGACCTACCAGTGCAAGAGAATCAGAGAAGGTAAATACAAAGGTTATTGTACTAGTTGTGTTGCACTTCGGAGACAGTGTAGCTTCGGACCCTCGACCAACACCCTCGCTTCGGAGGGCAGCGCTACCTTTCCTGCGAATCCCTGGCCCACAATGGGTGATAGGCCAGAGACCTCTATCCTTCATGAAGATGACCTAGCTGCCATCACCAATCCACAAGTCTCAGCGCCGCAAATGACAGCCATAGCGGAAGTGACCCCTTTGTCACCACGCCCTCAGCATCCGCCCAAGATTGGTGCTCGATTCTCCCGTGAATCCGTGAAAGTGCTCAAGAACTGGGTTGTGACGCACAGCCATCATCCATATCCCACAGACGAAGAAAGGGAGAGTCTACAGAAAATCACTGGGCTGAACAAAACCCAGATCACCAACTGGCTGGCCAATGCCCGCCGTCGAGGAAAGATCCAGCCTACGCGAGCAACGTCGCCGCATGTTGGTCGAGGATATGCCCAAGCTATTGATGTCCCGCAACGAAGGGGCACACCTGGCTTATTCGAAAACATGAATCCTCTGCAGCGTTGGGCGAACTCTCCCCCTGAAAACGAACCTGCCTCGGTAACCGCTATTGCTCGCGCCGTATCGGCTTCTGGTTCTTTCTCAGCAACATCAGGTTCTGGCCGCACTAGTCCCAACGTATGGAATTTCTCAGATGACGGGTCCAGTAGGTCCCTCTGCAACCAGTCATCGGCGAGCAGTTTGGGAACTTCACACTCTAGTGGCGGCTCTTTTGCGTCAGCTTTCTCTGGCCAGTCCCGTGGCTCGTCTATTCCGTCATTCGTCCGAAGCAACCGTGGCCGGCGGCGAAGGAGGCGCGCACCGCCAAAACGCGCAGACGAGCAGCTAAACCAGCCACTCAAGACTTTCCAGTGTACTTTCTGTACTGAGACTTTTAGGACTAAGCACGACTGGCAACGCCACGAGAAGTCGCTGCATCTATCCCTCGAACGGTGGATTTGCTCTCCGGATGGCCCTCGAGCTGTCAATCCTGATAATGGGTTAACTAGTTGCGTCTTCTGTGGCGAGGAGAATCCAGACGACGCCCATATTGAGTCACATAACTTCTCTGGATGCACTGAACGGACCCAAGAGGAACGAACATTTTATCGAAAAGACCACCTTCGGCAACATTTACGACTTGTTCATAATGTTAAATTCCTTCCTTGGACCATGGACAAATGGCGGGTGACATCCCCTGAAATTCGATCGCGGTGTGGTTTCTGCGGTGTCGTTCTTGACAGCTGGACTACTCGAGTCGACCATCTCGCCGAGCACTTCAAGACCGGTAATACCATGGCCGACTGGAAGGGTGACTGGGGTTTTGACACGCCCGTTCTGCAGATGGTAGAGAACTCAATTCCTCCTTGTAAGCTCAGCGTAAAACTATCTTTACTTCTAGGTATCTGACCCTTTGCAGATTTAATTCACGACGAGCGGCAATCGCCTCTGCCTTTCGAAGCTAGTCAGCCATCGCCTGGTTCTCCAACTAATGCATATGAGCTTCTGAAAATGGAATTGCAATGGTGGATCACTAATAAGACAGAAGAACTCGGTACGCCTCCCAGCGATGCAGAGATTCAGCACGAAGCTTGCCGGATCATCTATGGCGCTGAAGTCATGCTAAAAGGTGTTGGGATGACCTCCTCATCATGGCTTTGTGATTTAATCACGTCGTCTGAAGAGGCTAAACGTCAGGCCGCGTTCAACCCGCGAGCCCCGGGTTCCAACTGTTTATCGTCCCTTCGCATTAACGGTAAATCCGACATATTTGAAAACTGCGAATTCGAGAAGGAGTTGCAAGATTACGTCCAAGCTAAGTTGTTATTGGGCTTAACTGCCATGGATCACGAGCTTCAGGACGAATCGTGCCGTATCTTAGGTAGAATGGAGGAAAGGTCGAGTAATCCGTCCGAAGCGCTTGCCAATTGGTTCATTCGCATGATCAACGGTTCATCATCCTGGCTTCAGGATTTCAGACAACGAGCACGTCTTCCTCGAAGCGAGGATGTTGGCGACGCATATAAACGATCGACTGACCCGAAGACAATTGATTCCACTATCCATAACTACAGTCGCCTTGAGGCTGAGCTCGGAGAATACCTTCGGCTTCAGAGGTCGATGGGCAATGAGCCGACAGATGCTGGTTTGCAACGCCAAGCAAGAATCATTGTTTACGAGTATGTATCCCGAAGAAGTTTTGCCCTTGCGTGCCCCCGCCCCTACTCTTTGTTAGCCATGATCTGCAATATCTTAACATCTAACTTGAAATAGGGTCGACGATGAATGGAATCAGACAGCAGCGGACGATAAAGAATGGCTCGAACACTTTAGAGAAAGACACCCTCCTCAGTCATCTCGCCCAAGTCCGGGCTCTAATAGTTCGCCATCAACAATGAGACATCCTTCTACCACCAGCCACTCGACACCACTGGATCCCAGCCGGTCGGGTAAATCCCCTCAGACGAACAATAGCCATTCTCCGGGCGGATCCAGCTCAAGCTCGATAAAACCAGGCGCAAGATTTTTAAACGATGCGAACTGCTTCCGCCGTTTGGCGAAAGACCTCAACCGCTTTGTGACGGCGACCATGTCACCCAACAACCCCAACCAGCACGTGCCCACAGATGACGAACTGAAACATCAAGCGCGATGGATAGTATATGATGAGTGAGTCAAACCATCCTCCCAGAGATCAGTCTTACCCGTACTGACAGAATCTTAGCGACGACCCATTCAATCAGACAGCAGCGGATAATGCCGAATGGCTACAGAGATTCAAAATTGACGCGGGAATACTCCCACCAGGTTCCGGTCCAGGTCTAGGTATTTGGTCCGTGTCATGGAACATCAAAGACGGCGGTACAGGCTTCGAGCCGCCATACGTCGCGCCCAACCCAACAGCGATTCTGGAGCCGCTCCACGGGAACCCACAGATCTACCTCCGCGACGACGCGAAGCCCTTCGAGTCCGAGGCTTCTACGGCAAACCACTTCCTGAAGACTTTCACGCAGCGATACCCGGCGCCCGCCAAGATCTTCTGCAGCCGCGAGCTCGAGAACGGACTGACGGAATACGTCAAGCGCGAGCTGCTGAAGACGGGGGTCTTCCCGACCGACGCGCAGCTGCAGGCGCGGGCTCGCGACATCATGAGCATGCAGAAGACGCCTTGCGACGACCCCGACCTTCTTGGCAAGTTCAAGGCTGCCCTCCAAGGCAACTTACCTGCGCAACAGCAACCACTCCCTGTGGATAACAGCTTCGCCTTTGATTTCTCGACGAGCATTCCCGCTTCGATGCCGACGACGACCTCCGCACTTTCGGCGGGGTTGGCTACATCGTCTATGCCTTCCCTTGACCCGACGCTTTCTGTACCGGCTGCGGAACCTTGGTCTACGGAGATGGACCTCGACTTGAACTTTACAGAGCAGGAACTCAACGATATCCTTACGGATGTCAGTTATGGACTTGGCGATAACACTGGTGGAGGGCCCACCATGCCCATTTGATTGATGAAGAGGTTATATTGACGTTTATTTATACGAACTAATCTTGATACCATTGGGGAGAAAAATCACAGGCGGGTTTGTATCAGGGACTCGGGCATGATACAGTTCACTCTTTAACAGATCTGTATATACCAATATCCATAATAAAAATGTTAATAATCATATGTGTTCTCGTGACCCGGCGATGCGGCGGTATCTGAACGGTTCATGTAAACTAATAATAGGAAACCCAGCCATAGACCTGCTTATCTAGACGTCGAAGCAAACGCGATCCAGTCTAGCCCTAAAAGACAGTCTTATTATGCGGTCCAATGAACTTCAAACGTAGGTGTGAGTTAAAGTCACATTTTGACTATAACGCTGGGTTCCAGAGGTAGGAGATATTACCCTTTTCAGCGATTTTTTTCACAGCTCCGTCAATCCTCCGACAGCGCAATAATCCACTAATAAGATCCTCTTGCAATGCCGCGCGGTCAATGCCAAGTGACAACGCGCTGAGTGCCTTCTCATCGATGAGGCGGTACGTTATGAAAGGATTTGTCCGTTTGATATATTCCATCCTTGAGATGTAATCGTATCGGCGTCATGTATAAAGAGAACTATCCGCTCCTTAGCAGGGAGAACGATGTACATTGTTGTGGTAGATAGCCTCACTGTGGACAAGAATCTGAATCGATCCTCTACAGTATCAATCTCGCAATGGGTTTACGAAAGATGTTTGGGACTCTCTTGAGTCTGGCAGCAGTGGTGAGCTTCGCCTCGGCGTGGACGAACCCGATCCGTAGTCCTGGTGGATCTGATCCCTTCGTGACCTACAGCGGAGGCTACTACTATCTCATGACGACATCATGGACGGACGTCGAGATCGCCCGCTCGACAACCGTCGCGGGTCTCGCGACGGCCACGAAAAAGGTCATCTACACCAGCACCGACAACTCGCGCGACGCCAACGTCTGGGCACCTGAGGTCCACTACTTCAACGGTGCCTGGTACGTCTACTTCACTGCTGGCAACCCGGATAATCTCGACGGTCAGAGATTGCATGTCCTGAAGGGTATGAGCCACCCCTTTTTCTCTTGTCATGTCTTCATTTCTATAATCGCTTGTTTCTCGCTAACACGCAATGAATGAAAAGGTGGCGCTACGCCCTGGGACACATTCACATATGTCGCTCAGCTGACGGACGAGTGGGCGATCGATGCCTCGACGCTCCGCACCAGCTTCGGCGACTACCTGGTCTTCTCGTGTTTCCACGGGGTCTCGGCGCAGTCGCTGTGCATCCAGAAGCTCGGCTCGGACTACACGTCGCTCACGGGTTCGATCAGCGTCATCTCCCAGCCTACGGCATCATGGGAGACGGTGTCGGCACCAGTCAACGAGGGGCCAGCGGCGCTGTACTGGGGCGGCAAGACATATCTCGCTTTCTCAGCCTCGTACTGCTGGTCTCCCAGCTATTGTCTGGGCCTGCTGACTTGGGACGGCGTGACGAATCCCACGAGCGCCAGCGCCTGGACCAAGTCCTCCGGCTGCGTGCTGTCTTCGGCCAACGGAAACTACGGCACTGGCCATAACGCGTTCTTCCAAAGCCCCGATGCCACTCAGACTTGGATCGCGTACCATGCCACAAGTAACTCGGCTGGCGCATGCGACGATAGCCGGTACACGATGATTCAGCTCCTAGGCACCCATAGTGATGGTTCGCCAAACTTCGGTACACCGGTTGATTTCTCGCACGCTTATAGCGAACCTAGCTCATAGGTGGATGCTGGGTGTCTTGGTCCAGCGCTGACCGACGTGCTTGTGATTGACGACGACATACCCAATATGGAACTCGTTTTTGTCATACTTACCTGCCTTACTAAACCATACAATTGTTCGAGGTTCTGAGTATAGTAACTACGCTGGCAAAGTGGCTAATTGATACAATTTTGATATATTTCTCATTGATATAAAAAAATTGGCGCATGCAGTAGTCGGTCGCGTGCTTAGAGGCCGAGAATCACATGTCCTTCTCATCGGGTATTATAAGCTTGTACTACAACCCGGTAGATTTTCATCGATTATGCTGTGTTACTTCATTAGCCCTGACTAAGGTGGCTTGGGGCTTCGTCATTGGCGGGGGTCCTCCTCCGGGGCCGCCATCCTTCACGTACTACCTACCTACACACCACGATACCTACACCTTGAAGCGTATGTTATTTTATTACTTACAGCATTCATACTATATGCGACAGAATAGTTTGATTGCTTTGTTTTTGCATACACCTATATACGCTCGTCGAAAATTTATTGTCTGCCTAAGATACCCGCCGTCACCATGGTACAACGAACCCCTCTTATGACCCCGCAATCCAGTCGTAACTCAGCGCTAACCACCAGCCGCCCAGAGCTCTGAAGCACGACTCTACACGTTCTCCCAGGAGACGAGGGACCACCTGCGCAAATTCAGACTAACTACCTCCCGTGCCACCGGCCCGCAAGCTGTTATTTGTATGTACGTCTCCACCGACACGACCGGCGCTGCCGTTTACTCTACGAGACGAGCTGACACATCTTTGCGCCGGCGACAGACTTGATCGATAAGAAGACGCACGAGCTTAAGCAAGATGAAGACAAGGTAGTCTACAAGTCTCTCGAAGAGATCGCCGAAGACCTGCCTGACAATTCGCCGCGGTATATATTGCTTAGCTATCCGCTAACGCTCGTACGTGCTTCCTCCCTTAATGTTCTCTCCCGCCGCTGGGCCTGGGGGTATATACACGATAGTATTTAAATAAGATAGATAATGATGCGGAATTGTCAGTCGCTAATGCTCGATGCAGCCATCTGGTCGTCTTTCTGTCCCCTACGTCCTCCTATACTATATGCCCTCGACATGCAATGCAGAAAGCCGTATGATGTACGCTGGCGCGAAGGAACTATTACGAAACACGAGCGAGGTCGGAAAGGTCATCGATATCAAGAGTGCCGATGACCTAGAGGAGATTCCAAAGAGGCTAGCCGTGGAATAAAAGTAACGATTAAAGATCGAGAGTCTGGGATCGGGGGGTATGCAGTTTACAGGAATGTAGACTGCTGGCCTAGGTATTGGCGCTTTAAAGTGCAAGGGATGAATATGAATCTTGATTGCGGCCTAAGTCGACGCCAATGGTTCTTGATGGTGGCGATCGCCAATAAGCTCTTATCCGAGAGCCAGTAATGGGCATACATGGAATATAGATTTCCCACAGTTTGTAACTTGGTTGCCTTCTCTCATTGGCGTAGTGAACTCTAGTCATCTGGTAGAACTTCTTCACCAATCTCCTTAGCCAAGCCCTTGACGACACGCTTGAGTGCCTTGCAAGCTGGGCTGTCCGGGTAATGGTCGAAGAAGCTTTCACCGTAATCGCAGGCTATCCCTATCCTCGGGTCCAGAGGTACCTCGCCTAAAAATGGGATGCCCATCTCTTTCGCCAGCGTCGCGCCACCGCCTGTCGTTGCTTTGAAGATCTGGCTCTCGTTCGTGCACTTCGGACACACAAACCCGCTCATGTTCTCCACTAAACCAAGCACTTTGATTCCAGCCTTTCTGCAGAAGTCGATCTCCTTTCGCACATCGAGCAGGGATACTTCCTGTGGCGTCGTGACCATTATAGCGCCATCTATCCCACTCTCCTTCAAGAGATTGTTGACGCTGAGATGCTCGTCACTTGTGCCGGGCGGAGTGTCGACTAGTAGAAAATCCATGTCGCCCCACTCGACCTCCTTGAGAAACTTCTTGATGAGGCCGTTCTTCTTGGGCCCGCGCCAGATGATGGCGTCGTCACGGTTCGGCAACATGAACTGAATGCTCATGACGCCGAGGTTGTCAGTCACCCAGACGGGCGACCAACCGGAGTTGCTGATGTGGATGGTCTCATCCTCGACACCCATCATCTTGGGGATGCTCGGCCCGCAGATGTCGGTATCCATTATGCCCACGGTGCGCGCCTCGTCCGTCGCGAAGGCGTGCGCAAGCAGACTTGTGAATGTACTCTTGCCTACACCACCCTTGCCGGATAGCACGAGGACCTTGTGTTTCACGCCGGCCAGCCGAGCCGCGATAAGCGGGAGATCTGGGTCCGGCCCTTTAGGCGCGCTCGCGCAGATGGCCTGGTTCGGGCATCCGGCGCACGAATCTGCCTTGCCGGCCGTCTCGGATTCGGGGCCGGGACAGTGCTCGGGCTCGGGCGCCACGAGCTGCGGCCGTGCTTTCAGCGGGTTGTCGATGACATCCTGAACGGGCTCTGGTTCTTCCAGAGATGGCGCCATTGCTCTTTTTCTCTAGAGCTTTGTTCTAAAGAAACAAACTGGCAGCCGTTGAAATATGGTTGCTTCACAGGGAAGAGGGTAGTACCCCCAGAGGGCCCCAGGTGTGTAAGAATATCCGACGATGGCAGCGAGTTCTTGCTTATAAATTCAACGATAGCGCAAAAGCAACCGTTCCATAGCGGGGCTTTCTTTTTTTATTGACGGCTGGATTAGATTAGTCCTGGCAAAAACTTCGTTTACCTTTCAGTATGCTCTAGACTCTATCTAGGATTCATCTGAAGTAAGCGACAGCGTTAACACACTTGTTCCAATGCAACGCACATTGACATGAATTGTTCTGGAAGCAGTCCGTTGTCGGCACAGAGGCACTGTTTGAGTGGCGATAACTAGCTGATAAAGCCTCAACCACGACGTCAGCCCAACCAGATGGAGGGGTCGCGTCAGGGTACACAGCTTTGGCGGGGAAGCAGGGGAAGACCTGGTACTGGTGTCTCGCTTTAGTTGCTGCAGAGACCCAGCAGAAACCCAGGAAATGTTTAAACAGCGGGGCGCATATCTGAGGTCTGCCCGCATTAGGTACCTACCCACTAGAGAAGTCGCGTTACGCGCTAGGAACGGAACTGATTACTTTCGCATCGACGAACTCCAAAACCTGATTCTATGTTCTCTTTTTCGTAACGCTATCTCAACCATACAACTACGTTTCGACTAATGATACGTTTTGAATTTCTCGCTGGCATCATTAGCAACTCAAAAATATAAGCTTCGCTTACATATCTTCCCAAGGAGTAACTTCAAACTGTCCGCATGTCCCAACTCCGATCATGTCTTCCCCTGAGCATACTCAAGCTCAGCAGCCTGTGCGAACATCTGTAAACAACCCCCACCCCGACAACAACACAAACGATGATGGTAGCCTTGATCATGGCCACGACCACAACCACGACCATGACCTTCTGCAATCACTCAACAAACTGTCTCTGTCCACTTCTCAGCAACCTCAATCGAATGCGCCATCGAAGCCTGCTGGCGAACAGCGACGGTCTTCCACTTCCCCAAACACGAGAGCACCTCTCCCCAGTCCGTTAACGAAGGCAAATCTCAACGGAATAGCTGCCGATGCTCCAGCTTCAAGCCCGGGGCTAATTCGCAAAGCATCTATGAACTCTCTTCACTCGGCTAATGGGGGAACACCGAGTCGTACAACTTCACGCAGGGGCAGTTCAACCCCCTTCCTCACCCCGACTGTCGCAAAGTTTCCGGCCAACCCACTCGCGAGCCATGGGCAGGCCGTCGAGGAGAGGGCCCCGCGCACGGCTGCTTCAGTAGCAAGCCATTATCTCGTCAAAGAGCTGGAAAATTGGCACAACATCGCCTCAGACGAGTCTGCCGAGACTATTGTGATTCTACACGACGACTGCTACGGCCACCGCTACTCAAGACCGCGCGCATCGAAGAACTTACTCAGCACCATCGTAGAGCGGCCTGAGAGGATCCAGGCTAGTATTCTTGGCGTTTCAATGGCATATGTACGGCTGGGCGAGAGACATTGTGAAGGAAAATACCCTATTCACCCGAGCCTGGACCCCAAGACGCTTCCTGGCATTCCGTTTCGCATTCACAAGACCGCGCGCAAAGTAGCTATTTCATCCACCGTGGTGACGAATGTGCACGGTACCAAATGGATGGAGGAATTGAAGATCATGTGCGATTCGGCCGAGGCCAAGCTTGCGCTCAATGGGAACGAGCTCCGACGGCCTGAAATGAACCGAGGGCCTGATGCAGAAGCCCCGCCGAACTTTCACCAGGGTGATCTTTACCTATGCGCAGAGTCTCTTGATGCGTTTGAGGGAGCGTTAGGCGCCGTCTGCGAAGCCGTCGATGATGTCTTTTCTACGTCACCTCACAAACGTGCCTTTGTTGCTGTACGACCACCCGGGCATCACTGCTCCTCCTCGTTTCCCTCCGGTTTCTGCTGGGTAAACAATGTCCACGTCGGCATTATGCATGGAATTTTGAACCATGGTTTGACCCATGCGGCTATCATTGACTTTGATTTGCATCACGGTGACGGCTCACAGGCCATTGCCTGGCAACACAACAAGCGTGGCTTAGCCAAAAATGCTGCCGCTTGGAAAAAGACATCAATCGGGTATTTCAGCGTTCATGACATCAATTCATATCCTTGCGAATACGGCGATGAAGAGAAAGTCAAGAACGCTAGTCTGTGCATTGATAATGCTCATGGGCAGAATATATGGAATGTGCACTTACACGAGTGGAAGTCAGACGTGGAATTCTGGAAGTTTTACCGTTCCAAGTATTCCATTCTACTCGAAAAGACTCGTAATTATTTACGGTTGCAAACTGATCGTTTTCGAGCCGCCGGTCAAGTGCCAAAAGCCGCCATCTTTCTATCTGCCGGGTTTGATGCAAGTGAGTGGGAGGGTGCTGGGATGCAACGGCATAAAGTAAATGTGCCCACAGAATTCTATGCTCGGCTCACGAGAGATGTAGTGCGGGTTGCGTCCGAGGAGGGACTTAGCGTCGACGGACGTGTCATTAGCGTTCTAGAGGGCGGTTATAGTGACAGAGCTTTATACTCTGGAGTGCTCAGTCACTTGAGTGGTTTGGCAGGAGACGAATCCATGGTACCCAAGGATGAAGGGTCATATGCCTTCGTACACGAGATGGGCGATAAAGCCGGACCTTTTAGTAGACGAAGCACTCTAAACGAGAGCGATTTGAAGTCCTTGAAGTCTTTTGAATTCCCGTATGACCCGAACTGGTGGTCTATATCTGAGCTCGATCGCTTTGACGCTGACAGAGTAGCTCCCCCGCCAGAACCTAAGAAGCCACGGACTATCACGCCAGGAAACTATTCATCACCAACGCAATCGTCAAATGCGAAGATGACAGAGGTGGCTAAGATTCGCCGTAGTCTGTCGAATCAAACAGCTCCTCAGACGATTATTGCTAGGTCGCCGACACCACCACCACCTGATGTTCCTTGGACCATTGCGGCGCACGAGTTGAGCAAACTCCTCATCCCGAATAACCGACAAGTCGACAGCTGTACGCACTCAGAGCTTAATACCGAGGCTACGAAAGCTAGGAAAGGTCGTCAATCTCTTCATATGGCTGCGAGCGACAAGAGCGACGCCCCAACTGCTCCCACAAGAATGTCTCTTCGTGAGAGGAAGCCCGTCAGCTATCTAGAAGAGGATGATATTCCATCACGGCGCAAGACTGTCGGAGGACCAGCAGTTCTCACCACATTAAAGGTACGTCTAGAGCACCAAACATCGGATTGTATACTTAAGTCCTTCCAGGCGTCAGCTCGTGGTATTCCATCGCAAACCGAAACAAAACAACCACAACAGGCCAATAGAAGGCTTAGCGCAGCCTCTTCTCTTAGTACTATTGCGGATGTCCAAATGCCTAGTAACGCTCCCACTCGACCGAGCAGCTCTTTAAGTGTACGACCCACCTCTTCCATGAGCATCCGTACACAATCATCCACGGCTGTAAATATTAAGAGGGGTCGGCCGGCTGGACCTTCAAGGAAGGACAGCGGCAAAGCGCCTCGTGCACCTCGGAAGACAAAGCCAACTACGGTAAAAGTTGAAACGGGGTTCTCTTCCGCAACCACTCAGCCGCTACTCAACACCAACGATGGGAATGGCCCGTTGCCTCCAAGGGGTCAGGCGGCGGTAGCTGAAACCGGGAATTCTTCTACTGCAACTACTACTCCGACAGAAGTCGACCAGATTACTAGTGGAATGAAGAAGATTAAAATCAATGTCCTGACGAAGGAGCAGAAGGCAGCGAGGTTGAAAGCCAAAGCAGAAAAGACCGCAATAAATGACATACTCAAACCCAAAGAAGAACCCCCCTCAAATGAGCAGCCGCTTTCCTTACCAACCTTCACTGAAGCTGAGTTTAACCCAATATCCTCTGAGATCGGGAGCATCCAGGATCCTACTTCATCACCTGGAGTCGAAGCTCCCCCTCAGCCTGAATGCGCCACCCCTACCGAATGCAAAGTTGAACCAGCGATTCCGATGACACCAACTATTATAAGTCCCACCGAGCCAAGCCCATCTTCAACCCCCTTTACATCAAGCCCCCTGGTTCAGCCTCCCCTTGAACCTATCCAAAACATGGATCTCTTTATTCCCTATCAGCCTGATGGTCCTCCGGCAAATGCACTTCCTATTCAGAGGCCAGTGCAGATCCTGGAACCGAACACTGGTACTCCAGCCAAGCCACATCCCATGCAGCATCCCAGCTTGCAGTCTTACTCGGTGCCTGTGAGCCCGGTACGGAGAGGAGGGCATGGGTTTACTGCGACGTCCAGCATCCCCTTTTCCCCTGGGCCTGTTAGGGACATTCAATCGATAGTCAAAGACGACGTGCCTGTTCTCCCGCGACCTACAACTAAAACCGAAGACATCGACCCCAATACGTGGGATATTCCCGAGACGCCGGAACGCCAACATTGATTCTACCGCTTTCACTCTACTACCAGGGTGCCACTTCAGTTTTCCCTTAATGGGATACTGGTGAAGTTGGCCAAAGGGTTTTCGTTTTGTTAAAAGAGGGAAGATACAAGTCTCAGTAGCTAGGAGACCGAGACTAGGCGTTTGTTAAGGGTCTGTTAGCTTTTTCGCATTTGATAGACCAGATGTTCGTTGTTGGCTTCTAGCCTTGTTGCGCACGATACCCTTTTTACTGTTCTCTTACTATGCTAGCCCTTTTCCTTGGCTCCTTGTTCGTTTTCCCAGCCCATTCGGAACTGGATCCTGTATCGAGTAGAAATATCAATATCATGTGATTAAAAACACAAGGTTCGCACTGAACCTGAATCTGTCGGAAACGTATCACTGTTGTTGCCAAGATTGACTAGCTAGACAACAGAATACCGCCTGCCGTGAGAGATCTTTAATCAAGAAGCTAACTTGCGCACGCACGTTGCAAGTCTTGGATCGTCTGGTGTGAAGCGGCGTACCTGGTTCAGGCCTGATACGTAGTCGTCTAACCTGCTAAGATGTCGGTGGAGACTTCATGGGTCCAAATAGTCTAGCAGCCGTCCTTATCGCTATTAGAACAAGATATTGAAAGGTAAGTAACACAATATAAAGCAAGTAATCAACGCAAATTAGCATTATCTGCCTTGCAGCTAGCGTCTAACTGAGCATCTGGAAGTCTTGCCTTCATCAAAGTCGTCTCATCGTCAAGCAAAATTGTTTCCATACGCCGTGTGAACTGCTCTGAACTATTAGCCAGCATTTGGCGGCCTCACATACCGCTGGTCCTTTATACTCACAGCGTATTAAGATGATTTATCTAGTGAAATCTATCACATGCCATGGCTCATGAAGTAGAGCACGTTTATGACGGAAGGTGAAATCAACCTTCTGGTCATATGCCAAAGTTATTCGTCAACATTCATCTCTGAGCGCATAACCTTTTCCTCCGCATTTGGATTATGGACGGAAGGGGGTGGGCGCTCATTAGGGACCGGGTCTTTCCAGTCGGTCATGAGATACTGAGGCAAGAAAGTATCGAAGGAGACGCGCAGGTCGTGCACCTCTTTGATGAAATGAAGCCCGATATTGAGCTCGCACACAGTCATTGTCATCTTCATTCCTACCTCAAACTTTGCCAGCAGTTCGTCTTCAAAGACAAACTCCTCTTCTTCAGCACTGCTGAAGTCGACCTCTTCTGGACGCGGCATATTACTCCAACCATGCGCAATTATAGCTGGTCTGACCCGGATGAAACCAGCGGGCTTGAGCTTGCTGTTCGCTTTCTGCTCTACGAGTTGCTCATGTACCATCTTTATGTCCTTGTGGCGGGGTCGCTCGATCCCCAGAATTTCATAGGCCTTATCTATCGTGGAGATAACCTTGACAGAGGTTGGGTCAGTAGTCTCGAGGATTCTCTGCTTAATTTGCTTCGATTTCTCGCTCATCGACCACACGAGAGTAGCGTGATTAAATTGCGCGAAAACCTCAGAGTTTTCTTCTTTATCGAGGTGGTTTATCTGCCCACTGCAGAATAAGGAGCTAGCGGCCCGATTGAAGTCGCCAGGAAGTTCCAAAGCCAGCTCGTGTATGGAATTGAGTTCGATTGGGGCAATATCGCAGATATGTCGGGCTGCCACAATATCGCTGGTATATTCGGGGCATACATCCTGCATGAGAACATAGTTCAAGAAGTTCTTGATCAGGTCTGCAGCTATTCGGATGGCCACCCGATCACACATATACCAGTCCGTGATGGTCCGGGAGCTGCTGGACGCATTAGCCCACTGACAAGGGGAAGAAAAAAGAAAACGAAAAAGAAATTTTGCGAACGAGGAAACGAAATAGCCTCATGTGTAACTCACAGATATCCCTTGACGATTGCTGCGAAATCGACTTCCCACTTTTCGGCGCTACCAGCATCGTAGAAACGACTACCACGACCACCAACAAAGTCAACAGCAGTCATGGTGCGGATCTGTTCAGTATCTGCCTCGGCCATAGCGTCTCTATCAGTAGCCATGCCAGTAAACTGGCGTTGTGAGCTATCAATACCACCTAGGAAGAGGTATTTGTCGAACATGGCCGTACGTTGCGCGTCTAGACGCCGACGAGCTCGGAATCGTTGTATACATTCTTCAATGCGGCTACGGCAAGTTAAGGGAGTTTTCAGCATTAGTTTCTGGGTCAAACTCACTCAGGAAATGGTCGCAAGCTATATATATAATTGTATCAGCGCCAATAATTACTTATCGTGAAAGCTTTTACACTTACGGGTCGTAGAGCTTCTTCTTCTCCAAAGCTTCCATAGGCGTCATCGGGGTATCGGCATAGTACTCTAGGAGTCTGTGTCAGAAACTCAGTTTATGCACCTTGTTGGGATACTCACCCTCGAAACCGGTGATATTCTTGCGGCTCTTCGGGGCTCTCTTTGATTTCCTTTTTTCCTTCTTCTTCACTGTATCTTGACTATCCGCACCTTGCGCAGCACCAGTGGAAGGACCGTCAGGACCGGAGTCATCGCAGTCCGGTACACCTTCACCGGGTGACTCGCCATCTTCATCTTTAGTCACGCTGGCGCCATCCTCGACCCCGCAAGCTGCATGTAGCCCTGTGATGTCTTCTCCCTGAGAACTAGGGCCGGCGTCAGGTCTCTGGGGCTGTGCAATCTGCTTGGTGGCTATCACTGGCTCCTCGCTATGCTCGTTGAACGAGTCTGCAGGTAGCTCCGCCATCTCTCAAGCACTCTTGGCGTTCTGCCAGCGCAGGCTAGAGTCTATAAAGTTATCAGATGCAAATTAAGGCGAAGGCTAGGACACCAAAATGTAAGGCGCTATGGAGCGTGACTGAGATACGAGAAAGGGCCGGTCATGGACCAGCTAGGCAAAGGGGTTACCTACAATAGGCACAGGTACCAAGGACGATTCAGAAGTGGCGGAGGACCCAAGTGCTAATTGGGTGAGACTTAAGTAATTCGGGACCGCAAAGGAAGAGAATGGTCAAAAGGTTAATAACCAATCTGGGGCTTACGGCTGAGTGGGCGACGTGAACATGCTCAAGTGCCGGCTGAAGCAAAGAAGCAAAAGTAGAGTTAGTTGATAGGGGCCAGCGGTGACTCGAGGCGTGGCCGATCCACCCAGTTACCTATCACTCTTCCTAGGTCGGTTGGATGGGCTGTTGCAGATTGTATATGAGGTTTAAAATCTGAACTAAACTGTCCCAAGAGTAATATGCAAAAATGAGGCAGAGAAGGAGAGGTAGGTAGGTCGGTAGGAAGTAGGTAGCAGGCAAGGGAGAGGCAAACAAACTGCAGATAACCTTGGAAGCTGCAAACATCAGCTAATTTCATAGGGCTGGAGCAAACACGGATGGTAGTACATACCTACATACTAGATAAGTACTTACTTAAAGTGCACTTCGTACCTACCTAGGCAGAGGTTAAGAGGCAGATACCAACATGCAGCTAAGGTAATAAGCAGTTGCCAACGGAGAGTGAGTGAAATAACACGGCATCGCCGGCGGTAACATGAGAGCAGAGTTGGTAAGAAATCCTGCGCCAATATTAGGTAATTGGCAAAATATTGTCGAGTTGCCTGAGTTTTATTCATAGAACCTGAATCATTGGCACAGAATAGTCCAAACAATAAGACACCACGCCGTTTGAAGGCTACGTGCATGTAATCCAGGAAGCAAACACCCGTGAGTGTAGAGAGTAGGTATTTGGGCCACCTATAGCTGGTATTAAATTTGTTGATAGACAGGTACCTAATTTGGTAACCGCTACGCTTGCCACGATAGTCTCGCACATCATAAATTGACACACAGAACAGCTTGTGTGCAATTCTGCATGGTCTTCGCTGTGGGAAGCCACCGTCTGTCTTATTTGGCTCTACACGGACTGGGATTCAGTTGAGCTTCGCTCTCCGTAAAATCCAGGTAAAGGGAAACAATCAACATATGGTGACGAGGATTCAAAAGAGAGCCCACATGAAGGTCTCCGAAAGGACTGGAAGGACATATACATTGAGCCGGAAGAGACTTGTGGTAACTCCTCACCATTGTTAGGCTTTTCCATTTCCTATGGGCTAAGTAAGTATCATGATTGTGCCGTCTCCACCATGGCTGTGAAGTCGAGCTTTCAGGGTGTGCGCAGTGTCCATGGGTCAGTAGTAAGATCTCCGGACAAGACGGAGACATAAAGCACGGCCGAACGCTGTGGTTGTTGTTTCTTCTGTTAGGATTTGACGACGAGTAGACGAGGAGTTGTGGATTTACAGCTTTTAGGTGCAAACTTGCGTGGCGCACACCTTACGTGTGCAGCGTAGCGTCCTTCAAGGCAGAACGATAGGCGGCGTCTAGCATTCTCGAAGCTGAGCAGTGTGGAAAGCTGAGATGTAACCGTACCTGGTGGCGTGTGGCTGAGCTCGAATCCCGAGATTTCGCCACATCATCAGTGAGGTACAGCCTGCACCTACAGCTCCTCATTGGCCAGCGGTCAGAAGAGACCCTAGCCCCACGTACTTGCATAGTACAGCCTTTTTCACCAGACCCTTTTGCCACTACCAAGTACATGTCTCGTACCGCATGGGTTCCTTGAGCATCTCCCACTGCTGCGGTAGCTGCGGTCCGAGGCTTGCAGATGCTAAACTGCTCCTGTAATAAGGCAATACCGTACCCCTGACGTTTCCATTACTAGCTGACCTCGAAGGGTACTTGGTACTTGCCCAATGCTACAGTACCAGCTCTGATGCGTCCCTTCAGCTGGTTGGGTCATCTCCCCCCAATTCCAATACACAGAGACGGCACATGGTCCATGTTGGTGCGAGCGAAGTATTAATGCCGTCTTAACCACCACCCCTTCCATCTTCGCTTTTTCAAGATACGGTCAAATACTCCTCCTCCCAATACCCTTCACTTTGCCCCGGCCATGTGATGAATTCTGCCCAATAATTCCAAGTCACCAGGTCAAGTTAAAGTTTTGATTCGTTATCATCTGGAGTCACTCATTTAATTTGACTTTAATTGGGGAAACCCTACTGTCTGCCCCTACCTACGGCCCTTTATATTACGACACCTGTTTCCAGTACTGGCCGAGTCTCTCTCGTTTTCGTGTTGAGGACATGGCCACTTGCCTGAAGAGATCACTCTCATCACCAACAGCCATGTCGGCCACGCCAGAACTTCGCGAGTTAAAGCGGGTCAAAACCGCGCCAGCCAAGCCCAAAGATGTTCCCAAACACCAGGACTTAGTTGATTATAAGCATGCTGTTGCTGGGCAGTCAGTTGCATCCCCGCCTGAATACTGCATCCCTCTTGCTAATGCTGTGCCATATCCAGTGATGGCACAATGTGCGACGCCGGCGGCGAGCTTTTTGTCAAGCCTTGCACCCAGGCCGAGGTGGAATTCTACGAATCCGCTAAATATCACCCCGACTTTGCCGAGCTTATGCCTGTGTTTTGCGGCAGCCTTACACTGCTTAACACGACCACTGCCGCTTCGATACATCAACAGCTTCCCGGCCTAATCGACCAAGCCGAGATACCCAAGGGACTCAAGGACGAACTGAGATCCCACCTAGATCCAAGCGCGACACCAACGGCCGCCGACAAGGCTCGCTCAGAAGAACCACTTATAAAAAATGCGCCGAGCAAAGAGGGGCTTAACGCGGAAAATAAGAGGCCAGAGGCTAAAACAGGCCCAATCAAGACGGACCGCGCCATTGCCCTTTTGAACGCCTCCTATGGCTTCAAGAAGCCTAATATTATGGACACCAAAATGGGCCAGCAGTTATGGTCAAAAAACGCATCACAGGAGAAGAGAGAGCGCTTCGACAAGATTACAGAGAGCACAACACACAAGAGATTTGGCTTTCGGATCGCTGGCATGCAGGTGTACAACGGTACCCACCCCACATATACAACATCTGATGGACAGACGGAACCTTCTGCCAACGTAACGGGACCAAATGAGGAAGGTTTCATGATGTACAACAAATTTTGGGGCCGCGACGAAGTCAACGACTCAAACCTAGTGGAATCGCTCAAGCTATTCATTTTCAACGAGGCTGCGGGTATCGACGAGGACTTGGGTAAACTGGTTGCAGGCCTATTTGCCAGAGATCTCCGACGGGTCGAGGAAGTATTACAGAAGGAAGAGAGTCGCATGTATTCTTCCAGCTTACTTTTCGTCTTTGAAGGGGATGGACCCGCGCTAAGAGCCGCAATCGAGGAGGCAAAGGCTGAAGAGGCTGAAATGGAGCGTATGCGGACTGAGATGATCGCGTCGATCAACAAGAGAAGCTCCCCGCGAGCCGTCAGCGCTAACCTTAGAGTGGATAGTGGCATTGGGATGGACGACGAAGAGCTCAAGTTTGTTACGGAATCAGTTGCGTTTGATCATGGTATTGGAGAAGGAAGCGGGGACGACGACGAAGATTTCGACGAGATGTCGAACTTCCCTCACATATATTCTTTGAAGATGATTGATTTCGCACATGCTGAGTGGACTCCTGGCTTAGGGCCCGACGAGGCAGTGCTGCTTGGCGTCAGAAGCCTCGCTGAGATTTTTGAGGAGCTTTCCGACTAAGATCTAGAACACTGACGACCTGAAGCTTCGAATTATTTGAAATGACCGATCGAGACAGCTGGCGCTGGGGCAGGAGTCAGTGTCAGCAGCAAAAGCAAAAGCATCGTCAGACTCGGAGACACGGAACATCATATGTCCAGGGGAGGCATAGGCGCATAGGCGCATTGGCGTTTTATAATAGTCATCTGAAGTTTGCTGTATAGATACCCAATTTGTTGCGTTCTCCAGCATGCCATATAACGATAGAGGCTATTAGAGGGAGAACCACTTCTCATGGATGCCTACCGGCTACTACGACATTCACGAATAATGAAAAGGTCTCTGTTGCTATATATGACACTCATACTTGCCATGTTGGCTCGGCTATCACGAGTTCTTGTTTAGTAAGATGACGGGATGAAATGAAAATGAATGTGGTTTCCTAGTAGTGGCATGGGCGGCGCAAGAAACAACGAATACGGCGCATATAATGCAGACAGGCGGCATGTATAGCAGTGAAATGAATATAATATATTCAAAGCTTCATGGCTTTCATTGTAGCACCATGTCTCGAGCTCAAACTCACTCAATTAGTTCCTCATCTGTAGTTGAAATGCGTATCTAAGCTGAAGTAATCTAGGTACCTACCAGTAGTTGCAATTCCAGCCCCACCAAAAAGTTACGTAGGATTCTCGAAGCTCCAAGCTCCATTTCAAACAAGGGACAATCTTCACCTATCACTTCAACCCCACGCTCTCTCTCTCTCTCTCTCTCTCTCTCTGTCTCTCTCTCTCTTTCTCTTTCTCTTTCTCACGCTCCTGCAATGAATTGAACATGTCGATTCCAGGCTTGGGACAATTAGCTCCCACAGTAGGTTTTCGCTTCTTTTCTCACTTTTTCGAACCTCCCAAGCACATAAGCATGCCTCACTCAGCTAATCATCACCACCACAGGCTGCCCCAATAGCTGCTGCAGCTTCTTCAACGGCGTCGGCTCCCACGACAACACAAACGCTCGAACCATGCTGGGAGTACCGCTTCGAGGTGCCACACGGCTCGTCGTTGACCGTTAAGCTGGTCTCTGGCACAGCAGAGAAAGACGGCACCGAGCTCGCGCCCAACACGCCCTACACCTTCACCGCGACCAAGTCCAAGATCAACACTTGGCACGGCTGCACCCTCGAGATCACGGCGCCCTCCTCGGGCGCGTACGATGCGTACACGTCCGAGCCCACGTCCGACGAGACACCCATGGTCAGCTACCTGAACCTGCACTTTAAGCTCGAGTCTCTTCGCGCCGCCGCGCAGAAGTCGGGCCAGATGGGACCGCGCGTGCTCGTCGTGGGGCCGCCGAACGCTGGCAAGTCGAGTCTCGTGCGCACCCTCGCCTCTTGGGCCACGCGCATGGGCCGCCAACCCCTCGTTGTGAACACGGACTCCCGCGAGGGCATGCTCACGCTACCTGGGACCCTGAGCGCCGCCGTTTTCGCGACGCTCATCGACATCACGACAGATTGGGGCAGTCTACCCAGCAGCGGTGCTAGCGCGATACCCGTAAAGCTGCCCTTGGCATACTACTACGGGCTACCGCAGTCGGATGACAACTCGAAGTTGTTCAAGCGGCTGCTCAGCCAGCTTGCTATCGCGGCCACGTCAAGACTCGCCGAGGATATCGACGTCAAACAAGCCGGCATGCTGATCGATACTGGCGGTATTCCCACCGGCGCCAGGGCCGCCACGTACCACGACTTCGTCGCACACATTGTGGCCGAGTTCTCGGTTAATATCATTATTGTGCTCGGGTCTGAGCGTGTAAGCAGCGAAATGCAGAAGCGGTTTGCGGGACAGACCACAAGTGTCGGCGAGACGGTCACAGTCGTCGGTTTGGATAAATCTGGCGGCGTTATGGAGCGCGATGAAGCCTTCATGCAATCTATTCGCGAGTCGGCTATAAGAGAGTACTTTTTCGGTAACTCCAAGATGACTCTCAGTCCATTCACGCAGCAGGTCGACTTTGCCGCTGTGTCTATATGGAGGATTAATGAGGGTAAGTGTATTTATTATCAATATTGTACCGTTTCATGCGAATTGCGATGTGTCCGTAATATGTACTTCAATCGTGTTGTCATTCAACCTCAACGAAGATCTATGCCGTATATTTTTGCTAACGCACCTCTTAAAGCATCATCACAAGCATCTGCAGACGGTGGTGGCATCATATATGACGAAGGGGAGACACACACAGCAGACATGCTCGAAAAGGCAGAGCCATCTATGATGATGCAGAATTGTGTTTTGGCCGTAGCATGCGCCTCGGTCCATGATGCTCCAGACACTATACGCGATGCGAACGTTATGGGCTTCGTATACGTGGCTGACGTCGACGAGAAACGTCGCAGGCTGCGCATTCTAGCACCTGTCTCGGCGCGCCTGGGGGATAGACCGCTTTTATGGGGCTCATGGCCGGAACACATGGTCAACCTACTCATATAGCGAGCATTCGTGCTAATAATCTAATAGCCGGGACATTCATAATGATGTATACCAATGGGCTTTTCACGATTATCCACGGTTTCCTTTAGAGAACATATAGATAATCATTGGCCGGTACGGCAGGTCGGATCTCAAGGATTCCCCTGGCAAAACTTCGATGTTAGAACCTGGCGTTAGTGGTCAGTGGATACATCAATCAATGGGCTTCCTGCTTGAATTCATTGTTTCCTTAAATGTCAGATCGAAAGGTCAAGAATCAGATTCTATCGGTACACAGGAACAACGCGCAATGGGTTAGCAGGAAGACGATACAGATACCTGAATAAGAAGAAGCAGAGGAATCAATATGGTTCAATAAAAAGGAAGAGGACCAATTTCACAGGATTAAAAAAGAAAGCAAAGCAAACGTACAACACCACGGATTCGCTGGTCGTCACCGACCCAACTACTAATGCGGCGCTCACCGGCTTATCTATGGGAGAGCGGACGGGATCCCGAGTTTTCCGATGGCTATGGTCGTACGTGGAAGATTGTAACTTTACAATGTTTTATGACGCAGGAGGGAGGCAGTGGAGAGCAGTCGATGATGGATAGTCCAAATGCGTTGATGCTTGATATAAAACCTTCCTGTTCTTGTCGATGTGTTAGCTATCGAGTCAAGCCGTTTCCTCCTCCTCCTCCTCCTCCTCCTCCTCCTCCTCTTCTTCTTCTTCTTCTCTTCTTCTTCTCTTCTTCTTCTCTTCTTCTTCTCTTCTTCTTCTCTTCTTCTTCTCTTCTTCTTCTCTTCTTCTTCTCTTCTTCTTCTCTTCTTCTTCTCTTCTTCTTCTCTTCTTCTTCTCTTCTTCTTCTCTTCTTCTTCTCTTCTTCTTCTCTTCTTCTTCTCTTCTTCTTCTCTTCTTCTTCTCTTCTTCTTCTCTTCTAACCGCAGCGCTTCATATCTCAGGGATTGCGTTGAGCTGTGGCCGAATAACTATTGGAGGGTTGTGCTTGCTCGATAAATCTACATATGTCGCTCGAAGTACGAAGCTAGGCCTAGGGAAAAGGTCATATTATGTAGATCACGTCTTGCCCTAGAAGCAAATTAGTTATTATGCCGTTCTCGCAAGAGTAGCTCGAACTTTTGTCCAAGGTCGAGGCTCCTTCGCAAGGTGTAAGGTAACCCGGTAGTTAGCTGCCGCAGTAAAAATATCCCAGCAAGATGCGTGATATTGTTACGTTTCTTCGTTTAGAGAGGTTGGTCCTCGGATGGTGATACCCTTCAGTAACTAACGCCTTCCCAGAACAGGGGAGTGGGTGTGAGATATCGCACATACAAGTGGCTACTATTCGCATACTCGAGCTTGAGATGCTTCAAGGTCTCGATATTAAATATATAAGCTCTTCGTATGGCTGTCTTTTACTGGTTTGTGTTCTTACTTATCTCCTAAATAAAGCTGTGTAATATTTATATTCTACTTTTTGTTATGTTACGGTTAGTCAGAATGATCAGGTGAATACTTTAGCTGTTCTCTACAGCCGCTGGTTGGGGATCTTAAGATTGCTTCTTGCTTTCCGGAGCATATGCATTACGTTATCTGAACGACGCATACTGATACTTAGTTCTTCTGGTAGAATAATTTATTGGGGACAACCTTCCCTACTCTCCTTTTTGTATTTGTTCCTCTGGGCTCGGAGTCAGGAGGAGGAGCCGGCGGGGCTTGAGACGTTCCAAAGAGGAAGGACGACTTTGAATTTTATCCTAAGGGTTAATCTTTGAGCTGAATATATATAAGACCAATGTAAAGCTGTTAGATACAGGAACATGTACCTCTTACCAAAGACTCTCGGTTCTGATCATAAGCAGGTTTGCTAGAATTAACAAAATGGCGTCAGATACCGCAATGATAGATCTTACCAGTCTATAAAGCTATTGTATCAGCGCCGAAGCTGTGCTTTTAGTGGATTTATAAACTTTATGCCAAAGTGGCTCGCTCGGATCATGCAGTAGTTTAGGTATTATGTAATATGCTCCCTTCATCTCACTGCTAGCCAAACACAAGGCTTTGATCGGGGAGACAATTGTTGGCCACAAGGGTAGGGTAAGATTGTCCGTTCAATACTCGTTATCAGAGGCATTCGACGCGGCCGAACCCATATGTGAGAGTGTGATGGTGTAATGCACAACATGACTGCAGCTGATCTACTTCACGTAAGGTTGAGGGGGGCTGTGCCTCACTGGACCCTTATATTGAATGTTGAGCATCAAATCATATATCTTTGACCCTAATCATACTGTCAGGAACGTTATCGTAATTCGATTGACTTTTATAAAACTCTGAGGTGATATAATATTTGCGAAGAGGAGGTCTATGCTGCGGAACCTTTCAAGGTGTAGAATCTTTTCCCAGGTGGATAGTCATTAGCCTTACCTCAAGGTTCTATAGAATTTCGTCTTGGCTTTTGTTATACACTATCCTATCTCCCATTAGTAGGCCAGTACAGTACGCTTTAGGCTGCAATGAAATCGGATATATCCCTCGGGCGACTACCTGGTCTGGTTAGGTCGCTCACCTGGGAAGACTCGAACAGCAAGCGAGCATAAGCGTACCGACTTGTTGGGTAGGTAAGCACCGAATGCTACCTTGCCGTTAACCCACTTCCAGCCTGTCACATGCACGCCATGATACGTCGTATACAGCCAATGGCTGTAATATCAAAGAGCGACGAAGAATAGATAGGAGTCTGGGATGAAATCGTCCGTATTCTCTAAATTTCCACGGCATCTTTGTCATTCACCATGTTCCTAGTCTCGGAGCCCTAATGTGATATATTGTGGGTGATAGCAGCTTGTAGCCTAGGGCCTATGTGCTTTGCATACAACGTCTCCTTCTCCAACTTCAATGAGCCTGCTAGTTAGCAGCAGTCGAAGATAGGAAAAGCGATACTCAACATGAAGCGTTCTATAAGAGAATAATACTCTCCGTACTTCCCATGTGAGTTTGACCTAGACGTTACACAATCTAAGACTACCCCTACCAGTCTATTTGAGCCAAAACCAGCTGTGACAGAGACGAATTATCCTATAGCCCTAGATGTGACCTCGATAAGATACATGCCTGATTTCTCCGTGACATAGCGAGACCCGATAGCTTTATCGGCCGATGATAACCTCAACTCTATAGTCAAGTACCTGGAAGAGCGTAGGATCAGACTCAAGAGTGCCGTGATCCTGCAGGAAGTAAATAGAAGTAATCTAGTTCAAAGAAGTAGCTACGTTTATTTGTAAGGAAAACGTCTCGAAAAAAGAACAAGCGTTTTTAAGTGGTCATCATGTAAGAGCGCCACACGAACAAGAAACCAGCACTGACTGGGTTCGCTACATTAGTGAAGTATCGTCAACTACCCACCGGGGATTAGAAGCTGTTACACGAAGGCCGGGAAAAATTAATTGCCAAGGCTCACACATTCAGTAGTCCTAAGACTTCTACATCGTGATGAGATACAGAGACCCAAATTGAAGGAGATGATAATTCCTTGTCTGAGCGATCGGCAAGGCACGGCTTTGCCTACTGCTATTTAGAATGGGAAAGGAAGGACACAAGAACTTCTAGAAAGATAGTATGTAGACTAGCGTCCTTGGGATGACCTTGGCAGTATGTACGCCACCAACGATTCTTCCTTCTAGCCTACTGAAACGACCTCGTGATGGCGTTATCAAGCTCTGTTAGGACGACTTGGCCTGGGGCGCCAACACCGACTGCGATTCATCCGCCAGACGACGATATCAACAGCCTTCTCAGCTATCTTATCAGAGCCAATTCACCTGCCTAAAGCGGTAGGATACCGTGGCCGCGCGCGAGCTCGCTTCCTCTGCCCAGAAAGCTGAAGGAGCAAAGACTATGATGCCGAGAAAGCCAAGGCAGACGTATTCGGTGGGCAAAGTCTAGGCTGACCAGGTACGAGATATTGCCCGCAAAGACGGTGGCGGAAAAGTCTCTGTAGAGGGTGCGGTACAGCGCAATGCAGAGTAGGGCAGGGCGGTAGAGCAAGTTGGGTCAAAGGGAGGTCAAGATAGTCGTCCAGAAAGAGTCCGGGGTTGAACCAAATGGTCTGGAGAGACGATAAACATGGCAAAAGAACATCTGGCTGAAGAATTTGGCTGCTGTGATTGGACATGATATGCCACGAGCCAAGGCCCGTCGACCAGGTATCTTGTATGCGCCCAGACCTTGGCACTTTCACGTATCAATGGTTTCCACGCCGCTGGTCCTGTTGGCTTGTCGAGGGCAGACAGAGGTCGTGAGTTGCCGGGGAAGAGCCCACAAGGCGGGATTGTTATCCTCGTTTGGATTTAGGCCCTGGTTCTCTCTCCACCGTTGAGCCATTGGCGTGGTCTGGAGGAAGAAGGACGCTGTATGCCAATGTTTCTCGGCGGCCGATAAGCTCCTTAGTCCTAGTATGGACATATTCTCACGATTCTGGGTGGTGGCGAGTTGCATGACCGTATCCTTGAGGCGATCGAGGGCCCTGCTGTTGCACAAGGGCAACAAGTCCTCTGGCCTAGGTACAGTACAGCAAGCATGCTAATGCCAATGCCAACGCTATCACCAAAGCTACTAGGGTCGGAGGCAGAATGGGGGTAAATCGTTCATACCTATATAACTGGCAGTGCCGCTTTGCGCTCGCGCGTGTTATTCTACCGGTTTCCCTCAGTGCAGGTCGCATCCTCGTTGACTGGGTTATCTAAGACGCCCCCTTAGTCTTGGTTTTCGGTTTGAGACATAACATCGTCTCCACGATGGCGGGTAAGAAGAACCCCCTGAATTAGCTTCCTGGATTTTTGATCTCGGTCTGTATATTAACTTGGTATCTTCAGACACTCTGACTACCATCACGGCTGTCGCTGCCCCTGTGGCCGACGAGAAAGCTCCCGTTGGACATGTCGTAAACGACGTGACTGAAACAACCTACGATGAGGAAGGCCACGAGATCTGGCAGGGGCTCGTTCTTCCTACCGAGGAAGAGAAGTCGTCGCTACGCCGTGTAGCCGGAAAGATGCCCAACACCACCTACTGGCTGTGCGCCGTCGAGTTCGCCGAGCGAGCATCGTACTACGGCTGCAACCAAGTTTACAAGAACTTCATCCGTGCGCCTCTGCCTCTGCCTCCCAACGGACCGGGTACGGGCGCGACGTACCCCGGCAGTGACTTTACCGCCGGAGCGCTGGGTAAGGGTACTGCTGTGGCCTCGGCTGTGACCGAGTCGTTCAAGTTCCTGGCATATGCGCTCCCTGTTTTCTTCGGTTGGCTGGCCGATACCAAATACGGTCGCTTCAGGATGATCTGTCAGGGCGTCGCCATCTGTGGCGTCGCCCATATTATCATGATTATCTCTGCCCTTCCGTCGGTGCTCCAGTCCGGCAATGCCTTCGGCCCCTTTGCCTTCTCGCTGTATCTTCTCGCCGTTGGAGCAGCGCAGTTCAAGCCCAATATTTCACCCACGCTGATCGACCAGAGTCCGCACAAGAAGGCACATATCATCACGGATAAGAACGGCGAGAAGGTCATTGTGGATCCCGAGGAGTCCATCAACAGCGTAATGTTGTGGTTTTATCTCCTCATCAACGTCGGAGCCGTTTTTGGTATCCCCACGACCTATCTTGCCAAGCTTGTCGGCTACTGGGCTGCCTATCTCATTCCAACCATCCTATACTTGATGTTGCCACCCCTGTTGTGGTATCTGAACCCACGGTTAATCAAGCAACCCCCAGGAGGATCAGATCTGGGCAACGTCTTCAAGGTTCTTGGTGATATCTTTGCTCACGGCGGCCTGAAGAGGATCGGCCGATCTGGTTTTTGGGAGATCGGCAAGCCCAGCGTGCGACTCGCTGCCGGAAGCACCAAAAACTATGAATACGATGACGTATTCGTCAACGACGTGAAGCGCACGTTCCAGGCGTGTGCTATCTTCCTGTTCGCTCCCATCTGGCAGGTCAACGACTACGGCCTCGGCGCCGCTGCCAACGCCTTGACTGCGGGCTTGGACACTAAGGGTCTCCCTAATGATCTATTCGATAACCTGAACTCGGTTAGTATCGTTATTTGTAAGTATACCTTTAGTCTCAATGTTCCCTTATGGATCCTTCGATTGGGCCAATACCATGAGGAAGAAATGGAAAACGTGACTGACCAAGACATGTACAGTGGTCCCAATCATGAACCACCTCGTCTATCCCTTCCTGCGCAAAAAGGGCATCAAGTGGGGATCTATCTCCCGTATCACCTTCGGGTTTGCGCTCGGTACGCTTGGATCGATAGGTTATGGCCTCCTACAGTACTATGTGTACCAGACCTCACCCTGCGGTTACAACGCCTCGACATGCACAGAGATCGTGGCTCCAGGCGAACCAGCGCTGTCCCCTATCCCATATGGTTTATATGCTATCCCTGTTATAATTGGTGCCGTCTCAGAGGTCTTCGTTAACGTCTCGTTATACGGTATCGCGTATGCCATGGCACCCAAGAACATGAAGGGTCTCGTGGCATCCTTGAACCTCTTCAACAGCGCTATCGCCGCTATCCTTGGTCTGGCTGCCGCCCCTGCTATCAAGGATCCCAACCTGGTTTGGGTCTTCTTCGGCCCTACTATTGCTGGCGGTGTCTTGACTGTTGTTTTCTGGTTCTTGTTCCATCACCTTGATGATGAGGAGTTTGTTCTAAACACCGATTTCAAGGATATGAAGCGTGACTCCGATGTCAGCGACGAGGAGACCCCGGCTATTACTACAGCGCCACGTGAAAAGCTTGTCACAGGTGGTGACAAGAAGGAGTAGGCTCCGTCGGAGTCTCCATCTAAGCTGAGGATCGGTATATAGACTATAACCAATCGCATGAAAGTCTTGATGTAGGCGCGAGATCTTGATTAGATAAAGAATATATAGAGCAGTGACAGTCATATATAGTTCAATCAATCGTTCCTTGCCTTGATGCATTTGCAATGCAGACAGAACAATCGTGGTCCACAGTCTATAGAGTGGTGTTCCCATTGATGCCAGAAGTTTTGGGCAAGAAAATTGAGGGAAGCATTGATATATGTATGACTCATTAGATGCTCATTAAATTGACTCCACATTGTGTTCGTAGTTTCCATCCCGTCATGTCTTTATACATAGTACACAGGTATGAAGTCGCCGGCTCCGGCTTCGGTTTCGGTCTTTAGGACAGTAGTAGAAACTTTAGATGAATAGGTGCCCAGACATCTAGTAGCAATTCAAAGATATTCCCTTTCGATCTGGGTATTCAGTAGGCACTTAATTTGACTGTAGTCACATATTTTTGACCAACATACATACAAGGCCAAGCAAGCCTGAATGTCCGGCGCCCTCCGCTTCACGTCCTGTGCCCAAAGAAAATGTAAAAATGACACTTGAACATGCTATGAGTTGTGTAGCGGAGAGAGCTAGGATCAGGGTTCCGAGTTGGGCGTCTGGGTGCGCATAATTTGCTTGCCTATCATAAGTTGTGTTCTGCTCACCGCATAACCGTAAGGTAGCATTAGGCTTGGTTTATATCCAGTAATTCCTCTTAACACTACGCACGTCACATATTTAACTTGTACAGAACAAGAGGCGAGACCGAGAATTCGTTTTCAATGATTCGGTAAAACTCTACAGAGCACTACCATGGTTCCCCGGTCTATCTCGTTTGTACCTGTTCCCCTCTTACACAAGTCTCAATACTTTGATCTAGAATAACCACACCGCCAAAAGACGAGATGTCTCAAATGTATCAGTTACTATAGCAACTGGGGTATCTCGAAGGGTAAACTCTGAGCCATCCAATGCCTGTGCCTGGAATGGTTGCAAAAGGCAGAGTCCTAGAACAAGCCTCCGCGATAGTAATAATAAGAAAAGGAAAATAACGCGGGCGGCCGCTTTTTGTTGTTCTTGATTGTTCGAACCCACGGCTGAAAATGGCCGAAACCAAATGACAGAAGAAATCCAAACGCCGTACTCCATCTTTTATCTTCAAGGGTTCTCTCGGTGGGCCGGTCAGGCTCACAGAGACCGAGAGTCATTTGACGAGAAGACAGTAAATCGTAAATAGTAATACCAGGTGAGAACCGGGCAGATGTAAGCGGCTGCTTTCATTAATGAAGATTTGGGTGCCATTGGTCTATACAATGCGCTAAGCAGAATTGATACAGAAAGAATCGAAATTAATAGTAGATGATTTTAAGCGAAAGCACGTAAACTCCGTTTGAGCCCTGGGAAGGAAGTGAGTCGCGGTGTTTACCACGCCCGAAACTACGTTCCTAATGCAGTGCTTAAAGCAGTGGCAGCCTCAGTGGAAGCAATACCAGTGCCGTTCGGGTAGTCTATTTCAAATTAGCCAAGCTTTTTAACAGATTTTGCTTTGCAAATTACTCACAGAATGCACAGGTTGCAATGATCACATATAGAGCAATCAGTTGGACACCTTCCAGCCAGTGGCTCTTTCCATCGCCAATCAAGTAATTGACAAGGAGGACTGCAACAAAAAGAGTGACGATTTGGAACGTGTCGAAGGCGAGAGTCATTTCGTTGTTACCAATGCCCCAACCGATAATAACCAGTAGGGGAATCAGGAAGAGCGCGACTTGCATCGAAGATCCAATAGCCACACCTATCGCTAGATCCATCTTGTCCTTCATAGCAACTGTAACAGCAGTCGCGTGCTCACATGCGTTTCCAACAATCGGGACAAGGATAAGGCCGATGAACTCCTCGCTGACAACCGAGGAGATAGGTTCGATACCACTGACTAAGCCTTCAGCACAAAGAGCAATGATGACCGTGGATATAGTGAGACTGCCTAGAGCGACAAACAGATGCAGTCTTGGCTCCTCGGAGTCGTCGTCATCGTCGTCGTCGGTAGTCGGAGCTCGCATCATCTCATTACTTAGTTCTCCGTTTTCATTCCGCACGTTGGCAGCAGCAACCCCAACGTGTGCGAAGCCAGAAGCAACTGCATTTTCGGGTAGAGCTTGTCGCTTGAAGATATCCTTCTTGGGGACTTTCTGACTCTGTTCATTGAACATTGCGCTATGCGTTTTCAGCTGAAAGAACAAGTATGAGCCGTAGATCAGGAGAAGAATAACAGCGACGCCACTATAATGATAAAGTCAGCCATCAATCATGCTGAGCAACCGTAATGAGTCGAAGTCTCGCAGGTGTGGAAGTCTTCAAAACCATTCGAGAATTACTTACTGAGAGAGCTGGGGAACTGCATATGACGGCAGTGAAGTGACCGAGTCATTGTTGTAAAAATCCGGCGTGTGAGAGAAAACTACAACAGTCGTAATTAGTCACTACTATTCTCATTTTATGTATCTCATCAGAGTGGCTGGGACATCTGGAAGATCAAAATTTCCCCTGGAGCTTCGCCTATACAACCTTGAAGCTGCCAAAACAAGCAATGGAGGCTAATAAATAACCACTTACTGGTTGGTACAATCAAGCTAGCCACAGACAATGCTAGTAAACTAGCCGCTGTCTGTGCGACAGTCGTATTGAAAAACTGCTCCGAACGATTGAAACCTCCAGCGACGAAACAAAAGCCCAAGACGAGAAGGAGGTTAGATAGGACACTGCCAACAAGCGATGTCTGCACGACTGTAATCTGATTATCGACGAGGGCTATAATAGCGACAATAAGCTCGACGGCGTTGCTAGTGAGGGTCAGTACAAGTTGTAATCTGATGCTAGATTTCTTGAGGTGCTTACCCAAATGTTGCATTGATCAATCCGCCTATAGTTTCGCCTGTTCGAAGCGCAACTTGTTCTGTTGCGTCGCTGAGCAAGGTAGCGAGAGGAATGATGGCGATAAAATTGACAATAAACACGGCAGGGCCGGGAATCTTGAGGGCCCAAAGAACGATACCGGCCGGAGCAGCCAGCAGCAAAATATTGATAGGGCTGCTCAGGAGCGTCCGCTGGATCTGGTTTCTGAACGTGAATTGGCCCTTTAGACTCTTAGACTCATCCTTCTCTTCTATTACGCCAGTACCGTCAGAATGGGAACCTGGGACCGGAACACCCAAAACCTTCCGCCGGTGCCGGGCACCCTGGTTCTCATGTGTAGAAACCGGGCTGCCGGCTGTCGTGGCCTGGGAGTCGTAGGTTTCATCGCCTTGTGCCGCGTGGTTAAGCTCTTCGTTTGTATGTGTCTGTTGTACCGGTGTCTCAAGGATATCGGGCGCTGTACTGGCATGACTAAGTGGTACGGCCGTATCATTATTGGGGCTACCTGGTGCTTCTCCCCTCTCGGCAGTGTGATAAGTGTTCGCTCGGCGTGGAGGTTGATAATCAATATGGTTGAAGGGATTTAACCAGCCATATTTGAGGCCCTTGGTAGTTCTTCCAATGCGTCTCGCCTTCGACGAGATCTTCAGAAGATTTACTGAATCCATTTTGTTTGTTAGTAGATGGTATGAAATGGCGCAAAACCGCAACGAAAGTGGTGAACGGAGGAAGATTTGAAGACAGGTGTGCGTCTCCGTCGAATAGAATAACAAGGTTTAGTGTGCGGGTGCAGCGGGTGCAGCGAGTGCGTCAAAGTGCATATATGTATGCACTTTGGAACTTCTAGCACTGTTGGTTCTGATGAATCTATTGGTTCAGGGTTTTCAGGGAGTGTAGTTGGGCAAGGCGGTCGGATGGAATAACAGCGGCGGCTAGAGAGCAAGCATGTCGTGGTTCCAATGGGGCAACAAATGCAAAGAATGATGACCCTACAACGTGGCTTGGCTGTGGAGAATGGGAATTTGGAAGGGAAGGGCGCGCGAAGGCGCTGGAATGGGCAGAGTAGGAGTGACAAAGTAGGCAAGGAAGTGTGCCCTAACGGTAAAGGTGATGACGAGTAGAAGAAAAGCGTGACAGGGGCGTAAAAGGAAACATAATGTTGTCTGTCCAGTGGCTGCCCAGCTTCCAGCTTCCAAGTTGATTGCAGTCGATGCGCGAACGCAACAAGTATACACTCTTTGAAGCTGCTGGAGGATCCAAGTGGACTCAGCTCATTAAACCGCGAAAGGGGCTTTCAACTATGAAATCCTTTCATAAATGACGGAGTGGATTGTCCAGTAGTGTATAACTACTGTATACACGGGGTAGAGGTAGTAGGAGTGTAAATGCAGCCCGGGCCCCACTCGGGTCCGAATACTGTCATGAAAGGCGACTTACGATGATTGTCTTGGGGCCGCGACATGTTCAGAATCTGCGTCGCCAACACGATTAGCGCCGGTTATCGGGACACATGACGAGATCTTTCCGGATATGGTAATTACCCTTTGTGTCCTGGTAGAACAGAGACAATTGTTCAAGACTATAGGTCCTCGCGCGTGCTTGTATGAAAGTAGGCGTTGGGGGCCGAAGGGATTGTCTCCGGAGAGATGTATCTGTGGGTGTGGGGTGGTTGTGGTGTCTTAGGTATGCGTATGTGGCTGTCGGTGCTTCTCGGTAACCTTACAGTTTTCAAGTTTTGTCTTGGTGTCACTCCTCGGTGTCTGGAAGCTCGATGCTGTGTCTTCTTTTCGTGTCGCAAAGCAGAGAGGGAGAGAGGATGAGGATGAGGCTTGTTTGGTGTTAGTATTGGTATTGGTATTGGTATTGCGAAGAGATGAGCTGCCCAATTGACCGGAGATGACGACTCTGCGTACTTTTGTATATTAATTAGGGAGCCCCCTTTCTCTTGGAGTCGGACTCGGATTTGGTACAAATGCGCAAACGCCCTTGAATTACGAAAGACAGTGAGAGAGAATTGGCCACGTAGAGAGGCGCAGTAGAGACACAGGCACAGGCAGAAGAGCTTGGGTTGGTAAGTAAGTAAGGAAAGGTAAGGGAAGGAGATGGGGTGTTATCTTGGTTAATTGGCAGCGGCGAGAAATGATGAGGCCCTCGCTGTTTCCTTGCTTCAGCTTACAGTAGGTCTAAGGCAGGTACTACACTGTAAGAAGAGACCTAATGGAGCAATCGATAGAGGCAGGCAGGTAAGGTCAGGTATAATAAGGGTGGATACGTGGATCTTGGCGGCTGTTCAGGGGTCACGGTATCTGGGGCTTGGCCTATTCTAGAGGCAATCCTAGTACAGCTATCGGCAGTGCAGACAACAAGTGGAAAATCATCGCCAATTGTCCCAAGAGACAAACATGGGATTCCTAGATAGGATTCTGGGAGGACAAAATGGTGTAGGAGAAGGTTTGAAACGGGAAGCAGGGCAGCCCGACAGGAATATATGATATGTACAATATGATATGCATTTCTACTAGTATACTGAGATCGATAGGTAGCCTGAGGATCACAACATGACACGACATCACGGAGTATACCTATATCATGACATGCGTTATATATCTTGTCTTTTCATCTCTCACCCAATCGCGTGAATTGACTTGCCCACGGCTACCTAACACCTCTTCGATGCCTTTTCAGTAAACAAATGTTAGGCTGCAGACTGGACAAGCTGTAATAGGTCAGTAATGCTACCTATTTGGCCATGGGGTCTCTCATTGGAGGCTCAGGTCAATGGTGACGAGCGCATAGACGATGGGGGCCCTTCATTTGAGCAGTCTGCGCTACCGCCGTTGTTAGCGCGCGACAAGCCGCTATTGTACTTGATACCTCCCTGTAGCCATGAGCGGGTCACGAAATAGAAAGACAGAGAGTCATGTTACGGGAGGCGGAAGTATAGATACTGCAGATGCCTACCGGTCCAAGTACATAGCCACATGTGTATATGTGGGGAAGAGCGGCATATGTACCAACCCAACCTTGAATACCCACGGAGGCCTCCTGTCCGCAATCCCTGATTGGACCGACCTGTCTCGGTACAGCATGGCTGTCAAATAGACCAATGATAAATAATGAAGCACTGATCGCGCGCAGGGTAACACCAACAGGACCAAGGTCAATCGGTGAGATGTGCGACCATAGCTAGGTAGCTAGGTAACCTAAGTGCTTCCCGGTAATTCAATTACATGAATAATGCCACAACGATGATATGATGATGACGCCAAGATCGCAACCCGAAAACAGCGGTGCTGGTGTTCGGAGTCAACGACGCGATATCTGATTCAAGCTTTCAGCCAAGCCGTGCTCTCCTGCCAAGGTCCATCGAGCATCCTTCTGCCCAAGAGTAGTATAGATAGTCCTAAAACCCTCTCCAACGTCATTCCCAAAGCTTACCGCCAGTGATGCACTAACTGTACAGATAGGCTAGCTCATGAAACGACGCACGCGAACCTTTGGGGAACAATAGTTGGAAACTTGGAAAAATGCTTGGCACAATTTGAACGGACGTCAAGCCATCAGAAGCCGTCTGTCGCAAAGCTGATCCATGGTAGTGTAGCCTTACTAAGACACTGCTAGTCTACACCATACCACAAAAGAATACCATAAAGTGCAGATTTAATACCTATGTAGTGTAAGGCCCTGTGAATAGCGTCATCCTCGCAGGAATGAGTGAAAAGTTCCTTGCATGTCTTCGTTTCTTGCACTTTCCACTCCTCTGCTCGTCGTAGCACCGTCTTGGCTGTTGTGTTATGACATGCATCTCTCGGCGCCATGGATTTTACAAAGGCTAAGTCTGGCAATTCGCACACTACATAGAATAGTCTATGTTCTACCCATATTCTTGTTGGCTTTCGGTGACATTTCGCTGCCGCCGATACGCAAATCTCATCAACAGGTACACCAAACGTGGAAATTCCACATCTGGATGGGTATTACCACAACTCGTGCTCATCAGATTCAATGTCTCGTCTTATCTTACCAACGCGCGATGTGATCTGCGACTGCGCCCTTACCCAGCATCCTTACCCTGTCCTGTCAGCCCGCTCCTAAGGAAAGTTCCCATTCCTTTCCCCCGCTCAGCATCATCATGGTCGGGCGTAATTTTCCCCCCTTCGTGGTCGCTGTGCCGTGCTTTGCCCATGATTATTAGTCCGACTAAAGCCATGGGAGCAGCGTGTCGTACTTTAGTGGCAGACAGAGGTGATAGAAAGCTACGGTGCCCGTATCACCGTAATCCGAAACCCGCATGCCCCATCCTCCCTGCGCAGCGAGGGCAGAGGGTAGCGAGTGGTTTGAGAGAATCGAGGTGGCTGAGGCCAGTTTCATTTCTTCCGGAGTTTATTAATAGGGCGGCATTCGCAGACGATAAGACAACGCAAGGAAGCTATGCTAAAAGCACTGGCATAAAAGACAGGTTGGTCGAGACAAGTGCTCAATTGCCTCGTATCAATTAAGTAAGGCGACTGCTTATGCAAGCTTAAGATAGGGAACAAACAACATATGGCGCTCACACACCCTACGAGACAACGTGCTGTGGCTGTGTAGAGCTTATAAAGACTAGTTTACGAGATGGCTTACTATGTTAGGTCTTTTTCAAATTCTCAATCACCGGCCAGTACCTCAAGAACTTCGTTCATATCTCATAAGTTACCGTATCGCGTGTATGCAGGTGGGCATGTTCAAGTGCTCAGCATTCCTTAACTTAGCCACTTCACCTAACGGATATATACTGGATACCAGACAGCGACCATAGCCCTAAGCCTTCTGCTAATGTGAGCAATGATTTGCAACTGAATTTGAGTTCTAGTTGATTTGTTACCCGTTCCGGGCATATCTGATATGTATAGTATGTACTTAGTAATAAGTGAACAAAGCCTCAATTGCAGATCCAGGTTCAAAGTGGTGTATACTAGTACATAGTCTAAGAGTGTCAGATCACGATACTAGAATCCCTGGGGCCATCCGTGGCTGATATCAGGCAGAGCAGTCGTAACAAGAAACGACGCGTCAACCACCAGCGCTATCTGCATTGGTGGATCATTTTTGTTACGACTACTCTGATCAGGTTTCTTATAGCAACATATCTCAAATGGGATAGGGCCCTGGCCTGCAGGTGAATTTGCACACCAACGCCCCAACGTCTAACGATATGCAACATCTAGTACTGGACACTGCCTCGTCTAAAGAGCAGCGAACTAGCTAGGCTTGGGGTACTAGTCCTAGGGATAGGGCTAGCGAACAGTTCACCTCCACCGGCGCTAAGAATCCCAGGGGGCAGTCCTAAAGACGGTATACCGGCATCTGGGACGACACTTGGATCTACAGGAGCTGCTAAAGGCGTCTCAATACCCTTCTCCAGGGTCTCCCGATAAAAGGCTTCGAGAGCTCGTTCATCCGTGCAGAATTTGACAAGTATATCCTTGAGTGCTTCTGGCACAGGGAATGGTGTAGTGGCTCCACAGCCAGGTTTCGGGCCAGATACGTTACGCACAGGTGACGCCTCGGGATGAGCTGCTCTGGCACCAGATGGTGCAAAGAGAACGGGTCTTGTCATGGGGGAGGCTATGGGCACTGGCTCCATTGTGCGGTGACTGGCGTGTGCGTTGCTGGCAGCTATAGGTCGGGAGAGCGCCGGCTCCGCTCGAGCCTGGGGCTGAGTTGGTTGCGTAGCAGCAACTCGATTGGTATACAGCCGATTAGCAACTAACAAGAAGTCACCTTCGTCTGTGATTTGTACTAAATGGGCACCTGAACGATGAATGTACTGTGAGTATTTGAAATCTGGCTTGCCCCATGAGTAGCTCACGTCTACGTTACTCGGAAAATTGGAGGCAGCTTCGTAATCGAGCACGTAGTCGAATTTCTTAAGCAGTGCCTTGTGATAAAAGAATTTATCTGGCTGTGGTAGAGGGCTAAATGAGCTAGGATTGTAATATGTAGTTGGACGTTGAGTTGGCGGCCGGATCGCAAGTTTGAGTCGATATGGGCGGCGAAACACATTTACTTCATTGACTCTGCAGGCTTCCTTGATAGGGACCTCGACAAGGCGAAGACCATGCTGACCAGCAATAGCTGCCCAGTTCCGTACGGCATCCTCAATTAGCTTTGTAGTCACGTTCATCCACTCTAGCCTAATATGAAAGCAATTGTCCGGATTATGCAACCTATCATAATAGAGATTGATCCTTTCAGGGCGAAATGATTTCTTGCGAGGATCGATATCGTACTTCATCATCTTACTTAGAACCACTTTTGGTCGCTTGCCCCCGGCGGTATTCGAGGGCCCGACGGTTGGCGTCGCAAGACCAGAAGTCTGAGAACTTTCATCATCGATTGAACCAGGACGTGAGACGTTGGACTGAAAGGGTCGAGGAGAGTTTGCCGGCAAGTTTTCCAGGGCGGGTGTCGAAGGCACGGAAACATCTCTTTTCCGGTTGAACCATCCTGGAGGGTGGAGTTTGGCGTAGTCGCTGGCGATCTGGTAGAAATACTGGCCATCGCGGAAGTTGTGTCGCCTCTCCACGTGTACAAATATCCCGCGCTCGCGCTCTTTCTTTGTATCCCTCACTTCTTTGTCTTTGTCCTTCGACTTGTCGTCTTCATAGACCATCAAAGTATTTCCTAGCTCGACTGCCTCTTCGCGGCTCTCGAGATCTTCGAAATTGTCGAGCAGCCATGTGGTCATATCCGAGCCGATAAAACAATGATAATGTAAGCGAAAATGCCACCGTCGTGTTTGCATTCGGATTCCGCCGGCTTCGACGGGTTGCTGAATGGCCTCTGCGAGAGCGGCTACATTGAAGTTGGACTTTGAGAAGCGTTCCTTATTCGATACAAGGCCCTTGCGGTGGATGCCTTCAGCGTTCTCGAATAAAGGCAGTGTTTCCATCTCGGCAGCGATGACTACGGAAGCATCTTCTGTTTTGTAAATAATATCGAGGGGATTCGGGTCCCGCTTTTTAGCCCCTACGCTCTGGAAGTGGCGCTCTGATGATGAAAGGTGACGATGACGTTGCCATATCTGGGCGAGCTTTTTTATCCCTTCGAGCCGTATTTCCTCTTCATCATCCTCGTTCAGTCCTTGTGGAGTAGAAGATGTTCGAGGATACATGGGTATCAGCACAAAGCGGGCCCGCCAGAATCTGAGGTTTTCTGTCATTTCATCCGTATGTCCTGCGAGATAGGAATCGATGTAGTTCCAGTTTCTTTCGGGCTTAGGGTTCATGATGTCAATCTCGACACTTTCATATGTCTTATCGAACATAGTGCGAATTGCTGGCTTGTACGGGGACAGAGTGTGGCCCAGCTGCATTAGAGGTTCAGTTGGTTTACGGACAAAAATATTCACTTCAACTTCGGTGCCATTAACACACGATAGTTGGTGAATCGTGTTGCCGATACCCATGAATATGCAAGTCCCATCACCTACCGTCTTGTCTATCGAGAAGATATCGGCAATGCGGACAGCTTTCTGGTCGAATGCTTTAGCCACTGATGGTCCGATGATGACCTGGAAACCATGTGCGAAGCGAGCACTGACAAGATCTTGTAAGAACTCGGCACGAGATGCTTGCTCCTCTCCAACCTCGTCGTCAAGTTCTTGAGAGACGTTATATGGCTGGCGTTGGTATTCCGCGTTGAACTGGGACTGGCTAGGAAAATGTTCCGTTGTCAGGGGAACCGCAGCCGGGCATGATAAAGACTTCCACTTCATAACTTTCATCTCAGACGGTACAGGAAACACATGTTGCCAACGACTGAAGAGTACCGAGTCGTCCACTCTGCTGGCATCAGGGTTGGAGGGGTTTAAAACAACTAGCCATGGTGCCATTGCAGTCGTAGGGGAAAGTGTAGAAGGGAGTTCTGGTACTCCGCCCGCCCTTAGCTTTGAGTTATACAGCTTTTTTTGATCTTCTTCTCTAAGCACATCCGAATACTTAGTGTCCCGATCGTCACGGTGTACGGAATGGGGAACGATCGGTCCCGATTTCAAAGTGCTTATCGGATCTATACTCGACGAGGGAGCCCTGATTTGAATGGGCCTGGTTGGTGTAATAGATTTGGAAGAATGAATGTGTTCGTCCAGATGGGACATATTACGCTCGAACGACGGGGGCAAGGCTGAGACAGCAATAGGCCTCGATATTGTTCTTGAGGCGGACTTAATTGGCGTCATAGGGGATAAACTTGACGATGACGGTGTTTTGACAATGCTCTTTCCGCTGGATTGAAAAGCATTTACATGTTCCACTTTCAATTCAGCGGAAGCTGCTTTTGGGGCAGCAATTCCAAAGCCACGATAGCCGAGGCTAATGTGTCGCATGAGCTTTGGCGCTCTAGTCGGAACGTACTTGGACTGCGAGGTCGATGCGGTTGAATCTCTACGTGACACCACTGAAGATTGAATGCCTTCAGACTCAGCCTGAGAGGAAGCGACACTTGATGAAAGTACTATTGGTGGTCCAGAGGTACGTTTATCTCCAATAGACGTTCCGAAGAGACCAGCATCTTCGCTTAATTGCTTTTTAGTATGCTCCTCAAGTTCACGAAATCCGCTAGACGCCGGGAGTTGACGCCGTGGAGGGAGGCGAGACCGAGATTCATCAAATGCTTGAAGTTGCTTCCAAAGTGAGGTTTCACCAGGCTTTGTGAGTCTTTCCGGAATAAACTTTTGAAACCCATATACTGGCTCGCATAAATCTAGTCCTCTCCGACTCCTAGTGTGCGATGATTCCATATGTGGTTTGCTCATGGGTATTTTAAATGATGGATCGGAATTCAAGTAGGGCGTCTCGATTTCGTTAGTCTCGAGGATGCTTCTCATTTGAAGATCATATAATCTACATCGAATTGCAAACTCGTCTTGAGAGCTGCTACTCAACGAATGATTCACAGCAGAAAGCGTCGCACCATGAAAAGCTAATGCCTCTTCGGACTTTCCCGTCCAGTAAGAAACGTGTAGCCACTGGGGTAGTGCAAACGCCCACTCATCAGTGGCCACCCTTGACCCAGCTGTCTCACTTCGAGACGAAGAATCAGTGGCTTTAATCGGAGACAAGGAGTCATGAATGGTTGAGAAGCTGCTAGCCAAAGGAGTGGCCTGTTTGGGAGTACTGTCGCGGCTATGCAAAGCCCGGGGTTGCGATCGTTGAGTGGCACTGATAAAGTGAGGATTGCGGTACCTAAACAAGGGGACGGAGTGCAGAGGCAGATTAGGGATACATATGAGGTCAATACCGATTCCGTTGCCTACAAGGGCTTCCGTGGTGCGTCTTAGGGATTCATACTCGACTTCAAAGACACCAGGCCCGGGGCTAATCAATACGATAGATATGCCGGTTCGCAACAAGTCTCGATCAATATAGTCAGAAGCGTAAACCGATGATGCCAGCCCGATGGCTTCGAGAAAGTTGCCATACATAGCCGCGGACGGTTCGGCCCTGATCTTGGAAACAGATGCGCCTTTTGCTCCTGGATCTTCTGGAATTTCCATTGCGTCACTCATAGCCTCTCGATGGTGTGTATTAATATCGCGTCGAAACACATTGAACTCTTTCTTCAGCTGGTCCAGTATCTTGGTCCATTCACCGCTTGATATCTCACTCACAACAACACGATAGAAGTCTTTGTATGGCCGCTTGCTTCCCGATGTTTGAAATCCAGTATAGTATGTGTCATGAAGGGCGGTATTAGCCAGATCAGTGGTCAATCCAGCGTCGTACTCAACCCGAGCGAAGAGAACGATACTGACAAGATGTTTCACTTGAAGCATTGCCCACTTTTTGAACAGGGCAGGCAGAAAGCCATTAACGACTTTGTAAAACATGATCTCGCCAGAACCGTCCGAGTCAAACTCCCACATCTCACGTGCCATCTGAATGAACAGCATATACCTTGCCGACTCACTTCGAAATATAGGATGAGTCTGGCGACCAAAGAAAGCAGATTGGACCTTGCGGCCAGCCACAAAGACCGTAGTAATAGTGGCTTTGATGGTGCCTAGGAAATAGATAACCTGGCCTTTATACACGGTCCTATCAGCTAGGTCCGCAACGGCGAGCTTCCACATATCAGATCGTGATAGATACATATCCTTGAAGGATAGTTCGACATGTGAGGCTTCGATGGCCGGCGAGGAACTGTCGACAGGGGCCAGTACAACTTGTGTTCCCTTCCTCAAGTTGAAGGCATCCCCAACGTGCTTTGCAACATATACTTCTACGGTCGGCATTCGAGCCTTCAAGTCCTTCGGCATGTCCTTAGCTACGAAGACATATCTTCGAGTCGTATCATCATTGGATCTGGTATCCGCTGACGCGGCAGAAGTCCGCTGGTAGGGCGGCCTCGAAGACACAAATAGGGAGCCTTGCAGCCTGTCGGAGCGGTCTGTCTCTGCTTTTACGGCGGTTATGGACATCAAAGCCCCTGGTTGGATAGCACCACCGCCGACCAGATCAAAATTCAGGAGCACCTCATCGCGCACCAGGGACTCGTTGATCGTCACGGTATAGGTCCGCTCGGAAGCCCGCTTGGATGACTGAAACTGAAAGTCGCGGATGGTCGAGTTGCTAGCAAGAGACACGGTATCGGGTGACTTCGAAGGCTCGATGGAGAGCTTATCGGTGCTCGACTTGCTGAACTGTCGCAAATGCGAAGTCCAATGCGACGGGCGACGGGGCGCCGAGGGCGAAAGAGCAGCATTTCGAGACATTTGCACCTCGGTTAGCCTATTGCGAGGCGACTAAAATCAAGCATTGTATTCCAAGCCTTGGGCCATCTCACCTGGTGGTGTAATGGGCGAAGCAACTTTGAAAGAGGCGTAACCCCACGAAGAATGAAGCTGGAGTAATTAGCGGATGGTTAAAGACAGGCCGATGATAACGCTAAGGAGCTCCCTGGGTAAGTGTCTGCAGCATGCTCGCAGGCATTAAGTCTGGCAGAATTTCGCTACATTTGTAACGAGGTCACATTCTAGGCGACGCAACATCAGACCGCCTACCCTATTCAGGATGGCGCGCCAATCTAATTCGCTATTCCACTCATCAATCAGCACCGCTTAAGAGGAAGTGTATTTTATATAAAAAATAAGTCGTTTCTCTTTGAATATCTACCTAGTAAAGCACCAGCTCTTCGAAGTTATTACCTGCCATCTTATCCATAATCACTTGGCGCGTCAATTTCATCAGTCTGTCTGCTAATGTATCGTCTTGCGCTAGCTCGCTGCCCGGTTCTGGCACGGCCGGTGCACATATGTATTGGCCTGACTTGTCAGTCACTGTCGCCGCAAACAAGGCAGATTTGGCACCGTCGAATTGAGTCTTCTTAAACGGCTCCATGCCCACAGCCATCCCGTAACCACCGAGCGGAAATGGCTCAAAAATGTCTTCTTTACTCATCTTAGTACTGACGAAACCGGGGTGAGTCGAATTCATGAGGATATTTGGGTGGCCTGCTTCCGTCACATGCTTCTTGAAAGCACGAGAATAGAGAATGTTGGCCAGCTTGCTGCGACCGTACTGCGTGTTAGGTCCCAAGTCTTGGTTCAGTTCTTCGAAGCTCTCGAACTTCATGTCCTTTGGTGTCGATTGATGGACGTTGCTAGCCTGATTGACGATTCGCACGGTATTTCCCTTCGCACTCGTCTCCTTCATCAGCGGAAGTAGCTGAGACGTCAAGACAACGTGCCCCATATGGTTCACGGCCATGTGCCGATCAACCCCGTAGTCAGTCAATTGGTATGTCATAATCCCTCTGGCTGCGTTGTTGACTAAGATATCAAGTCTGCCAGCATCCTTTCTAATCTCCTCGGCCACTTGCTGTGTCTTCTTCCAGTCCGATAGGTCACATTGGAACCATTCAGTTTTATCCGCCGCGGCCTGGCCGAGCTCTGTAGCAATTGCCTTCTTGGCACCCTTGACGACTTCTTCAGATGTGGACAAGATATAGACTTTGGCGATATTGTGCTTCAACAGTGTATATGTAATGCCATACCCGATTCCCTCGCTGCCTCCTGTGACAACCGCCACTTTTCCAGCAAGATCTGGCACATCTTTAAGATCGAATTGATCTCCACGAGGCAAAGAGTCAGTAATGTATGGTGCAAAGAATGTCTAGTGGATCTCGAAGGTGGGAGAGACTAAGGAACAGGGAGTCACCAACTCCTAACTGAATTGTTTGCTTTGGAACTGTGGTATCAAGTGTCCTGGAAACCCTCGGAGTGTTACTTACGAGTAGCTAACTTCTGTGCCGGGCCCCCGAAATTCTCGCCTAATGTGTTCTACTTCGAGTTAGTCGAGGCGGGAGTGTTGGTTGTGTCAGGTTATTTGCTTGCTCTTATTGTATCCATTGTTGCTGCGAATGCAAACGTTCTAGTAGGTGGAGGTGACACTGGTTTTGATGTTAGCCTGTGGCCCAGCGTAACGGTGAATGCTTGTGGTAACACTAGTTTGCGATGTCCAATGACACGACCGATTTGTGGCCTCAACAGGTGTACCGGAATTCTACTAGAAAGACCGTGCATGTGAATAGACATACTGCTCTGCAGCCCAAGAATAATATTATATTACTGCATACTCAAACACGTTGATTATATATACACCGTCTAGCTAGATTCATTATATCATACTTTGATCACCATTCTGACTTGCGATGATTCAGAAGTACGATGTTGAATGCGTTCAGCAAAGATGGCTGTGTACCTATGACGCCCTGACTTTTCGTACTAGATCGGTAAAAAGCGAGGTAAGCATGCAACACTTACTTGCGGCTTTGTCGCTCCGATCGGAACTGCTACAGAATACCGCAGCTTGTGCAAGCTTCGACTACTTATAGTACACTCGCAATTCAACAAAAATGATACTTGACAGGCAATCACAGCAGATGCATACACAGCAATTCTCATGAGCCGCTTCTGATAGACGTCGCGCAGCAACTGGAATCACATCGGATGCAACATCCCGCTTCCCGTGCATCTCTGGCCGGCATCCCGGCATGTCGTAAGATCCAGGAAGATCCAGTGCAACCAAACACAACCGTGGACATGGCTGTTGCCCAAAACTATACGTGTCTCACGGGATCACTCATTCTCAAACTGAATTGCCTGCCAAGGTTTAACATTGACAAACACTCTCCCTCATAGGTTGAGTAACTGTGCCCGGCGGAAAGAGGCGCATTCAAACTGTGATATCATGAATGATGGTTATGTGTCACTACGTGTCATCTTTGAACTCGCTTGCACTTAGAGTCCGTCGAAAGGCAGATGTAGACAGAAGCATACACGCGCAGTATACCTTCCATACATGGAGGTATGTACATACAGTACTACCTAGGTAGTATACAGTTGTACAAGCCAACCAATTGCCAGGATACCTACATCTGATTGACCTTGCATGTACTGCGGTAGATGTCTTTCGCATGGTAACTACTACCCCAATGCAACACATGCTTCCCTGTTGGAAGCACATCCCCAAGTCAGGTAGCTACCTCTTAGGGTAACCTAAAATCCCCTCACGAAGTTATTACTGCCCTAAACAGCAACTAGAAGCTTCAATGTTTTGATAAGCAGTTTGGCCCCGATTTATCCGTTTTGCGCAGCGACGGACGGGATCGGCTGTGCTCCGTTTGATCTGCAGCCGAGACGAGATTCCACACTTTCCGTCTTATTAGAGATGTCAGTGCAGTACGTCCGACTTACATTTCATCAATACTACACGAGTAAACTAGGTTGCTGCAAGTTACCGCTACCCGGCTAGGCGCAAACAATACAGGACGGTAATGAGAGCAAAGATACGCGTATTCGCCTATCCAGAAACAAACACTGCAAGGGAGCATTTGGCAGTCTTAACATCTAACATAACCTCCCACTGCAGTTGGCCTCTTGTCTATTGTTGGTTCCGAATCGTCTTAATTCCGACAAGTCAACCCCATCGCGTCAACAGTGTCTTGTGCATTTTCTACGCTGCCGCCCGCAAAGCGGATAGTTACCGTACCCCAAAAATTCAAGACCCAGTGTGCAGAGCATACCGACGCCTTTCTCTGAGGTACACCTTACAACAAAGACTGAGGTATTCCGTATGAGGTTGATGCGACAGGCCACTTAGCAACCAACTTATTGTCTCGTATATCCCATCTTTACATACCGGGTCCTTTAAGCTCTTGTCTCTTTATAACTGGAGTGTGGCTTTTGATTACCGCCCGTCCAACTCCAGCCCGTCAGCTATACCCCGGATATACTCAGGTTTCCATTCTGGGCCGCATCATGGCTCTGTTTAAGCTCACGTCCAGGCAAAAGCTAATTGCTGTCATCTGCATTTCGTTCTCTTTCTTTGTTGCAGAGATTGCAGGTATGTTTGAAATTGTCCTTATGCGAGTTTGGACTTGCACTAATATCGCCACCAGTCGCATTCTACACCAAGTCACTTGCCCTGTTAGCAGATGCATTCCACTATGTATGAATGAGCCCCCTGAAACTACCTAGAGTAGCATAGGGCCACGAGCAATGAGAAATCTCACTGATATCTCGGCAGTTGAATGATCTCATAGGCTTCGCCATAGCCCTAACAGCCATACTGGTAGGAGACATCATTGTCCCGATACGACAACGTATTGACATCGTTACCTAGGTGTCGGAACGAGCCAAGTCTCCCCAGTACTTTTCCTTCGGCTGGGCACGTGCTCAACTCCTTGGCGCGTTCTTCAACGGTGTCTTTCTTCTAGCTCTCGGCCTCTCAATCTTTTTACAGTCTCTCGAAAGGTTTATATCCATTCAACGTGAGTTCTGCAATCCGGCTTGTGGATAGAGAGACCGGTAATCATTAACCTACTCTACCTCGACAGCCATTGAAAGCCCTAAACTAGTCCTCATTATCGGCTCCGTGGGTTTAGCTCTCAATATTCTGAGCGCAACCTTGTTACATGAACATCATGGTCACGATCATGGTGGACACAGTCATGGACATAGCCACTCTCACACGGAGACCCATCCACATGAGCCTGGACACGGACCCGAACACAGTCACAGCCCCGTTAATGTCGAGGCAGCTATCCCTTCGAGTCAAGAATCTACGGAGAATATCACTCTAACTGTGAGCGGGATTGCGGACTTCCCTTTTTATGTCCGCCCTGTTGACACTCTTTCTAGCCCATCAGCGCTCATGCGGAGCACAGACACACCATCGTCAAACTACAGGCGCCAGGCCGCGATTTCGGGATAATGGGTGTGCTCCTACATGTCATAACCGATGCGCTAAATAATCTTGCTGTCATTATTGCCGCCCTCGTAATCTGGCTCACAAGCTCACCCATGCGCTTCTATGCCGACCCAGCTGTGTCGACAGCTATAGCAATTCTCATCATACTATCGTCGATCCCGCTAGTTAAGAACAGTGGCAAGATACTAATGCAGAGTGCACCCGGTGGCGTTGACCTTGACGACGTCAAGCATGACCTAGAGAAGGTAATCTGAATCCCACTGACTTAAATGTCCTCGAAGCATCTATATTCTTGGTTCATAGAGCGCGGTTTCTTGAGTAGTACTAATTCCTATAGATCCCCGGCATCGAGTCCGTCCATGAATTGCATATATGGCGTCTCGACCAGAAGAAGGCCATCGCGTCAGCTCATATTGTCGTCTCCGGTAATGAGATGACGGATTTCATGGATCAAGCGAAGACAGTCAAGGAATGCCTACACGCCTACGGAATACATTCTGCAACACTGCAGCCCGAGCTTGCGCGGCCTGTTGCTCCCGCGATCCGGAACACAAGCAGCACTAATAGTGGTAGTAGTATTAGAAGTGGAAATACTGCTAGAAGCGGTGCTGGCTCGACGCCTACAGCTGCGTCGCTTAGAAGACGACGCACTGATGGCTCGAGTTGCCAGATTGTTTGCGGAAATGTATGCGAGAGTCTCACCTGCTGCAATAGCACAGGTGCTCTGCGTATTTGAGACCTGCATGCTGGAGGATGACAAACGGAAACAAAGATGATGATAACGACGACCATGAGTTCTCGGCAGGGTTGGGTTGTGGAACTGATGCAGGGCATAGCGACAATCAGGTATTTCTGATGGTAGCGGGAAATACAATTAGAAAGATATGATGCCTCTTAAAAGCTTAGATATAAGAAGCAGACATCATTCGTTTCCATAACCCCTTCTATGTCGCCTTTCAAAGTGACTTGGCCAATAATTGTCCCTTCCTGCCCTCTCAAGTAATCGATACGGTCCTAAATCATCAATATTACCTAGGTAGCCATTATCATCCCATATGGTACTAAGCTGGATATTATTGGATGCTATGTATCACTCTGTGAACCTCTCTTGTTTTCTAGGCTTAAGTCAAAGGGGGAAAACCAGAATTTTCATAGAATATTCCCGCATTAGGAAGTTTGATTACAAGATAACGAAGAACGAAAGGCAAAGACATCATATCTTTTCCAATGGATTTTTATTTTCTAGACTTAACAGTCGAGACCAGAGTGCAAGCTCTGAGGGAACGACTTTCCAACGCAGGACGCCAAGCTCAGTAGGAAGCCTCCCAAAGAGGAAGACACGACGATACCTCCATCCAGTAACTAGCTAGTCTGTACGAACATACGGCTTACTTGATTTTCACCCCTTAACCCATAAAGCAGCCCAAAATCGGGACTATGTTATATTCTGCAACTTACGCCCCCCATGCGCAGATTGCAATACTTACATGAACCCCTTCTTCTGAGTACGTAAGTAGACGTGTATATTTTATAAATATTAACTTTACATGTACCCATCCGCTGGGTGCTTCTGTTGGAAAAGCGGCAGTCTTCTTACAATAAGGATCACACTCCGCACAAAAGCCTTATTAGCCGAATTAGTAACATGATACTGGTTAATCGAGCGTAGGTTAAGATGGACACTCTGGTAGACAATAGAATGCCTCTTCTAGCCGATTCTACAACATAAACTGATGCTCTTATAAAATACTCTAGTTTAATAAAAACAGTGGCTAGCAACGCAGTGCTAGCCAGTCTTATTCATAATTAATTCTTACATCTGCGGGTATCCTGAACTTCAGGATACCCTCAACTCGCTCTATTAAACAATCAAGGGGCTAGAAGATATCTAAACTTCCCTGGCTTCCGAGTACTGTCACTGGAGCCCAGAGATATGTCTTGCAATGCCCCAAAATCACTACCTGAAGGAGCCTTCGTTCTTATGACTTTGTAGGCACATGCACACACGTCGCCCCTTCCCACATCTCTTTTATACAACCCCCTGAAAGGGCTCACGTTTCCTTATGCGGGCTCACGGTTTACCACTACCAAACTTCGTAGTCCATGTCTCCTTGATCATGGTGAGGCGTATTGCCAATTTCCCCTTCTTCAAGGTCTCCATTAGCGTCACCAGCCCCTGTATCTACCTTTCTCTCGTCATTCTGTTCATCATCTGCGCCACCGGTGATGGGAACGTCGCCGTCAGCAGTCTTCGCCGATTCTGGGGCCGTCTTGGCCCACGTGGGCTCAATCTTCCCTTCAATGCCGTGAATAGAGTTGCTTGTAGAAATACCAAACATGAACTTTTCCGCCGTCTTACGATCCTTAAACGTAACATGTGTTACTGCTGGCGCCCCATGAACTTCTTGAAATTCTCCAACACTCTGTAATGCATTAGTAAAGCCCTATTATGGCAGAAAGGATTGTACTTACAAAGAGATACTGCCGAAGGGCCTCGTCGTTCTCTGATATTGTAAAGTCAACTCCGGACAATGCGACAACCTTCGGTCTGTTATCCAAGGAGTATGCTGCGTATGCCGCGTGTCTGGACTCTATCCTTCCTCCTCTTCCCCGATATCCATACCCTCCTCGAACTGCTCTTGGTGCGAACGCCCCACGACCCCGGTAACCTCTGCTATGCCCTCTCCCTCGCGGGATCCATGATGTACTATCATCGTGGTGTTCATCAGGGTCAATGCCGAGCTGACTGGCTTCCTTTTCAAGTGCGGCAAGTCGAGCCCTAAGAGCTTCAGTCTGCGCACTTGGCTTCTTGTCTCCGCCCTCAGTCGTCGATATCTCTGCAGTTAGTGATGATCCATCTTTCGTGCCGTTTGCTTTGAGCCTTTCTTGAAGTAGACGCCTTGCCTCTGCCTGTTGTTCACGAAGTGCCTTTTGCCGTTCCTCTATTTCTTGAAGCTTGCTTTCAATTTCTTGCCGCTTCTTCAACTTTTCGTTATAGATCTTTTGCGCCTCCAGCTGCTTGCGATAGAACTCTTCCATATCAAAGTCTGGATTAGCAGTGTTTGACTCGTCGGCTGGCGCGGATCCGTCTAAATGACCGTTCACTCCGTTTTTCACTGGTTTACCATTAAGTGTGGTCTCGTCACTACCCTCCTCTTTGTACCAGAAAACTTTAACAAATCGATTGTCAAATATCACCTTGGGTGAGCTCCAAGCAGCGTTTGCTGCTTCCCAGGAATCGAACTTGATCGTAGCTAGACGGTTCTGGTGTTGCATTGAAACGTCGACAATATTTCCAAACTGTGAAAAGTAGCCACGAACTTGATCTTCAGTGAAATTCTCGCTCGGGATGTTTTGAACGACAATAGCTGTCTTGGTCTTGTCATAATTCGGACCATTAGCAGCGAACGGAGCACGACCTTTTATTCGTCGCGGTTTCTTAGGCTCACGACGATTCGTAGGCGCAGGTAACTGGAAGTTAGGGAGCTCAAACTGATGCCTAGCTGGAAATTGCTGTACGTCGAAAGGTGGCAAAGACAATGCTGCATTGTTAGGGTCATATTCTATTTTTTTGGGTCAGTTTCCATAACATTCTCTCCCAGAAACTTATCCAGTGAAAAGAACTCACCGTCAACCACACCGGGCATTGGAGGTAGAGCATAGGACTGCTTAGTTCCATGATCAAAATTACCATTCCTGCCCCGGGAACGCTGCTTGCCCCGGCCGGGCGGAGGAAAGGTGCCCGGGTAGATAGAGGGGGGTAAATCAACAGCAGTGGGAAGCATTGATTGAAGGAGTTGTATGTTTTCCAGAATGGCGTTAGCATCAATGGGAGGGGCGCCAAAAGGTAGGGTAGCTCCATATGGAACTGAACCGGGAGGTCCAGGATAACGGGGCGTTCCTCGATAACTTCTCAGTCCGTATAGATCTTCGTGTCTTCCACCACGTTGACCATGCCCCCTGCCACGCCGTGGCTGCTTGTAGGGCGGGCCGGATTGGGGTAGGCTGTTGAGGATGATATCCACATCGCCATCGTCGCGATCGCTGTAACCACGCTTGCGCGAACCAGCTTGGGGAAAGGCAGGCGGCGCCAGCGGTGCGGAAAACGGCGCGGAAGGATCGTAGAGGGACGACGGCGGCGGCGGCATTATATCATGTCGGGGCGCAACATGCGCTGGTGCTGCCGAGGGTGGAAACCGGGGTTGTCGCGCAATGGGAGGAGCAGGATGGGCCCCGGGGACATAGGATCGATACTTGACTGCCTGCAAGACATCGTCGGTAAATGCAGCAGCGTCTGCCATTGTTAGCTTTCTACACGCATGGTACCGCAAACACAGAACACCACTAGACAAAGGATGCAGCTGGAGAGTAGCGAGTAGCGAGTAGCGAGTAGCGAGTAGCGAGTAACGACTAGAGTGACCGGCAAGCATACCCTCTCGTAGAAAATCCGGAATCTCCTCCTTGAAGAGTTGACGAATAGTCTCAACATCGCCATCGTGCCTCAGGAGTGCTAGCACGTAGTCGGCAAGCACTTCAGCATCAGCGTCGGAGCTAAATGCAAAGAAAGGTCAGTGGGACATGCACACGGTATCGAGTCGCATTGATGGCGCGCTTACTTATTCTCCAGGCGCTTGACAATCCAGGCTTTGATCAAATCGGCATCCTCCTCGACAAACAGCATGGCGGCAGCAGATTGGTTGGTCGGTCGCTGGGCAGCAGGAATTGGACCCTTGTTGGAGGCTGAAAGGCTTCTTCTAGAAGAGAGCCGACTCGGGTGTTCGACACCAAAGAGCGTCGTCGCAAAGGACGGATGGTTGGCACCGAATGAAAAGTATCATATCACTGATGGATACAATGAGCAACGGAAGAGCTCGATTACCCTAGCCCAATTGCACATGCGCAGTGATATATTGTAACTTGTTTATTAAGGTTCTCGTCGTGAAAGTCTGTCATTAGTAAACCAAACAATAAGGCTGATTGATCTAGCTAGGTAGTACAATTAGCGTTTGGTTATCGATGGTGGTTGGGTCCTCGAAAAAAAGACTTGGTGTGGGTCTTGTCTCCATTGGTACCGATTGCTCAGGTACCCAGGCTGTCAACGCGTACCACCTACCTTAGCTATACCGGGCGCGTTGATTGGGCGGTCACCAACCCCCCTGCCGTCCCTCTGCAAGCGGCTGTTACCGGTGCACACTAAGGTACGATGGCGCAAGCCCCGCTACCTGTCGGTGTTTCCAGTAGCCGGTAACTAAGTAACCACCAACGTCACTGCGGGGGCGGGGTTCTCGACCCAGAAAATTTTGTTCATTTTGAATTTGATAATGAACTTGCCAATAGGACCTCCATATTGGAATTGTATAATGATATTGAGACGTGAGTATGTAGAGTAATCACCCAAGATGTGGTAGATTTATGTGTTCCTTGTCTTTAAAGATACGCCTAAGCGAAGTCAACATCCTGTTATGAAAGAAAGAACAATACCTAATTAATTATATGTAAGGTATATACTCTACGGCTTGAACATGTCTTTGGCATATCCATGGGTCGTTGGGCCTTTAGATAAGCTAGCCGTAATAATTAATGCCAGGTATTGTAAAAAGTACCTAGCCACAATACATAGCTTGGGCTCCATCTCAACAAGTGCCAACTGCCACCAACCAGTGGCACCCCCCCTTTATTTGTTTGCTCCTGAGCCGCAAGGGGCCGAAGTGAGATTTTATTTTATTATATTATTTTCACCGCAACTCCTAAAAAAAATTATATATTTCAGTCACTTTGGACTTATCCGGAAGTTTGCTAGCGCCTCTATCAATAGGCGGGTATGGCGTTCACCATGCACTCCCACTCGGGGCAATTCTGCCCTGGGCACGCCAAAGACCAGCTCGAGGACATCATTAAACACGCCATTGGGTTAGGCTACAAGACGATGGCCTTGACTGAGCACATGCCGCGGACTGCACTGGAGGACCTCTATCCCGAAGAAGTGAGCTAATGCTACTTACCCTTATCCTTTTTGCGCGCTTCCTCTCCCATGTACAATAAAAAAAAACTTTTTTGAAACCAAAGGGCACCGATGCTAACATCACAGCAAGCTGGATGAGCCCGAAGCCTCGCTCGCAGCCTTAATGCCGCGACACGAAGCCTACCTCAAGGAAGCACAGCGTTTGCAGGCACTCTATGCGCCGCAAATCTCACTACTCATCGGTTTCGAAGGGGAGTGGTTGAGGCCAGCATACAAGCCGCTGATAACGGAGCTGGCAGCGCATCCGGCTATCGACTACTTTATCGGCAGCTTGCACCACGTGAACGGGGTGCCGATCGACTACGACAAGGAGTACTACGCGCGAGCGGTGGCGTCTGCCCAGCCACTCACGAACGGGACTCATACTAACGGTATCACGGCTAAGGGGGAGTCCGGAAGTGCAAAGAACAGAGAGGCCGAAGACGTAGAAGCGCGCGAGGAAAAGACGTACGAACGGTACTACGACCAGCAATACGAATTGCTCGTCGCGCTCCGCCCGCGCGTAGTCGGCCACTTCGATCTGATCCGGTTGATGAGCTCAGACCCGGGACGCGACGTGCGGCGCTGGCGCGGCGTCTGGGAGCGCATTGAGCGGAATTTGGCCTTTGTCGCCTCATATGACGGGTGGCTCGAGTGCAACAGCAGCGCTCTACGGAAAGGACTGGCGGAGCCGTATCCATGTCGGGTCATCGCCGAGGTAAATTTTTTATCTTATTAACTTTCCCCCCACGTTTCACGTCCCTCTTTGACTCCCCCTCCATGACTATAAGGCGCGTGAGAGCTCAAGGGCTAAAATGGAACATTATAGAAATGGCTCTCCTTGAACGGCAAATTTACTCTTTCAGATGACAGTCACGGCATAGCGCAAGTGGGCACGAACTACGGGCGCGCTATAGATTTTCTGTCGTCTCTTAATGTCAAGACGCTTTGGACGCTGAGGAGGGAGCCGCAGTATTCGGATTGTGCAACCAGCAAGACGATAAACGCCAGTCTGACAGAAGTGGCTGTACCGATAGACGAAATCCGTCTGATCATTTCTAAGTGGTCACAGTAGTTCGATGTGCTCGCGTATATATGGGCAATCCCGACTGGTAGTCCATCGTACAGCACAGAGTAAAGACTTTAAAGGTCTCGTGGATCAAAATTCAACCCCTAGTAGAACAGACATCTAGACAATAATAAATCAGGGAAACATTTTCACTTGTGTGTAAAGTACCATGTATAATACCATGGAGTTCACTGTAATCTAATAAAGCAGCATAATTCGCGGCTGTCTATTGTGATGCAAACTCAGTACGCTATAACGGCATGGGGTATATTTTTAAGATATCCCTTCGCAGCAAATTTATCGTGAAAAGCCCTCTTGAACGCCAACAGACCGTCTAAAAGCTCTTGCTGTCGGAAGATCATGAAAAAGCACATTTTCCAGTCCTATAGAAGCCCCAAACCCCACGCTTGAAAGAGGAACGACAAGTTTGAGGATTAAAACCAGTATTATGATAAAGTCATAAATGCAACCAAAAATTCCCGGGGTATCTCAAGGCACATGAAACACATTACTTAATTCGTTCTGCTCGTCAGAGAACACAACGCAAAGTACTCATACAATATTTCCAGGAAAGAAAAAGAGAGAAACAGACAAGAAGGCAACGAAAAAAAAAAAAAAAATGGGGTAGGAGGGCCCAACTGCCGGAAAGACGACCGCATGATAGTCTAGATAGGGGAAGTAATCAATGGTCCGACTCGTCTTCATCCTAGGCTGAGGGTGATGCTGTGCGAACTCAAACTAGCCGTCGCCGAGTTCCACACTTTCGAGCCAGACCCGGACAGCTCCTCGTAATGCGCTCTCTTTCTCGCGGCTCGCTTGGTAGTTGATGTCTTGGTACGCGTTTTGGCTCTCCTTTTCACGCCTGTCTACAACTTCCTGCACGATGCTTCCTAAGGCTGACAAGACAACGGTTTTGCATTCGACACGCGGAACTTCTTGGAAATCCAGTTTCATATCGGGTGCTACCTCTTCAGGCTCCGAAGCTTCACTATTGCTTCGGCCTCGACGTTTGCTTACTGATCTGGAAGAGGTAGCTGATGTCCCACGACTCGAGTCGTTTGTCTGTGCGATCACCTTCTCAACAGCATCGATGAGCGCCTCGTCTAGCGTGACGAGCTCTTCCTCCTCAAACTTTTCCTCTATTGGCTGATCGTATGGCGACATAACTGGCGTGGCCATGGACGGGCTCATATGATCGAGTGAGCCACTAGCGTTTCGATCTATGGCTGCTTTTGGCTTGACCAAGCGACGGTAACGGAGCCGTTTGATGGTGAAGTTTGTAGTGTCTGCTATTATAACACTGCTTACGTCGACCCATTGTTCGACAGGCCATGCATCTGAAAATGAGTTTGGATGTACTGTTGGTGTTGGTTCAGCTTTGAGAGATTCACGGACCTGAGCGAGCAGGTCCTTCTGTGGCGGTATCGCCTGTAACGTAAAGTCGGGATGATATCTCTGCAGCCATCCTGCAACGTTAAGGGGGGCGTCCCCATCAATAGCTAGTCGCGAAAACTGCTCAAAGCTATCTAGGCCACTTCCGAGGCCAGGTGTGGAGAGGTAGCCACTACTCGAGGGAGAGCTAACGGCCGTCTCGAATGAAGTCAAATACTCTGGAAATTGGACATCGACATCAATCACACCGTCATCATTGTTGATGGACGTCTTTACAGGGGATTCAAAGGCACCCGAAGGGTTGGGTATCCTAGTCTGGGGATCCAACTGCTTGGCCGCCTGTTTTCGCGGAGTGTCTGGTTCATCTTCGGCCGTCTCGTTTATCCGAAATTTGCTATCTGCCTCGCTGACTCTAGGTTTTGTTTGTTTGTCTATTCTGGACAGCTCGTCTTTCTTAGCGAACATCGCATTCGTGGGTGATCCAATAGGGCTATCGTATAGACCTAAGGTATCTGGCGTTTGTGATGTCGAAGCCGTGGAGTCCCGTCGCCGTGTGCCCCATAAACCACTGATGACGCTGCCCCATCGCGAGCTCTGGCGGGAATGGGTGCTTGTGTGGCTTGAATGACCAACACTATCAACCCGCGTAAGTGATCGTTTCAAGTCATCAGCCGCCGCACTGCCGCGATTATCCGGCCGAATGGCATGGTTCAAATTCCTTTGAGCGGTAGAGAAATGTGCAACAGCCTCATCGGGCAATACGGTGTTTGTTGTTGCGGCGCTGCTTTTTCTAGTGTTGAGGTCACTCCCAGCTATGGGAAGGTGTGCTGGTTTAAAGAACTCAGATGACCGTCGCTCATGATGCTGACTATCTATAGTAAGGTGTGCTAACTGAGCTGGTATTCCCGTCATAGAGCGTGTAGTAGCCTGTGATTGGATGCTAAAGCTTCGAGTGTGTGACGGCGCTCTTTGGCCTGGACGGCGGTTGATCTTTCGTCGGAGCGACTCTTCTTTATTAATCGGAACGATATACGACGGTGGGGAGTGGCCGAAAGCACTAAAAGAAGCGGATGTAGCAGGACGTTGGGCACGAACTACTGGGAGTTGTTGGTTCGCAGGTAAGAATGCCGACAGGAGAAAGATCAGCCTCCGTGCAGCCATTTTATCGTTTGAGATGATTACTGTGCGAGACGGCAAGGAAGTGTCTTCTTCGCTTTTGGCTTTCTGTTGTTGATAATAGCGCCGTCGGTACCAGATGGGGCTCAAGGCCTGGAGCCAGTCGGTATGCGTCGCTAGAAAACCTGTGAGGAGATTGAAGAAGAAAAACCCCTGCTCTTTGCCACCGGCCCACCTTGCAACCCATCTCGCTTCTTCTCTCCACGGTCCCCAACGACCTTGACCTGTTACAACCCTAGTGGCACAAAGTCCAGTTACAATACGCAGCTGAGTCTTCTGGACCTCGTCGCTAGTCTGCTGATCATGCATCAGCGCGTTCGGAGGTAATGCCACAAGCTTTGAATATTGTTTGGGCATTTTCACTTGTGAAGCATCCGAACCGCGGCGATTATGCACAGACGTTGTCCGGCTGACTTGAATGGGCGCGTTCACAGGGTGCGGATCAGGAGCTGACAAGTCCGCTTGCTTAAGCATTGGGTAGAGGGACCCGGCAACAACTGACTGGAGATGTGTGAGTGTTCTCATGATGATATCCCAATGTTGGGTTATGAAATCCATACGATCCTCGGCGTCGTTGCTGTAGTATGACTCAAAAGGCTCCGACCCGTAACCGGGACCAGCCATAGACCAGCCAGTCCGACGAGCAGAGCCAAGGGATGATGAAAAAGCATCGGGCTCATTGAAAGAACTCGACGCCCGAAACGAAGGTTTGGCTGCCGCGGCGCCTGGATGTGCCGGATTTGTAGGATTCGCTGGAAGGGGGATCACTAGGGCGACGGCATACATCGGCGTCCTCTTCTGAACAGGCTTCGACCTCTTGTGCTTTGGTTTTGACTCATCTGGAGAATAGGGGAAAGGGAAACCTGTACCATCATCTCCTACGCCCTGAGGAGTCTCGAGATTATCACTGGGAAGGTTGATAGGGAAGAGACGAGTAACGAGAATCTTCTTGCGATCTGCTAGGCGTCCGGGAGTTTGCGTAGAAGCCTGAGGGTGCGCTGACTCCGATGTGAATGATTGTGTCAATCTGCTTGATCGCATGCTTGACCTACCTAAGGAACCTCGTCCATCAGCTGCGTAGGAGCTGGGTATGACGGTAGAACGAGTGTCACTAGGTATGACGTGTACCTTGGTAGACATGCCTTTATAAGTCATTATCTCGGTGTTGGCAAATATGCAGCTAGAAAAGCTGGCGAGCTCTTCACGGTATTCTCTTGATGCGCGTTGTGACTCTGTTTCAGCGAAGCTGTAGGTACGCGACTGTATAGACCCCCGTCTATCGAACGCGCCTTGCCGAGGCTGAGGACTTCCTGGCTGAATTCCCAGCGGCCTCGTAGCTTGACCTTGGCTTCCCTTTCTCGGTGACATAGGAGTCCGCCGTAAATCCTGGGAGATGGGCTGAGACGAGCCCGTAGTAGGGGCCGGAGCTGATCGTTCAGATGTAGGGCCAGGGTGGCTGTCAAACAACAACGAAGGATTCACATTGCTGAGGGCATCCTGCATAATGATGACGCGAACGTCGCGCACATCGAAGTCAACATCTCCATCGTAATCATAGGCGCTTGCCTGCGAGCCCGGGTGCAAAGCAGTGAGTGCCGGTAAGGGGAAGACTTGGTCTTCGCGATGAAAAAGTGCCTGCGTGTCTGGAAACAACAGACTGCGCGTATGAATTTCTTCCTGGACTGACTCAGGTGGCAATCTGATGCTTGGCGAGGTCTGCTGAGCAGACGTGCCCACGACAGCGCCGGACGTCAGACTGAATAGTTTGCCCAGCATGTCCTCTTTATCGTTGGCCGTATCCGAGATGGTTAGATCGAAAGGCACCTATGACCACAAACCGAAGCAGTCTTCAGCAGGGTCAAATCATATTGCGAAGGTACTTCGCTTGATGTATGGCGGCGTAGAAAGACATGGAAGCGATGTAACTAGAAAGTCTCACAGACACGAGACGGTGCCGTGTTTGTCAGTAGTCGGTGCAACGCAAAAGCAAGCAGACCCCGACGACCCTGGCGTATGATCAGGAGGACGTCGCGCTGAGGGGATGATTGCTTGCACGTCCCAATCCCTGGGGTGAATTAGGCGTATCAAAGTTGAAGGAAGCTTTTCAATAGTCAGCGGCGAAACAAGATCTACTAAACTTCATCAGTGAATGTGACTGGGCTTGATTCTCTAAGCCCTTGATTATATGCGGACTTCTTTAGCAAGTAGGTGAGAAACCAGCTCCGTAAGTGAGAACTTAGATGAGCGCAAATATGGGCAGTGGTAACAATGGATAAGCGTGTGATTGGATGCGAGGAAACAAGAGACTGGCAGCTACGCACTGCAACTTCTCAAATTCGAACACACCCCTTCGTCTTACAAGAAAGAAAACGAGGGTTCGGTGAACTGGACATATCGAGAGACCTACTTGGCGTAACGAATATCCCGTAGGTGTCCCTGCAATAGTAATACAAAGAGGGAGAAGTTGAAGAAGTCACGGCGTAACTGTTAGATATCGATGATGCTACACCTGCTAGTTGTTGCTGGTTAAGTAGTGTGACTGGATGACGAACTCAGCAAGCTGAATCCTCAAGAAACACGTATCCAGATTTGAATGAGGGCCAACTTGGGGTATTATAGTGACATTGAAGGTTGTATAGTTCGGTAGGATAAAAATATCATGGATCCGGGAGGATGACGTTCTTGGTGTTTGTCTGGTCCCCAGATTTTCTGCAACGTCAGTGCCACCAATTCTGGTTGCTTTCGGGTCAGTGTCCGAGTGCTAGTGATCAATGCAATGATAACAAGTGATTGTTGATCTCCTTCAGGGTTGTTCCGATATTGCTCGATCCAGGCAAGGCCGCCAAGCTGCTCGCAGGGCGACGTGCGGCCGTCGTTCTCAGATGCCGTGGTAATCAAGGCCTAGAATAAATGAAGGGATGGAAAAAGGGGGGCAGGGTACAGAATGCCCTCTTTCTACCATCGGCCTCTCGCCAGACTGCGGTGATGCTGTATGCCAGATGGAAGAGCCGCCGGCGCGGTCTGGTGTTGGCAAGCTTCTCGATCTTTAAAAAGAGCAAGGACAATACGGCGTGTTACCGTCAGTCGCGCACAAAGGGCCGAATCGACCCGGGCTGGCCTATGTGCCTTGAGTAAGTAAGATTGGGGTATCCCAGTCTAGGATATTCACCGATGATGGCATTGACGAAGAGGGTGGGACAGGGTGCGATCAGATCAACAACCAAATGAAAAAGGTATGATGTGACCGGCTGGACAGGTTGGCAGGCGGTGGGAGGTTTCATTCCAGAGGATTGGTTCGGGTGCGATAGGCGGTCTGTGGAGATGCGATGAATGCGATGCGATGTGATAGAGAGTTGAGACGCAGCTGTATGAATCCCATGCAGAAGAAAGCCAAGTTTGCGATCTGGAGGGGAAATGGAAGGCTTCTGGACTGGCGGTGAGCCAAGTAGAGGCACCTGAGAAGTGCCGGGTAACACGGGCGCCATTGGAGGCATCAGGTACGTCGTCGGCTGCCTGACCCGCTGTGGTGGGCTGTCGTAGTATGCTCCAACAAGCGCTGCGAGTGGGCTATCGTCAGCGTCAACAGCCACTATATACCACCTGGGTATTACCTACGACCTGCATTTGCGCTACACTAGCGCACACTGCACGCCCTAGCTACGGCTTCTGCTACGGTGCTCTCAGTGGGGTCTAAGCGGGGGAGAGTGCAGTAGCTTGCATAGGGTGGGGAGCTTCAGCCTGTACTACACACCAGCACTGACACCAGCATACTGCGTTCAGAAGTAGGTATTACACCAGTAAAAGAGAGACGCAGACACCATCTCGTGCCCATTTCGATCGAGCCGACAAATGTGGGCTATATACAGTATGACGGCGCTCAATATCCCGTCCTTTCACCAGGCAAATGCAAGGAAGGTCCACTAGCCCTAAGTTTTGGTCATAGAATTTACAGAGAGTCCAATTGGTCCCCTCCAAATACCTGCCTTCTATGTCTCACGCCGTGTGATGAGACTTAGAGCATTTGGCTGGTGGTGGTGAGAGGGGAGGAAAAGGTATATGATCTGCTATATGCGGCTTTGAGGAATTGTTCATTTATTCGGTGGGACGAGTTGTGGATGGGGGTCCTACCTACTCGGCGTAGGGCATCAACGGCATCTATCTAGCCTAGACAGCTGTTGAGGATCGTGATTTGGGCTCGATGGGTCCCGCAGCCTATAGACGGACGAACGAATGAATAAACAACAACCCAGCTAGCCCGTCCTGTTCAGGTCTGTCTTGCGTCGACAGATTGTTCGTGGCCCTGTCTGCTTTCCCGGGAACGCGAACGGATCATGATGATGTTCTTCCTGGCAATCTGGCGCGCTGTTCCGTTTCGGCAACATGGTCTTCGGAAGAGGCGGTCAGCTCTCAACTACCGCCTAATTTTAAGAGTGTTGCAGTCAGCCATACTTGTACAAAACAAGTTGCAGATTACAACACCCAACTAAGCCTTCTCCGACAATCGACGTGGACGACATTCGTCGTTCCCACGGCTTCCTATTTACATCATTATCATCAGCTTCTACTGTTTCATCTCGATATTTGCTGCTCTTCACACTCACTCACCCTTCCTCCCTTTCCCTAATCAGCTGTACCTATATGAGGCATTCTATCTCACTCTTATGAACGTCGGCAACCATCAAGCAAATCGATCAAGGTCTCCTTCTCTTGCTCTGTGCCAGACTCTCTGCTGCCCTGCAGGCGCCAACCAACACCTAACCTAGATATTTTCCTACGAATGTACAGAAACAACAATCAGCACTACTCGGATGCGGTCTAGATGCATTCCCGGTTTCACGCTCCCGCTGTGAATGGCCAGGCGGTGCCAGCACACACGCACCCTCTCCACCACCATACATGGATATCCCCTCCTGCCTACGACGATGCTCGTGGCGTGTCAAAGCCAAGCCCAGTGCCAGATTGACCGAATCGCTACCGACGCCAATTTCAATGTCGGAGTTAATCGTTCAGAATGCGGCCGCAAGTGTGGCTGTTTTATTAGTTCTAATCGTATTCTCTAGCTGTGTCTGACTGTGGAAGCACGTCATACTCATGATGCTGACCTCGAAACAACCCATGCTGATGAAGCTGTCATGTCTGTTTCGCGATCAGTTGCTAGCTTTATCTGGGGAAATAACCCGGCGAGAGGAGAGTTGAGGCTCTTAGTTGGGAAGATCTGTATTCTTCCTCGTCTCATCAGTTGTTGTAGCAAGCACTCGGCTTGTGTCCCATCAATGCCAGGTGTTACTCCGGTTTTCGGGAGCAGCTAGCAAGCAGTAAGAGCAGCTTAAGGCGGACGGATGGATATCGCTCGCCCTACAACAAGTCAGCCTAACTTTCGACTTTTGACTCATGAGCTGCGGGACATCTAGTCTAGCTGTACTACTAGTTTTAGACGCTCCGACGATAAACCTCGACTAAAGTCGAGAGATCGCCGAATTAGTCAGGAAATCCAGAGGAGAAACCCAGCAGAGCGTTAATAATAACGCACCTATATGCAGCATTGAGCTGTACAGCCGAATATAGTATGCATATCCCATCGCTCGTTAGCGGCCACCACTTACCCGTCGGCAAATAACGTCGCTTACCTTTAGCGAGGCGATACATCTGGTTTTCGAGGTCAAGACGCAGACGGACGGATCCACGGATACCAACATCGTGCATGTCGACTCGTCGGCAGCAAACTTTACACCTCTTACCGAGAAGTTCAGAGGTTTGCCAAAAATAAATACATCTACGCTCAGTGGTAGCGATTGGGTCCTGTTTACGTGTCACGATGGCGCATGGACTCTATCCTGCTGTTTGTCCTGTTCAGAAACCTGTTATCACGGTGGGCTTTTCAGGGTCCTGATACACACATTACACTGCATTACGGCCCTCAGCAGGTCTATCTACTACTGTACGTAAGTGCTCCGGTCTTAGCGTTGATGCTCTCACATTATAACGCATCTAGTCATTCTACCCTCTCGGCCTCGACAAGCGAAGCGCTTGCATACTACGCTACGTAAGTGTCCTGCCATCTGTATTTGACCCATAACCTGCGCTACTTCACCAACTACTGTAAGAGGATCCTCGAACTCGCTGTCGAATTTTCGCTTGGCGCTTTTTCTTTTCGAAATAATCCGTTGCGACTGGCTACGCGGGTCCAATGTAACGCGGCCCACCCTCGGCCTACTACGTGTATACCGCAGCCGCCAGCACTTCACCTGAAGTGAGGCGAATGAGGTGTCTCAGTACAGCGAAACCGCTCATGAGAATTATCGTAACTTCAAGCAAGGTAAGAGGGCATGCGACGCTTCTACCGCATTTTAGCCTTGAGAGATTACGTATATCGAGACTCGAGGGTCTTTGGTGAAGCGAACTTTCGTAAACTGGGATGTGAGCGACTTGTTCATGGTGTGGGTTGAACGTGCGCTACTGTACAGACAAACTTGACGTGTTAATGTCAATAGCCGCTGTATCCGAGGCCCACGTATCGAATATGAATATTAGCGTTAATAGCAGCTGTGTGAATAGGTAAGTAGCTTTTATTCCCGAGCAGAAAAGTATAGCCTCTCTAAATACCAGCTATTGGAATCGAAGTCTAGATGAACGCGTACGTAGGTACCTACATTTAGTGCCTCATCTCGACTTGAACAACCGCATGTCTACTTAGGTACTCAGCCGGCAGTTGTGGGTGGCTTAAGTGAATGCCAAGTCATCAACCAGCAGTTGATGTACTTTCCTCAGTAAGAGCTTTATGGACGGCCCTAATTCGCTTGGATCTTCGAGCGCAGAGAACCGAACAATTATAGTAAACAAATGGTGAGATCTAGACTGAGGCTTTAGCAACGGCGTATCCTCACCTCGACTCGCTACCGGATCCCGGAGCTGCGGAAGCGAAATAACAGCGTAAAATTTACCGGCTTCTAGAGTTCAAAATAGACAAGACGAGTGAGGACCCGGCACACCTTAGCTCACAGCGTTCATTAGTGCGATATAAAATGAGTTTCTTAGTAGACATAGATATAGCCTGTGGGTAGACTGGCAAGCTGAGTTCAGCTCCAAAACCTAGAGCCATTGTCAACTACTACGTCGAATCATCTATGGTCGCCTGACGAGCTGCTTAGATCGTAGATGAATGAAAATTGAGGGGGTGAGATGCTGAAAACAGTGATGATCGGGGCTACATATTCTATATTCCTTTACCATATGCGTGTCTGGCATAAAGTAACAATCTTGTTTTCAATATTATCTCTTCTCTACACACATCTAGCTCACAGGTATATGTTACATCTCTCGACGTCACATAGGAAACGTAAACACCGGCCGTCTCATGGCCCATGTCCCTACTAAACGTCGCTTCGCTGTACCCAGAGAAATACGCTCTTACAAAATAGACGCTGATGTCGTGGAACTACTTCCTAGCACCATCATCGACCTGTAAAGCATGTGCCAGCCCAGTGTCGCCAGGTTTACTATCATCATTGGTAAGCATAGGCCCGATTTTTGTGACGCAATCGCCAGCAGCATAGCCTTGAGGGATATTCGTATGGGAGAAAGAAGGCAAAGGATTTATACGGCCGCGTGATGGTACCTCAGCACCCAAATCTTCAGCAAAGGAGCCGTTTGGCTCAAAGTTGGTAAATGGGCCTGTGATCCCACAAACTCACATTTTCTTCGTAAAGGGTAACATTATGACAATCTTGACTCCTGGACAAGGAGAATTCTGTATATAGTCAAGGACCAGGATACAGAGAATCTAGGCTTCTCATACAACATACAAGACATACACATGTCCCTGCATTTAGCTAGCTAGACTCTGAGATGCTATATATATTTCCAGTGCGTAATTTAAAGTATAAGTAGAACGAAGTCAGTCAGGGTTTAACCCACGGGGAAGCCTTACCTAGTTACCCTGTTCCATTTCCAAAAGGAAAGAGAACTCCTGGCTCACCTTAAATATTGGAGTTCTCATTGATACTCTCATTCTTACGATTGTCTATATGGAGTCTCTTCGTTATTTTCGCCGCGGTTCTGGACACAGCGCTAAGCAGCTTGTTCCCATTTGTGTAGACATTACCGCCGCCGGGAAATCCTGGCCTGGGAGGAGGCATAGTATAATGAGAAGGGGAATTCGGGATTCGCCTGCTCTTTCCCCCAAACTCCAACAGCCTCGGAATAGCAGAATGATATCCTCGATCCAGCTTGAGATGCTGACTCTGCCGCCCTTGAACTTCTCTGCTGAATATCCGCAGCTTCGAACCGTCCGCCTTCACGCTCCCTAATGGCCACAAGTTCGACGTCCCAGAATTCTATTGTACTGTATGTGATTGCATTACATGAGAGCAACAACATCTGTTCATCTCAAGCGTACTATGGGGGGTTTTTCGGAGTCGCTATACTGAACAGGAAATCAAGTGACATTAAGAAGAGTTTACTCAGCTTCGCCTGAAAGCTAGTCAAGTTGTCATGGTCCATCTAAAAAGTATATTGAACCAGGGACAGCAGCGGCGGTGAGAATGAGAGAGGCGTAAATAGAGTGCACTTCTCACTAATGGCGGGGACGAAAATATCTAGTATTAAACATATTGTAAATCCTTGTGTACCTAGGTAGATACTGGATGAAGTATCATTCGATCGTGACGCTCGGCTAGCATCAATATCCTATATGAGTTCTTCACTCATAGTATGCGATGCTGACACGGGTAAGTCTCTGTCACCTTGAGTTTAAGAATATTGTGTCAAACGTATGGCGATAATGAAAGGGAAAACAACAGTAATAGGCGCAAAAGGGGAACAGTGAGTATTATTAAGTTTACAGATGTCAGCTAATTTTCCCAAACGCAAGACCCTGATTTGGGGGATGATACTTAGTGTACCTTATGTGCCAATATAAACATCATCTACCAGCCTCCTTTGACCGCACGCCATATCTACCATCGACGTAGACTGCCTACTTGCTTACCCAGCATAACTCTTCAACATCCACGCCACCCATATATATAAATACGTCTAATTAGGCACTATGATTAAGAGTTCTTTCTTCTCAACCTCGTCACATCTTGAACCGCGACAAAATCACAACTTGTTCATCGTCTATCCTCCACCCACGGCTCTCACTTCCCTAAACACATGCTTCTCATCAATCACCCGCCGCCTTCCAAGTTACAAGGCAGTACAGTCACTTCAATCCAGCGCACAAATTTAACGGGAGAAAACTGTATTTCGAGGGCACCTAACCATTACCATCAGCCTTCCTCTCTTACTAACATTTAACTTTAGCATCAACCTTAAAATTACCCAGGTGCATCACCCAGGTACAATTCGAGGGATCGTCACCTAGCAACCGCTATCTACCTACTATTTACCTAGGTGTTGTTGACTACATACTCAATTGAACAACTTCCCTCTCTCCTTCCTCACCACTCTACTTACCTCACCTACCCGATCTAAGCTCGGAGATAAAAGTCTCGTCCTACATCAAACGGAAAACTGCATATCACACTACAAACAAGCACACGTTCATATCACTCACGTCAAATTACGAGCAGTCATGGAGGATCCAATCACTCCCCAAAAGAAAATCTTGCCCACGGCACTGGGTCAGGTCCCAACGCCTCCCCCGTCCGCACCAGTCTCCCAGGAAGCAGCCACAGACACAAACAACAGCCTCGACTACAACTCTCCCTTGCCGATTCGTGAGAAGCAACCTCTTCACACAGATGGTGGCCCGGAAGGCGATGTCAAAACATGGATATATGCTTCCGACACCCGCGAGAAACAACGCGAACGCTTTTTAAGCGTTCTACATGCCTGTTACCCATCAAATGATACATTCAGTAAGCATCATTCATCGCTTTCATCCTTTATTGCTATTTACTAATTGATTACTGTGCTCTAGATTCAGCCCGCCACCCTTTCTACGATCCTGAGGAAGCTGGTGATTATGAGGATTTCATCAAGTGCCAAGAATGGGACGGAGAGTGCCCACTGGACGACGACGATTACAACCCGCTTACTGATCCCACCTGGAGCACGGAGGTTTGGGAGCCTAAGATTGGCGATGAAGGCATTGAAAACGAGCAGGATCTTCATATGGTGCTGAGAGCCCGGCGCGAGCACAAGGCTCGCTCCGAGGCCCTCAAAAGCCAACTAGCCCAGGGCATGAGTTTCCTCTCAGTGGCCCAAGAGATGCAGCTGGATGACTCCGAGTCTAGCTCTGAATCTGAGAAAGAAGAGAAATCGAAAGATAAGGAGGCCGAAGTCTGTACGAAAGCACCTTCGGATCCAAGTCATTCTACTGTACAACCCGCCACCTCAGCCAAACGAGTCGTAGTATTCGGCGAAGAGGAGCCAAGCAAGCGCCGCCGTGGTCAGCCTGGGAAAAACAAGAAGAAGAGAAGAGGCCGCAAAAGAAAGCGAGGGTCTAAGGCGAACCCCAACGACAGCTACAGGTATAACAGCGACTCTGAAGATGAAAAACCAGCCATCAAGAGAGCCAAGGGCAAAGGCAAAGGCAAGGAAAAGGCCGCCGCTGACGATACACCATGGAAAGCACAGACACGTGCCGCGGCTCGGCGTACTGGGAATATGGGGATGGACGGCTGCTATGACATCGACAGCGACAACTCAACAGCCTCTGAAATGATTATTACCGCCCCAGAGAACGATGGGCATGAGCCGAAGAAAGGCCTATTCTCCCGATTTACCTCCTTCATTGCCGGTTGAGCTGGCAGAAACTCTACACGATCCCAATGCTTGGATTGTCTTACATTCGAATCCAGGCACGGCAGACTTAAGGAGCTTGATATTCGTCCCCGGTACTCGGGAAAAATAAGAAAAAAAAAGACCTCTTTGCACTAAGCCAAAGCAGAGAGAGCCGGTTTCGCGACAGGAGATTGGACAGTTGGAGATGAACGAGCGTTGTTATGTCGAGTCAAGTACGAGCACAATGTAAGAGAAAAGGGGTTTAATAAATAAGCAGGGTTGAAAAATGGAACTCTGGCTAGGTAGATAAACATATTCCGCGATGAATTGATCATTATGCTAGTCACACATACTGCCTCGCCCTGTACATATATGCCTGTATATCTGAACCCGGAGCCATGATATTAGCCAACCGGTCACACAAACAAATGACTCTATGCGTCTTCAAGCTGTTTTCCAGTGTAGTCTATGAGTTTATGCATTGAACCCCAATTGGTGTTACAGGAGCTGTGTATCTGGATGGTATGTATAGTCCGCATCGGTAATGTCGAAATGTGCCTCCTGTTGTCCTCAGATAGCAAGTGAATTTTCATTGGCTACGAGCGTCCAACTATTTCGGGGTATGCCGATATCAAAAGGGGTTGCTTCATGTTCGTGAGATGACCGGTCACTTGCGCCGACAATGCCCGGGATCCGAGGTAAGAGAGACCTTACTTCATACAGATTGTCCGGTCCGTTGGAGTCAATTAAGTTGGTGAGATAGTATATGAGAAAGAGTGAGTTGCCCGGTGGTACTACATACTATTTTCTTTCATAATCTCGAGTTGGATCTACCGGTTGATTTTGTGGCTGAGGTAAGCCGACCAGGCATTCAACCGCCGATCTACAACTTATATTGTTACCTTGTTGCTTCTCGCGAGTTCTCGCGATTTCTAGTGCCCGTCCTCCTTACATAGGAGTCAACGCCGTATTTGCCCAATTGAGTCAACGGCGACTCGGTCTTGTAACAGTAGCGAGCTCGCTTTCATAATCCTTGACTAAGAGACCGATCTACGGGCGAAATTGCGGCCGGGGACCAACAAATTAGGCACGCATGCACTAACTGTGTATCATATTGCTCGTCGCGAATATAAATAAAATGGGCGCAATTCTGACGGTGTTTAGAATCACCTGAATCCGATGGGGTATAAAGTTGCGTGGCTTAAGATCATACCATACTTCGATTGTCATGTCCTGGCTTTCAAGTTGAAACTTGTCTTTGATATTCGCGTGGTCTCGAAACAACGGCTATCGTAGTGGATATATACCCTTGTCGAAATCTACCGGCTTCGTGTGCGAGGTAGCCCGTCCGTCTTCCGCACCTCCTACTCCAGTTAGCGTGTTCTGCCATCATCGCCACCAGCGCCATCGCCATGTCCGCCAGAACCGCCTCTTGCCTCTGTGGCAACGTCAAGCTCGAGCTACAGGGCGCACCGTTCATGCAGAACTTGTGCCACTGTTCATCGTGCCAGAAGTTCACGGGAGCAGCCTTTGGCTCCATGGCTGGTTACAAGAACGAGGTACGTATCACCGTTCTCTGTCTCGGTACATTTTCATTTGTGCAAGTCTTCGGTTCCTCGTGGTGGGGAGCAATTGGGAATCATCTGCTCCTCAGGTCCTCGATTCATCGTTTCTTGTTTCTGTATTCGTCGTTCACAATGACATCAAGCTAACGTACGCACAAACAGCAAGTTACGCTCACGGAGGCCGAGCCATCTGTGTTGAGGACTTATATCGACACGAGCCCGGAATCGGGCGGCGTGCTCAAGCGATCGTTCTGCGGGAAGTGCGGTAGTCCTGTCAAGATCGAAACGGAGAAACATCCAGGAACCCTGGTTGTGCCTATTGGCATCATTGACGGCGACAAGGACACCTTCAAACCTCAGCTGGAATTTTTCTGTAGGGGTAAGGCCGATTGGGTTGGCGCCATTGCGGATGCTAAGACCTTCGACGCTATGCCGCCCGCGCACCCGGCCCAGTGATCTGGGGAAGAGGTTCAGCAAGAAGCGCGCCACGATGGATCCATCGTACGGGGATGCTGTTTTGGGGGCAAAGGGGGTACGAGAGCATGAGTGCGTGCGTGTGTGTGTCTGTCTGTTAGCATATGAAGTCGCTTGTTTCTTCCCACGCCGTGGCGAGCGCCTTGTGTCGCCTTCAGCAGACACGGTGATGTACGACAATACCTATCTAGGCATGCATCTGCCCTTGTCTGGCATGTCACACAAGTTCCACTCAGCTTCTTAATTACCGTGTCATGACTGATTCCTGAGGCAAAGACTAAGAGCAAGAGTAAGGAGTTAGGAATAAAGAATACATATTATAAGAACAGAAAAAGAAGATGAAGATGAATATGATGGAAAAGGGCATTCGGAAGGGGAAAAAAGAGCTTGCCAATTCAGGATTGTGATCGCGCGGCGTTGCTGTAGGGTGTGGTGGTGGTGGTGTCTATCAAATTACACGGAGCCGCGGACATCGCGGACGTACATATTAGTACGTATGCAGTCTCTTTCTTACCACTTTCGAGTACAACTGGGGATATTCTTGGAGCAGGATTCTAGGCCCGCCTATATATATTACGTATGCGGCGTCGGAATTTGTTCTCTGATATGCGGGATCGATGTAGTAAGCCTCTCTAGTGTATGTATAAGTATCTACATGTACGTAGGGCCGAAATTGGGAAGTATCAGCAATAGGGGTTTCTGGCTTTCGGGTAGGATTCCCTTGGGCTTGGATGCGGCTATTTCTTTCTTTTTAACATGTCTTCGTACCTAAACCTCGTAGCAATATGGCGGTCCTTTATGTGTAAATGTAATCAGTGATAGGTAAGTATGGCAGTAGTCTACATCTACGTCGGCGCGGGAAGCGCCACGGTATAATAAGCCGCTGGACATCCGGGTAATGTCACGGCCACATGGCAGCAAGGGTCTTAGATGGTAGAATAACAAAATGCATACATATATGTGTCTATAACTTGGATGGTAAGGATACTACGAATTCGTCCACCGTCACTACTACTGCACTGCTCGTTCCACTGTAATCTAAATACTCCCGCCGGCCAGGTAGTGCCGAGGCTGAACCATCACCACCATACTACTCCCGCACGTCGCAGTGATATTAAATACCGAGCCACTGGGCTGATGCGCCGTTCTCGATATGGAGATACGTCGCCCGTCCCCCCCTCGCATCGATCACGGGAAGCCCCCTACGGTAAGACCGGGTGGTAGCTTATGACGCTATCGCCGTCACCGCGACCGTCACTGTCACCGTCACTGTCACCCGGCCTTTTTGGTGGGCTGGTTACATGCGTCAAGCACATGCGAAACCCGTTCGTCTCTGTTCGGGAAAAAGGCTGTCCAAAACAGGCCATCTACCTCTTCCGAGGCACGGCTACCGAGATATGCCGTGCATCCCCAGCAGTGTTCGACTACGCTTTTGATGACAGGCAGAGTCTGTTCCGAGGTAATGCAATGCCAGATCCGAAGTTTGCATATGTAGGTATACCGTACCTTGGCAGCCAGTCCACAGGCCTGGAATTGTGCATCCTGGGCGGGCTGGATGCGGAGAGCGAAACCGAGAGCAACTATATTTATCAACTCCAGCTACAGCCGAATGTTGAAAAAGACCTTTCATATACCTGCCCCAGGTACCTTGACGTCTGACTCCTGGGTAGGAATCGTGGAGTTGGGGTGACACAAGATAGAGGCGAGCTGGCTAAGCTGGCTAAGCTGGCTTCGTAATATTGCCTCTGAGTATACCGTAATTGGCGATTCTTCCTCTTTAGATTGGTTCTTTCATCCTCAGCCAATCCCCGCTTGGCTGAAATGGGTGTTTCTCTGCGCGTCCATCGACATTGCTCCATTCCATCCGTGGTACGATGTTGGTGAGAATTGCGACACCGGCCCCTCTTGTGAATTCATAATGCTTAATGTTGGTGAATCCCCAACGTCCAAGGCTACCTAATAAGGTTACCCATGAACTTCTAATTATACTGCTTTTGGCACACTATGAGTATATTAACCTTGCAGATACGATCCCGCTCCCGTATCTTGTCCAACGCGAGCTCGCACCTTTACAAATCTATCGTCAGACAACAGGTGATGCGGTTCGGCGATCGCCTTTGTGCGCCACCACTCAGTTACTCAGTGTCTCTATGCTAGCATACCTTCCTAGTACTAGCCAGCTTGGACGAAGCGGCGACCATTTATATCTGTTGGTGGCGTTGCTTACTTGGTGGGCACTAACCTATTTAAACTAAATACCGACGAGAATCGGGACCGCGAGCGACCATATACACAGGGTATTCTTGGTCATCTATTTGAAAGCATCTCTTCGCCAGCCGGCCGTCCGCCACCGTCACGTCCCGTAGCGTTTCGGATCTCTTCTAATAGAAATTATACTGAATGCTTAGAATTATATTGAGCTTCTGTTTTCAGCTGAGAGTCTCTACGAGCTGGAGCCCAAAATGGCCACTGCGTAGTATAATTCAAATATCGAAGAGCAAGGGTAGAGCAAGATTAAAGGTGAAGTAGCCTTGTCGGTGAAGGATGACAACGGAAATAGCTGTGGGTGATTGTGTCCAAAGGAAGCTCACTACTACGATCAATAGCCCGTAGAATCGGGGAGAAATATATGCCCGGAACTGAACCGTGTAAGCAAGGAGTGCCGCATATGTCACAGTGTTTCTAATTCACAACGAATAAACATAGACACGGTATTATCTAGGTAATTCTTCACATAGCAATATCTAGGCATACCTGTTTAGCTGCTAGGTAGCGTTGATGTATGTCTTGCAAACACAGCTTGATGGCGGCGAGACGTGTGTAGGGTAGGTATGCAGAATATCACATCATCAGTGCATGTTACAACACTTGTCCCAACCCTGACTGGTTCTCTTTGAAACCTTCTGTCATTCGCCAACCCGCAATGGTCGTGGTAGATTCTTGCGGTCAGCCTCCCGCTCAGAGGCCGGGGATCTGAAGCCGTAATCTCTGCTGGCTACCGGGGCAATATCAAGGCCCTCACGACTCCAACAGCTGTCCACATCAGACATTTAATCGGACTGCACTGATCCTGTTTTGAGCTTCGCTACCGCCCGCCCGCTCTCTCGGCCCCCTGTGGTCTTTTTGCGTAGCAATTATGCGCGATGATATCGTCTCTGCGTCGGATCCTCCAAGACCATGTCCCAAGCTGGGTAAAGAAACTGTCGGTCTAGGAGCTGACTGTGTCTCGTCTCTGGTTCGACGAGCCCCAGTCTATCTCCCTCTTTCCCTATCAGGGCAATCCCCATCTTCATTATCTTTCAATCTCCACCGGCGCCTCCTCATAACGGGATCATTCGTCCCACGGAGAGAGGGACGGAGAGATGGAGAGAGAGCAGCGGAGAGGGGGGAGACGCTAGGCCGCGAAGCTGATGGACAACGACAGCGAGCGAGCTCCCTAGCTACGTACCTACCCACTGCAGGACCAATAGGCCTGTGACACAGAAGACCCTGTTTAGAGATAGGCCAGTAGATGTCCGCAACCGGAAACCAACCCCTACCACTGCTGGCGGGTGTCCTGCAGGTAATTGGATGTTAGGAGCGTACAACCGTCTTACCTGACTGCGTGGAAACGTCTACCTAAGTTCAGGTATGACGAAGTATAGTATGATGTCTAACCTTTTAAGAGTGCTGCTTCTGGTCGATTGTTGGCCAGCAACAGTGCCACGGACTCACAACTAATGTGTGTACCAGGGAGCGGCTGGACACTGGATTGGCTCCACGCCATCATTCAGAAGGCCGCCAGGGGGGCGCTAATTGCACCCTGACCTTGCGGGAACCCCTGGGCCGCCTGACTATTAGTGCTAGGTTAGGGGGTAGGTTAGGTGCTGTGTAGCGGCCTGTTATATGCTGCACAGCAGGGAGGAACTTCTGATAGGTATTTGCGGCCAGGCGGGTCTTCACTGCATTACAATCATGATGTCTTCAAGGTCTAATGCTGTTCTTTTCATTGGGAGTACAGACATGAATCGTGTACGTACTTCTGGTGGCAAATATCGACTGCCTTGCGTGTAGATAAAGTACTACAAGCGTAAGTAGTTACCAGCTGCGCATACGTATCGAAATACCCTGGGCTAGACACAAAGCGGTGTCTTCGAACCAATGCCTAGTAGTAGCTTTTTCTTATGAGGTCCCTCTCGATTGGAGAAGACGCTCGTGGCCACACCGATCTTCAGATGGACCCTTTCCTGCCATTGCGACATGAAGCGATCGTATTTCCTTTCCTTCATTTCTTTTCTCCCCCGTTTGACTTGATCTATCATCTCCTGCAATACACTTGCTGCTACATTGTATGTAGACAGTCACCATTCACCTACCTACTATACCCTAAACCTATGTCATTGCTAAACAAAGCTCACTGGCTAGTACCTAGGTAGACAAGCATCCGGTCTTACTGCCTCGCCATCTCATCTACCAACACACTTAGGTTAGCTACCTCTCAGTAATAACCTCTCATTGTTACTGATTGATCTAGATCTCTAACCTACATTTAATAAGCTATTGTTACCATTGCCTCTATTGGCGGAAGCTTGCGAGTAGGGCACCTATCATATTCATCCCAATCTCCTTCTACTAAGATCATTAATTCTTCTTCCTCTTCTACCCCATCCATCGTCCGTTCTCTTATCATTTCTCTAACATAGGTAGGTCGGCAGGTTCTAGCCTGTCCAGCGCATTACACCCCCATCACTGCAGGTACCCAAACTTTTAAGTACCTACCACATACATACTTACGTAGTAGGGGTAGCCCAGACTGCTACTATACTGCACCCAAGGTACCTAGGTATGTAGTCAGTGAGTGTAGGTACCGCATCGAGCCCTACAGTACCGCGCCTATACGTCCTAGCCCACCTTACAGTACAGTGCAGTACCTACCCACCCACCACCTAACTGATTACCCCTCCTACCCTTCCCGGCATCCCGATACGCACCTTGTACTTGTACCTAGTAGCTCTTAGGTGACCTACCTCCTACTCTACGGCATCATTGCTACCCCTACCCTACCACCACCACCATCACCGCCCGCTGCTCGCTGCTCGCTGCCAGCTCCAACCTTCTCTCACCCCACTAGCCATCCGGTCTTCTCCGCCAAACAAAACTCCAACCCCTTCACTCGACTTGCATACCTATTTTCTTTACCACAGGAACAACATCGACAGCCGACGCAACAACACACGCAACCCGTGTCTCTTCCCACGTCACCAAATCACCGCGCACGGGCGTGGGCGGACGATCTTGAAGGTTACTACTAACCATGGCGACTTCAGAGGGAGGCTTCGACCTGCTGAGGCGGGCAACACAAGCCGTGATGTCAAAGTAAGTGGTAGTTTGGTTCACATTTCGCTCCTCTCGTTACCCCTCCATCCCTCAGTTTTTTTTTTTTTTTTTTTTTTTTTTCGTACCGATGTCCGTGGTCTCCTGGTCGCCTGGTCTCCTTGGTGCCTTGCCTCGCTACAGTTGCATCTGGATCTCCTGCCCTGCGCACGCTTTGCCCTTTGCCCTGCCTGCGCTCCGCCGTGGCCTGCTCGTTACACACCTTTTGCATTTTGCCTTGCTGTGTGTACAACCGGTCACCTGCCATCCATCCATCTCCAGCCACAGAGTCTTGTTGCACCCGCGTTGGTTGGCTTGCACGGGCACGGGCACAGGCCTAAGCCTAAGGAACTCTGCGCATCTCTTCCATTTAGCCATCGCGCTCGTCCGCCTCGGTCGTCAATGGTCCCGGCCAGCCCTAGCTTGTAACCTTGGACAATCTCGCTCTGGCTGTCCAGGGCTTGGGCCGTGGAGGCGAGGGGTAGAACGGTCCTCTTGCCCGTTAAGAACTAATTACCGAAAGGAGCAAGCCGTCGCAATGCGCTCAATGCAAATACACCACGTTTTTCGTAGCTCATTACACACGCCTCTTGAGCCGAGAAACTGTCACCAGAAAAAGATTGAGCTCGGGGCGGCGGGTAGCAAGTCGCCACGACACTGGCTCACTAGTATGGAGCTCGGGTTGTTTGGGCAGAGAAACACCAGTTTTGCACCGCCTTTCCCAGTCTGGTTTCGTCGGCCTTTACCAATCGTCGGCTTCCCTGTTTAGCGCACGCTTGGCCTTGCTGCGACAACCTCAAAGTCATGACGATGCCTTCACTTCTTGGGACGAAACCCGGTCCATTCGACCGCAAAAGCCAGTATTTATTGCACTGAGAGCTGGACGGCACTGTGCGCTGCTTGTCCGGGTCAGACGTGGGCTCGGCGACCTGCTCCTACGTGCCGTAAGGCAATACTATTCGGCAGGTATCGATGTCGCGGCCTGACTCGCTAGAACCCGGACCGAAAAGCAGCCCAATGGGCTAGGTTCATTTCGCAACCACACCCCACCCTCGGGTTGATCGATAGCAGCTCCCAAAACGGCTCCAAAAAGTACCCCTGCGCCCCACTACATTCCCTCCGACCACATGGCGGCGTGGTTGTGCCATGGGTGCTACCGGGTCCCTTCTTGATGAAGGAGCATGGGGGTCCGCGGAACAATAATCGCTCGTTCGTGAAATCTCTGGCTTCTTCAAAGCTCCTACAGCTTTCGATGTGCCTCATTGTGTTTCGCATCCAGTGTCTGACTGCACAGGCTGGTCCCTTTCCATGCGGCGCAGCTGATATGCAACCTACCCGGAAATGACCATTTACCTTCATCCTAGAAACCTTGATGTCCAAAATATGACTTTGCCACTATACCCATCTTTTTGACGATTCCTGTTCCCTTTCTTGTTGTCTTCTTCTACCTATAATTCATTTGAGAGGCACTTGGGAATCCTTACGGCTGCTACCTTAAATCATCATGGCCGAAATTAACAGTCTGCACAGGGCTTCGCCGACGGACGACGATGCGGACCAGATCGGTTACGACACCCCAAGATCGGGGATCGCGACGCCGCAGCCTGACCTCAAGGACAAACGACTGCCTGGTATCATGAGCTACTTCGGCCAGGTTCGTTACACCCCTTCAGCTTCGCCTTTTTCTTTCCGTTCCTCCACCCAAACAGGAGTCACTGAGACGCCGTGTCCCACCTCGCATCAGGAAAAGAAAGAACCAGAAAAAAAGACAGAACAGCCATCTGCTTTAGACGCAGATGCAAAAAGTGATAGCGAGCCCGTGATCTCGGTCATCCTGCCATGTCAGAGACTAGCATCTCTGGAACCAGAACAGCCTTTGCAGCCGGCAGCTTCTTTCTTCAATCCCTATCCTACCCCCCCATGCTCGAAAACGCCCTCAGAGAGAGGACAAAAGTTGAGTGATGCGAGTGCCGATTCAGGCCGAGGACCTCTCATCTGTCCAACGACTCAGCCCTCTACGAGCCTGACTACCCCGGGTGCTTCAGATCGTTTAGCTCAAAAGATTAGGAGGGCCACCCTAGCATCACCCGTTACAAGCATCGTTACCACTCATAGCATTCCCAAGAGCTTCGTCCTCAACCCGAGTGGCTGTGTTACTGCATCAACTACACCCAGTTCCCCTTGCGAGTCCAAACCCTCCAACGTCGACCGCGTCACATCTTTCTCTGATCAGCGCGACACGATAGACACATTAAGAAAGCTAACACTTACTGCTTCGACAAAGAGCGGCCCGCCCACTCCTACGAGAGCACTTTCCACTGCCCAACCGTCAACCACCGAGGACCGATCATCGTCACAGGCGAGTCGGAGCGGCACGGAGTCAAACGGCCGACAGAGCAGCTCTACATCCCGCAGTGGTGGCATCCAAGCGCCATCCCAGAGAGGCAAGCTGACGATCAAGATTCGGGAAGGGCGCGGCCTACGGAAGAGTAGGGACCCATATGTTGTGGCGGTTTTCCAGCGAAGCGAACTCATTTCGCCCGGTCCAAGAACGTTTGAAGACGATGATGAACCAACGCCTCCAACCACAAGCGTGCATATGGGTGGCATACCGATATCCCGGCAGGGAAGCGACTCAGGCCGGCCCATGGCGATCCCGATGAGGAGCCGCCAAAGTAGCAATACTAGCATTTCAGAGTACACCGCCTTCCGCAACCGGCCGCGAAGATCCTTCACGAGCCCGAAGTGGGATGCCGAGGCGGTCTTGTACGTGGCATCTTTCTCCATCACGCGTATTTCGGTTCCAACAGCTGACTTTTCCCTAGTGATGTTGTGGATTCAGATATGCTTGTTGATATATCAGTATACGACCGTGGTTCAGCTGGTGAAGAATTCCTGGGGCATGTTGATTTTCAAGCCATCGTCCCAGGCACAGATGAGCCCGTGCGGGGCTGGTTCCCTCTGAGAGGAAACGCCGACACAACACCAGATAAGGAACCCACCGGTGAAATATACGTTGAAGCCTTTTACCAAAGAACCGAAAAGAAACACTATGGGCCAGACGATTTCCAAATTCTACGACTCATCGGCAAGGGTACCTTTGGCCAGGTCTATCAAGTGCGAAAAAAGGATTCTAATCGCATCTACGCCATGAAAGTCTTGTCAAAAAAGGTTATAGTGCAGAAAAAAGAAGTAGCGCACACAGTGGGAGAGAGGAACATTTTGGTGCGAACTGCTACATCCGAGTCTCCATTCATTGTCGGCCTGAAATTTTCATTCCAAACCCAGAATGATCTTTTTCTAGTGACGGATTACATGTCTGGAGGTGAACTCTTCTGGCATCTACAGAAAGAAGGTCGATTCGATGAAAAGCGTGCCAAGTTCTACATTGCTGAGCTCATCCTCGCTATCCAACATCTTCACCAGAATGATATTGTTTACCGCGACCTGAAACCTGAAAATATCCTTCTCGACGCCAATGGCCACATAGCGTTATGCGATTTTGGTCTATCTAAAGCGAATCTAACCAAGAACGATACAACCAATACGTTTTGCGGAACGACAGAATACTTAGCCCCTGAAGTGCTATTGGATGAGTCTGGGTATACCAAGATGGTAGACTTCTGGTCTCTTGGGGTCCTGGTTTTCGAAATGTGCTGCGGATGGAGCCCCTTTTATGCCGAAGACACACAGCAGATGTATAAGAACATTGCATTCGGCAAGGTCCGCTTCCCGCGAGATACCTTGTCTCAGGAAGGCAGGAATTTTGTGAAAGGGCTGCTAAATCGAAACCCAAAGCACCGACTCGGCGCAATCGATGATGCAGAGGAACTGAAACGCCACCCATTCTTTGCGAATGTCAATTGGGATGCGCTCTCGAAGAAACTCATCACGCCTCCTTTCAAGCCCAAGTTGAAGTCGGAGACGGATGTGTCGTATTTTGACCCTGAGTTTACTAACGCTCTCAACACTAACGGCTCGTTGAATGAGCGGGCTCAGCAGCTAGCTGCTGGCTATGCGGCGTCAACACCACTTTCCCCAACCACCCAAGCCAACTTTAAGGGCTTCACATTCGTAGATGAGAGCGCCCTCGATGATCATATGAAAGGACGGTTTGATGATGAGGAAATGAGTGACAACGACGGCCAGAGTGATGCAGATCATCGTGATAACGACTGGGATGATCTAGAAGACCTTGACCTCCGTAAGGGCAACCGAATGAGTGGCATTGTTAAGAATGGCCATCAGACGGATGAGCCTTTTCAGCAGTTTGACCTATAGTCGACTGAAATGCTTGAAATTCTCACGTCGACTACTTACCTACAAAATCGACATAACGCCAGTGCGCTGATGGTTTATTCCTTTCTTTGTTTTTCCCTCGCGTACTTAAGGAAATTGTATTCAACTGGCATCATTGCATAGGGCGGCAGTTTTATTGCATGCGGGCACAGCTGGTTCGAATAGGCCGGTGGTTGGGAGGGGAGGCGTTTGGCTGTTGCAAATAACGAGGGATTCTAGCACATACATACGAGGCCGATAGAGCCTTTAGTACTGGCATGATCATACCAAAAAGATTATGGAATTTTTCGACATTGGTTTGCTTGTCTCTTTGACAACGTCTTGGAACCTTTTCTACGGAATGCGATATATGAGATGGCCATTGCCATGCTGAGGTAGCGGACATGTGTTTCTCAGTGTTCCCTTCCTCTCACCTGCGTAATATTAGGCTATGTCCATCTCTTGTTTTCATGTGGCTTGGTGCTATTGCTATTGTCGTCGTCCAGGGTTTCGGGATTGAGTTAACGGAGTTGCGGAGAATAAGCGAAACCAGTATTGATCAGTATTATTTCAGCCCTACCCGTTTGGGACCGGCGAGTGTTCCATCTGTGACTATTAGTCTAATTTGGAGGCGAGTAATGTGATGCTTAGTTATAACCTATAACCTTAAAGGGGAACGCGCCTTACCCTTGCCTCCGCTTGTCGCGACTCGTTCCCGGGTGGTGTTTAGGGTGCACGCGGGTAGCACCCGCGTCAGAACCCGTGAATCATGACTGAATAGTAGTAAAGGTCATGACATATGCGATGAGCAAATATGCATACGTGATCGGCTACACACCTCATTTAGTAGGACCACTAGCGACCTCTCAGCTGCTAGTTCTCTTCAGTATCGGATCACCTTCAGCCGATATCTGGCGACTTTGTGTGGGCACCTACTCTGGATGTCTCACATACACATATATAGTACTCACCTTTCAGCGTAACCGAGGATATGTTTCACCATTGATTCGTACCCCGTCTTTGCCATTTTCGCTTATGTCGACTTTGCTGCCGGCTGCCGATATATGACTCAAGACATGTCCTTTCCCCCATCCTTTTCCAGGCGTTTACTTTATATTCCTCTTGGTTCTATACCTACATTACTATCGGCCTTGATACTCGACAAGAGGAGAAGCCTTCCCTTGTTGTTTAAAGCAGATATTTGTATTTGTGCTCTTATTCGGGTCGGATAGGGAGGCGAGAACATAGGGTAGAGTAGAGTAATTAACTGTCGATCTCGGTAACAGTATCGAGTGTATATGTCATTACCTCGACACTTATGCGCCTAGTTGTTATATTCTTAACCCGCTAACGGGATGAGTCCATGGCAACACACTTATACATACACGAAACATCGCTAGCTAGGAAAAATTTGTTAGGTGATAGTCGATCTACTTGTATGTGCTTTTCCGCTACGCAAGAGTTGTGTGTCCAACGTGATCCTTCGCAAGTTAGCCTTTGCTTGCCGGCTTGGTTGAAGCGCTCTCACTTTGGTATGCGTGTACAGAATCGTAAGAGGATAATCCCGAGACATATCACCTCATCACCGTGGCGTAAAATTTGGTGGTAGGATATAACTACGTATATCTATACCATAAAAGTTGTAATAAATAGTGTATGTTAACGAAATACTTATTTCCCATGGCCGTTATTCTAGAGGGGCACCTAGTTGATGGTGGAAAAAAAAGGAAATTTATCTCATTGTCGTTCATAATTCAAATTCTGATGCCTTTTACTAGTAAGTCATAAAATTTATATGGTCGGTATACACAATTTACAGGTTCACCGCCCTACTCCTGTCTAGCTCACCCTTGGGCTGTGTTCTTGCTATGCGTATCGCCAAAATCCGACGTTGTAGCCACTAATAGCCAGGACTTGGCTGTCTGGATTCCATTTTATTCAATCACTGCGATACTATAGGATCGCTTAGGTATTTTTCATCCATTTTGCAGGGGAAAAAGGGGAGGTCCAAAAACAAGGAGGAGGAGGAGGAGGAGGATGAGGAGGATGAGGAGGAGGAGAGAATGACTCAATTCTTCTCCTTAAAGAGTCAGTTCTGTATTCTGAGAACGTGCCATTCGAGCGATTAAAGAAGGTGAAGCACACCACATCTTCAGGGGTTAATGAGTGGTCATAATTCTGGGTGGCTTCACTTATGAAGTATACGTAACGATAGCTTTCGCAACGAGTATCATGCACCTAGCCAAAACCCATATCATCAGGCACGTCAAGAACTGGACCTTGGCGTAGCAAATTTATTCATCGTCTGTGTATCTAGACTGGAAGACTGATATCGTTAGACAGCAAGTAGTATTCCCAAATACGAATGAAGAAGTGCTCTCGCTTACTTTCAGATTCATATGTTGGATTCAACACTCCGTCGAACGTCGAGCGCTTTCCGACCAAAGTCAGCAAATTCTGCTCTCCCCCTCTCTCTCATCCTAAGTCGTAGGTAGACTTGAAGGGGTCTCTTGATCTCGCGGCATAGGGCACGTTGCGAGATCTGCGAGTTCTTGCTACAACCGCGGGAAATAGCTTACAAGGGGGAAATTACCGGTTCCATGACCCGGTCGGTATAGCCACCCAAGGGCACTTGCGTGTATGCATCACACACACGCACGCACGCACATTTGTATACATACATACACACACACACACATATATATATATATGTGTGTGTGTGTGTGTGTGTGTGTGTGTGTGTCATGTGTTCGAAACTGAGCTAAGTTAAGCCAGATATGTTCACAAGCACCTCGAGCGTCATGCTCGGCCAAAGGAGACGGATAGACGGAAGGCAGATACAGACAACGGAGTTTGCGGGCTGAACACATCCCAGCAAAGCAAATCATCCTACAACGTCGTGACCGAGCGTAGAACTCAAAAGGGGAAATAAGGAAGGGTTTGCAACCCAAGACGAAGCAATCTAGACGAATCCCGCAGGACTCACATGTTTGTACTGCATACAAGTCACTCACGTACCGCCTATTTCATGACAATCCTTAACAAGTTACTGGCAATGTTACTTTGATGAAGGGAGAACGAGTCGCACACACAAGAATCCGGTTGCTTGGGCTCTTTAGGCCTTTTTTTGATCTGCTATGACGAAGACCAGGAGGTGAGGGGTGAACAAGCAACTTGGATAGGGATGCTCATTCGTGTGAGAATGCGTACGTTTCATGCTGGAAGGGGCCATGTCAGCACCAATAACCTAACATCATGGTGTTAATTGCCATGTGTGCACCTTGTAGCCCGACATATGCTCTTGAATTATTCGTCCTTAAGATAGAAGACGGTTTAAACTTGTCGCACGTTTCACTGAACGAGGAACTTGCTCACGATTCTAGTACAAGAACATGAAAAATGCGTCTTTTGTTGTCTTGATTTCAACGAACACCATGGGCGTAAATATACACGGATATTACTCCACTTCGCACACAGCTAATCCGGGCGTCTCGCGGGTCGATAATTGCCGCCGCCCAGCAGCATATCGATTGGACGCCCTCTCCACACACCATCATTTCTCCGCAATTCAACTCTATCGTCGTTTTCCATCGTCTAAAACATATCACCCTTAGTGAGCACCAGTCTCCTCTTCCTCTTCCTCGACCAGCCAGTCCAGGACGGCAGCAGGTGTTGATGTGGCGGTGGCACCCTCGTTACCCTCGACCTCGACGGCCATGTTCTCGTACTCCTTCAGGCTGTTGGCGAGGTCGGCCTCCTCGGGAGACCTCGGGGGCTTGGGTGGGCTGAAAGTCTGGACCTGGCCGACACTATCTGTGTCCTTGACCGGGGAGGGCTTGTAGGCCTTGAGTTCCTTCAGGTATAATTCCTGGACGAAGTCGGCTATTTGGGAGTGGCGAGGTTAGTGTATTTACAACAACTCGACGTTTGCTTTGCATGTAGATGTTGGGCACGAGAAAGTCGGGTAGCCTAAGAATGAAGGGCAGACGAAGGCACGAGCGGCGACCGGAGTGTATTCCAACGCTCTACTTCCTCCGCCATCTGCGTCTCCAAACTATCGGAGGGGCGGATCCGAGGCCAGCGAAAGGGCGGGTTGGGGGAGGATAGGTCGAAGCTCACCTCGTCGAGAAACGGTCGGGGCAATGAATCCTCGAACGGCGTTGACCCGGGCGACACGGGTGACAGCCGAGATGGCCGATCGAGCAGTCTGCGCGGCAAGGCGGTCACTCAGTCAGTCATTCATTCATCTCTTATAATGACAGCCAATCCGTATTATTTGATGCTAACAAGTACCCCTCCCCTATGAACTGTATATTGGCACACGTACCGAAGCCCTCAATGATGCGAGCATGTTGTCTGTCGGCTGGATGGAGATGGCCCAATTGGGGGATGGTTGGGGAATCGGGTGATGTCGATGATAAGTAGTAGTTGAAGGATTGCGTTGATTTTTCGTCTCGGTCGGCGGCGTTTGGCTGAGCCCAATCAGATGCCTTCAATGCGAGGGAGCTTGGACCACACTAGACCCGCAACCTCACTCATACCACTTAGACAAATATCATATGTACATATCGGAGGTACCCAGGTACTGCACATTCACAGCAGCACTGTGGGGTAGATCTAGATCTTGCCCCGTCATCGAGAATCGAGATATTTTGTATCAATCGCAGTTTCACGGCATGGCAACGCTCAATTAGTTGATGTCATTTCTTCTATTTCTAGCTGTACCCTTCCATAGAATATGCTCTTCGCACATATGCGGGTGGCGACTTTGAAGGCAAAGCTCTAATGCTTCTCGTACTGTACAAGATGGCATGAGAAAACTTGGTATCACCGATGAAAAACCCACGGATGTAAAATCACCCTCCTGAAGCACAAGTGAGTAAACGCCGCCTATCCGGGCTTGCCGTAAAACCAGAGGCCTATGACCAGATCCAACTGTCTTCGTGGTGTAAGCTTCATGGCCGTGACCATGACCATCGTGCTGGACTTTGCCTTAGTGAACAGCATGTACTATGGCACTATCACGCTACCAAAAGCCCCAAATGTGATAAAATACAGTGATAAAGTCGTGATATCTCGACCAATTTCTGGATAATTGCTACCGTTGTTCATAAAAGAACCGGGCCACATGCTTCAGCACGATGGCAAGATAGCCCCCATCTACCCGAACTGATATTGGTAGGGAGTAGGTTATTAGAATGTGTTTGTTTCATGGTTGGGCGTCCCTCAATGCTGTCATGTCATATCAGCATGAGCAGCATGAGGCTATTCATGGACTTCGCCTTCGTCATCAGAACTAAGGCGTTGCCGCTTCTCTTCTCGGGTCTCGGATGCAATTGAATCCATCCCTTTCCGTTTAGATGGAGAGGACAAGCCCTCTCCATTTGCGCTCGAGTGAACAGTCAGATTGTTGGCGGCTTCCTTTAGGACAGCGTCGGAATCACCTGGGGCAGCTTGAGATGCCGATTCGGCCGCAGCCGTGTCAATCTCGCGTTGGGCCCCGTCTTCATCCACTCCGTTTACCCGGGCCTTAGGACTCTGAGTTGCACGGTCTGTCGCCGGTGATGCGTTATTGCTTGAGCCGGGATTATCGCCTCTTCGTCTGGTGTTCTCTAAGTTGAAGTTGGGTGACCCGCTATAAGGGTTCTCAGACTTGCGCAGCGGGTTCTCAACGTAAAATTCCTTGAGTACGTCGATTGCTTTGACGCAATGGTCTTGGTTTGCACCCAATGCTTTCCACCATGGCTCTCCGTTCTGATCGTCTACCCGTTCACCAGTAAACGTACTTGCGAAAAATATGGATGCAATGGCTATATCGCGCGCTTCCATCAGAAGGGGAAGCACTGTTAGACACGAGTCGTTGCAGAACGCCCAAGCGGCATGTCGTAGGTTTTTATTATGGATGAGGCCGACTTGGCCGAGGAACTCGTAGAGCTTGAAGTGTGGATTATCGATCATGACATCAAAGGTGAGGGCCTCAAGCATAACTTCTTCGTACGTCAGGATGCTATCGCGCCAGCGCCAATATTCCTTAGATTGCTCATCCACGATGAGCTTAGGGTTCTTCTGAGCGACCTTCGCTACGGCGATGATGATGTCTTTTGTTTTCCGGCAGTTTTCTTCTGTCTTGTTTGCAAGGAAGAGGGCGGTAGCGGCGATATTCTGTATGACAGTCAGCAATTAGCGATGGCTATCAAACCGGGGGTTTTCTTCTTCTTTGGCGCTCGCGGGTGTAGTGATGTGTGATAAGTCGTGTTCCGAAGCGCGTGTGGAGAAAGCCATGAACAAGACAGAGCAAGCTTTCAAGGTCGCCTTACATAGTGATGTATCCCTCCTTGTTTCTCCTCAACCATACTCCGTCTCATGTAGAATCGATGGAAGAAGACTCCCGCAACATAGAGGGTGATCTGAGGGAGCTCCAAGAGAATGCCGGCTTGGTAGATGAAGTTAACACCTTTGGCTCGCCGTAACCGTTCCTCGGCAGGCGGAAGCCCCTCTAGGATGCTCGGACTGCTGAGGACTTCGTCCTGCGTGAAGTACCACTGGTTCGCCATGGTGAGGGGCGACGTCGGCGCAGGGGACGAGGGAGAGGGCGCGCTCCGTCGCGAGTGGGGTCGGGGAGGCGAGGTGCGAGATGAGAGGGTGGGAGGCGAGGGAGCAGGAGGTGGGACGTCGCGCCGCCGCGAAGGCGACTTGGACGCGGTAGAGGCAGAAGCTGAGGCAGAGGTAGAGTCGGGGCGGTTGCTGCTGGCAGGAGGCACAATGGGTGGCGGCTGGTAACCCTCTCGAGGCGGAGGCCGGTATCGATCAATACTCGCCATCGCGCTGGCCAAGGCCGGGGAGAGGGAAGAGAAAAAGATCGGATTTAGTTGCACGCGCGCGAGAGACGGGTGCTGTACGACGGCCAGTACTTGACTAGTACTATGCCAGCCCGCCAATGCGAACTAGAGCTTAATCAGAGTGGAGCGCAAAGGTCCGTGTCGATGCAGTCATATCATTGATCATTGCTGACGAGGCTAATGAGTGGGTGCGTCGAAGCCACCGGGACCATCCCTTGCAGTTGTGCATCCGGCGTGTTGTAAAAGGAGACGGAGGGGTTGGCTTCTGAGCCGGTACGCTAGGCTAAGAGTTGGCCCGTGGGAAAGAATGTTCCTGGATCTTGGATTTCCGGTTGAGAAACCGCAATTGTACCTGGGTAGTTCTGTAGCAGCAAACTTGCGTCCTTTCACCTTCATCGGCTGCTCTGATTGGTTATTACCACACCCGGGTGTGGATCGGATATTATGTAATGACCTCCATAAGGTATGTACCTAACCTGCATAGGTACCTGCTCTGTACCCTGCTTGTTCAGACAGTGGCTCTATTACTTTCTTTGATCTCAGCTTAATTCACGAATGGCCGTTTTTGTGCTTATTCAAGACACCTAGATCCAGGTTTTGTCGTCTCAAAAAATAGCATAACCTATTACTGCATTCGAAAGGAGTGACTAGAGGTAGCTCCCAAATTAACTGCTATACAGGGGACTCTAGGCGAGCCTCGGTAGTGTAACCTAAGCAGACTTGTTATAGATCTATAAGTGAGAG